>JABTXL010005416.1:10204755-10216273 GCA_025134845.1 Neodon shergylaensis | reverse complement strand
ATATATATATATATATATATATATATATATATATATATGATAATATAATTACACTATTTTTCCCTTCCCTTCTCTCTTTCCAGGACCTTCCAATGCCCCTTCCTCCAACTTCTTCCATGTTTCCTCACTCTCAAATTGATAGTGTCTTTTATTTTGATTATTCTGGTTATAAATATATAAAATTTCCAAAAATATATAAGTACAAGTCACAAAATCCATTTTTTCCTCTGCCAACAGGATCTATTCTTAAGCCTATCAAATATAGTTCTTAGGTCCCAGCCTTGAGCCCTGTTTATCAGCCAATAGAATTCATTCTTGTTGTAAAGGTCACAGGCCAAAAGTTCTATTATGTTTAAATGTGTAAGAAACATAAATTTTTTCAATGGACTCTATGCCTCAGTGTCTTCAAAGTTGACATTGTCCTAGGTTTCATTCTTTACCTCCTACAGGTCTTGTCCACCCAGAGGCTGTGAGACTTAAAGAGAAGTCCCAACATTGACATTATCCCACCTCTTCAATGAAGTAAAATCCCCCACAAAAGGTCTGAAAGCAAAGGTCTTATATACCCCTAATTAGAAGCAAAATTTAGAATAAGTATTCGAGAAATTTTGGGCCAAAATACTCCTTTCCTTGTTATAAACTAATCTTCTCAGGGATGTATTTAATGATGCAAAGCTGACAGAAATTAGAATGTTGTGCTCACTTCCACCAGTCATAGGCTTCTTAAGCAAATTGTAAATTATCTTTCTATGAATCCTCTCATGGATAATATTGTGATTGAGTTAATTCTGAAATCTTATATAATCCATTTGGCACATTGTGTGATTTCTAATAAAATACACAATATTGATAGTTAACACACAGTAGAAAAAGGACATCACTGAATATTTTTTCCCAAAGAAAAATAAAACTGGCTAATAGACATATGAATAAACAATTCTCTATAAAATATTATGGATGGTATTATGAATGATGGTAGGGGGAATCTCTAACTAACTCTTACCCTTTGAGAGTGTGTCTTCCACAACAGTCCCCTTTAGCCATTGACACCTCTGACCATTGACAGTGACTCATGTTACTATACAATAAACTTCATCTGCATTCAACACTATAGACGCTCTGTCTCATCAAATTTACAGGTAACAAAAGGGGGAAGGCCAGAGAGAGATACTGGTAATATTAGATTTAGGATATTGGACGGTAAAGGCATGTCTTCCTTTTTTAAAAATATGAGCAGTTCTGGCTTTGTGAGAGCCTAGCCAGTTTGGATGTTCACCTTCCTAGACATGGACGGAGGGGGTAGGACCTTGGACTTTCCACAGGGCAGGGAACCCTGACTGCTTTTTGGACTGGAGAGGGAGGGGAAGAGAAGTGGGGGGAGGAGGAGAAGGGCGGGAGGAGGGGGAGGGAAATGGGAGGCTGGGAGGAGGTGGAAACTTTTTTTTCTTTTTCTCAATAAAAAATTAAAAAAAAAAAACGAGCAGAAATGCCAGTGGGTCTTCTTTTGAACTCTTATGAATATGCCCGAGTTTCATTAGGATTTTAAGGAGGTATGAAAGTGCTGCAGTAAAACCCAGGAGATATGATGACTGTCTTACTGAAAAGCACTTGTGGAGAAGGAACACTCAACATCCTAGCAAAGGGACACAAAGCCACTCAGTCTATATGATGCTTATAATGAGCAAAATAATATAAACAGAGAAGTCATTGTGGATTTGATTGGAGACTGAGAATAACTTCTCCATGGTATACACTGAAAATATTGAAATAGTGTCTTATTTCAGAATGGCATGAAGGGTGAATCATTTCATTTTAATGGCACCTAAACAGGAGCTACTGGGTTAAAATTTAAAGAAATGAATAAACTAAAACTTAAAACTATTTTTGCTCTAGAAATATGCTTTTGTAAAATAATTGTGGAATTACTAATTGGTAAATTTATTAAAAGTCATACAGAACTTTAATAGACATTTAAAAGTTACTTTAGCTATAAGGCATTGACTCTTCTTAAGCAAGAAGGAAACCAAGAAGATTAAAACCTGGCACCTCTGCCTGCACTGGCAGTTGTCTCGTTGGGTGATATTTCAGCTTAACTTTGCACAGGGACGTGTGAGGAGGACACAAGGTCATTATCTCACATCTTTAATTGGCTCAGATTCCTGCAGCAGTGTGGCTTCTCAGGTAAGACAATTACCCCCAAGATGAAAGCAAATATGATGCCAAGGCTATACCCGGAAGCAAATCCTCCTGTGGGATCAAGCTTTGTCCCTTCTGGATATTAGAAATAAATGACAGTGATTGATGATAGATTCTCCTTATCAGGGGCTGACAGTCAGACTACTTCCTATTGTCTGCAAGATGTAGTACTCTCAGTTACCTCTCCAGCACCAAGTCTGTTTGCATGCTGCCATGTCTTACTGTGATAATAATGAACTGAACCTCTGAAACTATAAACTGCCACTGCAATGAAATATTTTCCTTTATGAAAGTTTCTGTGGTCATGATGTCTCTTCATAGCAATAGAAACCATAACTAAGACAGACATAAAGAATACAAAAGGAAAACTTAGTTTCTCACTGCACTGGTGCCATCCCTGATGGCAGAATATACCAAAGACATAGAGCTTTGGTATATGAGCTGGTTGTGCATAGAAAAGGCTTATGCCAGGCTAGAGGTATCATTGCAGGGAAGCTCAAAAGAAGGCAAGGCCAGACTAGAGAACACCGAAGATTTTTGGTGACTAGATGAATAACCAGAAAAGAACATGTTCTCCCTCCTTCTGCTCCTCATTGGGACCTTGGGAGCTCAGTCCAGTGCTCCAGTGTGGGTCTCTGTCTCTATCTCCATCCATCGCCAGATGAAGGTTCTCACTCAGAATAGTGTTTTCTATTTTCATCCATTTGCATGCAAAATTCGAGAAGTCATTGTTTTTCACCACAGCGTGGTACTCTAATGTGTATATATTCCATACTTTCTTCATCCATTCTTCCATTGAAGGACATCTAGGTTGTTTCCAGGTTCTGGCTATTACAAATAATGCTGCTATGAACATAGTTGAACAAATGCTTTTGTCATATGATAGGGCATCTCTTGGGTATATTCCCAAGAGTGGTATTGCTGGGTCCACCCACTGAGACAGTGGGGCTGATCTATTGGGAGCTCACCAAAGCCAGCTGGACTGTGACTGAAAAACTATGGGATAAAACCGGACTCTCTGAACATGGCGAACAATGAGGGGTGATGAGAAGCCAAGGACAATGGCACAGGATTTTGATCCTACTTCATGTTCTGGCTTTGTGGGAGCCTAGCCAGTTCGGATGTTCACCTTCCTAGACATGGACAGAGGGGGGAGGACCTTGGACTTTCCACAGGGCAGGGAACCCTGACTGCTCTTTGGGCTGGAGAGGGAGAGGGAGAGGAGTGGGAGGAGGGGAAGGGAAATGAAAGGCTGGGAGGAGGCAGAAACTTTTTTTTTCTCAATAAAAGATTTAAAAAAAGAATCATAAAAACAAACAAACAAACAAACAAAAACAGAAAAGAACAGGTGACAAAGAATGTGGAAGAACAGTATCCAGGGTTGTCTTCTTGATAAACCAAGGTGGAGGATGCGCTAATTTTGAAGTCCTCAAGGCATTGCTTAAAAACAAAGTACTGGTTTAACAGTCCCTGAGACAAGGGCTTCCTTGTTAATAGAATCTTCTAGAACATATCAATTCTCCCATTCTGGTTGAAAAACCCAATCCTTCCATTTCAAGTTACAGATGTATTCCCAATCTGCAGTTAAAGGACATAGATGAAAAACAAGACTCCCGTGGTCCTTCACATGAGCCCTGTGAGCTCTGCATATTTAAAAACTCTTCATCTTTCTAAATTTTGGACACTAAACTACCCTGTGACACAAACTCTGATGTCACAATTCCCCATAACCTAAATCAGTATTAGCAGTTGTCATCTGTAGGACCCAGCCCCGATAAGCTTAATAGACGCCTGAACACCAGTAGTTTTTCCTGAGGCAATACCTGGTTGCAGGAAGGACCACAAACTGAGATTACCCAGGCACCACCCAGGAACAGATCATCCAAAGGAAATTCCTAATGTTCCAACCACTGTAGATACAACCACCTGCCAGCACACATTCACCGAGACACCCTTAGACAAATATCAGCCAGTCAGGAGTCTTGATTCTTAGCAATCCCTCACCTCCACCTTTACTACTATTAAAACTCAACTCTAACTGAGCTTGGAGCTCCCGGATCACTCCAATATGTTAGACGCACAGAGAGTCCGAGTTGCAAACTTGTGTAGAATAAAGGCTCTTTGTTTTTACATATGGGACTCTGTCTCCTTGTTGATTTTGGAGGGACTTTGCAGATCTGGGCATAATATTTGGGGTCTTGTCCCAGATCCCCCAAGCCCACCGGGACTACCACCTAAAGAGCCTTCAACCAGTCGGTAAATTTTCTGTGTTTTGTTTTGTGTCTGTCTTTCTTTGACTTATGTTTTTCTGTAAGTGGGCCCAGAAACTGTAAGAGCCTGTCTATGAGGATGCGTGAAAAGATAATAGGCAAAGTACCTGGGTAGCCGTCCTCGGGGCCCACGTATGAGAGTGGATCTCTCTGGTGTTTGGAGATAGATGTGTGGGATGCTCCAGGCATCTCAGTTCAGTAGACACGTGGGTTGTGCTCCCAGCATCTCAGTTTCAATTCTGCCTCCAGGGTACCAGGAGTATGTATCTGATCATTGCCTTGTGTGTCTGTGTTTTGTTGTGTTTTTGTCCTGATTAAGACTGACGCTGATGCTATGAGACAGACTAAGAGTACCCCTTCTCCCCTAATTTTAATTCTAGACCATTTCTAGGACTTTAGAAATAGAACAAAGAGAGCAAAATAGCTCCTAAGCCCTCTGCCCCTGTGATGCAAAAAGGTACAGAGGATGAACTCCTTTTCTCATCCCCCCACATTACTGACCACCTCCCCAAACTGATCAGATGGCAAGGGAGAGACCCAGGGAGGCTCAGAGAATTGGGATGCCTACCCTTCACCAGAGGACAGGCACAACTAGAATTGCCCCTGATGGGTGACTCTGTCTCTCTTTCTCTGAGGGTCGGCCCACAGGGTAATGAGGGGAATGAACAGATACAGTATTGACCCTTCGCCATTAGTGATCTCTATAACTGGAAAAACCAAAACCCCAGTTTCTCAGACAATCCGAGGACCCTTATTAACCTTCTAGATTTTGTTATATTTACCCATCATCCCACCTGGGTAGATTGCACTCAGTTGTTTGCAGGTGCTGTTTACCACAGAAAAAAGAAAGGGAATTCTGACCAAGGCCCGAAAGTTGGTCCCGGGACCTGATGTAATAAAAATATTTAAAATGTTGCAGGATCCCTGGTGGTAGTAAGCAGCAAACCCAACTGTCAACTCTGGCAAGAGACCAAGCCTTCCCTCTGACCTGTCTTAACTGGAATTTCTTTTTTTGTCTTTTTGGGTTTTTTTTGTTTGTTTGTTTGTTTGTTTTTTGGGGGGGGTTGTTTTTCAAGACAGGGTTTCTCTGTAGCTTCCGGGCCTGTTCTGGAACTAGCTCTTGCAGACCAGACTGGCCTCGAACTCACAGAGATCTGCCTGCCTCTGCTTTCCGAGTGCTGGGATTAAAGGCGTGCACCACCACCGCCTGACTTTGGCAGTAGGTAAGAAGAGGCTCCAGGTCTTCCCTCAGATTCTGATGAGAGGTCTCCATGCAGCCACTTGTGGGCCCACCAATTTGGCCAAAGTCAGTAATATACTACAGGAAAAGACAGAGTCTTGGCCTTCTTAGAATGGATTATGGAAGCCTTTAGGGCATACTCCCCTATAGATCCTGAGTCTGAGAAGAATAGGTCAGCCATGATATGGCCCTTATTAATCAGGCCATGCCTGACAATAGGTGCAAGTTACAGAAGATGATGGGCTTGCAGATAAGAGCATCTGGGAGCTGTTAGCCATAGTTCAGAGAGTGTACAACTGAGAATCCCCAGAGGATAAGCAGAGGAGTGCAATTGCTGAAGAGAATGCGAAGCAGACTCAAAATATGGCAAGAATCCTCCTAGCAGTCACTGCAGGAGATCCAGATGAAAAAAACATGCCAACTGAGACACCTAGCCATAGGCCAGGGAAAGGAGTGCCCCAAGCTGCAGAAAGATCAATGTGCTTATTGCAAGGAAATGGGCTAACAATTTTCGCAAAAATGCAATCATAAGGACTATGAATCAGCTGGTAACTCCCGCCCATGTGCTGGTTGCAGAATCAAGTGACCACAGTGACTAGGGGAGAAAGGGTTCAGACCCCCTCCCCAGGTCCAGGGTAACTCTCAGAGTGGAAGAGAAACTTACAGATACTGTGGTAGATGCCAGAGCTCAACATTCGGTATTGACTAAACCTCAAGGGACCCTCTCTCAAAGAAAATTTGGGTGCAGGAAGCCACAGATATTAGCCAATATTCATGGACTGCCTAAAGAACAGATCTTGGTATGGGCCCAGAATCCCACTCATTCCTGGTCATCCCTAACTGCCCCTACCCTTTATTAGGAAGAGACTTATTCACTAAGGTTGGAGCTCAGATCACATTTAATAAAGATGGAGTCTCAATTGCAAATCAGGAAGGACAGACGATTCAAATCCTCACCCTCCTGCTTGAGGATGAATATAGATTATACCAGGAGCTGCCACTTGTCCCTCAAGATATGACCACATGGCTAGCCCAATGTCCAGAGGCATTTGCAGAGACTGGGGAAATGAGCTTTGTGAAACATTGAGCCCCAGTGCTCATTGAGCTCAATCCTGATGGCACTCTCATCCAGGTGCGGCAATACCCCATGTCCTTGGAGGCAATGGGGGCATCATCCCTCACTTGCTTGTCAGCCTGGAATACTTACTCCCTTGCTCCCTGTTAAAAAGCCAAACTTGAATGATTATCAGCCTGCACAGGACCTTAGAGAGGTCAATCGCAGGGTCATGGACATTCACTACACTGTACTGAATCCATACTCTCTTTTGAGCTCACTTCCTCCCACCCAGGACTAATATACAGTATTAGATCTCAAAGATGCTTTCTTCAGCATGCCCTTAGCCCCAAAGAGCTAATCCTTGTTTGCCTTTGAATGGCATGACCCTGAAAAGAGATACAATGGACAATTGACTTGGACCAGGCTCCCCCAAGGGTTCAAAATCTTCCCAACCATCTTTGATGAAGCCCTATATGAGGACCTCAGGGAATACACCTACAGGTCACTCTCCTGCAGTATGTGGATGACTTCCTGATAGCAGCGAACACTGAAGAAAATTGCAAAGTAAGCACTGGTGGTTTGCTTACTGCCTTGGGAACGCTGAGGTACCAGGCATCAGCTAAAAATGCCAAATCTGCCAAACTAAAGTGACTTATTTAGAATATATATTTAAGAGAGAACAGCATTGGCTCTCTGAAGCCTGTAAGGAGATTGTGCTTAAAATACCCAGCCCAGCTTCCAGGAGGGAAGTTAGAGAATTCCTTGGGTCAGCTGGCTTCTGTCCTCTCCGGATTCCCAGCTTTGCTGAGCTTTCTAAGTCACTGAATGAGGCAATAAAAGAGAGCCAGCCCTTTCAATGAACCAAGGCTGAAGACAAAGCTTTCAATAAAATAAAAAAAGCTCTCCTCTCAGCGCTAACACTGGGATTGGCAGATATCACCAAAACCTTTCACATATATATACATGAAAGAAAGGGCAGAGCTAAAGGGTTCCTTACTCAAACTGTAGGACCTTGGAATAGGCCAGTGGCCTACCTCTCAATGAAACTCAATCCGTTAGCAGCAGGGTGACCCCCTTGCCTAAGGAACATTCAGCTACCTCTCTATTTGTTAAAGATGCTGACAAGTTGACTTTAGGTAAAGAGCTCCTCATCACCACCCCTCATGCCACGGAGGGAGTTCTCAGCAACTGCCTGATCGATGTCTGGGTAATGCTCGCATGACTCACTATCAAAATCTCCTCCTTAACCCACCTTGCATCCTCTCATTTTTTTTTTCTGAATGTGGCCTTAAATCTCACACCCCTGCTTTCTGACCTGGATCTGGATGCCCCACTATATGACTGTGCAGGAATCCTCAGCCAGGTATGTGGACTGAGAAAAGACCTGCAAAATCAGCCCTTGCCAGATGCTGAGCTTACCAGGTACATGGATGGGAGCACTTTTATATGGATGGTAAAATGTGTGCAGGGGTGGCTATGGTGACACAAGAGGAATACTATATGGGCAATAGCCCTTCCATCTGGGAGACCTGCTCAAAAAGATGAACTGATAGCCTTGACTAAGGCACTATAGATGGCAAAAGGGGTGCTGGGTCCTTATTGTTGAAGGAAAGACTATCAAATCAAACAAGAGATTTTAGATTTACTGGCAGCATTCTGGCTGCAAACCAAATTAGCCATTATCCACTGTCCTGGGCATCAACGAGCAGATACCCCAATAGCTAGAGGGAACCAGAGGGCAGATCGGGTGGCAAAGGAAGCTTCAGAGAAGGCAACTGGATTACCTAACAACCCAGAGGATCCAGCCTATACTCCTGCCAACTTATCCATGATACAGCACTTATCAAGAGCATGGTGACCACAACAGTCAACAAAGTGGTGGATGACTGGAACTACAACATTCATCTTGCCAGGGAAGCTGGTAGAAACTCTCCTTCATCATGTTCACCGCTCTGCCCACCTTGGCACCCAAAAACCAGAAGACCTGATCAGGCAGTCTCATTTAAAAATCTTTGACCTTCAGCATACGATTGAACAAATAGCTGAAAAATGTCTGGCCTGCCAACTCGCCAATGCAGACAATCAACATAAAAATCCTGGAAACAGACTTAGAGGCACCAAACCCGGTTCCCGTGGGAGATAGAATTCACTGAGATAAAACCTGGCAAATATGGTTACAAATATCTTTTAGTATTTATAGATTCATTCTCTGGATGGTCAGATGCCTTTGCAACCTAACATGAAACTGCTCAAATGGTCACCAAAAAGCTACCTGAAAACATCATTCTGAGGTATGGTATTCATATCAATGTCCTTGTTAAGTAAACAGATTAATGATAGAGAACATGATACTCATGCGGAAGCTGGACGGTATAAAAACTTGTTCAAATATATTATTTTTCTTTAGATATATAAATTTTAACTTCGTTCCTGGTTTAAACTTATCATCAATAGCTTTCCACTTGGCTGGCAGACACATCTAAGCATCGGTTGCTGACTACAACCAAGCCCTGGACTTCCTGAAAGCTGATGTGAATCAGTCCAGCTGATGTGAATGCTCCCTGTCTCTTCAACAGAATCTGTGAATCAGATGCTTCTGATGAGTGCCCCATTGCCTGAGTTTTGTCCTTTTCTTTGGCTAGCCTTTCAGCCTACTTGGGCCCTGATGACAATGTCCAAATGTCAGCTTGAAATAGTTGCAGAAAGAAACACATTGTCCTATGCTTCCTGCCCACAATAGGTTGAAAGGATGAGACATGGGGAAACTCCCTGGAATAGGGGACAAAGTGTTTACCTATAGTGCCTGTTGATATACCAGAAAAATAGACCCAGAGTTGTCAATTAATGGATTTATTAACTAAAATTGTCCTACAATAAAATGACTTTGGCTTTCTGTGCGGAACCACAGAACCAAAGAGGACATCCAGAATTATTATTACAAATTGGTTGTACTCAAAAGATCAGAGATACAAAGCCGGTAAGCTGACCACTGCCCAGGAAAAATCTGTTAGCTAATAGTTCTTAAGTCTCAATAATATCTTCTTAAACCCAGGGGCAAGCAGGACCCATGATTCGTACTCGTGAAGCAGGAAGTATAGGACCCAGCCATGATGATCTTAATAGAGGCCTAAGTCTCAGTAACTTTCCCTGAGGCAATACCTGGTTGCAGGAAGGACCACAAACTGAGATTACCCAGGTACCACCCAGGAACTAATCATTCAAAGGAAATTCCTAACATTCCAACCATTGTAGATTGTACCACCTGCCAGCACACATTCACCAGATAGACAAATGTCAGCCAATCAGGAATCTTAAACCATAAAAATCCCTTACCCCACCTTTACTACTATAAAAACCCAACTCTAATTAAGATTGGGGCTCCCCAATCACCCCAATACATTGGACACAAAGAGAGTCTGAGTTTGTAAATTCATTTAGAATAAAGACTCTGCTTTTACATATGGAACTTGGTCTCCTTTTTTGTTGTTGAGGGACTTTGTGGATCTGGACATAACACCAACATCTAGAAGTTAGCTGATATCCAAGGGCAATGCTCCTTCTCTTACTTCTCTCAATGTACTCTGCCCTAGGCTGAGTTTGGTAAAAATGTTAGACCTCCAGTGAGGGTCTCTATACTGGTAAAATTGAAGAGTTCTCTAAGCACATCCAACAGAATTGGGCTGGGCCTCTAAGATTCCTTTGTCCTCACATAAGGCCCACTGGCTTCAAAGAAACAGGGAATTTGTCTGTCCTCCACTATGTTATACCATCAGCTACATTAATAACTCATCACCCAGTCTGGGCCAGCAGTAGCTGCAGAAAATAAGGTCAGATGTTACTGAGTGTTCTGCCCTAAGTATTATACCAAGACCCTTTCGCTCACACAGGTGATATGGACATGTTCCCCTGGTATTCAGGAATCATGAATCTTATTCCTAAAATATGGGGGTTCCCCCTGCCCGGCAGGCTCACGGAGCAGCAGCAAGCTCCGGCGGGTCCCCAGAGGTGCTGGGCACCAGCTCCAGAGTCTGGCACCCGAGCGGTGGCAAGTTCCCATAAGCGGGAAGCCACACGGCAGAATTCCTAATGCAGGGCGGTTGTGATCAGACCCATGGACACAGAAAGTAGCCATAAAAACAATTATTGAGGGAGAGAGGGAGAGAGGCAGAGGGAGAGAGAGAGAGATAAAAGGAGAGAGAGATATCTTCAACTCCTGACACAGAAGAAAACATGAGTCCTCTTATCATCCCACCCCATCTTCTGGAAAGGATATTGTCTCAAATAAGCAAAATTATTGTCCTTTATGTAAGAAAAAAGGAAAAGAGATGAAAATAAATGAAAGGAAGGACAAAGGTTCATCACTAAGAAGGACCTTAGCAGGTATATTAGTAAAGATTCTCTGGTAGAACAGAACTGATACAATGAATATATATGGGATTTATTAGATTGGCTTATATGCTAAGGTCTAGCTAGTCCCATATTCGCTGTCTACCAATGGAAAGAAAGTCCAAGAACTAAGTCGTTATTCATTCTAGGCTATCTGCCTCAGTATATTCCATAATCCTGAAGATGTAGAGAAGCAAAGGAATGAATTTTCAAGCCAAAGTGAGACAAGCAAGCAAGCAAGGAGAAGGAGGAGGAGGAGGAGGAGGAGGAGGAAGAAGAGGAAGAGGAGGAGGAAGAGGAAGAAGAAGAAGAAGAAGAAGAAGAAGAAGAAGAAGAAGAAGAAGAAGAAGAAGAAGAAGAAGAAGAAGA
>JABTXL010005416.1:10189895-10204745 GCA_025134845.1 Neodon shergylaensis | reverse complement strand
AGAGAGAGATCCTAGGTGAACTTGGTGGGTTCTAACATCCCTGTCACTGTCTAGCTAATGCTGCATTCCAGCCCAGACAGTTTACCATGCCCTCCTCTCCCCATCCCTTTAATTCATTTCTTGGCCTTCCCTGGGGGAAAAGTTTCTCTTTGTGTCTCCAGGCATGGCCGTTAAATGCTTTCCCTCATCTAATCCACCAACTCACCATTTATGTTAAACAACTCTAAAGACATTCTGCCCCATTGCTCTCCAGAGAAATTGCTTTGACCTCTCCCCTGGGGACTTCATTCCAGAAATACAGCCTCTATCTGTTTTGCAGAAAGAGATAGCAGGAGTTTAAATATAAGGCTGGAGAAATCTTATTTTTAGCTCTGCAATTCTTTTTTCCTCAAATGAATTGATCAAGCCTATTACACAAGCCTAGTTTGAATAAACATTTCATTAATATGTAAGAGGAATTTGGGGATAAATAAAAAATACACTTTGCACCTCATATGTGCTGGCATTTAAATGGAACTACTGCACATTAAACTTGCTCACAGGAATCACTATTCATACATCTGGAAGGTTAACAGCTGCCTAGGCAGCCACATCCAAAAGAAGTACCAATATTATGCTTCTATATCTCATGAAATGGAGCTAAAAACAGTCTATAGAGTAAAGAATTTTAATCTGAAACTACAGATTGGCTAGATTATCTAACTATTAACAGAACATAGATATACTTCTTAGTAACTGCAATACAAGGCTATATGTCTGTTTATATGTATATAGTCAACACTAAGTGTGATGGACTGAAGAAAATATCCTACAAAGCAAGTGGGATATTAGGAGGTGTGGCTTTTTGTAGTGGCTGTAGTCTTGCTGGAGGAAATACGACACTGGGAGAGGGCTTTGAGGTCTCATATATGCACAAGCTAAGCCCAGTATCTTATACAATTTCCTGTTACCTGAAGAAGATGTAGAACTTTAATTACTTTTCCAGCACCATGTCTGCCTACACATCACCATGGCTTGCCATGAAGATAATGAATGAAACTTCTGAAACTGTAACTCGTCCTCATTTAAATGTTCTCCTTTATAAGCGTTGTTCTTGTCACGGTGTCGCTTCACAGCAATAGAAACCCTAAGACAATAAGATTAAAATTAGTGGTCTGACATATGCCAGGCCAGAACTGAAATTCAGCATCGTTGAATGAAATCTCCATCCCATCATTTTTTTTTTACGTTTAAAAATATTTTTCCGACAGAATTCTCATAAAGCTATCCATTCTTACCTTGAATTTACTCTCTATCTCCCTCTGGTTGTGAACTCAGTCCTCCTCCCTCTTCCTAGCAAGTAGCAGAGATTTTAGCTCCAGGGATTGACCCTACAGCTTTCTGCATCCAATAAAGCATTCCATCACTGAACTATATTTTGTTCTACAGTCTGTTAAACCTTTGATAGAACCAATTATTATAGGGGAAAGTACTCTCAGGTCACCATAACCCAGACAGGAGTTTATCTTACCATCTTCACACACTGCAGTAAAATAAAGGAACTTACCACCAAAGATTTGTTTCCTTTCTGTCTCTATTCTTTTTACTCAGCAGGAGAATGATATGAAAACAAGTAAGTTTATTGCAGATTATGATAATATAATGGTTAACTAATAGAGAAATGACAAGAGAGGTTTCCTTAATGTGCCCCGGGGGAAAAAAATTAAATAGCGATGGTAAGTAGTATGATGATCAGTGAAAAAAAGGTAAATTTAGAATTTCAGAAAACACTGAAATGTCTATGTAAGATATGAAATATGATACTGGCTGACCCACACGTCTGTAAATTAAGCCGAAAGGACCTCAAAGCCTGATCCCTTTCATCAAGTAAACCAGGAGGGCTTCACAATGCATCTTGCGAAATATGGACTTCATTCTCTAAGTGGATATCTGTTTAGATGTCTTAACCAAAAAGTGATAGAAAAAAATACTGGGTTTCATAATATTTCAGACAGCAATTGAGAGGGAAAATGTAGAAATTAAACTCAGTATACAAAGACTGAGATTCTGAACTAACAACGTTTTAGCTAGAAGGTTGAAATAGAAGGTATGAAAAAACTACAAACTCTTTGTGGAGTCCTTTATATATTCTAGACATTGAACTCTTTCCAATGTTTGGTTAAAAAGGCCTTCTCTCATTCTGCAGTCTCTTAACTCCATGCAGAGTTTTCTTTTCTGTGTAAAAGCTTTTTAATTTCAGTCACATTTATTTCATGCTGTTGTTTCTTGAGCTCTTACAGTCTTTTGCAGAATATTCTTCCCATGTGTCTATCTTCAAGTGTTTTCCCTGGCAGGTTTTGAGTCCGTCGTCTTTTTGTTATTATTTTATTGAAAGTAGTTGTTTTTCACAAAATTTATTGTGATCATGATTTCCCCTCCCTCATCTCCTCCCGGGTCCTCCTTTTCTCCCTGTCCATCAAATCTTTAGAAAACAAGACACAAACAGGTAAATGAGAAAACAAACAAACCAGAAAGAAGAAAACAAGTAAAAAGCAAAACAGCAACAAGCAGGAGACCAGGTAGGCTTGCCCAGACCTTCTCTACTACGTGCTTACACACAGACCCAATCCCTTAGTCTTTTCCCTAACACTGCAACAGAATACTAGTTGCACGCTCCCTGCTCTCCTCTCCAGGTCTTCTATGGAACCTTCAGACCAGCCCCTCCTAAACTCCCTCTCATCAATCACTGTTATATTCTAACCCTCAAGTCAAACATTAGCTCCCTGCTCACCTGCAGGGCAAGCATTCTAGAAAACCAGATGGACTGCCTGCACACCTTCTTCACTCTCTCTGCTCTCCTATAGTCAATCCCTCAGTCTCCTTCCTAGCACTTCAACAGATCATTTATTCCCCCTGTAGCATCCATTCCCCTTGTTCATGTCTCCTATGGATCCCACAGATAAGCAGCTCTTGACATTCATCCACACCTTTGACTGTATCTAAGCCTCCAATATCAACTGGAATTCTGTGTGAAAAAACCAACCAAGGAAGTCAATAAGACAGGAAACACACAGTCATCACACTCTATGAAAATACAAACCAAGGAAACATAAACCAAGGAACAAACTCCCACTCAACAAAGACAAACACTTAATCCTCACCTAGACCAATAATCATCCTAAACCCAGATGCTTAGACACCAGCATAAGAACAGAATCAATAACAACAAGGACAATATGATTCCACTATGGCCCAGCTATAGCAGGTCCTGAGCAATTCAACATAGCTGAAACACAACAAAAGACTGTAAACCAAAATATGAAGGTAATAAAAGTCCTGAAAGAGGAAATGAATAAATTGAAGAAATGAAGGAAAATGTGAATAAAGAACTGGAGGAAATAAATAAATCCCTTACAGAAAACCAAGAATAAATAAAGAAAATACTGAAGGAAATAAATGAAACTTTTCAAGACCTGAAAATGGAATAGGAAACAAGGAAGAAACACAAACTGAAGGAATTTTGGAAATGAAATATTCAGGAATTTGAACAGGAATTATCGAGGCAAATTTCACCAACAGAATACAAGAAATGGGAGTGAAAATCTCAGGCATTGAAGAAATTATAGGAAAAAAGCAGATATTTCTGTCACCGGTTAAATATAAAATATCCTAACACAAAACATCCAGGAAATCAAGGAGACTATGAAAAATTAATCAGAGAATAGGAATAGAGAAGAAGAAACCCAACTCAGAGGCCTGCAAAATGTTTTTTTTTTTACCATATCTTAAAGAAAATAATCTAACCTCAGGAAGAAGATGTCTATAGAGGTACAAGAAGCATAAGGAACACAAAATAGACCAGAAAAGAAAGTTTTCTTTTGACACAATAATAAAAAATGCTAAATATACTGAATAAAGAAAGAATATTAAAAGTTGGAAGGGGGAAAGTTCAAGTAACATATAAAGGCAGACCTATTAGAGTTATGCCTGACTTCTCGGTGGAAAACATTAAAGCCTGAAGATACTGGGCAAATACTCTGTAGAACCTAGGAGACAGATGATAGTACAGACCACTATGCCCAAGAAAACTTTCAATCATTGAAGTTGGAGAAAATAAGATATTCGGTCATAAAGTCAAATATAAACAATATCTACAAATCCAGGTCCATAGAAGGTGCTAGTAGGAAAACTTCAACCCAGGGGAGTTAACTACATCCATAAAAACAAATGTAATAAATAATCTCATATCAGCAGAAATAAGAGAAGGAGAGAAAATAAAGAGAAGAGCAGAATCAAAAGAAGAGAAGCATGAACACATACATAAATGCACAAACACACTCACACATACACACACATGCATGCACATCAGCACCACTAGTACCACCACTGTAGTGTGGAGCAGCGGGCTGCATTCCCGCCCAGCTCCTGCATGGCTAGCTTTATACTGGTAATAACAATACACAAATTGTATTCTTTTAAACACTTCTTGGCCCATTAGTTTTATCCTCTTATTTGCTAATTCTCACATTTTGATTAACCCATTTCTAATAATCTGTGGAGCACCACAAGGTGGTGGCTTACTGGGAAGGATCTTAACCTGCGTCTATCTTGGAGAGGAGAGCTATAGCATCTGCCTGACTCAGCTTTCTTTCTCCCAGCATTCTGTTCTGTCTATTCTGCCTATCTAAGCTGCTGTCCTAGCAAAAGCCAAGGCAGTTTCTTTATTAACCAATGAAAGTAACATTGAATGAAGACCCACCTACATCACACCACCACACATGAGTAATGGCATGAATGTCAATGCACATGTACATATACTTGTACAACAAATAAGTGAATAAAGGGTTTTTATAAGAAAGAAGCAATAAGTCTAAGGGATAACTAGAATTTCACATATTTACAGATGGTGGGGAAAGATTTCCGTTTCAAGAATGCAGTGTATAAAATCTGTCTAAAACACAGTTCTACAAAATAGAAAACAATTTCAATTGAAAAAGATTATATAAAAATTTGACTATGATATCCTCTAAATTATCATCAGTCTATTTAAAACAATATCATGGATTTTGAAAAATTTTTAAACAGAGTTGAACATGGTTGTAGATGCTAAAAATCCATTATTTGGAAACTGAAAGAAGAATGGACCCTATAATACATAATGAGACACTGTCCCATCACCAATGGATTAAAAATAATAAACTAATTAATTGTGCATCCAGAAACCATAATGTTAAGTTCAAAATTTCCTTGTATTTATTTACAAAATATTCTTATGTTTCTAGGATGTATGTATACCTCAAGGTGTGCCTTGAATATCCAGAAACATACACAGAACCATTTTACAAACTTCCTGTTTCAAGTTTTATAACAACATAAAAATTAAGTTCCAAAAGACTGCTAAAGATATTAATTATATGCTTAACATCTTTCAAATGTTTGTGATGTTCTAAAAGGTTTATGTTGCATTCACTGATTTTGTTACACTGTCTGAGCAGCCTCCATCTTAGAACAACTTCTTTTGAAATATCTTTATCTACACATGCATCTCCTGATGAGTCACTATAGTAGTTATACTCTGGGCAGTATCTGTCTTTACACATTTTTTATTATGTTCTAAGATAGTCCCTGAAGTCCTAACTCCCTAAACAAGATGATTTTCTAATGTTTCAGGGCCTTTGAGACTGGAAGCTTTCGGAGCACTCAGACCCAGTCTTGATATTTTAAGTTCTTCTTTTGTGATATATAGGTACATTTTTTGTTTTGTGATGATGATTAGAATATATTATAAGAAATGATGAAGCATAAGTATGACAAAGTAATCCCTCAAGAATTACAATTATCAGTACTTTTTAAAGTGTGTTGATTCTTGAAGTATGCTAACAAAACAAAACAAGTTTCTACTGAACTATTATTGACATAATTTATAATCAAGTTTTTCTGCTGTGAAGTTCTACAGAGAAAAGCTTATATATAATTCATTCCTCTGTTAGTGCTTGTTCCACATGAGTTGTCCTAGTTTTCAAATGACAGAAATGTTTTCTGTGAGCCATGAGAGCAGCTTGTTGATAGAGCATAAATGATGCTGGTCTAGGCAGTCCAGTGCAGCTGTTCTAAACTACTACCTCAAAACTATCATTATGGACTAATTATCCACAACCACCAATCAGGAGACACTTTCTTACTCCACAACCTAATTATAAAAAGAAGCCAGACATTACATTTACAATTATAAAAATTACAACCATAGATGTGGGGATATATGCTTAGTAATTTTAAAGTTGTTTATTCTATAAAAATATACAAATGTGATGCAAAAATATAATCTATATTAATTATGACCAACATGCTTATATATGTATATATACACACATAATGTGAGTGAAATAAATAAGATCCCTACTTTAAACTACTCCTTGCACTGGCATTAATTACATGCAATAAGTCAATTATAAGTCTCAGAAGAATTCAATAAATCTCAGTGATAATTCAGTCAAAGATGAATTTAAATTTAATAAGCTCATAAATGGAATACATAGAAACTGTGATTTAGATCAAAGTCAAAGAACATATCTTCAGAAAATTCACTGTAGAAATTTCTCCAAATATAGAGAAAGAGATGTCAATTCAAGTAGAAGAGGCCCAGGGAACACCAAAGGAACAGTACTAGAAAAGAAACTTCCAACACAATATTATAGTTAAAACCCTAAATACGCAGAACAACAATAACAAAAAAAAAGTACTTAAAGTTGCAGGAAAGAAGTCACCAGTTATGCATAAAGACAAGCCCGATAAAGCAACAACTAATCCCTCAGTGAAAAATTTAAAAGCCAGAAGAGCTTGGAATAATTACTTTAAGCAAGAAAAGGCTACATTTGCCAATTCAGATTACTATAACCAGCAAAGCTACCTGGTATAACTAAAAGAGAAATAAAATCTTTCATGATTAAAGTAGCCTAAAATAATTTATTTCCACCAAACTATCATTACAGAGAAGGATTGAAGGAGTAAAAAATGTATAAACAAAAACAAGAGGCCACAGGGGAAAAATGATGCTACAATTAACTGATAAAATAAGAATGAGGAAAAAAAAACCCCACAAAACAACAAAATTTCAACAATACTTATATATCTTTCAATAATGATTTCAAATATTTATGAACTATTTGAGAATTGACTTGATAATGTGTCTAACTTCTAAAATGATTGCATTGTTTTAATAAAACATGCATTTATAAGCTGCTACAGCACTATATCAAGTGAGATACACACCCTTCATTTGAAATTTAATAAGCAGATATTTCAAAGTTTTTTTCTTAAATTTAAATAATTTGAGGGAAATTTTATACATAAGTACTGGCTGTATTTACATCTTTTTCACACCCCTCCTCTTAATTGCTCCTAGTCTCTTCTCATCCAATTCAAATTCATGACCTCTTTTAAAATTATTGTTATACACAGAGAGAGAGAGAGAGAGAAAGAGAGGGAGAGAGAGAGTCAGAGAATAAGAGAGAATGCAAACTGCTGGGTCCATTTAGTGTTGCTTGTATGTGCATGTGTTTAGGGCTGATTGTTTAGGGCTGGATATCCTAAGAACAAACAGATATGTAAACAGTTTCAGAGGGTCTCTGGTCCCTTAGTATTCCTATGCTGTTATAATTAGGCAACTTATCTTTCAATACCAAGCACTTCCTTTTGGTGACAGTAACACTGTGTGCTGTTTTGTGCCTGAATCCTCTAGGCTGCACTGCTGTGCATGTTGTCTTTTTCACTATTTTATTAATTTATTAAAATTATATTTGGATGAGACTAGTGTGGGTTTTGTTGAAATATAAACCTCAATCACTTCTTGCTTTTGAAAATCCTGAAGACAACAAAGAAGTAGTATCCTGTTTGGAATAAAGTGAAAAACTACTTTATTATTATTTTTTTTTATTGAAAAAAAAAATTCTGCCTCCTCCCAGCCTCCCATTTCCCACCCCCTCCTCTCACTTCTCTCCCCCTCCCTCTCCAGTCCAAAGAGCAGTCAGAGTTCCCTGCCCTGTGGAAAGTGGTCCTCAATCATTGTGAAGAGCAGTCTGAATTTTTTCAAAGTAATTAAAAACAAAACTACCATATACTCCAACAAATCTAGTACAGATCAACCAGAGAAAATAGAATCAGTCCAAAAAAAAAAAAAAAAAGAAACATCTGCACTTAGTGTGGGAAGTCCTTCTGTATATGTGTTGCTTTTATTGGGTAATGAATAAAGAAACTACTTTTGGCCAATGGCTTAACAAAATACAACCAGGCTGGAAGAGATATATAGAGTATATGGAGTCAGAGAGAAGCCTTGTAGCCCCACTGGAGATAGATGCCGAAGGCCAGACATAACATTATCCAGTAAGCCACAGCACGTGACAATACACAGATTAAAAAAAAATTGGTTAACCAAATCTATAAGAGCTAGTTAGCAATACGCTTATTGGCCAAACAGTGATTTAAATAATATAGTTTCTGAGTGGTTATTTCAAGTTTGGACAGCTGTGAACAAACAAGCAACCTCCTACAACATGCACTCTTGTGTTCCTTGTAATGATTTTAGAGACAGTAAAGAAGTAGAAACAGTTTAAGTGTACATCAACTGACGGAGAAGCAAAATGTTCTATGAATGCATAAGGAACAGAATCCAGTAATTTGAAAACTTAGACATAACTGAAAATCATTATGCTAATTGAAATAAGCCTGGCACAGAAACATAACTACCTGACCTCAAATACACATCCAATACAATGTGGTGGATTTGTCAAAGTTGAGAAGAAGGTAGTTGTTTTCAGAGGTTGGGAAATTAAGGCTATAGGAAGACAACAGATGGAATGCAGTGGGAACAACACTTCATCAATGAAAACAAAATGGGCAAAGGCAGGAAAAGAGATTTCACTCAACAGTTAGATTTCTAGAGATAGTAATAATATACTACATATTTTGCAAGTATAGGAGAGGTTTATGACATTGTCTTTATGACAAATAATGATAGAGAAAAGAACAGTTAACCATGATTTAAATAATGCAAAATTTTAGAATATCATACCATAATAGAATACAAGACTAGAATGTGGAAAGCTCTGAATTTGATGAAAGTAGTGGACAACAAAATAGAACCAAACAGAAAAATTAAAATAACCCATTGTATATATTTATCAAAATGTCAAAGATTATATCCTGAATTTTTACACTATTTATATTTTATACATCAGTGAGGTGGTTTGAATGTAAATGGTCCCCATAGTCCCATAAGAAGTGGCACTATTAGGAGGTATGTCCTTGTTGGAGGAAGTGCAACCCTGACAATGCAGATGTAAAGTTCTCAGCTAACTCTCTAGCTCCATGTCTCCCAGCTTGCTACCATACTTCCAACCATGATGATAATGGACTAAACCTCTGAACTGTAAGCTAACCCTAACAAAATGTTTTTCTTTATAAAAATTCCTGTGGTCATGGTGTCTCTTCACAGCAATAGAAACCCTAAGACAATCAGTAAGAAATCAACATAGTGTAAATTGAGAAATTCACTCAGAAACATAAATGTTGCAAATTATTTTCAAAAATAATTTATTTAATATATATTCATATATCTGTGCACAAACTAAATCATATTAAATGTGTCAAAGAAATATCCATATAAGCTGCAACAAAGTATTCTCACACAGTTTAACTGGTGGCAGTTATCTTTCTGCAAAATACAGGAAATTGCAACATGCCATCTAAATAATAGAGATTTAGAGTCAAGTAAAAACAATATTTTATTCAGAAATATTAAGATGCCATATTCTCTATAAAATATAGTGACAAATTTCTCATGTCATTTCTAGAAACATGAAGATCAACAATATTGCTTGTTTTTGGACCCTTACTCTAAGTCTGTAGTACTACACAGTCCTAGTTTTGTTGCAGCCTCAAACTATTGCACAGTTTAACTCACTGATGAGACAGTTTATGATGGCAGCAGATTTATAAAATAAAGGCAGAAAGTGTCATTTTCAAAGGAAAATCATTCCAGAGCATGTACTTAATGTTAATTATTAACTTGACAGATTTTGGAATCACCTGGGACTTCAGGGTTGTGCAGTCAATGAGGGGTTCTTTTGGTTACAGTAAAGTTTGTAGAAAACCATTGTAATTGTGGGATCCACTCCTTCCTGGGCAGAGCACCTTGAACTATATAAAATTGAGGAACCAAGGTGAGGAACATTAAATGCATCCTTTTCTATGCCTGATTATGGATGTGATATGACCAAGATTTATTCATGTTGCTGATTTTCCAAATAGAAAATTCTTTCTTAGATTATTTTAATTTATTTTTTATTATTCTTTCTATTTTACTAGTTTCATACCTGATTTTGGTTGTTTCTTGCCATTCACTCTTTTGTAACATCATTTCTTCTCTTTGTCAAGGAGATTTATGTCATGACATACAGTAGTTTATATAAAATCTTTTTTTTTAACCTAAGCACTTAGTGCTTTGAACTTTGCACTCAAAGCTATCTTCATTGTGACCCATAGGTTTGGGCATATTTGTGATTGAATTTATTTTATTTTATTTATTTATTTAAATATTTATTTATTTATTTATTATGTATACAATATTCTGTTTGTGTGTATGTCTGCAGGCCAGAAGAGGGCACCAGACCCCATTACAGATGGTTGTGAGCCACCATGTGGTTGCTAGGAATTGAACTCAGGACCTTTGGAAGAGCAGGCAATGCTCTTCACCACTGTGCCATCTCTCCAGCCCCTTGAATTTGTTTTAAAAAGTTTTTAGTTTCTTACTTAATTTTTGTCTCATTCTTCATTTAACAGTATATTACTCAGTTTCCATGAGCTTGCAAACTTTCTGTTGTTTCTCTTGTTGTTGATATCCAGCTTTAATCTGCGGTTGTCACATAGATAATTACATTTTTAGGAGATGTATATGTATAGTACTTTTACATATAATAGTGCAGTAGTGGGTGGCTGTTGTGGGATAGGCAGCAAGATTACCTGGAACAAAGCAATGAAGTCACTGATGAATTAAAACTGTGGAGAAAACCTATTTTCTGAAACAATAAGAAGCAATGGTGATTGGTAAGCCATATCTAATACCTTGTAGGCATTGATTTCAAGGTATAAAATTTCATTAATGGTTTTGTACAGAATCTGGCTCTAACCCTTTTATTTCATTTCAGTGGGTGTATAACTAGATGGTCTAAAAGTGAAAATTCAGAGCAAGAAAATGATCCACCATTCTCTGAGCCAGGTGATATAAAGATAATGGGAAAATTAAATAAAGCTTACCTCACCAGTGAGCTATAGCAATTTTTAGCTGCCAGAATGTGTAGGAATTATTTTTGGGGAGCTTGTTTCAGGTAAAGCAAAATAGTCAAAGCAATGATTCAGCAAATTGGTTAATACTTGAGATGCAATTTCCTATAAGCAAAACTCAGATGCTATGATTTAATTATTATAGGAAAAAAGACTGTAAACTAATAGGACATTTTAGGAAGTTATTCCACCCTCTTTTACTGTGCATTTGTGGCCAATGTACACAGGTCTGTATGTGCTTGCATGTCTAGGTGATCTCCATTGAATGAGGAGCTGGAGATTTGATGGCATGAAGCCTCTTTGATCACTATTCCACTCTATTCCTTCAATTAGTCTCTATTCTAAAGACAGAGCCTAAGACATGGCTATTCTCTCTGGCTGGCTTGTTCTAGAACTCATCCAATGTTTACATGTGCTTCGAGTTCTGAACTTTTGCCTCCTTGTAACTGACAAACACTGTAAACATTGAGCCATGTCCCCAGAAACATTCTAGACAATTCTGATACCAAGTTTCAGAGTATTATGAGTGGGCCTCAAAGTTCTGCAAGCCACATAATAGGAGACAGAGATAGTCTCCAAAAAAATTAGAATCTTGCTCAAAAATGAAACTTCATCTTAGATTTAAAGACAAGCTTATAAAAAAACCCAAATTACTTCCAATTACATTTGTAAAGAAAATGGAAAATGTCCCCTAATGTTAACCCCTACTTGCTCTGCTCTCCAGCAAAGATAAAGGAAGCCTTTGAAACAGCTCTCCTGAGTTTAATATCACCAACATTTCATCATATTATTTTTACTGAACTAATAATTAAAAAGGAAGCAGGTGGAAATGAAATCTCAAAGCAAATAAAGAAATATAAAATTGGGTAAAATAAACCGTAAAATAAAAGTATCCTTTGGGGTTTGTTTAATGCCTGTATCTACCACACTGAAAATATGTAATTGAAAAATCCGTGTCTATCTCTAATATAGGACAAAACATCATAGACATAGTAAGCACATTTACATAAAGTACTGACGGGAAAACAGTAGGTCATGTGAAAGTCAGTGCAGGCAATTGAAACTATATTATGCATGCACCCCTCCAGGCATTCAGCCACCAATAACAGTCCCCTTGCTCTGGAGTTCCTCTACATATTTATTTGAGAAGCATTGGCAAATGAACTCTTTCATTGTCCTTGCAAATGTCCCAGCTTAATATTTTAAATTTCTATTAAGTTATTTTCTTAATGTCAATATAAAAGTGAGATACCATATTGTAAATTATGAGAAAATGATATACTGCAGCACTTAAATGGAAATGCGAACTATGCAGTAATGAGCTTTACATTTTTGTCTTTGTCAAGTCTCATTGTAAGAATACCATATATCATTAAATGATCTATTAATAATTATAATTTTAATAAGTCCTCAAATGGAAAAAGAACTTTTTATCTAAGCTATACATTTTCCCATCACATTTTTGGAGCCTCCAATGTGGAGTGGCATAATTACTAACCCAACACCCTGCTTTGTTTTTTTTTTTTTTTTTTTTTTAGTTTTTCGAGACAGGGTTTTTTTTTGGTTTTTTTTTTTTTTTTTTTTTTTGTAGCCACATAAGGTGAATAGATTAGGAATTGATGTAAAAATAACCCTTAAAACTGAAGGTTGGAAACTCATTCTAGGTTACTATGGGATCAAGTCAACAAGGTGACATGCACAAAAAGCTGACATTAGGTGGATAATTAGAAGCTAAACTGGAGAAAGGCTAAAGAAGGGGTCAAGGGTTTATTTCAGGAATCTGAGTTTCTGATAACAAGCATGGTTACAAAACATGTCAGGACAGATGTTTCAAAATGTCTAGAACTTGCTGAAAAGGACGAAATGAACAGAAAATGGGAAGAAGCTCAATTGTTGATGATTACCTAGCAAAGGTGAACAGTTATCATAGATTATAGGAAATCCTTTCAGTCTTCCTTTTCTCACAGTAATTGTCCCTTCTGTTCACATGTCTCCTGCAGTACTTTGTTCTAGTTTGTATACACATGGATAGTGCTATCAAGGATTTTCCTAAGATAACTACACATGTAAAACAATCTTTTCACTTATCATAGATGTACTAAAATCTACAGAGAAATAAAATGAAGATATTTCACCATTTATCACCATTTACTTACTGTGGATACTGTAATGGTTTAAATAAAATGCCACTGTTCCCTAAGTGGCAGCAGTGCACAGCAGACCACGAGACCATGGTGGGCCATGAAAACATCTGGTCCCAAGCAGGGACCCACGTGGTAAGTAAGAGACAGAGATGGATAGGCATGCCATGCAGAAAAAGTGGGCATTTATTTAGTCTATTATGGACTGGAAAAGGAAATGGGGAAGGGGAGAGCAGGGAAGAGGATAGAGAGGCATAGAGAGAGGTAGAAAGAGAAACAGAGAGAAGGAGGTGTAAGGAGAGGAGAAGAGAGGATCTCTCTTTTCAGGAGAGAGATGGAAAAGAAGGAGCTGAGGCTGAAAGCAGAAGGAAGATTTGCTTGCCTGGGCAGATGGAAGAGGGAGTTGGTAGAGCTTGTTTCCCCATCCTGCGAGACAGGGTTTCTCTGTGTTAACAGTCCTAGCTGTCTTGGAACTAGCTCTTGTAGACCAGGCTGGCCTTGAACTCACAGAGATCCACCTGTTTTTGCCTCCCAAGTGCTGTGATTAAAAGTGTGTACCACCACTGCCCAGCTTTTCTCTTAAAGGGACAGAACAGACCATTACATTTCCGTCTCTTTTGTATAATATAAAGGTGGGAGGTTAGGCACAACAGATTAAAGGAATTGAGACAACAGATTCTTAAAACTGCTTCCTGTTTATTTGTGGGCATTGTTTTGGGGGGAAACATAAGAAAGCTACGTGCTGGTCACATCCTAGGGTAGTAGGTCTCTTTGCTCCCATCTGGTGTTTGTGGTATGGAAATGTCTGGTGTCTCTTACAACTATTTAAGGTAATGGCAGAACAGAGGATAAAGTAAAGTTTAGGGGAAAAAAATAGAACCAGAGAATTAAGAGGGGTGTATCTTACCTGTTTAAGGTGGATCCTTTAAGTTGGCTCTCTGAAATTCACAAGATTATTTTGGATTTGCGAAAACATAAGTTTTAGACATATATATTGAATAAATAGCATATTTATGCAATTATGACTATGACAGATAATAAAAATATCTTTAAGACTATGAAAGGTGGCATGATAGAAATTTGATAACATGCTGTTGTTCTCATACTTTTATAACTTGCAGGTATATGCCTTAATAACTTGTATTTGTATTTTGCTGAAATTTGTTTGGTGAGATTGTCCTTTTAAACTGACAAAACCTCTCAGCTGTCTTACTGCATCAGAGATATTTGAGAAGGATAAAATTTTAATTGAGTTATTGATTAAAAAACAACAGAGAACTTACTTGGTTGGCACCTAGAGCTACTCTTCAGTGTCCTCCATGGTCATTGAGTCATTGAGTGTCATTTCTCTCTCTCTCTCTCTCTCTCTCTCTCTCTCTCTCTCTCTCTCTCT
>JABTXL010005416.1:10108547-10189885 GCA_025134845.1 Neodon shergylaensis | reverse complement strand
TCTCTCTCTCTCTCTCTCTCTCTCTCTCTCTCTCTCTCTCTCTCTCTCTCTAATCTCTGTTTAGTGCAGGGCTTTCTAGGCTCCAGAAGATCCTGTGGGCTAAGAAATCTGTAGGAAGACAAGCCTACCTTGACCTGAGTAACTAGGTTGTTGTTTCTAGTGATTTTCTCTACTGTTTGGAGATCTTTGGTTTAGATGAAATGCAGTTTTTCATAGTGGTCAGTTCTTGGCAGTTGAAACGAATTGTGGATAAACATTGTTTTGTGCCCATTTGTCTTCTATCTTCTTTGGAGGAAATAGAGTGCTGCTGCTAGGAGCCAACCTGTCTCTTTTTGTTAATTTAATAATTAAATATTTAAATGCCATATTCCTCAGACCTCTGAGCAGTTGAGGGCTGTTTACTGGTATAGATAAGTTATAGAATCTGCCTGGACAGCTGAGCTGAGCTTGATTCTATTGGCTCTCAATTTAACATGTAAGATTTACACTCATAAAAAGACAGAAAGAAGAAAAAACTATTTGCAATAGAAGGTTAACAGCTGTACTGACAATAGTTGAAAACAGTTTAACATATTTTAAAGCAGGGTTAAATTAAATATACCATATTTTTGTAAGAGACTTATGAGTATATATGAATTTAAAACATAAGACTTATTGTTTTTGTAGTCTGGAATGAGATATAATAAACAGACAGTTATAACATTTAACATTTAATATAGGTGCATTTAAGTTACATATATGCACACACACAGTGAACAGGAATTGGGCAGTGTATGCTTTGGTGGACCATACCAAAGGCATGCCACTGCACAAAACATACATGTAACAGAGTTGGCACTGGGAACTGGGCAGGGAATACTTCCGTAAAGATGGGGGGACTTGGTCATCTGACCTGGCTCTCAGTTAAAATGGTGGTAAAGTCACATGACCTCAGTTAAGATAGCAGTAAGGTCACCTTATTTTAGTCAAAATTGCAGTGGTCATTTGTTGTATGGAAAAGCCATGTTTTTTTTTTTGTGTGTGTGTGTGTTTGCGCACTCTGCAGGAATTTTAAACATAATAATAAGTAAGACCTAAAGGTGGGATCCACCTTGTTGCCGAACCACTGAACCATAAGCTGCTGATGGGAGCAAAGAAACTGAAAACAGCTGCTTCATGGATCTGACTAATCTTATTGTTTTCAGTGGGACCAGCGATACCAATGGTAAGAATAGTTTGAAGAAAAGAGGAGCTGGCGGGACACTGGCAGAGTGTTTATAGGTGGGTGACTGATAGATAGTTTGAGGGTTTATACCATAGCTGAAAACATAAAAGTCTGTGAAACAAGCAACACCACAGAGCCTATAAGAGGACATCTCTCCTCTACAGGCAGGGTGTTAAGCAAAGAGCAATGCTGCAAAGCATAAAAAAATGTCTTTTCTCTACAGGCAGGGTGTGGATGAAGCCTGACTGGATCTGGGTTCTGGTAACTCAGAAGCCAGAGGCTAGAGGTTTCTCTGAGTAGTCTCTTATAAGTGGTACAAAAGAAAGGAAAAAAGAAAGAAAAAAATGTGAGGGACTCCAGGATCCAAATCAAATGCACAACCCAGCATGTGCTGTGTTAGTACAGGAGAACTAACCTGGTTAGTACAGTCCTGTTTTTAGATATGGGAAACTACCAAGATGAATGTCAGTGAAAAGCTCTACCATAGTCATGAAGACTGTGATTGGGGACTGGAAGAGGAAATCTCACCAGGGAAGCTGCTGGTGTGTGTAGAGGTTAGTAGTGTTTAGGCAGATAGAATACAGAGCTGTTGTAAAGAGACCTGGTTCCTAAGCCCAGGGTTCCATGTGTCCTCAGCTGGCCTGCCTGCAGGCAGAAGGGAATATGGAGAGAGCCTGGCTAAGTCATGAGCACCAAATGTTATGGTAAAAATAAAATGCTGAGGTTCCCTGAGTGGCCTACAGGCCACAAGGTGCAGTGGATCCCAGGCAGGGAGCCGAGAGGTGGGTGAGATACAGAGATGGATAGGCATGCAATGCAGAGTGAGGTTGGATATTTATCTACTCGGTTATGGAAGGGAAGGGAAAAACAAGGGGGGAAGAGGAGGATGGGGAGAGAGAGGCCGAGAGAGAGAAAGAGAAACAGAGGGGATGGGGAAAAGAGGAGCCACAGCAGCAGCTACCTCTTCAGGAGAGAGATGGAAAAGAAAGCGCTCATGCAGGAATCAGAAAGATCTGCCTGCCTGGGCAGATGAGGGTGGGAGTAGGCGGGGTTTGTCTCTTAAAGGGACAGGACAGATGATTACAGATATCCTTGTATACCATTTATTTCAAATTTGTATTTCTCAGTAATACAAACTAGCTATGCTTAAGCCTTAGCACCTCTAAGACTGTAGAAACATATTAAATAGAAACAGTACTATAGTTCCTTTAAAGCTGAGGAGAGAGATTAGAAAAAAATATTTAACTCCCTTAAGCTTACTATTTTTTAATCCTGAGATTTCCAAGACAAAATCCAGTTCTACCATTTTGAGCCAATTTCGAAGGAAACTAATCAAATACTGATCAAGAAGAAGTTTGGTCTGGACAACTCCCTGAAATTCCCAGCCAAGTGGTCCGGACTTTTGAAGGAAAAACTCATAAGGCTACTATATTTTCCCATGTGTCTTGGCTGTTATTTTTTAAGAACTACAATAACCAGAATTCCAGGATGTTACATGTTTTGGGGCAGATGGAGCATACAGGGTAACTTTGAATCATGCACTATCTACTATGTGAGACCATAACACTCATTGCTGAAAACCTAACTTCCTCCTTCTGTTGCACAGAAAGTTTGATATAATTTAATATTGTAAAAATAAATAACACTATTAGCTTTTGACAAAGAAAGTCAAAGAAAGCATTCAAATGCTAAGTCATTTAGCAGAAAAATATTTAAATCTGGAACTTTGAAACATATACTCATTCAAATACAATAAAATATAAGAGTGAAACATTTTAAAAATAGAGTTTTACATGAAGAAACTGCCAGCAACCAGCATTCACAAAATTACCTCTTGTCAGGGTAGAGGAATAGGAAGACATGAATGAAAATGATAAAATGGAGAAACATAGAATAGTATCGGGAAGGAGTTTCACTGAAATATGCCTGCATTTAATTTCAAATTGTTTAAAATACCCATGACCCCAAAAGGTAGAAGTAAGACAAAAAGAATGCATTAACATGATAGAAGGAAATGAATAGACCAGTTGAAGTTCATGGGCTACATCCATATTTAAACATTCTATTTTTAGAACAAAACAAGTCATGCTCATACACTAGACCAAAACATTCGGTAGGCAAACCACTCCCAGGGTGAAATCCAATTTTATCTCAATAAAGTGATGTGGGAGTCCCTTCTGTGTATTGCTTGTTTTGGTTAATGAACAAAGAAACTGCCTTGGCCTAATAGGAAAGAACTTAGGTAGGTGGAGAAGGCAGAACTGAATTCTGGGAGGAAGAAAGCAGAGCCAGGGAGACTCCATACCTGCTGCCAGAGATAGACATGCTAAGACTTTCCTGGTAGGCCATGACTTTGTGATGATATGCAGTTTAATAGAAATCGGTTAGATTAATATGTAAGAGTTAGCCAATAAGAAGTTAGAGCTAATGGGCAAAGCAGTGATTTAATTAATACAAATTCTGTGTAGTTATTTTGGGGCTAAGCTAGCCGCGGAGCAGGAAAAAAACAAGTGGGCTCTTCTGTTACAATAAAGGAACTGGAACTTAGTTGGATCCATAGACTTTTGTTTGAGGTAGAAACATATCTACTTCTCTATACTTGAAATAAAAGGTCAGGCTATTAGCTGTAGCTGTTGATAATAATCATGAGAAAGCAAAACTCTTTGACCTAAATCTAGGTGGGACCTCTATTTGAGGCAAAAACACAATAGCCTTGAAGGACTAGAGTTAAGTTCCAACTTGCTGACATTTGGTCAATGGGGAAATAGGCTCACATTTTCGGGTCTTCACGGGAAACATGTTCTCATGACTCTGGTACTGAACAGATACAAAATTTTAGAAACTAAGCTGTCATATTTGTGATATATAATGCTAATTGCATAAAACTATAGTAAAAGTATTAAGACACATATTTTCTAGTATATACATACTCAAGAATAAGTTTTAAAATGCTGTTTTTGAACAAATATGGACAGACACACATACACAGTCATTATTCACGCATGTATTTTATGAATGGTAGCATAAACAAACAATGCTGTGGGCATTTCCAAATCAAAACAAGCAACCAACAAACCAAACAAACAAAAAGACCTCAATGAAAATAAAACATATTTCTTCAACTTAATGATAATGGATTTCCAAAATACTAGACTAAATAAGAGTTATTGAATATAGTTTTACCCTTAAGAAATGGGTTCTCATTTGATGAGAATAAATCTTAAGTGAGCATAGCTAATAAATAAAAAGTGGAAGAAAGATTTATTGCTTGTAGCAAATAAGGAACACATAGAAGGTATTTACAAACCTAGGCTGTCTAGTCAAGGAAGCATGGGAATCTATGAAGAAGGATTACACATTCACATAGGAAAGCATTTAAGGAGTGAGAATATTTCTAGTCATGTGCAAATAAGTATCATATTTAAATAAGAGAGATGGAGGATATATTATTACAAGTGCTTAGTTCAAGGTCATAAAAACTTAGGCCTAACAAGCTAAAATGGTGGGCAGAATAGTCCATGAACATATAAAACTTTCATTCTAAAGTATTGGATGATAAAAAGGAAAGTATACTTCAAAGATATGTTAATATAGGCTTTTATCCCAATGTGCCTGTCTCTCCAAGAAGCATGTGTATATGCATGCAGACACACAACACACACATACACACACAAATTCCCAGTGCCCCCACTTCCTACACACACTATTTTTCCTTGTTCCAACCCTGCCTTCATAGTAATCTGGAGTAAATTGACAGACACCACCTGCAGTCCTCATATGAATCACAGTCTACCTCTCTACAGATTCTCTTGCACCTGAAGTGGTAGCCAGGCATGTTGTTTCACCTGAACGGAGTTTCAGCATTTCACTTTGCATTAGTTCCAGCACCAGTATGCATCTCATGTTGTTTACTGCTTATGGATGCCTCCTAGAAAATGTTGAACTTCTAACAATCTCTGGTCTGTGATTTACACATATTTTTTTTTTTTTTGGTTTTTTCGAGACAGGGTTTCTCTGTAGTTTTTGGAGCCTGTCCTGGAACTCCCTTTGTAGACCAGGCTGGCCTCGAACTCACAGAGATCCGCCTGCCTCTGCCTCCCGAGTGTTGGGATTAAAGGCATGCGCCACCACCGCCTGGCGATTTATACATATTTTAAAATGGAATATTGCCGAACACAAAATAAAATGATAAATCGTATTAAAGACCTGTTCCAGTGAAAACAGATTAACAGTTTTGGAAGGTCAATAACATAGTGTTGATAATAACCTGCAATGACAGGTGTGGTAGTCTGAATGTAATTGTCTCCCATAATCCCAGAGGGTGTGACTTTGTTAGAATGGGTATGCCCTTATTGGAGAAGGGTGTCACTGTGAGGGTAGGTTTTCGGGGTTCCTATGTACAGGATACCACCCAGTGCCTCAGACCATTTCCTGTTGCCTGCAAGATGAAAGATTCTCAGCTACTTCTCCAGAACCAAGTCTGCCTGTATGCTGATATGCTCCCCACCATGATGATAATTTACTGAATCTCTGAAACTGTAAATTAGCTACTCCAATCAATGTTTTTGTTATAACAGTTGACATGGGCATGGTGTCTCTTTACAGCAATAGAAACCTTAACAAAGACAGCAGGCTTTTAAGCTCTTTTATCATGTCTGCCTTTTACAGTATGCATGATGGCGATATGGAGCAGAGGGTTATTATGAAATAGCAAAAAATTTATACAATTTTTATTTTAAAATAGCATTTAATTAATTGAATTCTAATTAAGAAAAGCATGGGCAAGAAACACCATCATTTTTTAAAAAGACTGAAAATACTATTTTCGAAATGTGTATTTTACATCAAATTTTCTATGTCAAATGAAAACAAAATTAGAAAAAATAACTTTCACTACTGTTTTGTGTACTTGGTTTTATAAACTTTCAATGATGCTAATCAATATGAAGTTGTTGTCCTTTCTTAATAGTCCATGACATTCCAACTAATATCCTACACTTCCCAAAATATATCAAACTGACACATGCATAGATTTTCTTAAAAATCAAAAGGCAGAAGCCTATATTGGCCTGGGCCTCATGTCCATTCCTGAACATTTATTTCATGGGTATCAATGGACTGATGAATCCAAATTCCAATCTCAGAACTTCTGTGTGTTCTATCTTCCATTTCAACACATCATTTGGATCTTATAACCAAACAGTAATGTGCGTATTGGAAAAGAGGCTTCAGTATTGTTCCTTCTCTTTGATTGAGTTTCATCTACTTCATTTGTTTCAGTTCCTGTTCTGTGCACCAATTGATAGCTTATATGTGGTACTCTCCAGTCTCAGAGTGTTTTAACCTGCTACCATACACTAAAGGAAACATGACTAAATATTTCTGCTCCTTTATCAAAGTTAATCTATAATTTTGCTACCATGTATATGAAAAGAAAATTTGTACATGTTGTTATGCTAATGATGTTCTGATGAGATGATTGTTTTGGTTAGGGCTCTAATTGCTATGGTAAAACTCCAGGCCCATAAGCAACTTGAGTACAAAAGGATTTGTTGCAACTCATAACTCTTAGGTAATAGTCTATCACTAAGGAAATTAAGGGCAGAAACAGAAGAGAAGGCCGGAGAAGAGTGAAGTTTATCAGCTTGCTCCCATGGCTTGTTCAGTCTGTTTTCTTACACAGCTGAGGGCCACCTGCCAAAGTTGGCAGCATTCACAGTGTGCTGGGCCTCTCACAATAATCATTAATTAAGAAAATGTCCCCTAACACTTACATACAGGTAATCTGAATGAAGTCCCTTTCTCAGAACAGAATTTACAAAGTCCCTCTGCAAGTTTGCATAAAAAATATGGACTGATAGGGAGAATAACACAATATGTAGTTTTCATTACCAGATGCAATGCGAATTATAAAACTTACTATTTTAACAATTATTATTTTTTACTCTTATACATTACATTAATTTATGACTATTAATTTGTGTCTGAAAAAAAGCCATTCTGTATTTTGAGAATCAAAATGAATAATTGCACTGAATGCTTTTGTTGAGTCGTAGACTATATTCCAAATAATGAGAAGAAATCTGAACAGGACAAGTAGAGGGCAGGGAGACAATAAGGCAGCAGAATTTTCTTCATGATTGAATGAAATTAATAGCAAAGGAATTGGTGTGAAGCCTAGGATTGAGAAAGTAATATAATAAAGGTAATACACCAAGGAGAAGAATCCTAGCAACACTGAAGATGTTATATATATTGTACAGCTATCTCAAGTGAGATGATGACATTTTTATGACAACAATATTTGCATGTCTACAATAGATAGCTTATTAGATCACTAGAGGAAAAACTGTGATTAAAAATAGTGTTTTAAAATTAATGCTTATAGTTAGGGTCATTATATCTAAATTTATTTTATTTAAATTGAACTATAGTGGTTTGGGAAAGTTTTTTGAAAATAAAAATACTTAAAAACATTGATTAATGTAACAGTAAAACATTCACGTTCAAAGATAGTTTAAAGGTATTTGGAATTAATAATACATAGTTACTTTCAAGAATGAAGATTCCAAATAGACACTGAAGGTTCAAAAGTAGTTTTAATCATGCATTTCTCAATAAGCTTTATGAAATATTGTATTCTAGCAGAATTCTAACATACTAGAAAACCCCTATAGAGTGCAAGGAAAAGATTTCTGTGTAGTTCTTCTGTCTTTTTTTCTGGCTAATGGAAAACAAATGAAGTGATGGAAAAGTCGCATTAGAGTCAGTCACACATCATAGATTGCCTTTCTTACTGTGTCATTGTATAAAATGAATTGATGTGCCACAGGAGAGAATTACATTAGAACACATGCCCTTTTCTTTCAGAACCTCAGCTTCATAAAGCAGAGAAGATAGAAAGTAAAGGAACTCCTTCTACAGACTTGAAGTTATAATGGATAGAGGCAACACTGTCTGAAAACCCAATGAAAGTTATAAAGAATAGAAAACTTCTATTCTCTCCTAATCTCTATGTAACCAGAGGACTGAAATTTATAGTATCCCCTTTTCTTTGACTTAACCACTTAAAAATATACTATAATTACAATGAGTATCAAATAAGTGGTAATAATACTTGTGTATATTGGTCACAAAATATTGAATTTTGTTTCCCATAAACTCACTATGATAACTGATTTTTATGTCAACTTGATATAAGCTAGAGTCATTTGAGAAAAATAACTTCAGTTAAGAGAATGCCTTCATAATAACACTAATTTTATTAACCAGTGGTTCATGGAGGAAGACCAAGCCCATTGTGAATAATGACACCTTAGGACTGTTGATCCTGGCTTGAATAAGAAACAGGTGGGGTAAAGCATGATCCTAAATAGTCTTATCAATAAAAACCCAGAGTCAAATACTGGGGAAACCTGAAAGATCAGAGAAGCTGTGCAGCCACCATCAGAGACTTCTTACCTCTTCAAATCTTTATACAGAAAGGGCCAAGATTCTCTCTCTACCCACTCCTTATCACTTCCTCACTCTGATTGGCCTTATCATTTTCTGTTTCATGTCTGTACAGACCTCCAGACCTCTATGGTTAACTATAGACTAGTTCTACCCTCTTATCTCTAGGCAAGCTTTATTTGTCAGAACACAAATAAAATAGCACACATTTTCCCCTTCCTGGCTAAAAAAGAGCAAAAGTTATAACTAACATAGAAAACTATATACAATAAGTACAAAACTATATATAACATATAGTCATAAATTACATTAAATTGACCTGTCCATTTGCAGCTGATGAATTCAGAAAAAAAAATACTCTGTATATATCTTATCTTGGTGACTCCAAAGGGTTATATCTAATTCACCTGCTATCCTAATTTTCATTACCAACCAACTCATAACTATTTTTTTTACGTGTGTCAACCTTATATACTTTATATTTCTTTTGTGATATTTATTCTGATTGAGCATACCATTAAAAGTGGTATTAATGGGTCTTGAGGTAGGTTGTTTCCTAATTTTTGAGAAATCTCCATATTATTTCCAAAGTGACTGTACCAGTTTGCACTCCCATGATCAACTCCAAAAAATCAGTTGCCTTCCTATACACTAAGGATAGGTATGTTTTGTTTTGTTTTTTGAGACAGGGTTTCTCTGTAGCTTTGGAGCCTGTTCTGGAACTAGCTCTTGTATACCAGACTGGCCTTGAACTCACAAAGATCCACCTGCCTTTGCCTGCTGAGTGCTGGGATTAAAGGTATGCACCAACACCACCCACCTATAATCAATTATTGAGATGGTTCCATGAAGTGTGGAGAAGAAAGTATGTCTCTTTATATTTGGATGAAATGTTCTATAGATGTCTGTTAAGATAATCTGAGTCATAACATCTGTTAGTTCCCTTATTTCTCTATGAAGTTTTCTGTCCTGCAGACCTGTCTAGTAGTGAGAGTGGGGTGTTGAAATCTCCTAGAATTAGTATGTATCGTTTTAATGTGTGATTTAAGCTTTAGTAGTGTTTCTTTTACATATCCAAGTGCTTTTGTATTTGGGGCATATATGTTTAGTATTGTGATTTTTCTCTTGATGGATTTTTTCCTATGGCAAATATGAAATATCATTTTTGTCTCTTTTGATTAATTTTAGTTCAAAGTCTATTTTGTTAGATATTAGGATAGCATACCAACTTGTTTCTTAGGTCCATTTGATTGAAAAATTTTTTTCCTAACCCTTTTCTCTGAAGTGCTGTCTATTTTTGAGGTTGAGGTGTTTTTCTTGTACATAGAAGAAAGATGGATTCTATTTTTGTATCTAATATTTTAGCCTGTGTCTTTTTATAGATGAATTGAGTTCATTTATATAAAGGAATATTAATGACCAGTGATTTCTAGTTCCTGTTATTTAAGTTTTTATTGTTGGTGATATTGTTTTGTACATTTTTTCCCTTTCTTTGGGATTTGCTGCTGTGAGATCATTTATTGTCTGTGTTTTTGTGAATGTAACTAACTCCCATGGCTTCAAATTTTCCTCCTAGTACTTTGTATAGGCTGGGTTTGTGGCTAGGTATTGGCTAAATCTGGGTCTGTCATGGAATATCGTGACCATCTATGGTGATTGAAAGTTTGTTGGGTTTAGTAGTATAGGTTGGCATGCATGGTCTCTTAATGCCTGAATAATGGTTGACCATGACCTTCTACTTTCATTGTTTACGTTAAGATGTAAGGTAATTCTGATAGGTCTGCCTTTATATGTTGCTTGGCCTTTTTCTTTTGCAGCTCTTAATATTCTCTCTTTATTAAGTATGTTTAGTGTTTTAGTTATTTTGTGGCAAAGGTATTAGTCTTCCTTGAGCTTCCTTATTCCCCGGGGAAAGGTAAGTGCACTATTTGCCCATTCCCACAGCCCCACGATGTAGGACAATCAGACACAATAGGGAATCAAGTCAAAGTGGAACTGTGAGAATCCACTTTCAAGGATCAGATGGTTGTTCCCCATGGTTATGGTTCTAGTTACCCTGGAGGTCGCTCAGCTTTCCAAGAGGTCCTTCAGTGTTAGTGGAGGTCATTCTGCAATCCTTGAGTGCTCCAACTGAGGTCTCTTGCTTGGGCCTGCTCTCAAGGAGGTCGTTTCTGCTCCTCCTGAAGTTACTGGCTTGGGTCTGGTCCGACTGAGGTGATTTGTTCAAGTCTGATTCAGCAGAAGTCACTTGTTTGGTCCTGATCCCACAGGTGTCCCTGGCTCTCTGCCTTGTCCTGCTGACATAGTTCACAGTACTTATATAAGAAGACTGTTAAAATTCTGAAATTCATGGTGAGGGTCCCACAAGCTTCATCCTTAGGAGTTCATGGCTGCTGGCAAAGGTTTACTTTTCTTTGGCATAGTGTCTGTTGTTACATTCCCCATGTTCATAGAGCTGTGGAAATACAGGCACTACTAAGCCAGCACAGTCAGTTACTTAAGCCTTTTAAAACAATGTACAACAGTTTGTATACCTTCCAAATCTAGTACCTAATAATCAGATAGAATATTTTTTGTAGATATAGGCATAATGATTTTGATATTTACTTATTTTATAGTCAATTATTTTCATTTTTCCCATGAGGGACATTTTTTTAAAAGATGAAGTTTTAAGATTTAACTTTGTTGCCCATAATTATGTTATGTCAGAACAATAGTGGCCATTTTCTACTCAATTAATAATCTCACAGATGTAGAATTGACACTCATTTGAAGCTGCTTTTTAATTTTATTGTTTTTATCAATGATATTGTTTAGAAAAGATGTTCTATACGGGATGTAAGATAACAAATAGAGTAGTAAATAGATCAAAATTATGTAACTTATGTATGATAACATAATGTTTTTAATAATCTTTTATAGATCACAGTACATTTAAAATCATGTTCTTTTCACCCACTGTCTATTTGTCTCATTTCACAAATTCAATTTCTTCTATTATTTTTGGGTGTATTTTTATGTATGTCTGTGTATCTGTGTGTCTTTATGTGTATGATGGAATGTGCGTTATGGTTAGAGAACAATTTGATGGAGTTGGTTCTGTATTTCTGCTATATGGGTTCTAGAGAGTGAACTCTGCATATTGGCTGCTGTCTTTAAGAGACATTTGTCATTTGTCACTGAAACTCACTTTTTATCTAGTGGCCCTTGGCAATGTTCTCAATTTTGGTATATAATTTATTCTCCTTTGTGCAACATTAAGACTCTAATTTTATGATACAAACCTATTTTCAACACACTTTATTTCTCACAACTTTTTCAAATTCCGTACCAGAAAATGTTGACTTTAAAATTTTTACTTTGCTTGTGTGTGTACATGTGTTTGTTTTCTTGTGTATATGTATTTATGTGTCTGTGTCCGTGCATATGTGTGCTTTTATATGCTTGTTTATGTGTATTTGTATGTGTGTATATATGTTTGTGTGTATACATATTCACCTGTATGAACTTGAAAAGTAAATGTAAAGTTATTCTTTGGTTATTTTGGGGGGACATTACCAAATTTTTTGAGAAAAGGCATTTTACTAAATCAGGAACTCAAACAATTCAGCTATACCAGTTGGCTAGTAAATCCTGCATCTTTCTCATTGATGCTGAGAATAGAGTCATTTGGCACTCTGTGAGTTCTGGGGGTGGATTACATTTCTCATACCTAAAAGGAAAGCACTTTTCATACTGAGCCATCTCTCTAGTTACTTTTACCTTAGTTTAAACTTTATACATTTCTATACATGTTCTCATCAAACATTATCAAAGAGAAATTTCATTGCATCACACAAAATAATATATCCCTTACAAAGATAAGGGCTAACCATAAACAAATAAAAATAATTTCAATAATATATTTTAGGCAATTCAATAGGTCTAAAGTACTTTAGACATTGATAAAAATTCTGTAGTAGATAAATATTTCTTAAAATATCCTCTTTTAAAATTGTAAGAAATTCCTAATATTCATATCTTATAACTAAACTAACTTTGGGGAATTGGAAGAATTATTGGAAAATAGTGGAATCCATTCTGAGCTATTAAGACTGAAATGAAGATTTAAAATAGGATTTGACTAAGTTCTAGAAAAGTGAAGAACAACCCTTCTCTTTTACAGGAATAGTGAAACCAATACACAATATATTATTAAGAGAAATTAATTTTTCATTAATTGTACTTTAATATTTCTGATATGTCAATGAAATCCTATTTTTATTTTCTTTGAAATAATTTCAATGGCATAATTATAGAATATTGTTCTCATAGAAACTCATAATCTTAATGAGACACTTGGAAATATGCAATTATATCAACTGATAATATTGTTCCTTCATGGGTTGCATTTTCCTTATTATCATTTTATAATCTTCACAAGAGTTGTTAGCATCTTATGGTCTTTTTGGAAAGTTGCTCATCTGCTTTCTATTGCTCTTAAAATAATTCACCCATACCTCCTCCTTACTTCTGTTTTGAAATGAAAGCATTTCATGTTTTGGTCATATATGGGCCTATTTGCAATTCTTTTTAGAATCAACATAGTATGCATAAGTATAAGCTGCTGTATTTGTTTTTTTTTTCTTGAAAATACATGAGTATACAAAGAAGAAACATTCTTTTAAAAAGCCATACAGCTAAGACAGATTAAAGAAGAAAGTTATGGATCACTAGTGTTTATAGATTTTCACACATAATTGTTGGATTATAATAATTGATATAAATTGTGATAAAGCAAAATAATAAATTAATAAAAATAGAATATATGCCTTAAAATATACTTATGTTGAGAGACAAAACATTTCTTTGTTCATAATTTAAAATGTAGATGATGTGTGTGATTTTATGTGTGCATGTATGTGTGAGTGAGAGAGAGATTGGGGTAGTTTAAGTAATAAATATTTATAAGTATGCCAATGAATCTTTTAATGATTTCTTACATCGAATTTTATTCTAAGTCATACTCATAGCATGATACATCTGCTGCTCTATCTGATCTGCTATGGTTAATTACACCTCTAATTTACACAGTTTGTAGAATGGCTAGGGGGTTGCTCAGGCTGATGCAAATTTGTTGTTAAAAAACAATTGTGTGGGATGAGAATGTAAATCACTGATAACAAGAATGCCTAGTATGAATGCGGACCTAGACTGAATTCCCAGCTCCACAAAACAGAAAAGTGAAATACAAAGCATATTTTGTGGCTCTTACCAACTCTAAAAGTGATGATGTTATGCTGGCTTTTAAGTTCATCCACAGTGTTTTGATAACATGCATGAAATATAGCATTTGGTATAAGTCAGAATTCTTTTTTTTTTTTTTTTTTTTGAGACAGGGTTTCTCTGTGGCTTTGGAGCCTGTCCTGGAACTAGCTCTATAGACCAGGCTGGTCTCGAACTCACAGAGATCCGCCTGCCTCTGCCTCCCGAGTGCTGGGATTAAAGGCGTGCGCCACCACCGCCCGGCTTAAGTCAGAATTCTTGTGTCTCACCTTTAATAAAAGAACAAGTTGCAAAGCAATTCATGGCATATCATAGCCATTCTTACTTTGCCCGTATTTCAACTGTAGAAGAAAAGCCCATATATAACTTTTTCTGATTTCTTTGTATAAAGCAGATGTTTTCTTTGTCATGAGGATGTACCTGTGAATTCCTGGTATTGTCAAGTGCAGAGGAATTGTGTGATATTATTTCTGCTCAGACATGAACAAACCTCTACTCACTCCAGATAAAGAAGCAAGAAAAATCAAAGTACTGATACCACCAAAGTTCAAATTTGTGACCCTCTGAGTTTTATTGAGGTTACTTAAAGGATTATGAATGAAAGATTACCTATAGAGAGTTTGAAAAACATTTTTTTGCAAAAAAGTCCATATATATAACTTAGAAATATGTTGTTTCATGAATAGATTCATAGAGGTGACATGGCTGCTTAAAATGTTAATAAATAAATCAGGTCATGTTTGGTGTAAGACAACTGAAGTCTTAGCATTAAAGAGGCTGAGGAAAATATGCTGAGGCAGGAGGATTGCTTGAATTCAAAGCCAACCTGACATATGCAGAAAAACTGTGTCTCTCAAGAAACAAACACACACACACGCGTGTGCGCGCGCGCGCGCGTGTGTGTGTGTGTGTGTAAAACTGCTTAGAAGTCATAGAACTTGTGGAATCATTGAGAGGACTAGTTAAATTACATATGGCTCAACTAATTTTGCATATCATTATTGCCCAAATTTGCACAGGTGGCACAAGATTTTACTGTCTGTAGGGCAAGAAGAGGCCATTGTGAAAGCCACACAGAGGTACATAATTAAAGAAACGAGCTATGTATTGATTCAACTCATCATTTGAAATCTGACAGCCTGCCTTTTTCCAAAACTTAGGGATAAATCTTTGATCACAGCAGTGTCCTGGAAAAAAATGATTAAAAGATAAGACACATCAAGGATGGCTTGGCTTAACAGACTCTCGCTTTCCAAACTACCAACAAAAAATAAGCAACACTTTCAGAAATTATCAAAGATTGAAAGAAAAACAAAGTATTAACTTAGTTTTAGTAATAGATATATATTCTGATAAATATATACATACATTGATATATAGCTGAAGCAGATGCGATTTTTCCCAGGAGACATGGTCCCCATTGCACCCAGCTCAGTTGTGCAGAAAGCCCATAGGAATAGGCATGTGGTGCTTGAGGAGCAGTAGCTCTGATGCCTGGTTGCACATGGCTTACTTTAGCTACAGCAGAGTATAGAAAACTCTGTGCTCACATCTTGGGAGGGATGTCTCAAACAATAATGTACTCAGTGAAACTTTCCAGTTGAAAAGTATGAAAATTCCTAATCAATAATTATCAACATCTAAAACATTAAGCTATTGATTTTGAGAGGTTTGCATTATCTTCTAAGAGTGCAACTTCCTGAACTCTTATTTGCTCCTGTTCCCAGAGGTAAATATCAGTTCTGGTCTCTAACTGTCATGAATGCCAAAAACTAAAGGATCGTTTCTTTGGATCACAGACTTTTGTTTATCATAGCATCCTTGCAATTAAAAATGTCCATAATGTACTAGCTTTTTTTCAAGTATTTAATAACTGTAGATAAGGCTTTCAAGCTAGTGTTATTTCTCATTAATTGATATTTCATATTTTTACCTCTTAATCTCAACAATGTAACAACATTCAGTTCCCTTTCCTTCTTATGCCTTTGTAAAAGTTTGTGATTGGTAAGGCTATGATGATATGAACAGCAGTAGTACGTGACATGTTGGAATTAAGGCATTGAAGAAGACTCCAAATTTTTAATTTTTGTCTGTTTGCTGCAAATAGCATTGAAAAAAATATCTGTGATGACTACAGAAGTCAGTATTGATACAACTAAAACCACCAAGTCAATGTGTTCTGGATGAACATCCTTGAGAATCAATTACTTATTTCCCAGTTTATATTAGTTGCAAACTAATTTTATTCTACTATTGACAGATTGTTTTCTCTTTATATAATATTTTTCTGAAGCTACATTATTCATATCTTATGATCTTACTTTTTAATATCTAACACAATTGTCTACTTTTCTATATCTGATGCTTCTTTTTTGCCTTTTTATTTCCCAGGTCTCTTTTCTTGACTCAGAGAATTTATTATATGACTTGATCTCTTGTTAAGTACACTGATTTTATTTCCTGTTAATAACTTATTTTAATTGGGGCATTTTATTTAAGAATAGCATAAACAAAATTTTTATCAATATAAGAATGAAATGAAATACTTTTCTTTCTGATTTTATATTAATTTATCTATTAATTCATTTTAGATTAACAGGTAAACTTATATGTTCTTATCATGTACATCACATCATAGACTAATCATTTCTTTGTGAATGTTTTCTGTATATCATATTATTTGTCCTAACATTTTGCATGAGACTGAAGTCTAGTTTTTAGGACAATGCAATTAAATAGTGAAAAATCAGTTGAGGAGAACATTTTTAATATCAGTTATTCAGTTATGCTTGCAAGTTATAGATGAAAAATGGGATTTGTACACTTTGATAATATGTCAAAAAACAAGAAAAAGTATTCAAATATTATGGCGTAGAATACTTGCAGTAAAAGACATCTTAATAAATTATTTAGCAGAGTCTATATATACTTTTTATGTAGTGCATATGTGAAGTATTAAAGTATTTTAATTCAATGATAAGGATATAAAAATAAGTAGAACAGAATATTGTTCATTTTATTGCATAAATATTAAATCTATTAAATGGTTAAAATGCTATTATTTTACTAATGTTTCTATTTGGATATCTTTGGTAATACATTTCAGTTTTTCTCTTGAAGGATTTATAGAAATGTATCACAAAGATACCAATTTATAATTTATAACAGCCTCTGTGTGTTTTGTTAGGACTAATCAGCTGTGGAACTGGGCAGGACAGAAACTTTCATCTACATACAACTACTTCCACATTAAACCTGAGAGAGTTGGAGAAGGGATAATAGACATTAAAGAGCAGAGTGAAGCACGATTTCTTGGTAGAAGCATTTTCTCAGGGAGGTTCTGATTTCTAGAGGCAAGAAGAGGCACAATTCCTTTAAGAGAGGCTTCCTGACTCAGTGTTAGCAGCAAAATCCTTGAAGCTCATTTAAGAGGCCCTGCAACCAAACATTTAAATAGTGTTTACATGAAGCTGGTGGCATGCTTCTTGGTAGTAGCATGGACCTAGAAATTCAACAGAGTTGTGGGGAAAAGCATCACTCCCACCAGTACCTCAACTATGAAGCTAGATTCTCAGAAAGCCAATGGGTTGGGCAGAACCAGCTGCCAAAGCTTCAGCTTTAATCCTTACCATATCACTCAGCAAATTTAAGAATCATGTGCTCAGAAAAAGATAGAGATATATAGTAAAAGCAGATTCAGATGAAAAACAACACCTCTAAGACAAGATCTACTGAGTAAATTGGAAACATGGGGACCTTGGGAGAGGGCTGAAAGGGAGGGGAGAGGCAGGGAGGGGAAACAGAGAAAAATGTAGAGCTCAATAAAAATAAAAAAAAATAACTCTAAGTAGTTTGTGGTGCGTTTAAAACATATAGAGGTTTGAGACAGAAAAGAAAAAAGATAGAGAAAGTCCTTTAAAAAAAAGAAATATAGTCAGGTATAGTGGCACACACCTTTAATCCTAGCACTTGTGAGGCAGAAACAGGTGGATCTCTCTGAATCTGAGAGCAGATTGATCTACAGAGTGAGTTCCAGGTTATCCAAGGATACACAGAGAAACCCTATCTCACAAAACAAAACAAAACAAAACAAAACAAAACAACAAAAAATCATAAAAAACAAAGATTAAAAAGTAATAAATAGAATAAAAAAGTCACATAAAGATGGAAAATACACAGAGAGTATGGATACTGTTTGCTATTGTGTTGTGTTTGAATTGTTTGATTGCTGAGGAAGGAGCAACAACTGCTGAAAGACACTTGATTATATAGATGTTGCTGGATTAACTGAATTTACATATTTTGAAAATTACTTGATTTCAAAATTTAAGTTCAAATATATGTAACTTTAAAGAAGAGGTTTTGCTTCTGTTTCCACAGGAAATAAGAGGCTGTGAATTTATTCTGGGCTAAGAAAAATAATTTGTTCAAGGAATATCCCATGAAAAATCTCTTATAATAGTAGATGGCCCAGTTCATTCAAAGTTTTAGATTCAAAGGTTTTGTTGCAGTTTTCTCTGAGGTTTATACCAGAACAGCCTCCAGACTGCTATGAGATGTTCCAGCCTCACAGAATATTCCAGGCAAGACTTGACCATAATCTTAAATATTTTGGGGGAATTATAGGTGGAGCAAAAAGACTAGGAGAATTCTGGGGAATTCTGCATGACCACCAAGACATTAAGGAAGCAAGATGAAAATGTTGAACTAAGAAAAGATACCAAGACATGTGGCTAAAGATAGACAAGAATTATAGGTTAATTTAGGTTTTAAGAGCTAGTTAATAATAAACCTGAGCTAATAGGCCAAACAGTTTATAATTAATATAAGCCTCTGTGATATTATTGGAACTAAATGGCTGAGGGACTATATGGGAAAGAAACTTCCATTTACAGAATAAAGTTTAAAAACATTAACAATTTTGAGTAGTCAACTTCTAGTTTTGTAAGTGCCTTAATGATTAGTCTAAGGAATACTAATAATCTCATTGCATAGAAAGAGTACTTTCTCTCCCCATCACCCGATAATCCCATCCCACCCCACCCCCAAGATCCCAAATTTTCTACCCGGCAATTTTGTCTACTTCCCATAGCCAAGAGGATAATTATATGTTTTTCCTTGAGTTCGCCTTCTTATTTAGCTTCTTTAGGTTCACCAATTATATACTCCGTGACCATTATTTATGGCTAGAAACCAATTATGAGTGAGTACATCCCATGTTCATCTTTTTGGGTCTGGGATACCTCACTCAGGATAGTGTTTTCTATTTCCATCCATTTGCATGCAAAATTCGAGAAGTCATTGTTTTTTACCGCAGCGTAGTACTCTAATGTGTATATATTCCACACTTTGAACTCAAGAAACTGGACTTCAAAATGCTAATTAACCCAATTAAAAAATGAGGCACTGAACTGAACAGAGAATTCTCAACAGAAGAAGTTCAAATGGCCAAAAGACACTCAAGGTCATGCTCAACCTCCTTAGCGATTAGGGAGATGCAAATCAAAACAACTTTGAGATATCATCTTACACCTGTCAGAATGGCTAAAATCAAAAACACCAATGATAGCCTTTGCTGGAGAGGCTGTGGAGGAAGGGGTACCCTCATCCATTGCTGGTGGGAATGTAATCTTGTGCAACCACTTTGGAAATCAGTGTTTCGGTTTCTCAGGAAATTCGGGATCAACCTACCCCTGGACCCAGCAATACCACTCTTGGGAATATACCCAAGAGATGCCCTATCACATGACAAAAGCATTTGTTCAACTATGTTCATAGCAGTATTATTTGTAATAGCCAGAACCTGGAAACAACCTAGATGCCCTTCAATGGAAGAATGGATGAAGAGTACTGAGAACATTGCATTGATGTGTGTGCATTATTATGTCTTTATTACTGTAGTCAATTACCATAAATGTAAGATTTGAAAGACAGATACGTATTTTCTGAAAGTTCTGGAGTGATGATGTCTAAAATCACTGTTTTTGGGCAGAATCCAATTTTGCCAGGTTGAACTTGCTCTCAGGAGAAACATTCTGCTTTTTCTACTGGAAGTTGCCAGCATTTCTTAGTCTCAGTCACATTACCTCAGTGTTTGAATTCTCTCCATTTTATCTTCACATTACTTTTTCCAAATGTGCATAAGTACTAGAATTCTCTCTCTGCTTTAGCTTTATGAGGATACATGGAATAGGATTTAGAGCAGAAGAATAATCCAAGATAATCTTGTTATCTATAGACCCTCTGCTTAATCATATTTTTAAGTCTTCAAAGTTAACAGAGTCAATACAATTCAGGTGATTATGGTCTGCATGACTTAGAGAGGATGTGCTGACTAAATATTGAAATATTCTTTTGAAAGTATAAATTGGAAAGAGAAAGAAAATGAGGAGTGAAGGAGAAACATGGAGAGAGGGTTAGGAAACTAGAAAGAAGGAGAGAAAGAACAAGATAAAAGGATGAAAAGGAAGAAGAAGAGCAGGAGAAAGAAGAAGAAGAGGAAGAAGGATAAGGAAGAAGTGGAGAAGAAGAAAACAACTGGAATTTGTATATTTGGAATTTCAAAGAAAAATACTAATCTAATTTGCATGCTTTTACTCTCAATATTTGTAACTCATTATCATATTACTCTGAGTTCTCTTAGTTTTACATTAGATTTTGTATTCTTAATTTAAATACTTGTAACATGAAAAAGGATTTCTAACTAAACAATTAAGCAATAAATACTACTAACACAAATGAGTTGTAAGAGAAAGTAAAAAATGGCAAGGAGTTGTTATTTTAATAAAGCCCTCATTATACCAGAAAAGTTCTTACAATTTCTTCCTTGGAACACTAAGAAGAGGAATCCCTAGCATAGAAAATTTAGAAATAATTTTCCACTCTTAGATCATAATCTAAGTTTTCCAATTTAGAAACAAAATTATTTTTATGTTCTGATTCAGGAAGATCTTTTAATTAGTCATGTCTCTTTTTCTGTTGTGCTGTGCTCTCATCACCTAACGAAAACCGGTAACACTGATAAAACTAAAGATTTGTATTTATTTGATCCAGAAATTTAATCTGATTCTGAACTTTGAACTATTTTTTTGGGGGGTAAGTTATTTTAGGGTCTTGTAATTAGTTGCATGTATCCTATATGTGTGCAGGATATAAACATCTCCAATATGAGGAAAGACTGAAACAGCAACCTCCTTCCACAGTAATGCTTCTGACCTCTTTTTATAGATCTTCAAATGTATGTGTTTCCAGATAATACCATGATGTCTCTGTATAAATAAGGACACGCTACAGAATTCACATTATGTCTCCAATGTAATGCTATAAAAGAATGATGACACCAAGTGACATATCAACATGGATGGACTAAAGTCTATTAGGCTAAAACTACAATCAGCTATGAAATATTGAGAGTGAGAGAAATGGTCTTCTCCAGGGAAGACATGAACATAGATGCATATACATATACATATACATATACAAATACACATGGAGTAAAAGTTAATGAAGAGACCATACATTTAGAAGAGAAAGGAGTCTATGGCAAGTTTTGAAGTTAAAAAAAAAAAAGGACAAACCATATAAATATACTATAATCTCGAACTATAAAAGAAAAAGTTAAAAGAAAGAATGTGACTTATGCTCTGTGCCCGATCTTACTTGAGTCACACTCTCTGCATGACACAGCCTAGTGTATTTTATGTGACACTATGGTGAGACACATCTTGCAGGCAACTGAAGCCTACAACCAATAGCTAATGGTTAAAAGAGCTGCCAGCACCCCTGATTGATGACATCCAGATACATACAATTGAACTACAACCTCATGAGACCACAGATTTGTCATCACTAATCTGAAAAGTTTCAGCAAATAAGTAGAATAACAAATCTTTGTCATTTTAATTTATCAAGTTTAGCACATTTTATTTTATTTTTTATTTTTATTTTTTGTTTTTCGAGACAGGGTTTCTCTCTAGCTTTGGAGCCTGTTCTGGAACTAGCTGTTGTAGATCAGGCTGGTCTCGAACTCACAGAGATCCGCCTGCCTCTGCCTCCCAAGTACTGAAGTTTAGCACATTTTAGTAGTAATACATAGTATATACATATTTGTTTCCACACAAGTACAAGAGATATGTAGAATTTAATTAGATAAGTCCAATATAAAAGTATATAAATTTGATGTATCTAAAAGTATAAATATAATTCAGAAGGGAAGTATAAGAGAGGCTCCAAAATCATTAATATATAAAATTTATTAAAATTACAAAAAATAGAACATAATGTTTCTGGTACAAATGTTTCTTATGCAGATATAAAAACAAAAATTCAGAAATACTACAAAGTTCACATTTCAAGTCACAGATGAAAGAATAGCTTTTTATACTTATAGCTGAAAAACTGAGTAAACAGGAAACTATGACTCTTAACCAAACACCTGATTCAATTTTATGAGCATTTTATGAAAGACTCATTGTAGAAAATTATGCTTCATTATTTATAAACATAGGGAAAGCTGTCATTGCTTTCATGTTTTACCTTTCTCATTTATTCTTTCAAAAATCTTGTTTATGATTATCAAAGATTTTGAAAATTAATTCAAAACAAATGGAAACAGTCTGGAAGAAAAAGTGCATTATAACATGAATTTTAAAATAGATTGTTATGATTAGATGGTGCAAGAAGATTTACTCTATATTATATGAACATATTCATATGCAGATACATCAGTAGTTAAAAATATAAAGGACAAATGTTAAATGATTTCAACATTAGGAAGGCATTTAAATTTGAAGAGGTAGATACCTTCAATCTATTGTAAAGATTAACAATGAATTTATATTGAAAAAAGTTCTGTAGTTCTGTAATATTTATATGTCTTTATGTATGTTAAGTAATTATTACTTTAGTTGATTGCAGTGACATCTGCCCCACCCAACATCACAAAAAAGGCTGAAAAATGGTCACTAAGTATTTAAGCCAACCTGAGATATACAAGGTTTTGTCTAAAGAGGCAATATATATCTAATATACATACTCTCCTGTGTTTGTGTGTAGATATATAAATATAGAGATACATGTGTGTTCATATCTGCATACATTTAAAGCTTCAATGTTCTAGTCTTATTATAAAATATTTATTTATTTTTAAGGAAGAAAGTAAACATTCACCAATGCATATAATTAAGATTAAGATCAAAAGCAAAAGTAAATTTTGTAAAAATTTTATTATTTACACCATCAATTTTGAAAACAATGGATTACCCATTTTAGATTCTTTTTATTTATTTATATATTTATTTATTTATAATATAATATAAATAATTCAATTATATTAATTGAAGCACATTTCAAAGTATACATATGTGGTGATTTAATCTTGCAAATTGCTATGAAAAAAATTCAATTTTGCAATAAGAAAAATAAATTGATTGGATTAATAATCTTTCACAGAATGTCAAATATGACTAAGTTTGATTTGCAAAAGTGTTCAATTTGAATCTCAATGAAGCTTGGCAATAAAGGAACATTTTTGCCTCATCTGATTGACAACTTTTGATAACTCATTCCCTTTACTCTGTTATTTTTCATGTTAGTAAAAATTGAATTAGTAAATATTCAATAATGAATAATTAAGAATAACTGTCAAATGAATTTATATATTTTTTTTAAAATTAGGTGTGTTGGTGGTGGTATGGGGTATGTGTGTGTATGTGTGTGTTTGTGTGTGTGTATTCGTGTGTGCATGTCCAAAGTTGATGTCAGATATCTTTTTCCACTAGGCATTGCTTATTGACCCTGACTGTCTTGTTATAACCGGACCTTCCTATTCTGACTAGTCCAGTTGTCCAGCTTATCCAGAACAAAACCTGTGTCTGCCTCCCTATTGTTGAATTTACTGGTGGCTACAGTACTAACTCAGTTTTTGATGGTTTCTGGGAATCTAAACTCTGGTCCTTTCATGGTAAGAGATGTACCCATGATCTCTTGGACCCAAATGTATAGCAATTAAATTATATAGAAATTAAAATATTCACTGCATTATATAGAAATTCAAAAAGCTCGCTGTTTCCTACAGACATCATTGAAAATACAAATAATAAAATACATATGCAATTATAGGTAGTAAATTCTTTTGAAAATAACAGGAAATAATATGACTACATGAATCACATATGTCATATATGACACCAACAACCCATTTGAGAACTATCAAGAAACTACATGTGCTCTATTGCAGAAAAAGGAACTGTACATAAACATAATGTAGCACCTGAATTAATGTTCAATGAAATTGTAAGCAGTATTTTTGTTGTGTTGTTATTTGAGACAGGGTTTTTCTGTAGCTTTGGAGCCTGTCCTGGAACTAGCTCTATGTAGTACAGGCTAGCCTAAAACTCACAGAAATCCACCTCCCTCTGCCTCCCGAATGATGGGATTAAAGGCGTGTGCTACCACTGCCCAGCATTAGTAGTATTTTTAAGTGTTTATTAGGAAGGGAATCATGCATGTAGGCACAAAATTCAAGAATAAAGGGACTATTAAGTATTGCTTTCTACTGAGAGGTAAGAGTCTTTGCTTCTAATTAAAGTTTAAAACTTAATGCATGCTTACTATCTGAATCTTTTGTTGGAAAAGACTTCAGAGAGAAAAGAAATGAGAGAAATAAGGGATAAAAATAAGAATCCATTTTCAACATGCCTGTCAGAGTGGTCATTATTGCCACCATCGTATATGGGGGGGGGGCGGAATTTACTAATCTGACATTTTCATCAGGAGCCTTTTAATCTAAGAATTTTTAAAATGTGTGAGTGACTTCAACTTTAGATGTGTCATTAGTGTATTTTAGCTTAAGATTGGACACCAGAATGATATAGACAAGATATCTTCAAGATATCTTAATTTGCTTCAAAGAAGCCAAAACCAGGCAGGCTATAGCTATTGAAGGTTATATTTAGATATATATTTACAACCTTTTTCTTTTTAATGTGTGTCTTCATGTTAGTATGTGCATGTGTGTGCAGGTGAAAGACAATGAGAAGACGTTAGATCCTCTGAAGGCAAATGAGAGGCCATGCTGAGCCTGCCGTGGGTACTGGGAACAGATCTCAATTTCTCAAGAAAATCAAGACACACACTTAACAGCCCCAACATGTAAAGATATTTATTTCAGGGAATATTTTTAAAGATCGTTTTCTTTAAAGATTATTAAAAGTACCACTAAAATTAGTAAGTGAGAAATTTAGCAAAATGTCAAGTGAGGGAAGCCTGCGAAGGCGTGAGATAAATGTCTGTGTTAATTCTCAGAGCTGCTGTTGTGACATGAGATACAAAGATTCACTTTAAAATTAGTCAGTCAATGTGAATAAAAAGCAGTAAGAGGTGAATAATCAGTAGAATTCATAGAGAATAATATAACAAAGAGGCAGGAATGATGACATGTGGGAGTGAGCTGAGCTGAATTATGTTTGAGTAGCAGGATTGGCTCATCTCATTTTTCCCTCTAGATTCCAGTTGCTTTACATTGTGGTCTCCTTCCTCAAAGGCATCCTAATGCTGACTCCCCATTTACACACCACTTGAACCTTAAGAAAACCATGAGTGAGATCCTAACTCGGTTCTTCCCCTGACTCTTTTATCCATAGTTTCCACATGCTTCTTGAATGTGAAGTTCCTTACTTCTTGGCAGAAGCTGCCTAGAGCCTGTAGCGTCGGACTTCTACTGCCATTGCTGTTCTACGTGTCTCTATCAGGAACCATGCTATACTTTTAACAGCTACAATTCCAGAAGTCACTTGGATAGCAAATCTGAAGATTGGTGGTTTCTTTTGAACGTCTGAGTCCTGTCATAGATATTTAAACTATAGCCCCTTTAAAAGTATGTTAGGGGACTATTTGGGAAGTTCATAACATTTTATAGACTCATTCTGCACAGTACAACACTTACTTTCTAGATGACTTTCTATAAGATCCACCATCTGCAGTTCCATCACCAGGAGCTGGTGACAAACAGAATACCAGGCCCCTTTCCAGCAGCAGGCATCTAAAATCAGGGCTTTGAAACACAGCAGCTGAGTTTTAATGAACTCTGAATTGATTTTGAATCATAATTAAATATTGAGAAATAAATGTCACAGAAATACTCAGAGATGGGAAAGGATATTTGAATGAGGAAAGCTATGAATCCTTGCTCTTCAAGTGGAACCATTTGACAAGGATCATTGCATGTCATGGCCTTAGAGCACATTAATTGCCCTAAACTTGGAAGTTTGAGCAAGATAATTAACTTCAATTTTTATTTTTCTAAAAGGTGGTATTATTCAGGCTTGGAGAGATGATCCAGTGGTTAAGAGCACTTGCTACTCTTGCAGAGGACTGAGGTAGATTCCCAGTGCCCACACAGTCACAAACAACAGTCATAGCTCCTGTACCAGGGTCCTGCACTCAGATCTAACATCTTTGAGCACCAGATATTAGTGTCCAGATAAAAATTCATATACATAAAATTAAATAAGTAAATTTAAAAATATTTAAAATGATATTTTTACTGTTGTACTCCAACCATTATCATCTTCTTCTTCAACAGCCCACATTAAAACCTCTGATCTGAGTCTAAAGATTTCCCATGTCAAAAGTCAGAGTAATCTTCTGAACAAATAAGTCTTAACCAGAGTCTTCTCCTCAGAGAGGATCTGGTCTTCATAACACTCCGAGAAAGAATGTTTCTCAGATTCCACCTATCAGTTAGCAAAAGATCACTTTCCTTGCTGGGCAGTAGAGGCTCAAACCTTTAATCCCAGCACATGGGAGGCAGACACCAAGGGCTGTTACCCAGAGAAACACTGTATTAAAATCAGAGTCATACATAAAAGCTTTTCTTTGAAATATAAATAGGCAGGAACTTGAAGATGGTTCATTTGACAAACAAAGTGTTTGTTATAAGGACCTGAGCTTGAATGCCCCATACCTACTTAAAAAGGTGAGTAAAGTGGTGTATTGCTAGCATAGGGAAGGGGGAGACACATGGGTGGCCATGCAGTATTAACAGTTTGTGGACTCTATATTGCATGTCTTAAGAGTATGATGGATAGTGATAAAGGAAGATACCAAATATCTACTTCTGACTTCCATGTAAACATACAGGCGTGCGCACACACATATACATATTCAATAAGTCAGTGTTACTCTTTCTCTGGGGACGTGGACCTTCTCACAAAAACCCCTTTCCTTCTGCTGATGTCTGTACTTAAAGAATAACTATCTATGAAGTTTATATACACAAATATTCACCTTATTTTCACAAATAACAATTTGTCTTCTCATTAAGATTTACTTCTTAAGATTCAACATCCCATGATTTACTTTTTTGTACTTATTATCACCTGGTTTCTTTTTATATTTAGGTAACATAAGATTTGATTTAAATATTATATTATATTTATTTGTAGCATTAATTAACATATATATACATAAATTATATTTATTTGTAGCATTAATGGCTGTCTTCTCAACTTGAAAGTAAGCTCAACACTGAGTGGACATTTGTGTCTCATACACCCTAGGTGCCTAAACTAATGTGTGATACAGTGTAAGAGCACAGTAAGCTTTCATATAAAAAATGGAATGCAGGGACAATTAATAAATATTATGATAGTATGAATATGTGTACGATATCATTATTTCTTTTTTAAGTCAAACATATTGCTAAGATTCCATGGGTGCAGCTCCCTATACTAACTACGTAGAAGATACTAACTCACTGAAGAAAACCTGGTCTTATGGCTCTTACAATTGTTCTGTAGCCACTTCCATTCTGTTTCCTGTGCCTTATGTGTAAGAGTTATTGTTTTATAAATGTGTTAACAATGAATGATTATTCTATGGTCAATTGTTTTATTCATATTTATTATCTGTGTGTTTTTGATGCTATCTGCCAATAACTCCTGCCGGGTGAAATCATGGACTACTACCAATTTTCTAAACCATTATAATTACAGACTTCATTCTTAGCACCTAATCTAATAACCACAATTAAATTTAATCTTTGAGCATTGTAAAGAAGGCTTCTTTTTGCAGCATACATGTAACAGAACCATGCTAGAATGCTCTTCTGTTATATGGGCCTTAGGTCCAAATACATAGTCATTGGTTTCCTCCAAAATAATGGTGCCACTACTATTCCTTCAAGTATACCTTCTCATGCTGATTTTGTTGTAGTTCATAGGCTTTACTGCTGACTTGGACTATTGACTGCTTTTCTCCAATGACAGCATCTATGCAACTTTTTGACACTGTAGAGCAAGTCTTCAGGGAGAATGTGTCCAGGCTTATTCCAACTGGATTCCTATGAGTCCTTTGTACAAATAATATGGTGTACTAACTATAGGATATTGCAAGGAAGTTAAGGTCAATACCAATATCCCACAGTGTTTTGGTTTCTTACTGGACTTCTCTGACCAGGAAAGCAGAATTGTTTTTTCTCTGTAAGGAATACTATTTTATAGAAAGCATTTTGTAGTGCATTCAGTATAAATGACAATAATTTGCAGGACTATCAATCTGATAATGGCTAATATCTGTCCAATAAGAAAATATTTGATATTATTAAAAACAAAGTTTGATCTCTTCTCAAAACTTGTCATTTCTCTAGCAATCTAAAATATAGAGAAATCTTTAATATGATAATGTCTTCTTAGTAAACAAAAGAAAATAAAACCTGGTAAAGAATTATCATTTGTAAGATAAACACACTACACACCGCTTTTACTAATAGAATAGACTTGAGAACAAAATTCCATTGGGAATATAAATGGTCCTTTCAAACCTAACTATCATCATCATTCCCAGAGTAATGTTTACTCTTTTTGAAAAATCATTGACAATAATCAAACATTATCAAACAAAATTATCTTTTATGAACCCAAACTTTGTAGTCTAGAAACATCAACCAAGACCCAAAGAGAATTACAGTTTTCAATGAATGACATTGCTTTCATCATGAGATTAAATTTGCTTTTGAGAAAAAAATGACTTGGTTTCTAAAGAAACTGTTACAGACAAGAATATTAATATAAACAATGAGCAGCATACTACTGGTTGCTGTTAATTTTATCAATCTCCTGGTAGACCAATGTTTCTTTCATGTGTTTTCATGATGTATTTCATTTTGTATTTTACATTTTGGATTTCCTAGAGAAAAAAGTTGCCAAGCTTTGTGTGATGTTCGTATAAAAAACAAAACAAAAACGAGAAAAAAAACAAGCTATTTACTGAGAGGAAAAGTTTGCATCAAAAAACAAAAATGGGTAAGACTATGTAAATTTGCTTAAATGATGTAGGATAATGAACTCAATAGGAATTAGTAGCAAAAAAGCTATCCAATTTCATAAGATTTATGTATTATTCATTTGAATAGGATATAAAATATGAAAATGTAGTCTGTGAAACCTAATTTAGAAAGTAATTCTTTTATAAGTAATTTTCCACATGAATAGGAGCATGTGGCATCTGATTTTATTTGCCTTGTTTCGTTGATACTGTGATTTGGCCACTGTGAAGAGAAAACAAAGGCAGCAAAGGCAGTTCTAACAGAAAGGTAAATAGTAGTAAGCTTCAGTTTTTTATAAAAAAAGAAAGTTATCAAACAAGGAATCTAAAAATTTCAAATTAGATCCAAACTGAATAAAAGCAAAGAATTATTGATCATTAAATAAACTATCAAATGGATATAATAAAATAATGAACAAAATAAAACTAAGTTTGGGATTTTAAATGCAAAAAGTCAAAAAATAAAAATTTAACTAGGTAGACTACAGTAGAAAATTCAAAGAGAATATACTATCAGAAATGATAAAGAAAACATTAAAAATAATACCACACCAATATAAAGTAACATGAGACTATTATTATTACACCAACAAATCATATAGAAAAAATAATAAAATACCTAGACATTTATAGTTTACAAAGCACTAATTATGGAAAAAAATAAAATATTTTAACAGATCAAAAATAAGTAAGGAAATCCGATCAATAATAAAGTCTTCAAAGAAAATCTCAGTACCTGGCAGTCATGTTCAGAGTTATATCAAACATTTAAACACCAATCCTTCCCAAACTCTTTCAAAAATTCAAACTGCATTGCATGTTTTCAAACTGTTTTTAAAAGACCATCATCATCTATGAAGTAGTCAGAAAAGAACACTCTGAGGAAGTAGAATGACAGCACAATGATCCCAGTGAGCAAGGAAGAAAAAACCCTTAACAAAGTGTTAGAAAACTGAATTCAATGACACACTGAAAGAACTATTCATTACAGCCAATGGAGATTACCCCTGCAACAGAGATGGGTCAATAACATAAGTTGACCAAACGATGAATGAAAATATATAGTCGTCTTATTGTCCAAAGATAATCATTTGATAAAATGAAGGATCCTGAGCTGATGAGGAGGTTCAGTCTGTAAAGGTACTTTTCTTAAAGCCTGAGAGACCCAGTTTCATTTTCTAAGAACAACTGTAAAACTTCACGAATTTGTGCTTTGATCTCCACACACAAATCATGGCATACACATGCCCACACTTACACACAATTGTACACATACACAGAAAAATGCACATGAACACAGACACAATGAGAATTAAAGCGTATAGTTAAAACAGGACAACATTCTCTTCACATTAAAATCTTTCAACAAAGTACCTATAAACAAAATTACCCAGTAGAAAAAAAAGTTATGTATTATGCTCTTAATATAGTATTATGGTCCACAATGTATATGAGGAATTTTTCTCTGAGATCCAGAAAGAGATAATGGTCCATAATGAATATGGGGACATTTTCTCTGAGATCCAGAAAGAGAAAATGATGTTCACATTACTTCATAATAGCACACTAACAGAAAAAGTCCTTCCCAAAATAATTTCAAAAGCAACGAGGGCAAAATTGAGAGAGTGAGAAAACCTAGAAAAGCAATTAACAGAATTATTTTTGCCCACAATGATGCTGAAATATCTGGATAAAAAACCCATGGTGGCAATTCTAAATTAACCTAAATAAATCAATTTCAAAAGTCCAGAATTCTGTGCAATGGTGGTACATGTCTTTAATCCCAGCACTTGAGAACCAGAGGCAGGAGGATCTCAGTGAGTTGGAGACCATCCTGAACCACAGAAAGAATCCTAGGACACTCAGGGCTACTAAACAGCCCAGAAGAAAGCTCAGTGTGTACGTCAACTGACTTTTCTCTTTCAGAATCTTGTCAACAATATGAAATGGAATATTGTTTTTCTTACACACACGCTCACACACACCAATTCAAAAGCATTTAAATACCATATTAGTTATTTCTCTTTTTGCTGCAGCAAACCTTATGACAAAAGTAACTTAAGGGAAGCGATTATTTCACCTTCCTGTTTTAGAAGGATACAGTCCACCATCGAAAGTGCATCATGGAAGGAAGATATGAAAACAGGAATATGTTCACATTGTACCCTCAGTCAGGAAGTAGAGAAAGTGAATGTTGATGTTTAATCAACTTTGTCCTGTTCATTCCAACTCCTAGTCTGGAGAACACTGTTGTTCACACACATACCCACCCACACACACACACACACACACACACACACACACACACACAACCTATCGCTGCTACTGAGGAGAAACCGCCTGTGCTATACTGACACAATGAGGAAGGAGTGCTGTGGGCTAAACCTCACCCACCCTTTGGAGGTTCCATCTCATTTACATCTAAATTAATTTGAAGAAAGAAATCCTAAACAATAGGGGTTCCCTTCCTTTCTAATGCAGCTTTTAAGGAAATTGTTTATGCATGGTTGGAACACAGAAACTGATACATTTATACTCCAGGCAGAAATTGGCAGCATGGTTCAAGTGTTGCTTGCTTTGTCACCAAGAAAAGTATGGGTACGCTTTGGATCTTCGTCTTACTAGTAAAATCATTTACAAATTTACTCAAAGGGTAGCCCAAGGGTAATTTTCCTGAAGTTTGAGAGAAAAACAGGGCTAGAAAGCTTTAAGTCCGGGCACATGTCATCACGGGGGGGGGGGGAGATGGGGAGAAATCCAGATCTTTTGCTTAAACACAGAGGTGTGAGAAACAATTAAGAAGGCCAGAGTGTCAGGAAATGTGTATTTAAAATTTGGGGCAGCACATGAAAAAGGAATGAAGAGAAAAGCAAAGCAAAATATAGCTAGTCCTTGGCTCATAACTCTGAGTTTTGAGGGCACCTGATTCAAAACTCTTACACCCCCCGACAAAGGATCTCGCCAAGAATGCATGGCTATAAAGAGAAATAATGACATTCTTTTTTTTTTTCATTTAGCATTTTTAATATAATCAAAAGCATTTTAATGGAAAATATATAATTACATGGGGGCACTAATTACTATTTGAATCTATTTATAAACGTGGTAACTATTATGCTTACTTTTTTTTGTACATTTTTTTTTATTGAAAAAAAAATTCCTGCCTCCTCCCAGCCTCCCATTTCCCTTCCCCTCCTCCCGCCCCTCTCCCCCTCCCCCCAAAGTCCCAATGAGGAGCAGAAGGAGGGAGAACATGAGCATGGAAGTCAGGACCACGAGAGGTGCACCCATCCACCGAGACAGGGGGCTGATCTGTTGGGAGCTAACCAAGGCCAGCTGGACTGTGACTGAAAAAGCATGGGATAAAACCGGACTCTCTGAACATGGCGGACAATGAGGGCTGATGAGAAGCCAAGGACAATGGCATGGGGTTTTGTTCCTACTTCATGTTCTGGCTTTGTGGGAGCCTAGCCAGTTTGGATGTTCACCTTCCTAGACCTGGATGGAGGGGAGAAGACCCTGGACTTTCCACAGGGCAGGGAACCCTGACTGCTCTTCGGACTGGAGAGGGAGGGAAATAATGACATTCTATTAAGAAGGGAAAAGAGCACCTGGCTATAAGGGTGGGCTTTGAAGCTGATCTAAAAAGCTCAAAGAACCCTGGGCCAGGAGGAACACAGTCCTTGATTTGACACAAACACAGCATTTGCCGTTTTATGTTTGTATATTGGCAAAATATTTTGATTCATTTGTTCTTCACTTGATGAAGCCGAAATGAAGACAGGATTCTAGTTTTCTGGCAGTAACTGAGTCTATTTCTTGCATGATGCTCACATGAATAATGCCTACCAGCCTTCCTCTGCTGAGTGGATCATTTCCTTTGTTTATCTTGATGCCAGAGTACTAAATTGCGTCTGTCAGGTTTTGATGGCATGGAAGATAGATTAAAGGCGTCATGGAGAGCCGCTGGGAGCAAGTGATACAGAGCAGGGTTGGAGTCTGTACAAAGAGATCCTGAAAGAACAGTGTACGAGGCAGTGAAGATGACCCTAAGGTGCAGTGGAGATCACAGTATAATGGAACAGGGATGGGGAAATGTTTGCCAAGAACTGTAGGAATAGAATTGGGCTGGCCTAGGAAAAAAGCTTTGTGTGCTGCAGGTGGTAGAACTGAAAGGGCGACACCACCCACGTCCTTTAGAGCCTGGCCAATTTCACCAAGAGTTCAAAACACAGGAGATAAAGTTTATGATTTGATATTTACCCTGGTGGTGTTTATTCTTAGGTTCCAATCAATTCTTGTTATGTCCCAATTTTTTTTTTTTGGTTTTTCGAGACAGGGTTTCTCTGTGGCTTTGGAGCCTGTCCTGGAACTAGGTCTGTAGTATGTCCCAATTTTTCCTTTTGGAATAAGAATGTTTACTATGTATTGTAGTAGGAGGCTGCTCGTTTGTTCCTGGCTGCCCAGACCATGAAATAACCACACAGAAACTATATTATTTAAGTCACTGCTTGGCCAATCACTTAAGTGTATTGCTAGCTAACTCTCACATCTAGAATTAACCCATTTGCATTATTTTATATTTCATCATAAGGCTCGTGGCCTATGCACAAGGTTCCAGCTGGCAGCTCGTGTCTTTCCCCTCTGGGTGCTACATATCATCTCTTGACTCCGCATTCTTTCCTCCAGCATTCAGTCTAGTTTTCCCCACCTAGTTCTACTCTGCCCTATCAACATGTCAAGGCAGTTTCTTTATTCATTAACCAATAAAAGCAACACATATACAAAAGGACTTCTCACACCAATGTATCATCACCCATTATTTGGAATAAAAATGTTTTCTCTGTATCATTACATATTAGAAATGCTTTACTTGTTACTTCACAGGTGTGCACAGTTCAGAGATATTGGGCTTTATAAGATTATGGTAACATTTAAATTTAGATTGAATACATTTTGTAGTATCATGCATTCCTGAGTTTTTGTAGCCAAGGTAAAGACTTAATTTTTTTTATTTGATTGTCAGTTTGACAAGGGATAAAGTTATGTTGGTTATTATTTACTGACAGTGTTATTGAAAGACAGGGCTCCAAGAGATTACTTAGGTTACATTAATCGAGTTGTGAAGACCTGTAGGTGAAACTACATGCTAAAGATGATCCTGGACTGTGTTAGTGGAGAAAAAGAAATGAGAATCATGCATGCATACATTCGTTAGGCTTTTCCTCTGAGTAAGAATGTAATGTGGTAGGCTATGTCAAGCTCCTGCTGCATAGATATGTCTACTCTGAAGCATTGCGTCTTGAATTCTCAGCAAAAATAAACCCTTCAAGTTTCCTCTGTTGCAATATTCCAACCCAGGACTAGGAAAAACAAGACAAATGGATTTAAATATTACACATAATAATAAAATCATTTGTTCATGAGTTGTACTTCAAAAATAAATGTACATAACAAAATAAATTGGCTATCTATAATGGGTTGTTTTACAGAACTTCTTACAGCAAATAAGAGGTCAATGTGGCACATCAAGGGGAATTCTTGCCTTCACGTTGTCTAAATTTGTTGTGTGCTAAACATAGTGGCATTTTTAAATGTAGAACACTAGAATTTCAGGAGATCTTGTAAATGTACACCTTAGATTTTTTTCTCTGTAGTGAAATGAAGAAGTATATACTTTCCAAGAGGACTACACCTTGCAGGTAAATGACTGACAGAATGTTACATGCCTTTTCTGAAAACTGGCTGCACATTCTGAAATGTTCAGAGACACAGTGTTACAGGAATGAGGTCAGAGAGAGGTGATAACAATGAGAAACCATGAAGCAATGAAGCAGGAGCAAAGAAAAAAATTCCCCGAGTAATTTCATTCTAACACAAAATCACTCAACCGAAATTTGGGTGAATAATTGCTTAATAACCTCATGAATAATGACACTTATCTTAAAATTATTGCACACCCATTTCTGTTAAGTGTGAGATGTCTCATTAACTGGCAACTATTCTACTGGTGGCTAATTCCTAACCACAAAACCAGTTCCCTTCAAATGAGTTACACAGTAAGATGCAGGATATCACAGATAATGGGGAAACTGTGTTCTAATTCAATCCTTCAGTAATACCTTCGTATGTGTATTATCTTATCATCCAAGGGCCCTGAGTTACCCTCTGCACTTTTTCAGTTTCCTTGATACACATTTTCACATTAGACTCAAAGGAAACTTCACACTTCATAGATGTTAAAAAAGAGTGGCAATGGTGATGCATGACTTTAATCCCAGCATCCCAGCACTCTGGAGGCAGAGGCAGGTGGATCTATGTGAGTTTAGGGCCAGCCTGGTCTATAAGAGCTAGTTCCATGACAGGCGCCAAAGCTACAGTGAAACCCTGTCTCAAAAAAAAAAAAAAATACAGAGTTGAAAGCAAGCTAGAGGTCACAGCAGATGCGAGGAGGGAGGGAAGAAGGGAGGGAGGGAGGGAGGGAGGGAGGAAGAGAGAGAGAGAGTTCTGGTGGACATTGCTTTTGTTTCCTAAATATTTTATTGAAGGGATAGAGATTGCACTTCTGTCAGAGTGATGTGACTTCAGGCACAAAAAATATGTCCTTTTTTTGGACTAACTATAGAGGAAATGTTGAACTTAAAAATTATTCACTGGCCTTAAAGTCTAATGACTTAAAACTAAACATGTTTCTGAGCTAGCAATGAAAAATATCCATCTGGTTTATTGTTGCCAATTTACTCTCTAATTTTTCCCAGTTTTGTCCACGAAGCAATAACTAATAGTGTTGGCTGTTTGTTAGTCTACCGTTTAGCTTTGTTACTTTTGGGACAGCTTAAATAAACTGCCACCAATTTAGCTGTAACCTTGTCATTTGTTATTAGCAGCTTGTGGGTTTTTATCACCACAGAGAGCCGAACACAGGTTTATTTTTAATCTAGCTGTGGAAAGCTAGGCCTTGAAAATGAACTACATGCTGATTGAACATTTTCCATTATAGTGCTTGATACACACATCCTCTTTACAATATTTAATCCCCTGCCTAACAGGGTATTACTGACCACTGATCATGCCATTTTTCTCACTCAGAGAAGGCTGTTAAGTTGATATCCATGCATCTAAAGTTCTGCCTAAGAAAAAGCTGGCTGCAAATGGCCCTTCTTTCCCTTCTTCTTGCTTAACATCCTCATAACTCTCTTATTCCAGTCATTACTGAGATTCACTGTTTTGTTTCTGCCTATAGTCACCATCCACTTTCTATTATATTAACCTGCAGTGGGTATTTCTCACAAAAACATATTATACCCCTGTGTTCCTGCATACACATACCGGCGCTAGATACTTTGGGAATGTGTAAGGTTCCTGCTGAAAAACATAATGAACTCTTTTGGATATATTTTAGTACATATACAAGCACTTATCTAGGAGACATACTGTGAATTAGAATGAGTGGATTAAAGAACATTATACCTTTATCATATAGTGCCAAACCACTTTCTACAGCTTTGTTATTATTTTATATGATTAATTTGAGGTTTCCATGTTAAATTTTATAATTGAAATTGTCAGGTACCGAGAGAAGTATTTTTCTCAATATCAAAGAAATCATCTGACCATGGTGCCTCACTTCTGTAACAGGCATCCAGGACACTCAGGAATCGGGGTGATTACTAGAATTCAAGACAATCTAGAGGTACACCGTGAGCTCTAGACTAACTGGGATACATTATCAGATGCTGTATTCAAAGCTGCTGTAAACGGTTAAAGAAATATCATAAAATGTTCTGTTCTATTGATATTTTATTTCTAAGACAAGTTGCCTTTGTTTTGCTCAATATTCCTTTGGAAACAATTGCATACATATTTTTCAACTAAAATTCCATATCATGCTTTGTATGTAAACAGCAATTTTATGTTTTCAGTATCTTATTCTTTGTGTTGTTTTTGTATCTACTTTGTAAAAACTCACTGTACAATATTACAATATTGAATTTTACACATTTTTATCATGATTTTTATTTCTCCTTGAGATTTTACTAAAATTTTGTCTATCATTTACCACTGAAGTATTATATATTGACTTTAAAATATAAAATATTGCTTCATTCATATGTGTAACCGTCCCAGTGCAATAGACTATATCCTAATATAGAAATGTGTTGCTAAGTTCATCTATTCATAAATTAATTTATTTCTGTTTTTTCTTAACCTCCTTGCTTCCTTGCTCTTCTGTCCCCCAACCCAATAAGTCACAACAATGTCTAATTAATTATCAAAAATGTTTTCATGCTGGGAAACTCTAAAGTTTAGTTAATAAGTTATATTTTTATATTTTATTTACACTAACTTTTGTTTAACAAAACTTCTTTATGCAAACAATGTACTGTTTTTGTTGTTATTACAAATTGCTTTTCTCAGGAAGAAGAAGAAGAAGAAGAAGAAGAAGAAGAAGAAGGAGAAGGAGAAGGAGGAGAAGGAGAAGGAGAAGGAGAAGGAGAAGGAGAAGGAGAAGGAGAAGAAGAAGAAGAGGGAGAAGAAGAAGAAAAGAAGAAGAAGGGTGGTGGTGGTGGTGGCATTCACCTTTAATTCCAGCACTTAAGAGGCAGAGGCAGGAATATCTCTGGAGTTCAATGCCAGCTTGGTCTACAACAGCGAGTTCCAAGACAGGCTCCAAAGCTACAGAGAAACCCTGTCTCGAATAAACAACAACAAATAATTGCTTTTTTTTTCAGTTAAATTACAGTTTGCCTCCCCTGTAGTTTTCTATATAATATTTCTGTTTAGAGTTGTGTAGGGAAATACCAAAGTTCTATGACAATGGTTTCTTAGAAGTTACTCTTTTTGAGATTTGAAATGTAGTGTAACCTTTAGATTATAAGCTTTTCAGTTTGTAAATTCATTATTATATCTTGAAACAAATTCTTCCTTCTTCCTCCTCCTTTTTTTCCTCCTCCTTTTGTTATCATTTTGGATTCATAGATTTATTTCTTCTTGGTTATTTTTATATTAATTTCTTTTCTTTTATAAAAACCAAACTGAATTTTACCTACTTTCTCTAAACTTATTTCCTACATTAACAGTTTATTCTTTCTTCATGTGCCAAGTATCCTAGTTTAAAGATCTGATTATACAGTAGGATATGAAGCAGCAGAAAAAATGAGAAATCACATAAGAAAGTTATTAATGTCACCTCGAATCTGTAAGTGACAGCATTCTTAAACAGCAAATATGCCCAGATAATATTTATAATTATAATCTCTAGAATATTTTCTCTTATTTACTGATGTCTAGCTGACGTGTGTCTCAATTATTGCTAAATTTGTTGTATCCAATCACACTTGTTAATAGGTACCAAAGAAAGTAGAGTATATAATTTTGAAGGTCGTTTTTATAACTGTATATGTGACCAGGTCAGAACAAGTCAGGCAGTGATATTGTTAGAGAGGGGGACAATTAAACCTCTGAATAACTCGCTAATATACTTATTTTATTTGACAACAATCATGCTCATCAGATTATATGTTATATAGTATATTATATCTATATAAATTTCCTCTAGGTGCTGGTTCAGATTGCATTGTGATAACATGATTTTAAGGTTTAATTTCTAAATCATTGTTTGTTTTTCTCCTTGAATTTTGATATATCTTTAAGAAAATCAAAAAAGTATTGCAAATAGTTTTTCCAGAAAGAAGAAAATTTGCCTAGGGATATATGTGGGCCAGTTAAAAGTTTTTTGAAAGTTGTGTTATCATATGTGAGCAATTGCACCTAGAAAGGGCGGTCTCAGAAAACAGGGCTTTATAAGATATATTTTCAACTCATTAAAAGCTACTTCATCACCGACATATCAAATTTTACTAGACGAACACAGTATTTTTCTTAGGGTTATGCACAGTGAGCACTGGAAATGCTTTGTGATGAAACTTGCGTCTGCTTCAAGAAAAAATCAGTAGATTCACTCCTCAGAAAATTTCTGATATTCTCATCACTTTCAGCTTCACTGCATAAGCAAATTATTGATCTCAACTGTGATTTGACATGGAAGGCTAACTCCAGCAATTTTGCAATTTTCTTTATGGACTTAAAGGAGCTAAATTATGGTGCAACTTCAAGGTATGCAAAAGAGTTACATGTTTAGACTGTGAATACATTGGAATTCATTTATTTATATCTTTAATTCTATGTAGTGAATTGCTGTTTCCTTTATTGTATAATGATGAAAAGCACATTAAAAGAAAATTGTAGAAATATAACGGCTTTGACACTGACTTTTACCTAAGGTGGTTAAAGTGGTTAAAGGGTAAAGTTGAAGCTACCTGGCCATAAAAATCACATATAATTTGCTGTATAATGATCATGTCATATTTCAATAAGGGACACACATAACTCTACGGAATCATTTTGATTCCATTTATATCTGTTCTTCACAACGCCAAGTACATGTCAAATTACTATTGGTGCTTTAGCTATTGTATCCATGTCTAGTTCTCAAACTAGGTTCCCTGAAAAGCTGTAATTACTTGGAATTAAGGTCATTTCAGAATTTAGCCTCAATTGTACAGCACTTTTTTTTTTAAATTGCATGTGACAATTTTTGCTTTGGTAATCTTGCATATTGTGTTCATTTCTCTTGTAGCTACAAAAGGCATAAAGCCTGATAGCAATATGCATATTCTCCTTTCTTCAAGGCATATTTACCTACAACTGAAAGGAAAAATATAACAAAATTTTATGCTTAAATCTATACAACTCTTCAATTCAAGAGAATGTGTCAGCATTAAAAACAGAGTGGAACACAGTGGAGAATTTCATCATAATATAAAACAGGATAGTTAAATGATATGTAAATTTCCAATCACAGGAACATAGACACTAGTGGGGCATATGTCACTGGAAATTTTCTTGTCCATAACTATAGGTGCAAGCATTAATTTTGGTGATGTGTACAAAATATTGTGATTAGAATCCTCAGCTGTCTGCTGTGCAGTGATAATGTATGAAATATCAGCAGAGAGAGCTAAACTTAAGAAATATTTGTAGAAAATACTAGAAGCTAGCATAACCATAGGCAAGAAAAAGTAAACACTGTCAATATCAGAAACTAATTTAAATTAAAGGAAAAAATGAGTAATAGGTAGATAAAGATCTTCAATAAATGTAAAGACAATCATGTGAACCTCCTCAATCTCTGTTGTTTGCAGTTCACAAGGATGCCAACAGACTTTTCCCATTTAGGATGAAAATTATTATAATGAAACTTTGTAAAGCTGTCTGAGATTTTGAAAAAGTTAAATTTTAATATAGATAAACCTCTGTGTTTTAAACATATCAAATTTTAATCCCATCCACACACTTCTACTGTAGCAATAATGTCATTTAATTTCTTCTCCATTAGGAATAAAAATGCTATGGATCATTATCTCCCTCTTTATTTCTCTGTCTCTTAGGTCCTTAATCACAATTCTATTCACTATCCATTTATGTTACAACCTACTTTGCAACCCCTATCTTTGATCTTTTCATGTTTTCTTCCTTTATTTTTTATTTTCACTTTTAAATATAAATATCCACCGGTATTACACCTTGTTCTTCATGCTCTGCTATTTTCTTGTGTTAGATGCTCTTTCACCACTCGAGTTGATATCCTAAGAGTTTTCCCCCTCCGTCAATAATTCTTTCACTGGATAGATTGGGAACAGAGCAGTACAAACTGATATTATAGCATACCAATCATTTTCTTTAAACAATTATTCTACTCAGCTACTCAAAACTTCCACATAATTCTAAAAGAAACTGCTTCATGACTATTAGTAACACAAATTCACAAAAGTTACATGGGTTTGAACATTAAATGATAATTTCTGATGATAAAAACTCAGGTCCTTCATTTCAAATCAAGAAATGTGACTTAGAAATACTGATACTGGCTAAACATATATTTCTAAGAAGCATGACTATAGGACATCACAAAGGAGTTACTTGTGGGGGATAGCCATCTTCCCCACTTTCATTTGTGAAAAGTTAAAGCATTGCAGGCTCTGGGTTGCAGTTAAGGTCAACTAAGGCATCTCTAGCCATGCAGCCTCTTAAAATTTTCATTTGTAGCGCGTCTGTCTTTAGTTCTGTGGCCTCTTTGACACTCTGCATAGGAAACTATGTCAGACTTATCAGCTGACTCATCTTATGGAATAAAAATGCAAATCATGAGGATGATCTTCCCCATTCAGATTCAGATTATTACTAGTCCTCTAATATGGTATCCTTGATTTTGACTAAAGAGCAAATGTATTATAATGAATCCAAAAGCTTTTCAACAATTGGTGTCTGAACAACAGATATTATAAATATACAAAATATTAAATCCCTTATTTGTCACCAATTACAAAAATATATCAAAGTATATGATAAACCTGAATATAAAATCAAAATTGCAAAACCTTTAGAAAATAATATGAAAGAATTTAAATGACTTTAGTTATGACAGACATTTAGAGACAATACCAAAGGTGTGATTTATAATGTAAAAGTCCATTGCTGGTGGGAGCATAAGCTGGTACAGCCCCTTTGGATATCAATATGGTGATTTAGAAAGTTAGGAAACAACCTTCCTCAAGACCCAGCAATACCACTTTTGGGTATATATCCAAAGGAAGCTCCAAAGGACATGTGCTCAACTATGTACATTGCACCATTGTTTGTCATAGCCATGGCCTGGAAACACCCTAAATGCTCCTCAACCAAATAATGGATTAGGAAAATGTGGTACATTTACACAATGGAGTACTACACAGCAGAAAAAAAATAATGACATCTTGAATTTTCCAGGCAAATGGATAGAGCTAGAAAACATCATATTGAATGAGGTAACCCAGACCCAGAAAGACAATTATCATATATAGTCACTCATAAGTGGTTTTTTAAACATAAAGCAAAAAAAAAAGCCTATAAATCACATTCCCAGGCAACCTAGACAACAATGAGAACACTAAGAGAAACATACATGGACCTAATCTACATGGAAAGTGCAAAAAGACAAGATCTCCTAAGTAAATTGGGAGCATTAGAACCATGAGAGAGGGCTGAAGGGGAGGGGAGATAAAAAGAGGGAATCAGAGAAAAATGTATAGCTCAATAAAATCAATAAAATATGTAAAAGTGGTCACTTGGATTTGGTTTAAACTAAATTAACCTGACAATGTCACGAAAATGAGTCCAAAACCCACAGATTGCGGGATGGTTTCGAAAGCATAGATCTGAAAATGATTTGTGTTCAAAGTCAACTAAAAGTAGTACTGAACCCAAAAATAAAAAGCAATCTTCACTTAAAAATAAAAGAGAATCTTCCAGGAAATTACAAGGATGATTCCAGCTAACACTACTAAAAGTAGCAGATATATAGACTGAATTGGCCATGGTCTGTGACCAAACAAGTCTTCAAGTGAAGGTAATAGGTAACCGACCCAGTCACATAACCTTAAACTTACAGTTTGTCTTGTCAAGGGGATGTGCTGCAGTTATGGTGGCCTAGAGATCAGGGAAGTTGCCAGTCATTTGCTGGTCTAGACTAAAACCCTTGCCAGAAGAGTAAGACCATGCCAAACCCACAAGTTGTGTAACCCAGAGACCTAGAATAGAACCAAACCTGACTGGAGGGGGGAAAAATCAATGTAATGATGGTTAATGATAGTTTGCTTTACTTATAGATTGTGTCTAGCCCAACTGTGATCAGAGAGAATTAATCCAGAAACTGATGAAAATTGATGCATATCCGCTGAAAAACATTAGGCAGAGCTCAGGAACTTTGAAGAAGAGGCAGAGAAAAGATTGGAGGAACCAGAGGGATCAAGGACACGACAAGAAAACATACTATTGAACATGAGGATTGCTTGGCAGGAAGAAATGAACGTCTGGTATGATACTTTTGGTCCATTACTCTGGTGTTCAATTACACCAGAGGTTAATGGACTGTTATTTTGCTAAATGGATATGCTGTCAAACTGAATTATACTATTTTGTTTATGACAAACATTAATTTTTAAATGTTATGTCAAGTAAATTAATAAAGTAAGAAATTATGCAGAAAATTTCTACATAGGAAATAATCTCTACATAAGGAAATAATCACCTTTCAATGTAATTGAAATCAACAATTCCTATACATTTTAATTTAATATAGACATTATTTATGTATTAAGTAGAGTTGACATATTTTCTCCCAGATAGTGTTTTCACATTAAATGTAATTATTGGATACCAGGGAAGTGACAGAAATTCCTTTTGTAAATGTAATCTGTGTTTCAGGTTATCACAGTGCTTTCTTTACTCAGTTAGACTGAATTTATAGATTACTAAATAATGCGTGAATAATTTTCATTTATTTTTGTGGAAGTTAGTTCCTGTTTGCAGACTATTCAGAAAGAATAGAAAAAGAATTTTTTATATGAATAAGTAAACTCACTGCAATTTGAAAGGAGAAGACCCATTGTCCGAGGCTGCTTGTTCGTTTCCTGGCCACCCAGACTCCCAAAATAACCTCACAGTCAGAGGCTGCTCGTTTGTTCCCCAGCTACTCAGATCCGAAATAATCACACAGAAATCTGTATTAGTTGTGATACTGTTTGGTTAATAGCTTAAGCATATTTCTAGCTAGTTCTTACATCTTAAATCATCCCATCTTTATAACACCATGAGGTCAAGGCCTATGGGCAAGTTTCTGGCATCTGTCTCTTTTAGCAGCTCCTCATCTCTGCCTACTCTCTGCTCCTCTGCTTGGAATTTCTGCCTTGCCCTATTCTGCTAAACCACTGGCCGAAACAGCTTTATTTGCTAACCAATAAAAGCAACATATATACAGAAGAACTTTCCACACCAGAGACCAATGCCTTATAAACTAGGGAGACACTAGAAAACTGGCTCCCATTACTTTTAGATATTATTACTGAGTGTATTAAGTTAAATTCAATTTGTGCTAAATTCAGGTTGTACTAAAGCTGAATTCTAGAATATTGCTTGGAAGTTTATTTTTAGCCAACTATTTTCATATAGTGAGACACTGCTCCACTGAATACAAATAATCTCCCGTGCCACATTTGTCTAAGAAGTCTTGTAACAAATTCAGGAAAGCATTTTTGTGGCACATTGCTTTCCTCAGGTAAATGTAATAATTCATAATCCCCTTAGAGGCACCTCCCATAACAAAAAAGGTTTGTAGCATTCTGAGACATTATAGCAGGGGAATTATTTTATTCAGGCAGCTGCCATGCTCCCTTTCCACTGCCTCATTTTGCATAACACCATTGCCTTTGGGTCAAAAATGAGAATTGAAATGATTGAAAAAAAATAACTTGGGAAACAGCCCTGTCAGTCACATCATTTTAGAATAATAAGTAGTGATAATGACAAATATAGTTTAGAACATTTTTATTTCTTAAAGTTCAAAACATGTATGAAGGTCAAAAACAGATAATGATATTCATTCCTTTTTTTCCTAACACAAGAATAAGGTTGCATAATGTGGGAAATCTATTTATGTAAAGGGCACTTTCTCAAAGATTGACATGGCATTGTGAGAGCTGTGTAGCATTACTAGAATGAGTACTTATCTCGAGAACACAAATGCTAAAGGCCATCTGGAATCTACTTGCATGAATCCATGATGTGTATGCTATATAAACCTTTGTAAACAGGGTTTCTAAATAAATGGCACTAGTGTGATACAATTTATTCAACCAGGGCACTTGCTGTGGGTTTATTGAAGAGAGATTCTTCCAAGTCACAAGTCTTACTGTCTTAGATTGGACGAAAAACTGAAGTCCATTTCTAAGTTAAAATTACTTATAATAGACCGTCTTTTGATAATAACTTGGAGCTTAGTTATAATTCAGATTCAATTAAATCTAAATTCTTTCTATCTAACTTTTTTGTATAGTCTGGTATTATTAAGAATAAGTTTAAAGCTAAAACAAAGTTTCTTTAATATTTAATAAAAAATCTGATGGTGTATGAGACTCTTAAATACTAATTTTACATGGGTACAAAATTGTGAGTTATAAGAATTATATTAGATTTTATATAAATGATATTAAGAAAATAATATTAAAATATGCCAATTTGCCATTATAGCTTGATTGTAGCAATGCCTATGGTAAGTAGTCAGCCATTGTCCTCACTACTGTGTTTATTATTTTGATTACAGATGCTTAATAGCAAGCACTCAGTCAGATTAATTTAAAATTATATACAGCTAATCCATCTTAATTGTACACACAAAACACAACTGTATGGCATACAGGATGTTATTTTATTATTGTTATTTAAATAACATTTTTAAAATTTATTTTGCATTCCAACCAGTTTCCTCTGTCTCCTCTGCTCCTATTCCCTCTCCTATCCCATCTACCTTTTCCCCATCTTCTCCTCCTCTGTCTCCATTCCAAAAAGAGATAAGCCTCCCATTAGCTTGCATAAAGCCTGGGACATCAAGTTAAGGTAGGACTAAGTGAATCTATGTAGGGCCTTAAATCTAGGCAGGCTCAGGATCCAGCAAGAAAAACGGGTTACCAAAAGCCTGAGAGTTCCAATATGCAGGATTTTAGCATACTTATTTTATGAACTCAGAAACTTTATATTTAATTGTATTTTCATATGGCTTATACCAAGTCCTCTAGAAATTAGAAATGTTAAAGGATTTTAAATATCAATATCTGGACTGAAGAGATATCTTCATTAATAAAGTGTATGTCCTAAAAAAAGGGGGCACCTGGGGTTAATGCGTGCATTGTGCATAAGGAAATCTTGGTTGTTTTTCCCATTTAAACAACCAAACCAATACATGTCACTAAAATGATGTTTATTTTGTGAGTTTGACAGTGCCACCAGCAGATAGCATTTCAGGAGATGAGAATATTTTTTATTAATAACTTTCAAAATACCTTATTCTAACTACCAAATGGTGAACTGATTGTATTCTAATTGAAATGGAAGGACAGACACTAAACGGAACAGATTGTGTCCCTTTCATTTATCAGAATAGCTTCATAATTGTGATAAAATTTTCATTTTAAAAGTATATATATATATATATATATATATATACACAAGTATGTGTGTGTATCTCTGTGTGAGTATGAGTATAATAATGTTAGTTTTCAATAAAACAAAAACATTAAATTTAAAAGTTATATTTAAATTATGCGCTCAGATTTCTGGTATAAGGAGCTGTACCTCAGCTAACATCATTACTGTTCTTTGGGCACCATTTTATCTAATCACAAATTCCTTGTATGAATAGTGAATTCTTTGAAGAGTCAGATTGCATCTTACTGTGGAACCATGCAGTTCAAGTGACTCTAACATGTTTGTTCATGGTATCATTTTACAGAAAATTGCAAAAGTTATAATTTGACATTATGCAGCAATTGCTACATTTACATTCTCTGATTCATGATCACAGGTTCAGCAGCTGGTTTTATTTGCACATGTGAATAAATCAGCAAATAAATGGTTTTGACTTATTTATAGTAGGTTTATGTACTATAGAGATTTAGGTTTCATTTATTTTGCAGGCCACATAATGTGCTGAAATTGCATTATAGAGAAATACAGTTCATTTAAGTAAAAGTTTCCTAGGAAGGCAAAATAATCTACATTAGCCACTAAATTTCATTCCTGTAAAAATAATACTATAGTTAATCTTCAAATAATTTTAAAATAGCAACCATTACTGTCAAATACTTTACAGAAAATAAAGATTTTATTTATAATAGAAATTTTCACCAGTTTTTTATGAATGCCATAAAGTAGCAGCTTCAGAAGCAGATATCAGTCTTATGTGGCCAGGATATCATCCTCCGTCAAATTATAGCTCTGTCATGTCATTGTATAAAATCTCATTATTTAACTTCTTGAAGAGAATAGAACTGTTTCCTGTTCAAACATGAACACTAGTACCAATAAAGTATTTCAGAACATCTTCACTTAAAACATGCCACATTAAAGCTCTCTTGATTTCTGAAGTCCACCCCTAATCTCTGTATGTACTAAAGAGGCAACTTGGAACACTGACAGTGTTAGATTGAAGAGAGAGCTGCAAAATCATGCCTGAAAAGGAACTCAGTCCTCATCTAGCAGTAATGAATTACAAATAAAATGTGACATAGTTTATAAAAATACAAAGCAACTGACTTCATTTCCATCAGATTCTGTATAGCTTTCACATTAAATGACCATGTTACTTTAAAGATAGCTGACATCCTAAAATTTGATAGCACATTATTGGGACAATGAAAGACCAAATAGGCTTGCATTTAAAGAAAATCAAAAAGATGGAATGATTTTATATAGTATGTATTCTACTATTTCTTTATAGGCGATTGACTCTGTATTTTCCAGAAGAAAGAAAAAGAGGAAAGCAGATACAATTAGATGCAAGTTGCCATGGCAACAAAAGGAATAAAAAGGAAAAGAAAAACATGACCCAACTCCTAACTAAAATGGCTAGGACTATGACTACTCTTATGTATCCTCGTTTAGTTTTGTTGATATTTTCCTATATATATTTCCTGTTTCCAGGGATATACAATGCATCTCAGTATCCAAGAAGAGTATGATTTGAAATGGCAAGGACTGTAGCTACTCTCCTTGAATCCTCGTGTTGTTATGTTCATACATTTTGTATATCCAGAGACATACAACTGCATCTCAATATACAAAAAGAAAATGAATATTAGCAAGCAAAATATTTTCCATTAAAATACTTTAATGAGTGAGCAAGTAATAAGTAAGATCACTAAGAAAGAAGCTGAAAGTAGCTAGACTTTATCCAAAATATGTCTTCACTTCTCAGCATCATAGAGATGAATGATTTCTATATGTGTTCAGTAAGAAATTTCCTCTGGGAGGTAACTTCTGAAATTATTGCAGTTCCCTCCCCTATAACTTGGATCTGGTAATTATAAATAAAAATAGAACCATATCTACTTATTTCTTTGTTTCTAAATAAATTTTATATTTTCTGGAAAACTATTATTTTAGTCTTCATTAACCTAGTGAGAGTTATACTTTCTCTGTCATGTAGCTGAAAGTATATTCATGTAGCACATTTTGATAAATTTCTGCTTTTCGACTTGATATAACCTGGTCTGGTCCATTTAAATAGAAATAATTAATAACTTGAAATTTATTGTGGTTACAGCTCATTGTTTTGATAGTATCAAAAATTAATTGTTAAAATCAATATTAAAAAATCAATATTAAAATATAAATATATTTATTTAGTATACAAATAGCTGCATTCTTTATTTTTATTTTCTATAAAAACCTAGCTATGCTCAGGTTAAAAAAAAAAACATGGCAAATCATGCTCTGTCTTGTGGCTTTGGTGTAAGAATATGAATAGATAAAATAAAAAAAAAGATCAGCATAATGTGTAACGGTGTATTTGTTCTGTTTTTCTTTTACAAAACTATCATTGCCTTTATGTGATCCATGGACATGGTATAATATATCAAATTATCATAGTTTTTGCCATAAATTAAAGCTGATATCTATCGCTTGAAATTAGAGTGTTAAAGTAGTATTTGATTATAACCTTTTTTGTTTAATTATTTAAAAAATCTTCACTTCTTAATTTTTAGTATATTTACAGGTTAAATATATGTTTAAAAAATGAAAGAAAAGGATAAGATGTAAAAAAAAATAAGCTGAATAAAATCTCGTCTTAAGCAACTTGAAATAACAAATAAATATGACAAGTCACCATTTCTTGGCTCTGCATTTTGTGTCAACTAAACTATTAAATATTGTCTGTACTTTTTGTTTTCCTTGTATTGAAAATAGATTCTCTTCTCACATAATATATACTGCTTATGGTTTCACATTGCCTGTACTTTTCTAATGAGAGACAGATAGGGAGTGGATCTGGATAAGAGGAGTGGTAGGGAGGAACTGGAGAAGCAGAGGAGGGAAAGCCATAATCATTTAGTCTTTATGTACATGGCATATAATAACTCATGATTACTCAATACCTGAAACTTTGAAAGCCAGTCTGGGGAGATGACAAGAATCAGTAAATGTGTATCTACAAAATCCATAGCCACACAATTAAGTGAATTAATGATTTCTAGGTTCCCAGACAAACTATCTCAAGGGATAAGCTGGAGAGCAATCAAGCTCTATTTCCAAAATCACTCTCTGATCTTCACACACACGTAAATATGCACAAGAACCCACAAGTACATACCTGTACACACACACACACACACAAACCTATGAAATCTTTTTACAAGGCGGTAAGTATTGAGAGTTGTGAGTGCAATTCTTGATTGATTGGTTCTATTGAACAGATGAAAGATTTCAAGAGGTACCTAAGCTTTCAAACTATCTGACAAAGCCAGTAATTTCCTATGATGTTAAGAACAAAGAAGGAATTGTGCATGTGACTGATAATGATTGTATTTGTAAGCCCCTTTAGTATGTTCAGGGAGAAATGCTTAGTATCAGATGGAGATCAGGAGACGAAGTGAAAAAGAGGTTTGAAAATCTATGTAAGAATTATTGATACGCATAGTTTAAGAAGATGGAATTGGAAGAATACTATGTAATGACTCTCAGACGGAGACAGAAGCATGAAATCTTCAAACTTTTAGTCATTGCAACAATCGATGATTTAACAAAAGAAACAGATTTAATAAAGAGACAGAAAGATGTCACAGAAAATAGAGGAAGTTGCTGATTTCCAGAGCCCACCAATGACTGTGCTGTGGCAATGTTGCTCAGCTTTGTATTTGTGGAAGACAAGAGTTTGCCAAGAACTTACAGTCTAGAAAGTAAACGTGGCTTCAGAGACCTTAGATTCTTCCAAACCATCTAGACTAAATTCCTATAGTTCTTTGGAGCGAGGGTAGGTTTATGGTTCAGTTCATCTCATCTGTATTTTTCTCATCAGATCTCTTCATGCCTTTGGAAGCACCCACCCTGTGGGGGCTCGGAGAAGTGGGTCCATTCCTCCTTGATCAAATATGTGGGGTCCCCAGAAGTGGATCTGCTCCACCTTCACTGAAGGTCAGAGGGCTTAAGCCTACTATTGCTCTTTCAAATTTATTGACAAGAGATCTGACTTAAGGAGTGGTTAGAAACAACATATCTTTACCTAGGGTGTGGCTACGTGGTGTTTTGACCATTGAGATCACCCACAAAATGCATCCATTCCACCCTGACTAAAGGTCAGAGAAATCAAGCCTATTCCTGCTCCTTCAAGGATATGATAGGAGGTTTGACTCAGGGAGTGGCTGCCTAAAGGATTGTACGTTGTAATGGCTACACGTCCTGCTTAAAACAGAATAAGTCAGTAAGAATCTAGTTGCTTTAAGCTTTAAGTATTAAAACAAGTAATTGTTCTGTATGTTTAATGTATAATGTTAAAGCAATCTTTTGCCTTCTTCCCTGCCCCCTTTTGGACTGGGGTATATAAGCATATGTAAAATAAATACTGGAGTATTCCAAAGTTACTGGATTGCCTTCCCAGTTCTATCCTATGTCTCTGTATTTCTTTCATATCTCTGTTTCTCCTATCTAATTTTTTTGTTTTTGTTTTTGTTTTAATTAATTTATTTTTTAAAGAAAACTATCTTTTCTTGTTTTACATTCCAATCCCAGTTCCCACCCTCTCCCCTCCTGCTCCCTCCACCTTCAATTCATCCCCACCATACCCACCACCCACTCCTCTGAGATGGTAAGATTTCTTATGGGAAGTTAACAAAGTCTAGCACATTGCCTTGTGGCAGGACCAAGGCCCTCCACATTATATCCAAGTTGAGCAAGGTATCCTCCAAAGAGAATGACTTCCAAAAAAGCAATACAATCAGTAGCTATAAATCCTGATCTCACTACCAGTGGCACTATAGTCTGCCCCAGGCACACAACTCACCCAGATTTATTGGGCTTAGTTGGTCCTGTGCTGGTTTCACTGGCATCCAGCCAGTGTCGGTGAACTCCCATTAGCTTGGGTAAGCTATTCATTCATTCATTCATTCATTCATTCATTTATTTAAAATTTCTGCATCCTCCCCACCTCCCATTTCCCTCCCCCTTCCCTCACCCCTCTCCCTCTCTCTCCAGTCCAAAGAGCAGTCAGGGTTCCCTGCCCTGTGGGAAGTCCAAGGTCCTCCCCCCTCCATCCAGGTTTAGGAAGGTACGCATCTAAACAGACTAGGCTCCCTCAAAGCCAATACATGCAGTAGGATCAAAACCCAATGCCATTGTCCTTGGCTTCTCAGTCAGCCCTCATTGTCCGACATGTTCAGAGAGTCTGGTTTGATCCCATGCTTTTTTAGTTCCAGTCAAGCTGGCCTTGGTGAGCTCCCATTAGATCAGCCCCACCGTCTCAGTGGGTGGGTGCCCCCCTTGTAGTCCTGACTTCCTTGCTCGTGTTCTCCCTCCTTCAGCTCCTTATTTGGGCCTTGGGAGCTCATTCCAGCGCTCCAATGTGGGTCTCTGTCTCTCTCTCCATATCCATCTGTCACCGGATGAAGGTAGTTCTATGGTGATATTCAAGATAGTCATCAGTCTGACTATGGGACAAGGCCAGTTCAGGCACCCTCTCCTCCGCTGTCCAGGATCCTAGCTGGGGACATCCCCGTGGACACCTGGGAACCCCTCTAGAGCCAAACCTCTTGCCAACCCCAAAATGGCTCCCTTAATTAAGATATCTTCTTCCCTGCTCCCATATCCACCCTTCCTCCATCCCAACCGTCCCATTCCCCGAGAAAAGTGAGGAGGGGAGGATGGGTAAGCTATTTCTATGGGTGTCTCCGTCATGGCATTGATCCCTTTGCTCATATAATCCTTTCTTCTCTTTGACTGAACTTTGGGAGCTTAGCCCAGTGTTCTGCTCTTAATCTCTGAATCTGCTTTCATCAGTTGCTTTCTAATCTACAAGCCCCTAACCTGAAAAGTGTAAACTCAGTTGATGCAGGACTCCAATACTACCCAACAATTTCTACACTGAAATATACATATGCAAGTATGTTTATATATGTGTGTGTATAAATGTATGTATCCATGAATGCATTCCTTCAAGGAATTCAGTGAAGAAGTGTACATGATATCCAATAGACTCATTCACAATTCTGTACTTCTTCAGAATCTAGAAGTGTATTGTTATCACCAGAAGCTACAAATGACGTATCTCTAAACAGACTTAGTCTTCTTCACAATGAATTGTTTCCATATTTATTTCATTCCTAGTTCTTTATTGTATGGCCCCTGTGAAGTCCTATAACTAGGTTTCAATGACATGCTTATACCCTATGTTGTAAATTCTGCTATGTTGTAAATTTTTGTGAAATCTTCATTGTTGATAAACAAAGTTTTAGATCATATATTTTAATTGAATGTGATCATATATGTAAATATACTCCTAGGTTTTTAGCCACCATTCAAATATAATCTGTTTGAATCCCATTAGGTTACTGGGAAAAAAAAACTGTAGGTGGTTGACCACCACACATTAATTATTATATTACAAATGATGTTTTTAAAGATGTTATAGTAAATTAAATTTATATAAAACAAGAATTTAAATGAAAAAATAAGTTAGCATCTTTTAAACATTGTTGTGAAGAAAAAAAATCTTAGTTACTTCTTAAATTTAATAGGCATGCATGACCCAATAAATAACCCATATTAATGCATATGCATACAGTGCCAATTAAATTCAGTGGGTTATTTTGAAATGTTATGAAAGTAAGAGAGAAAGATGTTATGAAAAAAAAAACGTTTTCAAAACAAAGTGAGAGGGGTACAAGAGAGGGCAATTTAAAGTAAACATGTCTAAAATACATGATATGCATGTATGAATCTGGTCACAATTTTAATGAGCTTCTACGAATAAGACCAGATGCCTGTCACTTAGCTAAAATAGGGACCAAAGTCTGTCTTTCCCTGAACTTTTAACATCAACTCCTTTTTCTGTTATCCTTTCAAAATAAATACCCAGTCTCATTTAAAGGAACATTGAACACCTCTTATACAATGCAAAAATGTGTTTTCTCTCCCAGCATCTCTCTGGATGCTATTATGCTGACACGGCTATTTCCCTTGTCCTTTTTTGATAATTTCATTATATAAATAGTTTAACTACAGCAGTTCTAGTTCATTGGTCATTAGTGTTAGTGCTGCTTAAGTGGCTTGTGTTTCCAGACCAGTGAGTAGAATTGCTAACTCTGCACTGCTCAAGCCAAGTTGTCCATTAAAATAACATCCATCTCCTTAAAATATTTCTCTTTAAACTCTCTTTTGTCCTCATAATTTTCAAAAGAATGAAGGCAGTGCCTGTGTTCCCCATATACCAGACAATTGCTCTACCAATAGAAATGGTTCTTAGATTTGATAGCATTTTAGCAGGTTAAGTTTTAAATGTCTTCTATTATTAAGAGTCTAATATCATTATTATAATATGAATAGATAAAATTAATTTGAGAACAAAATTAACATAATATTGATAATGAAACATTAATGCTAAGTTGAACTTCTGGTTTTATAAATGAAAGATTCATTTTCTAATATTAAATTTTTTATAACTGAGTCATAGAGTTAAGTCATTTTTCTAGCACAAAGATTTAGGAACATAAAAAAGAGCAGATGAGTTAAAATATGTGGATAAGAACCATAGATTTTTAAATGGCTTACATAAATGAACACATGAAGATTGCATTTAATTTAATGCTAAAGGATTATACATTCTTAGGAGAGATCAGTTTGTTGTGTTAGTTTAGAAAATGGTGCCAGGCACTAAGGTATCCTTTTTATGGAAAAATATATGAGAGTCACTGGTACAAATGAACTATTAGGTCTTTAAAAAAAATATAAAATGTAGCATTATCTAAGGGTATTTCACTTTGGAAAATGATTGATTCCATTAAATATGACCAAATATAATTACAATAAAGATAATCATGAATTCTTAAGAGTCAGGTTCTTTAGAGATATGTTTAGTTATTTAAAAACAAATAGAAAAGTGACATTGTATTGATTAATAGCTTCAAGACTGGAAAAAGTAGAAATGTAGTATCATTGAGAGGGCATAGAGTTGCACAATGATTTTTAATAATGTATTTACTGAGATGTGATTTGTATGGATCACTTTAAAAAAACCTATAAAAAACTTATAAAAAAACCTAAACTTGATATACTTTTCTCCATTGCTAATAAGACTAATGCACTGAGATTAATGAGCTGATTTTGAGCATAGGTAAAACTGAATTTATACTCTGTTGCTTAACATTCAGAATCATCTTTGTTGTGTTTGTCAAACATTTTGAGAACTCTCTTTTCTAAGGAAACAGTAAGCAAAGCTGTACATTCTGCATCTCTTATAGGTGAGTTTTAATTCGTTAATCAGTTAAAAATATCTATTTATATTACTGTACATGTATCAGTATTTTGCCTGCAAGTGTGTGCACCATGTGCACACCTGCTGCAATTGAAGATCAGAGGAGGACTTGGATATTCTGGAAATGATAGTGAATGGTTATGAGTGACCATATTGTTGCTATGAACTGAATGAGGAAAGACTTCAAGTGGATGGGTTGGGATGCCAACCCAGCCACATAACCTTTGACCTACAATTTGCTCTGCGTATAAGAAATGCTGGGGTAAAGGTGACACAGAAATTAAGGAGTAGCCAACCAATGACTATTCCAGCTTGAGACACATACCATGAGAGGGAGTTCACTCATAAGGGCCAAGACAGAGGTTCAGACTCAGTATCCTCCATTCCTTGGGTATTAGCTGGAGTCACACTCATAGATTTCTGGGAGTTTCCATTGTACTAGATTTCTGGCACAATCCAGAGATGCCCCCTGACTCCAGTTGTCTTTCCTAGTACTCTCTCCCTCCATCCTCCCCTGATCTGGACCTAGTCCTGCCTGTTTCCATGTCCTCCCATCCCCCATCCCGACCTTCTCCCATCTCTCAGGATGTTTATTCTATTTCCCCTTTAAAGTAAGATTCATGTATCAACATCCTCCCTCTCACCTTAGCCCTCCTTGCTACTTAGCTTCTTTGGATTGGTGGATTGTAACATGGTCACACTTTGCCTAATATCCACTTATATGTGAGTGCGTACCATAATTGTTTTTCTGGGTATGGAAAGGACAAAATGTTAGCCTACATAATGGGAAAAGATCTTTACCAACCCCACATCTGTCAGTGGGCTGGCTTATAAAATATATAAAGAGCTCAAGAAACTAGACATCAAAAAAACAAATAATCCAATTAAAAATTGGGGTACCAACTTAAACATAATTCTTAATGGAAGATTCTCAAATGGCAGGCAAACACTTAAAGAATTGTTTATCATCCTTAGTCATAAGGTAAACGCAAACCAACTACTCTGAGATTCCCTCTTAAATGGGTTAGAATGGCTAAGATAAAAAGCACAAGTAACAGCTCATGCTGGAGAGGATGTAGAGCAAGGAGAATACTCCTTCATTGCTTGTGGGAGTGCAAACTTTTATGGCCACTTTAGATCAATATGGAGGATTCTCAGAAAATTTGAATATATCTACCTCAAAATATACCCAAAGTATGCTCTACCATACAACAAGAACACTTGCTCAACTATGTTCATAGCAGTGTTCTTTGTAATATTAAGAAACTGGAAAGGCAATCAGTTAAAGACTGGGTAAGGAAAATTCAATATATTTGCACAGTGGAATATTACTCATTTGTTAAAAATAATGACATCATGAAATTTTCAGACAAATGGATGAAACTAGAAAAGATCATTGGATTTTTGTTTATGTAAAAAAGGAAACTTTTGGAGCTAGAGTCTATCTGGTAGAAGTACAACGCTGGAAATTTGCTCTGGAAGGGTGTGTTTTTCTGTTTCTGACCTTTTACATGTGTTCATTCTCTAATTCTATCTCCCTGTCTCTCTGTCATTCACTCCCATGTTCTCTCCACCTCTCTTCTTTCCTGGCTATTTTAATGTGAGCTTCTTGGCTCCAAGGAGCATTCTTATTAAACTTCTGTGTTTTCTGTCTCAACATACACAGTTCCAAGTGACTATGGAATGAGTTGCCTGAAATCATAACACAAAATAAATTTTAATCTAAGAAGTTGAGTTTCTTGGCTATTTTCACACAGTGATGTAAAAATAAATAAAACATCTTTTTATATATAATTACTAATTAAAAGCTGTAAAGTATATTTTCTGCTTTTCAAAATATTCTATGCCAATTTTATGTTTTTGTATTAATATAGTCATATATAATGACATTTCCTTTCAGATGAAATAATTCTTTGTTAGCTGAAAAATAGCCTTTTTTGTGTTTTCTACTTCTTTTGTCTACTGTGGTGCCTTTGCTCTTCAATTAATTATATTAAGGTTTAAAATTATTAATGCACATGCTATCTTATGAGCAGAAGCTTAGTAAATTTTATTATTCCAGACACCAGACTAGTGACTCATTGCAATGAACATTTGAAGGTGTAGATGATTGGGAAAGAAGGGTATGCTGTGTGAAACACTGTGGCTCCCAGTGCCTCTGGAATGAAAGAAGAGACATTGGAGAGGCGGGAAAGATGAAAAGAGGGGGTGTTTTTTTTTCTCTTTTGCTATTGTTTTGGTTTTGTTCTTTTATTTATTTATTTTTGATTTTTGCTTGGTTGTTTGTTCTGTTTTCTTCTGTTTTAATTTTCATTGAAGGGGAGTTAAGATATGGAGGGATTGGGAGGTGAGAAGAATTAGGATGCATGGTGTAAAATTTCCTAAGATTCGATAAAGAAATTATGTTAAATATAAAAAAATCTATATTTATGTGATTTTTTAAAAAATTACTTTTCCTTTCCGGTAAATAAAAAACATCAAATTTTCATCATGTAAGTGAATTTTATTTGTCTTATTAGAATTTGTGTGTATGTGTGTGTCTGTTGTCCAGTTATATATCAAATTGGCATAAACTAGCATCATCTAGGATGAGGCAACCTAATCTAAGAAAATATTTCCACCAGATTGGCCTGTGGAAAAGTCTATACTACATTTTCTTGATAGATTATTGATGTGAGATGACAAAGCTGGGCCATTGGGGTAGGTTACTATAAGATAGCAAGCCATGAAGAGCAAATCAGTAGGCAGTATCCTCAAATGGCCTTTGTTCCTGCTGTTCTTGATCTGATGCCCACACTTCCCTAGATGATTAAGTAAATCCCTTCCTTCTTCTCCATGTTACTTTTGGTCATAGTCTTTTATCACAGAAATAGAAACTCTTAGTAAGATATCTATGTCATCAAATTGTGTGTGTGTGTCTGAATCTGAGTATGAGGAGACCACAGGTTTAATACTGTGTGTCTTGCTCTATTGTTCACTGTTTACTGTACTTTTTTGGGTTTTGTGTTTTGTTGTTTTCATGTTGTTGTTGCATACCATTTGGCTATTGGCCAGTCTCAAAACCGTGGGAATCCTTCTCTTCTGTTGTCTCAGCTCCAAGGATAGTAGGCATGTGCCACTGTGCGCAGCATTTTATGTGGGTGTCAGAGCTCTGAACTCAAGCACATTAATCACTGAGTCATCTTCTAGCTTCTAGAATGAGGTTTTTAAATACTAATTTTATTTTAATACTTAATATCTATTTACTTGAAATTGCACTATTTATTAAAGATTAAAAATGAAATTAATTTATTTGTACAAGTTGTTAATTTTCTTTTAAGCTTTCAATTTTTACTCATGAATATTATTTTAATGGGATGTTGAATATTTTACCAAAACTTTATACATAGAACAGCAGTGTGGGTATAAAATAGAATATCTTTGGTATTCTCAATAGAAGTGTCATTTTAACCTTTCAAAAAGATTTTTAAACGGAAGAATATTAGATACTTTAATTCAAAATCATGAGAATAAAATGTCAATAAAATTGATGATTCTTTTAAAATGTGTCAATATAATTGGTCAATTAAACCAAATTTTAAACCAAATTTTAATCCTGGCTTGTGAAGTCTATCTAAATTATTATTTGAGAGAAATAAATGCATGATCAAATTGATCGAGTAGCTTTACATTAATAGAGCTATACACTCATTCGACCGCCAAACTACTTAAAGCATTTTCTGTGGAATCATCTTGATTTCCTGCGTTGTGTCCTTGAGAGCAGCTGAGACTTACTGGACTGTAAAAGTGAAATTACCTGGAGCAGAAGGTATTTTTAAACACATGTTTTCCCAAAGAAGGCAGCTGTCCACTGCATGAGTTCTCTGAGCTCTGCTGTGCTCAGCAGTTAACTTCCTTTACCTGAAGTTGCCAGCACAAGCAAAGGATCTGCAACACCTTGCTTTTCTGTCATTCAGTAAGGGCAAGGAAGAGAACCACAACACATTGCCTGTTTTTCATATCATGTAGTATGCTCTCAATACTATCAGAAGACTGATATTTGACAGCATAGATGTTTTAAGTCTCAAAAGCAAACAGAAGCTATTCGCTTATGTGATAATATTAATAACAAATTCTCACTTTTATTTTGCTTAGTGTTTATCTGAGTAGTAAGAAGATATATCTATGTGAAAATAGGAAAAAAGTTTCTTCTTTTCTTTTTCATTTTTAATACAAACCCACATGTTTACTTTATCTGATAATTAATATTTCTCTGATAATTAATAGCATATTGAATGTAGCTCATGTCAAATAAATTAGTATTATAATCTTACATAAGCTGACTTTTTAATACAGAGTTATAAAAATATTGATTAGTTGTTTATACTTAGAAAATGTTAATAAATGCTAACCCTTTGCTTGCATATGTAAATCTGATGCCAAGGATACTAATGATCCCAGACTAAACCTACTTATTCTCGTTCACGTTCCATCAACATATCATGGAAATATACCTCATATTTGGAGCTTTGAGACATTATTGGCATGTGTTTGCATTTAGAAGGCTCTGGAACATTTTTTGGTAAAGGAAGTTCTGTCTGAGGTTGTCTGAAAAAGCATAGTTTGGAGATAAGCAAAGGGCATAAAAAGCTTCAAAATCAGCATTTCAGACAATTTAGAGTTGAACAACTAAGATCTCTGTTTTGTCCTCTGAAAAATAATAAACTGGCTAAATATTAGCAATTGCATTCTATTTTCCCAGTACAATGTACAGAAATTTTCCTGAATCTATATACAGAAACAGAATAAATAACATCTGAATGTGTTTAGTGATATTTTTCTGCAACATTAATGATGATTTGTGGATGACAAGTGAATAGTCAGTCATCTTCAATAAGATCTTTCTCTTATTAGATACTCAAATTCTCTTAACAGTCTCCAGGCCAGTTTTCTTGAACTCTTCACAGACCATTGAATTAGACAAGGTTTTTTAAACTGAAAAAGAGTAATCCCCATCAACTTCCCCAAAGACACTCATGCTCTGTTTCCCCAAGTTGTGAGTATATAACATCAAATTACACAAAGAATCTGCAGATATGATGTAAGATTAACCCATAATATATCAGTGAGAACTATCTGATCATCAGATCCTTATCAGTGAAAGTCAGCAGGCCAGAATCTGAGGAATGAATGTGAAGATGAAATTAGAGACTGAAATTGCATGCATTAAAGATGTAGCACAGGACTTGGGTTAACCAGAGAAGACTGTGAATTACGACTGGGGAAAAGAATGGAATCAACCTCCCCAAAGGCAGGAATGGGACATGGACCACCCATTCCACTCAGCAAAACCTATTTCATCCTGATTTCCATAATCAAAGCAGTTCACAAAAGTAAAGGAGAAACATTTCATCTAACCTGAGAGGTGCTTTTGCTGAAGTTGATATTTTAGAGTTATGTAAGGATAATGAAATCCATTTGTTGTCATTCTGATATTTGAGTTATGTTAGCTTAGGTGAGAGATTAGACTCATCTACTTCAGGTTTGTTTATGCAATTTACTATATATAGTACTAAATATGCATTCATATGATTTAAAATATTTTAAGGTGTACTAACTCATCCATCAAAATTATAAATTTATAGTCATCTTATATTTGCCTGACAAAACTAAAGATGGCTTGAAATCTCTACAAAAAAACTTCTTTTAAATATTTATATGTAAGTATGTATGTATGTAAGTGTATGTGCACCTCATTACTGCAGATACCCTTGAGTCTAGAAAAGAATGTGGAATCCCTTAATATAGGAGTGCCATGGGTTTACATGCCACCTGATATGGGTGTCTATGGAAACAGTCCTCTGGAAGAAAAGAAAGTGCTCTTAGATGATGAGTCATCTCTCTTGCCCTCTAGTAAATCTCTCAAGAAAGAGTGGCAAAGTTATGCTCACCAGATTGCAATCTAGTGCTCCACTAGGTTATCTTTTTTTTTAAATTTTTTATTGAGAAAAAGAAAAAAAAAGTTTCCACCTCCTCCCAGCCTCCCATTTCCCTCCCCCTCCTCCCACCCTTCTCCCCCTCCCCCCACGCCTCTCCCCCTCCCTCTCCAGACCAAAGAGCAGTCAGAAATAATGGTCACGAAGTATATAATTGGTGAACCTAAAGAAGCTAAATTAGAAGGTGAACCCAAGGAAAAACATATAATTATCCTCTTGGCTATGGGAAGTAGACAAAATTGCCGGGGAGAAATTTTGAGATCTTGGGGGTGGGGTGGGATGGGAGTATCGGGGGATGGGGAGAGAAAAGTGAGAAGGGGAGGATGAGGGAAACTTGGGGAAACAGGATGATTGGGATAAAGGAAGGTTGGATAGGGGAGCACAGAAGCACAATTCTTAGTTAAGGGAGTCACCTTAGGGTTGGCAAGAGACTTGAACCTAGAGTGGCTCCCAGGAGCCCAAGGCGAGGTCCCCAGTTAGTTCCTTGGGCAGCTGAGGATAGGAATCCACTAGGTTATCTTGATGGCTTAGTTCTGCCATGCTTGGAGACTCGAATTTAATACCACACATCCAAAGTTGATCTTGGAAAAAGAATCAGTTCCTACAATGTGTGCTGTCTAAGAAAAATGAGAAGCATTTTATGCCATGCATTTCAGCACACTCACTAAACATCTTTTTTTTTTCTCCTAGGTCTGGTGATCACTTGTCTACCTTGCTTTATGAGTAAGATAGTTTCTACATGGTACAGTCTTTTGTGTTCTGCTTTTTTACTTGGCATTGGAATCTTGTCCAATATTGCCACAGGTAACATTGGCTGGAAAATAATCCATGTGTATGTGTGTAAACTTGTCTCTAACCATTCACTGATGGGTACTTATGTGTATATAAAAATGCCTTTCTGTTATTGTTGATGCTGTTTGTCATATTTTTGTTTTGCTGTTTTGTCACAAGATTTCATCTGTACCCCAGGCTAGCTTCCCATATGCAATACTCCTCTGCCCTAGTCTTCCAAGTTCAAGAATTACAAGTGTGAACAGCTATTTCTAACTCAAATTTGCCTTCTTCTTACCTTTTGTGATCATTGCCACACCAAATGCAAATCTGTTTTAGAAACAAGCCTAAGCAAAATTGTTGTATCATGTGATATTAGAGTCTAATCTCTACGGATTCGCACATTCCAGGGTAGGGGCATGTGGATTAGAAATGTCAGTAGACAGAACAGAGACACAGAGTAGAACTGAGAGGGCAATCCAGTGAATATTGAATTCACCCATGTTTATTTTCCATATACTCCAATCCAAAAAGTGGGGGTGGGGTAGGCACAAAGAAAAAAAAAACAGAGCAATTACCTCTTCAGTACCTGAAGGATCAAGCAACTAAACCCTGAGATAATTCTGCTGTTTAGACAGAACATGCAACAACCACACCTTAGGTCAAGAATCCTGTAGGTAGCCACTTCCTGGTTCAAACCTCCTGTCATATTTATTCTTCAAGGAGCAGGAATAGACTTGAACTCTCTAACTTTTGATCAAGAAGGAACAGATCCACCTCTGTGGCCATCTTAATAACCAGAAAACTAAGTAATCATGCCCTAGAGCAAGATATCCTTTTAGTAGCCTCACCTTCAGTCAAACTTTTTGTCAATAACCTTGAAGAAGCAAGAATAGGTCTGAACTCTCTGACCTTTAGTCAAGGTGGAACCGCCCTGCTTCTGTGGGATCCCACAGAATCAAAATGTGGTAGTTATATTTTTGGTGTCATCAAAGAATTTAAGGCTGTTCAACAGAATATCAGTCCTTCATTTTGTTTATTCATTAAAATAGCCCTATCACAAGTTGAGGAGAAAAAATGTTGATAATAGTAATGGTACTGTGTAAAAATCATGCCTGGAGAAACTGCAGAATCTGGAATTGCAATAGTGTGTCTAAGTGGAGACACACTGTATACAGTTAATGTTACAAAACAGAGAATCATGAATCATCAAGGATAGAAAAAGATCTGTTGTTATAATTGTTATTATGAGGACAATTGAAAGTATAATAATAGATTTGACAGGGGGTGGGTACACAGGGGTGATACTAAAAACATGGAGGAATATGGCAGATCACAGTACAATATAAGAAAATACAGAGACAGTAAAAAAAAAAAGTCTCAGAAGGAATAGATTTTGAGAATGTCCCTGCTGAGCAGTACTGGATTCAGAGAAGGATAGGAACCAAGAAAAAGAAACTTTTTGTAGGTACAGGAAACCTCCAAAAACAAACAATATACTACTTGCTTTCATCTAGTAATTAGCAATTTGTCACTTTCCAAGTGTGTTTTCTTAATTTTTTTTTAGCTTTAAATAATCACACCTTCATTTCCTTTCCTTGGAGCATTTTTAAAATGTTGAATAACGTTTGCTTTTGGAAAAAAATTAAGTACACAAATTTTCCTTTGAAGATGCTGTTTCTTATATTCTACTGACTCTATAGCTAATTTGCTGTCATATTTATTACACAAACTGGCAGTAAGTTACTGGTACTACTGTAAAGGAAACCAAATTCATCAGAGTGACAATTTAATTCAAAACTCACTTTCACAGATTGAAATGATGATGATCACAACGTCAGATACAGAAGCCAGCTCAGTATTTATGTCTGCTTCTTAAAATACAAAGTTCTCTATGGCTCAAAAAAGTAATTACTTTATTTGAAAATCAATATTAAGAGCAAACATTCATTTTCTTGAAAAGATGAATAAAATTTCTGTACTAGAGGTTTGAAAGAATATTTTATCATATATAAGCAAAATACTTTTTAGAAATGATAGGTCAATTGCATGCATCTTTAAATGAATAAAATTGCTGAAAATATTAATCATTTTACTATGATTTTTGTATTTTCTATGTAACAATAAAGAGCCATTACAATGATTCAAATATATTCAGACAATCTGAATTCACAGCCTACTTACTATCTTCAGGCTTCAGGACAACAAACTTATCCTAAGAATGAAATAGCATTAATGTTTCCATACATCTTAAAAATATCACATACTTTACATATAAAGACATTAAAATGATATCACACATACACAAAAATTTATGTAGATCACCTATGATGATTATGAATAGTTTATAGCAAAACTGAGATATGATATCAGTGTTTCATACAATCATAAAGCTAGAGAAAAAGTGCATGGAGATGATCACTTATTTGAATGCCCTACACCATGCAAATTAAGCAAGCATCCCATGACAGACAAATGTGAATGCTAATTATCATCAATATTACTTATTAATGTATCAATATTTCATCTAAGTCACTTTGAAAAGAAATAGTTTGTAAGTTTGATATTACTACACATTGTGACTCCCAAAGTGTCAGACAATGGTTTTCAGCTCCAGCTGCATGTGTAGCTATTAAACCGCTTGGCATAAAATAATTTATGATGAAGATTTTAATGGGAAAACAGCAGATAATTGCAGGAGTTCTTTTATCCCATCTGACTAAGCTCCTCTGTTTCATCCTTCACTAATGTACAATTATTTTTTTTTACTGACTATGGAGGTGGGATGGATAATAATTATGCAGGTCAAATACCATTGTTTTGAAATAACAGTGTCTACAAAGAAATGACAGGTATTACTGTTTTGATACTGTATTGAAAACTTTTAGCCAAATTTATAAGAAAAGTTCTTTCAAGCTAGTTTCTACTTAAAAGAAACTGGAGTGTGAGATTCCTTCACAGTCAGTTCAACAGCCCAAAGGTGATATATTACAGTAGTCTGCATTCATCTTTTTGTTTCACAATGAATTCTTGCCTATTTATGCCTCACTGTGACTTTATCCAGTCACAGATATTGCTGTGATTCAGGTGAAGGTGCAAGACTTACCTTTGCAGAGAGTAAACTGATTTTCTGCATCCATCCTCAAACTGCGGGAGGAGTAAGCAAGAAGGAGGAAGGACAGAAGGAATTTGCTCTGTTTCATTGACCAGTAGTAGGAAACATGTATATGGCTAGAAGAGGAAACAGAAATATCTGTGGTATAAACCACAAGTAAACCCATCTAACCAGTGGGCAAGAAGGTGGGCTGATCTTTTCCTTAAACACTTATACAATGCACATTAGCAAATAAAATTGTGACTACAGAGAAACTGAAAAGGGATGGTATGTAGAGAACATGATGCCAGAAAAATCAGTAATGACTTTCTCTATAAAATCTTGAAAAATATATATATGCATATATGTGTGTGTTTATTTGTAGGAAAGAATATTTGCTATTTTATTGCAAATTATCAAATTAATATTAGAACTGATGTTTCAAAAGAATTAAAAATAATTTTTAATTTATTTTATTTAGTTCATTTAATTTAATAAAATATTAAGAAGTTATTAAGTATCAGGCATGAGTTAGTTTTTAAATACACCCTTATGAATGAAAGTGTGGTGAATATATGACCCCAACAAGCACTGAAGCACTGAGTAAATAGAAACATAAATACAGTGCAGTTAAGAAAAGAGAAATATGAAGGTGATATGGGACAGATGCTGACAGCAATAGACGTTTTACTGCATTTTGTCTGGGAATTCAGGGATAGGTGTCTCCCTGAGAAAATAGAATTAAAGAAAGTTTAAAGCTACTTTAGGTGAATATGATTTCAGGACTGTCCACTTGGTATAGAATACCAATTGGTGTGCTCTTCCCTGGAGAATATTCTTTTACCAATTTTGTCATTTCATAACTGCTTATTTTTCTCTGTGAATAGGTTATTTTATAAAGCAAAGGTTGTATTTACATGTTTAGGAAAATATATAAACAATTATATAAATAGCGGTCATGAATTTGAGGGACACCAAGAGGGAACAGCTAGGGAAAGGAAATGGAAGAAAGAGATGATATAATTATAATTAAATATCAAGAAATAAAAGTATCATTTTTAAGAAAAGATATAAGAGAACAATATAAACAAGGGGCAGTAACCTTATTAAAAAAATAGCTGTTTTCCAAAAAAATTAAGAAAGGAGGATTCCTAAAGGACTTAGCTCAATGACAGAGCTCTTTCCTGGCAAGAATGAAGCCATTCTTCCTTGGCACATAGTCTGAAAAGAAACACAAATAAATAAACAAAAAGTTAGTCAAAGCAAACATAATAAAACATAACAGAGAATATTTTGGGTTTAAGGGTGTGTCCCTTTAATTCCAGGACTTATAAGTTTGATGCAGGACAATTGTTGCAAATTCAAGGGTAGAATAGAATATATACTAATTTCTATGTCAGCTTGGCATGCAGAATGAGACCTTGCCTCAAAAACTTAACAACAATTTACTACTAATTTTACTACTAATAATATTAAAAATAGAGAATATATTTTATGTTTATAGAGCATAATTTATAAACAAAACTTTACAATTAAGAGATAGCACAGATTTGTAGGGGGTTTTCTTATTCCTTTAATTTTATATTTATCATTACATACTGCAAGGTTCCTGGTGAGATGGCTCACTGGGAAAGTTACTTGCCAACAAATCTCACAATGAGTTTGAGCCCCAAAATCCACAGAAGGAAGGATCTGGAAAGTTGTCCTCTGACTTCCATAATGTTCCATGTCAGACATGTACATGAACATACATATATACATAGAATATTTAAATAAAGATACTTTGGACAAGAGTGGAGTATTTTTATCACACCCTACTTAATTTTCTTTTTAGTTTGGGCATCATTGAACTCATGAAAAATGAAATAATTATTGAAGTCCTGTGGTTTCAGTAAAATTATGCATGCTAATTAATTCTACTTGAAGGACACTTTCATGCTCAAATTACAATGGAATAATCGCATCATGATAGCATTATCAAATGAGTGGGATCTACACTGCACTCCTTTGAATGATGCCCTTTGAAAAGCAGGCTGTGCTTGTTGCCTTTAGCGGAAGTCATTGATATTCACCCTTGGATTTGTGCCGTTTTATCCTTTTGCAAAGTTACAGAATTGTTAATAGCAGTTCCAATTTTTTTACTTGGTAGTGAAGCAGGGAAAAACACATTTTTCCACTTATAGTCATGGGAGAAAAGAGTCTTTTAGGTTCATGACTCATTGTGACTTTGTGACTGTCGTAGAGACAAGTACATGTAAGTTGTGTCTGCATTGTCGAATGTTATGTGTTTAGAACCTTCTTATATGAAAATATCCAATATTTTGCTTCTTCCTCCTATTTAGTCCTGAGGAAAATCTAGCTACTATAGTACTTGGCTGATTCACTCTCCTACATATGATCAGGAAAGGGTTGAATGCTTTGTTTTGAACACTGGTGCATTCCAACCCCTAGAATAGATTCCACTACATAGCGTGAATGAAGTAGACATAAGCTGAACGAAATCAGAATACCGAAACCTCATGTCCTGTAACTATACATGGCGTCACAATTTACTGTTACAGAAAAGTACTGAATCGGTGTTTAACTGATTCAATACACATCAGCAAATGATAATTTCCTGTAAATCATTGATATTTTAATCAAATTATATCCATTTCTCTAATGTTAGAAGAGATAAGGTTTTTTTTTTTTTTTTTCGAGACAGGGTTTCTCCGTAGCTTTTGGTTCCTGTCCTGGAACTAGCTCTTGTAGACCAGGCTGGCCTCGAACTCACAGAGATCCGCCTGCCTCTGCCTCCCGAGTGCTGGGATTAAAGGCGTGCGCCACCACCGTCCTGCTAAGAGATAAGGTTTCATGCTTTGGCTAATTGAGCACACACATGTTCCAAAACAGTTTACAAAGAAGTCTATACAAGTATAAAAGCAACTTCTTATTTTTTTTTGCTGAAAAATAATATTTCAATGTACAGCCATAGATTTTGTGGGTTCCTAAGTGGTAGAATTCACTCAAATGTTCAATGTGAGAATATGAGGCATTAAAGTTATAACTACAAACAGAAACAAAAGCAGTGATATTAAATATATATATTTATATATAGGATAATAGTGATAGCTCTGAATTTGCAATTTACTGCAAAGCTTTTGCAATGTCAACGTCTTTTTTTCCAATAAATAGTCAGTTTTCTCCTCATAAATTATCAGCTTCTATCACTGTTCACCTTCCATAACAGTAGCACATATTCTTAAAGGAACCAAATAAGAAAATATTATTTTCTTTTACTCTTTTATTCGTTATTACTGAAAATGTTCTTATCATTATGAATTTAGAAAATATAACTATTGTTAAAAGGTAGGTAGGCATTTGTGTGGGACATGGTGAGAAAGTTAATGTTATATCAAAAATAATGGAAGTAATAATATTATTCTGATTTAATTCAAGGTAATTTGCTATTATTATGGCAGCCTAATAATGTAATTCTTTTTTAAAACAAAAAAAATCTCTAATGTATTAGAAGCTGGATAGTGGGTGTTGCGTGGGGAGTAGATAATTACTGTATGAAATTAGGAAAGGGCCTTTGGGGAAACTGGTGTATTTTGTTGTGCTTTGGCATTTGGTCAAACAAATGTGTTGCTTTTGCAAATGCCATGTAACATGTAAACCTTGGTACTGGGAATGCTTTCAAAGAACAGTGGCTGGTATCTGATTCTTAGTTAAATTCAGAAAATTGCACTAACATCTAAATGTGAGGAAATGACAGATTAGAAGGTGGATGGTCTTTGTAGCTGCATGATTTACTTTCCACATCACTCTTACAAGTTATCTGACAGAAAAAAAAAAAGAAGGGAAATGTTTAATTTGTCTCCCAGACTCAGGGGAATTTTATAAAGCATGAAATCATGGGGCAACATAGCAACAGCAAATGTTCCATCCAGATAAACAAGTGTGGGATCAATGATAGTCACATGTTATACGCAAGAAGCAGAAATACCAGATTGTAACTGGGAGCTAGCAGAGCCTCCCAAGACCAGTCCTTAGTGACAGACTTCTACCAGCTTTTGCTATTAACAACATGTGTTCTTTTTTCTGCAGTATTTCAGTTATTCTTTTTATTTTCAGCCACTCTGTTGATTAAGCTTCTTATTCCTTTGAATTCTACTCTGTGCTCATTCTCAACTCTCTCTTGCATTACATATTTTGATCCCTAGCCTCCTCCCCAAATTTTTGACCACATTTCAGCTCACCACCACATATGAATTTGTTTAAAATAAGGCATTTGAAAACTATAACTATTTATAATTTGAAAGAGGAAAACAATACAGTATACCATATTCTAAGCCAAGGCCAATATTTATAAAAGAAATTTATATATGCAGCAGTGCACAAGGATTATTTCACTAAAAAGATAAATAGATATTGAAGTGATGAATCTATGTAGATGGAATTTTCTGTCCTGCCCAGTCCAACAGCAGTTCAGTTCCAAAGAAACACATATAGACCTTTATCAATTATAAAGGCTTATTAGATCAGGCTTTTTATTAACTTGCTCTTACAACTTAATTTAATACATAATTCTTTTATTTATTTATTTTTTTTATTAAAGATTTCTGTCTCTTCCCCACCTCCGCCTCCCCTTTCCCTCCCCCTCCCCCAATCAAGTCCCCCTCCCTCGTAAGCCCAAAGAGCAGTCAGGGTTGCCTGCCCTGTGGGAAGTCCAAAGGTCTAGTAAGGTGATCATCCAAACTGCCTAGGCTCCCACAAAGCCAATAGGTGCAGTAGGATCAAAAACCCATTGCCATTGTTCTTGAGGTCTATCTCTATGTTTAGACACATGACTAGGTGTTGCAGGAGGTCCTTCTGCTCCTCCAGCCTATAGCCGCTGAGATACCAGCCCATTGGGGTGTGGTCCCTCTCCCTTTAAAAAAGCGGCTACTTCCCTTCTCGCTCTCTTCGCTTCCCTGATTGCGCAGAGGGCTGTTGTCTGGGACGGTTATCTGTAAGTTTTTTCCCCTTTAAATAAATACCACCCTATTAATCATAATTCCAAACTGGTGTGGCATTGTTTGTGACTTACGCCTTCAACTAGGTACCTTTTCACAGTGAGGCATTCTCATCTTTGTTTCTTTACATCTGGCTGTTGACTGTGTCTCTGCCATTCCTCTTTCCAGAATTCTCTTAGTCTGGTTGCCCCACCTATACTTCCTGCCTGGGTATTGGCCAATCAGCATTATTTTTAACCAATATGAGTTACACATCTTACAGTGTACAGAAGAATTATCCCATAGCAAATCTATAAACTAAGGATGAATAGAAACTATCAGAAGCTAGGAAAGGTTGAATGATCTTTCTCTCATGACTTCAAAACAGATGGACCTGTGAAAAACACAATTTCAGATTTTCTTTCCCAATATTTATTGAGTATAGTACTTGAAGTCAAGTCAAAAATCATTTGAAGAATTCATAATAATATATATAAATGATTCTTAAAGTTTGATGAGGAAATTCCAACAGCTGACAAATATTTTCAGTAAAGTAGCTAGATACAAAATTGATTAACAAAATCTATTAATGATGTAGGATTCTGCTCTGTATGCTATGAATATGTTTTATTACCATTGGTTATTAAAGAAGCTCTTTTGGCCAATGGCTTAGTAGAGGAAAGCCAGGTAGGAAATCCTAACAGAAATATATATTTAGAAAGAGTGGGCAAAGTCAAGGAGATGCCATGTAGCTGCCAAAGGAGAAAGATACCAGCTACCCACCAGAACCTTATTGGTAGGCCACAGCCTCATGGAGATACACAGATAAATAGAAATGGGTTAAGATGCAAGACAAGTTAGCTAGACATATGCCTAAGTTATTGACCAAATAGTGCTGCTATTAATATAGTTTTGTGCCATTATTTGGGTCTGGGCAGTTGGGAAATGAACAAGCAGTCACTATCTACACAGTAGCTTCCCTATATACAAATGGCAAATGGGCTGAGAAAGAAATCAGGGAAAATAACATTCTTTACTATAGCCTCAAATAGTATAAAATATCTTAGAGTAACTCTAACCAAGCAAGTAAAAGACTTGTATGATAAATCAAGACACACTAAAGAAAGAAATTGAAGAAGATATTATAAAACAAAAGGATTTCCCATACTCATTTTTTGGACTTATATAGTGAAAATGGCCATCCTACCAAAAGCAGTCTACAGTTTCAATGCAATCCCAACAAAATTTCAACACAATTTTTTACAGATCTTGAAAGGACAATTTTCAGTCTCACATGAAAACACAGAAAAGCCCAGCATAACTTGAACTGTTCTGAATATTTGTATATAAAAATGTGTATACATTTTTATGCATCTCACTATTGTATATGTTTATGTATACATCTATATGTTTATGTGTGTATACTTTATTATTGTATATGTTTATGCTGATGAATTTGTATGTTTCTGTTTGTATGTATATATGTGTATGTGTGTATATATACCTATGAATATGTACTTTAGTGTTTGTGTGCTTATATCTGTATACATTTGTGACTATGTTTCAGTTTATATGAATATATTTATGTCTGTGTATATATATTTATGAGTCTGTATTTTTCTCTTTCTTACATGTGTATATTAATGTGTACATAAGGGTATACTTGTGTTGTATTAATCATGTGTATGTGTGTACATATGTATATTTATGTTTATATTCATGTATGAGTTAATTTGTATCTTTATGTAAGTATGTGCTCACGTGTATATTTATGTTTATTTTTGTACATGTGCATATTTATATCTATGTGTTCATATGTATATTTATGTGTATCCATATAGGAATGTTTAAGTATGCCATCTCGATCATTGTGTTTCATAGGCTGTGTAAGACTATTGGGTGCTTTTCTTCTTTGGAAACTTGTATAGTATCTTATGAGAACAAGAAAAATAACTCACAATGAGGAGACTTCTGCACCTATTCCACTTCAGAAACTTCTGGGCTTTGGGAATGAAGAGCATAGCATCTTTAGCACCTTCCACCTTTCACATTGGTGGAACAAGCAACCAAAGGTAACAGCAACAGCCTACAATGTTTTTGGAGTCTCTCAAACAGCCAACAATTCAAAAGACCTTTTTTTTTATTTTTATTTATTTATTTATTAAAGACTTCTGTCTCTTCCCCACCGTCGCCTCCCCTTTCCCTCCCCCTCCCCCAATCAAGTTCCCCTCCCTCGTCAGCATAAAGAACAAACAGGGTTCCCTGTCCTGTGGGAAGTCCAGGGACCACCCACCTCCATCCAGGTCTAGTAAGGTGAGCATCCAAACTGCCTAGGCTCCCACAAAGCCAATACGTGCAGTAGGATCAAAACCCATTCGTATCGGGATCTCAAAAGACCTTTTTTTTAATGTTGTGTCAGTACTCTAGGCCTTCTGCCTATACTATCATTAATACCAGATTCTTGTTGTCCTTTCTAATGAATGATTCTTCATAAGTCAGGTCATATCATAATGATGGAGTAAGTCCTTCCAGAACTTCCTAATTCACATACACTAAATTTCAAAATCTTCCAAATAATTGACAAGGCCTCCATGCACAAAGAGTTTCCCAACCTCTGCCCTCATCCCACTATTTACACATTCTTTTTTTTCTCTCATTTTATCACAGATCATTGCAATGTTGGAATGATCTCATGCCATTCTGTCTTTTTGTGACTTCTCTGAGACCTATTTTTCAGTAGAGGGGGTGACACTAGGCAGTAGATAAAGAAGAAGTACTATTCTTTTCAAGGGGAGTTCGGGAAATTCATTGGCTTGGGTTTTTTGTTTGTTTGTTTTTCGATAGAGGAACTTTCGTGTTTGTATTAACTGTGTGAACAAACATATGCACATCAATGCTTACATTAAAGTATCACAGTACTCTAACAGAATTCAGTATTACAATATTTAACTCCTGTTTTCAAAGTAGTTTGACTCTCACTGTTTTTAATAGTTACTTTTTAATTTTAGAAAAACCATCCCTACAGAATACAGCAAATCTCTTATCCCCATTCAGCTACTTTCTTCACCATATTTAGCTCCACCACCCTTCCATCACTGTCACTTCTTTTGCAGCAAGTCTAGTTTACATAACCCTGCAAGTGGCCAGCAGCTCCAGCTTGCATCCAGCTCCTGGCCTGAGCCTATGCATCCTGGCCGTGCTGGAAATCCCACATTTGATCTGCTGCTTCGCCTTCATTTGATATGCTCTAACTAACACCATTCCTCACTATCTCTCCTCTGTAAAAACAAACTTATTTGTTTTCCCATCACTTCAAACTGTAGTAGATTTTGAACACTGCCATGAGTGCACTTTAAGACTGTATTATAATCAAGTTAGGCTGTGGTGGTACACACCATTAATCCCAGCACTCAGGGAAGCAGAGGCAGGTGGATCTCTGAGTTTAAGACCAGCCTGGTCTACAGAGTGAGTTTACAGACAGTCAGATATACACAGAGAAACCCTGTCTGGAAACAAATGAACAAACATAAAAAAGAACCAAAAAGTACTATAAACAGATGTGACTTCATTTAAAAAGAGGAAACGAAAACCACTGGTTGAGAAAACAATATGAATTATGGTATAATAGAAAAGCTATTACTAAAGATAGGGAAAAAGCTATGGGTGCTAAATATTAAAAGACAGATATAAAAGCAATTTTACTACCCCCAGTCTATATTCACTCAGAATCATTGTTTCACTGAGTTATTAAAAAAAAATAAGCAAAAATATTGGAGGAGGCTGCTAGTTTGCTCCTGGCCACTTAGCCTTGAAATAATCACACAGAAACTGTATTAATTAAATCACTGCTTGGCCCATTAGCTCTAGCTTCTTTTTTTTTTTTTTTTTTTGGTTTTTCGAGACAGGGTTTCTCTGTGGCTTTGGAGCCTGTCCTGGAATTAGCTCTGTAGACCAGGCTGGTCTCGAACTCACAGAGATCCGCCTGCCTCTGCCTCCCGAGTGCTGGGATTAAAGGCGTGCGCCACCATCGCCCGGCTAGCTCTAGCTTCTTATTGGCTAATCACTTACATATTAATTTAATCCATTTCTATTAATCTGTGTATTGCCACGTGATAGTGGATACTGGCTAAACTTCCCAGGGTGTCTCTAGTGGCTCCATGGCATCTCTCTCTCTCTGCCTTCCTTCTCCCAACATTCAGTCCAGTTTTCCCTGCCTACCTAAGTTCTGTCCTATTGACAGGCCAAGGTAGTTTATTCATTACCCAATAAAAGCAACATATACACAGAAGGACCTCCCACACCACAAAAATAATGAAAACCAACAGTTTCAATTGAAACTGAAAAACTCAATGAACAGAGCGAATGCATATCATGGTGAAGAGAATATAATGAAACTGGAGTTCCAATTCTAAGAAATCTAATTAAAAGTCAAATTTACAAAACTAAACTAGAAAATGAGCTTAAAATATTTTTTTGAGGAAACATAGTCACCCATGACAATTCCTTTGGCAAAGTTGTGAGTTTTGTTGCCCATTTTTCTGCTTGATTCCCTACCCCTCCATTCACAGCAATGAACCTGTAACTCAGGCCTCAGCATCAGAGTATCCAATCTTTTAAAAACAAACAACAACAAAAAAAAAGAACAAATGCCACAGGTGTGTCAATCATCTCCTCAGAAATAGGTCAAGACCTGTGGGGATTTACACAGAAGCAATGGGCAAATGCAATGCCAACTGTGCTTAGAAAGCAAAAGCATTACCTATGGTGTTATTAGCTGTCAAACAAATTTGTTTCTGCTCTGAAATAAGTCATGTTCATGGTCAGAAATACAAGATGGAAGAAAAAATAATGTCAAAATTGTTTAATACAATAATAGTGTAAACCCCAAGCCTCTGGTTCCTCAGATACTCAGGGTTTTCCTAAATTTGACACATGTGTCATTGAGTACTGTCAACTTCTTCCCATCTAAATTCTCCACAACTCCTGACTCATCATCTTGTGCATTGGTCTTTAACAATGGAAGCTGACATAGGAAAGTATTTCTCAGCTTCGATTCCACCAGTGTTTAGGCAGAATTCTGATGTCCATATTTGAAAACAGGTCTGTTGATAAAACAAGATAAGTTGAAAGTGCCTGAAGATAATTCTTCCTATTTTCTCATTGCAGTGTGTTCAAAGAATAAAAAGATGCAGTTTACAGTGTTAAAGGAGATAATAAAGGTCACAGCAAAATTGACTCTGAGCTTTGGTGAAATGACCTGAATAAATTCTGGAACTAGTAGTCTGAAATAAAAAGTCTATTTTTTAAAAAAGAAAATAAAACTTATTTTTTATGTCCTTCTAAATATGTACCTCAATAGCATGCAACCACCAATTTAAAAACTAATGAAAGACTAAAGTATAATCCTACCAAGAACTTTTTCTAAGGGTGCATAAGGTAAAGTTATTATCTACAAAAAATAATCCATGATCTGTTTTTTAAACTTATCACTGAAGAACATTACAGCAGAGCTACAAAAAAGATAAATGGAAACCAGAAAAGCAAGGAAGCTTGGAAAAATGAAGGGTTCCTGCAGGTCTAGATCCAGGCCAGCATTGTACACTCAAAAACAGTAGGAATACTTATGAACAAGCTGAGAGAGGACTCACATGGTCTCCTGTAAAGGTACTTTTATGAAAGGGTATTTCAGGAAGGATTCAAACTCCTTGAAGAATATTCTTTATCCTAGTTGAGGATGGGTTCTGGGAACTCAATTCAGTTGTCATGGATACGAACATATTCCTAAACTAATGGTGGAACCAAGTCACAAGAGTGCTTAACCTTCTGCTGGCAGAATGTCCTTGATACCTGTACTGAGAATTTTCATGGACTGAGTTCTGTCAGAATACAGATGACTTAGGATGCCAATTTTAGAAGCCATGTTCTTTACTGCAGAAACATCTGGGTCTTGCTACAAAGATAGCATAAGCATGTATGCACTTTCTCAACACCATCTCAATAGATATCTCCCTCTTGGCAAAGGGGATTTAAGATGTAGCTTTCACTCACTCCTAGTCCTTTTATCCTCTGAGGGTACAGAGCAAGGCAGGCAGAGCCCAGGAGTTCAAGAGGTGTGTGAATGTAGAGAATGAATGCATTCCAAGAATTACAAGCAGAAGGCTAAGGAACACATATGAATTATAGTGCCAAATTCCCAGAACATAGAATACTGCCTAAACAGATTTTAAATTTGAAATGCAAATTTAAAGATTAAATTACTAAGAATTTTAAGACATGCCAGCTGTAAAGTAAATAATGTTGATTCCCTCTTTAATGCAGAGTTCTGTATGAACAGAGGGATTCCATACTCAAGAAGACATGTGCCAAAGACTGATGAAGTTAAAGAAGAGTAGAGCTTCAATTCTACAACATGGGCATTCCTTTGGCCAATGACTCATGAGCCTCCAACAAGATCCTCTATCTCAAAGAAAACTTCATTTCTGACCAATAAACACTGATCTCAGCTCTATCATGAGAATCTGATTTTAAAAATCCTTCCAAACTTTTTTGAATTGTCGAAAAGCCAAGGTTATTCCCAACCTAAGAGAAAAACAGAAGAGTGATGACAGAAACCACTTCTTTCTCTTATATATGTGTTTTCAAGCAACAGAGTTATTTAAAAATATAAGGACGAGAATGAAACTAGGGAACAAGATGGTAGTTTCAGATCAAAGTGGCTTAACCATTTCAACATGTTTTAGTTGGAGAATACCATTAGAAATTCAAATAGCAGTTATTACACTCTACAGATGAAATTCTTCACCAGCAAAACTCAGGGAGTTGCATTAAAGTGGGGTTTTAGAAAATATCCTTTCAGGGGGCTGGAGAGATGGCTCAGAGGTTAAGAACACTGCCTGATGTTCCAGAGAAAATATCCTTTCAATGTTTTTATTTTAAATTTAAGACCATTAATTATAATATGAATTATTTTCTATATGGTATATTTGGCAAGTAGGAAGATATGATCAAAATAGTCATTATATTCAATATATCAAAAGACATCTGTTATAAGACCACTTAGTACTGCAAGATTATATGTAAAATTATATCTTATGCAAATAAGAGGAAAATAATCATGGAAATCAGCATAAATTAAACTGTACAAGAATACAGTTTCTGAAATTTGTTCAGTTATTTCTTTATAATAACTATTGATTTTTAATTTGACTATATAAATTAATCATTTTGCAGGCTACTAGCATCCCCTACTCTTCAGTCTTCCCTCATCTATTTCCATTTATTGCACTAAATTATTATTATTATTAAATAATTAAATTATTATTCTCTATAAAAAGAGGTCATGAATTTGAGGGACACCAAGAGGGAAAGCTAGAGAACGGAAATGGAAGAAAGAGATGAATATAATTATAATTTAATATCAAGAAATAAAAGTATTATTTTTAAGAAAAGATATAAGATATAAGAGAACAATATAAACAATATAAACAAGGGGCAGTAACCTTTTTGTTTCACAATGAATTCTTGCCTATTTATGCCTCACTGTGACTTATTTTTTAATAAGGTTATTATTAAGATGAATGCAGACTACTGGAATATATCACCTTTGGGCTGTTGAACTGACTGTGAAGGAATCTCACACTCCAGTTTCTTTTAAGTAGAAACCAGCTTGAAAGAACTTTATCCAGTCACAGATATTGCTGTGATTCAGGTGAAGGTGCAAGACTTACCTTTGCAGAGAGTAAACTGATTTTGTGCATCCATCCTCAAACTGCAAAAGGAGTAAGCAAGAAGGAGGAAGGATAGAGGGAATTTGCTTTGTTTTATTGACCAGTAGTAGAAAACATGTATATGGCTAGAAGAGGAAACAGAAATATCTGTGGTATAAAACCACAAGTATACCCATCTAACCAGTGGGCATGGAGAATAATACAGTTTCGGGATAGGTTTGGGATAATTTTCACTTATCTACATTATTACAGAAAGTATGCTTATTTTAACAGGCATGCATTTGATTTCATACTTGTTTTTGTCTTTTTCATTTTAGTGAAAGAATGAGATTTGACATATTCTTTTATTATTTTACTTTTATTGATTCATTGTGAATTTCATATCACACATTCAGATCCCAATTATCTCCCTGTCCCATCGCATCTTCCCTCTGTTTTTGCAACCTCCCTCTCAAACAAAATCAAATTTAAAAGAAAATCAAAAACAAAGAAAAACAAAAATACAAACTGAAAAAGAAGAATCTTGTGAAAACTCTAGTGTGGCCATTTGAGACAGTTTACTCTTTTGTCTATTATCTTTACTTGCAGTTGTTCCATACCATGAGTCCTTGTTTTGACTCTAAACCTCTGTCTTCAGCTATATCCCTAATAGTGGGCTCTCAATGGGACCCCTCTTGGATATCCTATTGTTGTTCTGTGTCATGGAGATCCTGCTGTTTTGGATCTGTAGATTCATCCCCTGCACACTCTCTAATAGTTAGATTCTGTGGATGTTGGGGTGGGCTAGCTCATAGCCTTGTTCTGTGTCTAGTGGTAGCTATTTGGTCAGCATTCCTTCACCTTCACTACCCAGAGGAGCTCTCCAGCACTGCCTAGGCTAGTTCATGCAATGCGGCCCACAGCAATGAGCAGGGCCAGTTCTCCTATTCTCATGCCTTCAGATCTGGCTCCCCTCACTCATATCACCAAGGGCCAGCTCTACTGTTTTGCCTAGGCAAGGTAGGGGGCCCTCTCTCCCAATCGCTATAGGGGACATATGAATATGAGCAGGTCAGCTCTCCTGCTCACTTGTGAAGTTGACAACAGGGGCAGCTCTAGTGTGCTACCCAGAGGGAAGACAAATATTACTTTGTCATGCACTGCAGCAGGTGAGGGTCAGGGCTAGCTCTCCTACTCTTGTGACCACCAGCTACAGGTGGTAATGGATGAGGGGGGTAGTGTGTCTTTCCTTCACCCATGCTACCACTTAGCTGATGAGGTGGGGGCAGGGTCATCTCTTCTCTCATGTCCTAAGTTTGGGCTTACCTATTTTCCTGACCACAGGGTTAGTTCTAGTGTGCTTCCCAAAAGAGGTCAGGGGTGGGGCTATCTTGCCCAAGTATGGGTCTCCCCTGAGGGACACGGCCAGCTTACTTGCTACAATATATAGTGATGTAGTATGAGCAGCAGGCTACATTCCTGGCACCCGGCCGCCTGCATGGCAGGCTGTGTCCCGCCACCCGGCTAGCTTTACCTGAAATAATTACATGGAAACTGTATTCTTTTAAACACTGCCTGGCCCATTAGTTTTAGCCTCTTAACCCATTTCTAATAATCTATGTAGCACCAAGAGGTGCGCTTACCAGGAAAGATCTTAACCTGCGGCTGTCTGGAGTGGGAGAATCATGGCGACTCTCTGATTCGGCTTCTTTCTCCCAGCATTCTGTTCTGTTTTCTCCACCTACCTAAGAGTTGGCCTATCAAATGGGCCTAGGCAGTTTCTTTATTAATAAGAAATCACTCCCACATCATTTCCTCTTTTTCTGTTTAGACAAAAAACAAAGGCTTTAACTTTAACATAGTAAAATTACATATAACAAAACAGTTATTAAGTAAGAATTACAGTTACAATATTTATATCTACTTTATCTTTTATCGTAACTAAGGAAAAGTATAACTATCCATTCTTCAACTCCATCAAAGACTCCAGAAGGATATAATATTACCTAAGCAAACAAGAAATCCAAAACTCTAGAAATGACAGAGACATCTCGCTGCCTGGACAGTCACCCAAAGTTCTTTTGTACCTTTGGGTCATCTATCTTCAGCCTTCAGGCCCATAGTATCCAGAAACATTTTCATGAAGCAGGAAACTTTAAAGGCAGTTCAGTCACTGTCTGCGGTGTCCTGCAGAATGTCTTGCAGACTCTTTCATGAGTCAGAAACCCTGAAAGACCATCTCACCTTTAGGGAAGTTCAGCAGTTTTCTTTCTGCGGGTTTTCTGTGTCCAGTTTATACAACAGTCCAGGCAAGAGCAGTTTCTTGCCCAAATCTTGAAGTAGATTGGTGCTACCAGGAGCAGACGTGTCTCATAGTCATAAAAAGCCCTAAGTTATTAAAATATTTTAAATGCCATATTCTGTAGCCTTTGAGAGATATGAAGAATGCCTATCTGAAATATATCTCTATATATCTAGAAAATCTAAGTAATATGACTACAAGCTTTACTATTATCGATGATTATCCATTAACAACCTATATTTCCTAATTATACATTACATTTTTAAATGAACTACACAATCACAATACCTTAATCAATATCAGAAATACATATACATATAAGAAAATTGACCTTATAATTCATACCAATGTAAATTATTCATATCTATATCATATCCCCCTTTAAATGTAAAAGAACATTTATAAATGATATTTGGGAATATGGGCGCAGTTTCTTCTCTCCAAACTGATTTCTGCTGAATGAGGGTGTTGTTAATTAGTTTTTTTATGGTATAACCTGTGTGCCAGGGTCATCTCAGTTGGCAGTTGAGTGAAGTAATATTTTGAGGGTGTTCACAGCAACCTTTCAGGAGGACGTGATCTATCATACCATACCGGGATAGATGCAATCCACAGGGTCACATCCTCTGTGGAAATAAAAGAAGGACTTTTCCAAAGCATCATAACCTTAGATCCAAATTCTGAAGTCAAGATACCTTTAGAACATATGAGCAGGTTCAGCTTAGCAGCCCATATAATGAAATGTCTCTCTGTACTTAGCTCCTTCACAGTCAAAAATTTTAAAGAAAACAAAATCATACAAAGAATCCGGACTCTCTGTGAATTTTCCATTTTTACATGGCTTATTTTTACTCTATCAGTTTACTTTATTCTGTCTCTTTAAAGACTTTACCCTTTTTTTAACATTAACTTTATTTTTTATATTCTTTTTTTTTCTCTCTCCCAAGCCTACGTATATCCATCCAACATTGTGATCCATAAAGGTCTTTTATATCTGAAATCTGTTTTATTGTGAATCTGTAATTTTTTTACTATCCAGGAACACTTTTTAAAATGTTAAGCAGTTCTTAAAAACTTAAGTTGCACTATGTACAGGTAATAAGGTACCGCCTGTGTCCTGCTCAATGGAAACCTTAACTGCGCTGTTTTTATGGTAATTATGGTAGTTCCTGCCGGAGACCAGCACAGTTCAGCTTGGCAGAGCTGAGCCTAGCCGCTCCTGCCTCAGAGCCATTTGATGCCCCTGAGCCACACACAGTTCCAGGCACACAGCAGTCCACATTGTTGTTCTTTTTTAAAAAATGTTGCAAGATCCCCGCGGCAGTAGGCAGCAGAAATGCTGTAGGTCCTAAATGGTGGTAGCGGGCCATGTGGTGGCAGGCAGCGGGCTCTGGGAGCATCTAGTCCCAGGCAGAAATGGTTGCCCGTACCAGAGCGGTGGCCTGAGCAGTGGTGGTGGGCCATGTGGCAGCAGGCAGTGGTCCCCAGGCAGAGACGGCTGCTGGTCCCTGAGCAATGGCTGGTCCCAGGCAGGGAGACACATGGTGGGCAGGCAGAAGACAGAAACATGGATAGACAAGACATGCAAGGTGAGGTTGAATGTTTATTCAGGGGGTTATGGAGGAGGAAGGGTGAAGGGGGGGACAGAGAGAGAGAGAGAGAGAGAAGAGGAGAAAGAGACAGAGAAGGGGGGAAGTAGAGAAGTGGGGAGAGAGGCAGAAGCGAAGCTGCCTCTCCGAGAGGAAGATGGAAAAAGGGAGAGAGCTCAGGCCGGAAGCTGAAGATCAGCCTGCCTCAGCGGATGGGGGAGGGAGTGGGCGTGGCTTGTCTCTTAAAGGGACCAAAACCATAACACACATTGCCATCAAGCAAGCCA
>JABTXL010005416.1:10027671-10108447 GCA_025134845.1 Neodon shergylaensis | reverse complement strand
AAAAAAAAAAAAAAAAAAAAAGCTCTGTCTCCCGCAGGAGCCAGACAGAGATCGCAATGGTGGCACAGCCCAGAAAGCTGGCATTTTAAAACAGCCAGTTTTTCCTGCTGCCGAGTCAGGACAATTTCTCTCTGCAGCACGCAACCCACAAACAGCAAAAAAACTGTCTTAAATTCTCTCTCTCTCCTTTTCAAGCCCTCTCAGATTTTACATGGAGTTCAGCCCCACATTGGGAGCCACTCTGCTGTAGTATGAGCAGCGGGCTACATTCCTGGCACCTGGCCGCCTGCATGGCAGGCTATGTCCCACCACCAGGCTAGCTTTACCTGAAATAATTACACGGAAACTGTATTCTTTTAAACACTGCCTGGCCCATTAGTTTTAGCCTCTTAACCCATTTCTAATAATCTATGTAGCACCAAGAGGTGCGCTTACCAGGAAAGATCTTAACCTGCGGCTGTCTGGAGTGGGAGAATCATGGCGACTCTCTGATTCGGCTTCTTTCTCCCAGCATTCTGTTCTGTTTTCTCCACCTACCTAAGAGTTGGCCTATCAAATGGGCCTAGGCAGTTTCTTTATTAATAAGAAATCACTCCCACATCAATACAGGAAGGGGCATGACTAGCCATCCCAGGGTCAGGAACATCACCCCAGACACTGTCATTGGCAGCAGTCCAGACCAGGTTGCTACCATGGCCCCAAGTGGCTATTGATGCCACCCAGATTGTTACAGTCCCAGTGGCAATGCAGTCTTGGATACCAATGTGGCCTGACCACAGGCCCTCACAGGAGCCACAGACATCAACTCAGACCTTGTCAGCTGTTCCAGCACCCTAAATCAAGATCTGTACCTTGGTCATATCCCATTCCTGACATCTCCTTGGACTCGGGTGACCAGCTGGCCATTTATGTCAGCTGTTTCTCACCACCCTCACCCCTCCTGATCTGCCTTTCTCCCCAGCCCACAAAACACCTCATCCTCTCCCTTTCTTCTACCTGCACAACCCAGAGCTCTGGAGCTTTGTCAGCAGAAATGAAATGTAATGTGCCAGACTGAACACAAGCAATATAATATCCATTAATTTTTTTACACTCTTCCTTGCTCAGTATGTAAAGCTCATGTTTTTCTGTACATAAACATGATAGTAAGGTCATATTGATCTAATAAAATAATATTGCTTATTCTTTAGTATGAATGCCTCTCAAGGATTAGTGATGTTAAACCAAGAAATTTATTCTTTAATCCTATTCTTTTCATTCATGATTTCTACTGTCTTCAGATTATGAATAATGCTAAAAAGCTTGAGGAAAGAAAGAGTAGGCAGAGGCATAGACAGACATCTAACATCCACTCAGAAGTGAAACAACCTTAAATTTGCTCTCACTTGAGTTTTCAAAGCCACAAAGCTAAGTCTGACCTCAGGGATACAAATCCATGTATTGTTGATGCATAGAATAGAAAAGTCTAACAATATTGATAATACCAGAGTTTACTGCAAGCATCAGGGATGAACAATGTGTACATATCATTGCTTCAGTGGTTGTTTTTACTCTCTTTTAATATTAATTTTTTCATTTATTTTACATACCAATCACAGTTTTCCCTACCTCCTCTCCTCCCATTCCTCCCCTGTCCTGTCCTGTCCTGTCCTGTCTACCCCCCCCATTGAGTTCTCCACTCAGAAAGGGGCATGCCACCGATGGGAGTCAACAAACACTGGCATATAAGTTAGGACAGGACCACACCCCTTTTTCTGCATCAAGGCTAGGAAAGGAATCTCAACATGGGGAATAGGTTCCAAAATGTCAGCTCATGTATCAGGGATAGGTCCTGATCCCATTGCTAGGGACCTCACAAACAAACCAAGCTACACAATTATCACCCACATGCAGAAGGCATGGTTCCAGATCTGGGTCCAGAGTCAACGAACCCCCCAGAACCAAGATCAGCTACCACTGTGTGTTTCCCCATTATTGTCTTAAGTTCTTTGCTCATATAATCCCTCCTCCCTCTCTTCAACTAGACTCCTGGAGCTCTGCCAAGCAGTGCTTGGCTGTGGATGTCTGCATCTGCTTCCATCACTTACTGGGTCAAGGTTCTTTGATGACTATTAGGGTTGTTACCAATCTGATCACAGGAGAAGGCCATCTCCTTTTTCAGAAACCATCTCCACTTTTGCTAGGAGTCTTAACTGGGGTCATCCTTGTAGCTTCCTGGGAGTTTCCATGGTACCAAGTTCCTCCCAAACAACAAAATGATACCCTTTGCCAAGATATTTCTTTCATTATGAACCCTGTCCATTCTGCCCCTAACCTGCCCAATCTGATTCCCATGCCCCCATTTCTTCCTCTTCAACTCGCTGAAGTTTACCTAGGAGATATCATCTGTTTCACTTTCTAGGGAAATCTATGCATCTCTCTTAGGGTCCTCCTTGTTACCTAACATTTCTAGGGTGGGGAAGTGGATTGTAGTCAATTCATTTGTTTTACATGTAATATCCACTTATCAGTGAGTAAATACCATATTTGTCTTTCTGGGTCGAGGTTACCTCATTCAGTATGATTTTTCTAGATCCATTCATTTGCCTGCAAATTTCATGACATCCTTCCTTGTTTTTTTTTTTTTTTTTTACCAGAAGTAATACTCTACTGTGTAAATATACCACATTTCCTTTATTAATTGTTTGGTTGAGGGGCATCTAGGTTGTTTCCAAGTTCTGGCTATTAGAAATAATGTTGCTTTGAACATAGCTAATCAAGTGTCATTGTGGTAGGATTGATCATGCTTTGGGTATACATCCAGGATTAGTATAGCTGGATCTTGAAGTAGGTTAATTCTCAATTTTCTGAGAAACTATCATAGTGATTGTCAAAATGGCTGTACAAGTTTGCACTCCCACTAGCAGTGGAGGAGTGTTTCCCTTGCTCTGCACTCTCTCCAGCATGAGCTGCCCCTTGTGATTTTAATCTTAGCCATTCTGACATGTGTAAGATAATATCTCAGATTACCTGTGATTAGTATCACCTGATAGCTAAGGATGTTAAACAATTCTGTAATTGTATAACAACCATTTAAGATACCTCTGTTGAGAATTCTCTGTTTAAATCGGTACCTCATTTTTTAAATTAAATTATTTGATATTTTGATGTCTACTTTTTAAAATTCTTTATATATATTTGGAGATCAGCCTTCTCTTTATCAGATATGGGCTTGAAGATATTTTCCCATTCTGTGTGCTGTCATTTTGTCTCATTCACAGTGTCCTTTGCCTTATAGCAGTTTCTCAGTTTTGGGAGGTCCCATTTAATTGTCAATCTCAGTTTCTGTGCTACTGGTGTTATATTCAGAAAGTTGTCTCCTGTGCAAAATATTCAAGACTACTCTCCACTTTCTCTTCTATCAGATTCCGTGTGGTTGGATTTACTTTGAGGTCTTTGCCACACTTGGACTTGAGTTTTGTTCAGGGCCATAGGTATAGATCTATATGTATTCTTCTATAAGCCAAATCCACTTTATGTCAGTACTATTTGTTGAAGATGCTTTCTTTTTTCCATTGTATAATTTTAGCTTCTTTGTCAAAAATCAGGTGTTCATAAGTGTGTGGACTAAACAAGGGTCTTACTTTCGATTGAATTGATTGATCTATCTCTTTTTATGACAATACCATGCTTTTTTTTCTACAACTCTAAAGTAGAGCTTGAAGTCAGAAATGGTGATACCTCTGGAAGTTTCTTTATTATACAAGATCATTTTAGCTATCCTGGGTTTTTTGTTTCTCCATATGAAGTTTAGTATTATTCTTTTAAGGTCTTTGAAAGATTGTACTGCAATTTTGATAGGGATTGCACTGAATCTGTAGATGGCTTTTGGTAAAATTGCTATTTTTACGTTGTTAAGCCTACCAGTCCATGAGCATGGGAAATCTTTCTATTTTCTAATATCTTTTCCAGTTCCTCTCTTCAAAGACTTAAAGTTTTTATCACACAAGTCTTTCACTTTTTTAGTTAGAGTTACTCAATAAATTTGATACTACTTGTGGCTATTGTAAAGGGTGTTGTTTCTCTGATTTCTTTCTCAGCCTGTTCATAATTTAAATATAGTAGTGGTACTAATTGTTTTGAGTTAATCGTACATCCAGCCCCACTACTGAAGGTTTTTATCAGCTGCAGAAGTTCTCTGGTAGAGTTTTTGGAGTCAGCTATATATATTATCATGCCATCTGCAAATAGCAAATGTTTGACTTCAACCTTTCCATTTTGTATACCCTTGGTCTCCCTTAGTTGCCTTATTGCTCGTTAGAACTTTGAGTACATTATTGAATAGATATGGAGAGAGTGGACAGCCTTGTCTTATTCCTAATTTTGAAGAAATCATTTTGAATTTCTCTCCAATTAATTTGATGTTGGCTGTCAGCTTGCTGTATATTTATTGCTTTCATTATGTTTAGTCATGTTCCTCATATCCCTTATCTCTCCAGAACCTTTATTATGAAGGTATGTCGGATTTTGTAAGGGGCTTTTTCAGCATTTAATAAGATGATCATCTGAGATTTTTCTTCCAGTTTTTTTATGAGGCATATGACATTCACAGATTTTCATATGATTTCCTTTTAAATTTATGGTGAAGATGTACAGGCAACTGAATTATATTTATTTTGCAATATCTTCCAGCAGCAGAGCTTTGTAAAATTAATTTTTTCTTAAGTTTTAAATATGCAAAAAAGTAAAACTCTATAGAGATCTCAGCAAGTAGCCAAGCATAACACAAAAATATCTGAAGTTGATACTGACAAATTTTACTCAACATGAGACATCATTACTAATGGGAATTAACAACCAGAAATTGAGAATGCATCACGGGCCTATCAATGTCAAATTTTCATGGAGCTATATTTGGGAAAAGACAGTGAATTGCATATTTTCTTATAGAGTGTGATGGATGAAAAACATGAAGTAAAGTAATAAAGAAGTAGAACAAGTGTAACTGATAAAAGAAATGCTGTACTTTTTCAGATATGTTAATTTATAATTCAGTTTTCACCTTCAAAAATATCACCCAAGTAAGCATTTCTCATGCTCCATCTACGATATACTTTGTCAAGGAGAATCAGAGGGTCACAGCACAATCTAAGATCACAGGGCTCTTCTGTTTCAATTACAGCATTTATACTGGGGTTTATCCAAATAGTATTATTAAGAGAATTTTAGAGTTCAAGTTGAAGATATCATAGCTAAGAAAAACAAACCCAGACAAGTAAAAGTCAGTTATATAACAAAATGAATTATATGGAGATGTCTTTCTTTTGGGAGAATGGTGACAATGTAACCTGTGCTAGTACTCTTTACATAGACCAGCATACCTTGAAATCACAGAGATCCAACTTCTGCCTTCCTAGTGTTAGAATTAAATATATGCACCACAACACTCAACTATATGAAGACTTTCTAAAGAAGTTATTTAAAAAGCTATACTCACATAATCTCACTGCGATGAATGTTGAAAGGTGAACTGAACAAAGATGACACCAATGAGCATGCCAAACTGAATGGGGCAAATGCTCACAAGGTCTCAAACCTACAAATACACTGTAGGCAACTAGGGAATTCTGGGAATGGAAGAGGAGAAATCATCTTCTTGAGGAAGACCACACCAATTGATCAGTCCTGAAAACATTCATACAAAAAGTATCATAGGAACTAAACAGGCTTTAATTAGGAATATATTTATGAATAAATATACTTATATGAACACAGTAGCATTTAGTGAAAAAAGAGTTCATGAATTTGAAGGAAAGCACAGAAGGGTATATAGAAGTGATTAAAGGGCAAAATTTAAAAGGAGAAATGCTATAATTATAATCTCAAAAATAGCAACAAAAATAATTACAGAGAATGATGATTAAGACAGTTTTCTGAAATAGTAGTTCCAAAATTGCTCATAGTTTGACTGTTAAATAAGCAGACCTGGACTAGGTAGGTACAAGCCCTCTTTTAGCTACTGCATTATGCTTTTCCTGTGACATACAGAAGAAATATTATTCACTAAAATTTGGGTACCTGTTTTTTTCCTCTGCTTAACCAAGAATAATTATTAAAAATACACAGTATTTTACCAAGTATTTCTTATTTTGAGATAAACACACCATATCTTTTTATTACTGCAACAAATTTTATATCTTTTCAACTTGATCTTATAGGTTCAGGACTCTTTAGTTATTTTTTTTTTGATAGTTTCAATTATTGACTTAAAAATTACACACTTAAATATAATGAATACTTATTACTCCTATCTCCTACCCTCTTTTAGCTTCCTCTTATCCTCATTAGTCACTGTGCCTTTTCCATTTTGGGTAGAACTGTCTAAATTATTAACAGTAGCCAAAAGTGTTGCTGAAGACCGTAGAACATACAAAAAAAATGTTGATATTGACCTGGAGGCTCAATCACTCCTGGTTATGGTTAACTTCTGTAGTGCTGGAAAGTACTATACATGCTACCAAGTGAGAAAAATAACCATCAATCTTATTCAGTTTTGAACCTTGAAAGTAAGAGTAAAGACCATCCTGACTTCTTTTCTAATGAGAGACAGAAAAGGAGTGGATATAGAGGGGAGATAATCTGGGGAGGGACTAGGGGAAGTAGAAGAATGGTCAAATGTAATCAGAATATATTACATGAGAAAAGAATATACCTTCAATAAACAAATTCAAAAATAAAACTAAAAAAAAAGACCATTCAGGCTTGCAAGGTATGCCTACTAGAACATTTGTATCTATAATTTCACAGGGATAACCAACTGCTTTCTCAATTGATTTAAGGCCTTCTCAACAGAATGAAGTCTAAAAACTGTACTAATCTTGAAGCAAAGAATCTTTGGCTAGACAAGTTATATACCTTATCTGATGACCTACTACTCTTATTCTGCTGGATATTATTTCAAGCAATTTTACAATAACTCATCCTTATGACCATAGATTAATAAATTTCTCAACCATGATCAAGGAAACTTCTTTCTTTTTGTAGTAGATAATACTTAGTAGAGAGAGCCACAACTGGTCTAGCTGCAGAAAATAAGTTACCAGGAAATCTTCTGCCTTAAATTAAATATCTACCTCACATAGATTTCTTCCAAGGCTCAGTTGTAATATGAGGGGCCCCGCCATTCTGTAACATGAGGGCTGGCTTGTTGGGGTTTCTGTCCTACCCGGTATTCCACAGCCAGCAAGCCCCAAAGAAAATCACACAGAGATCTCCATAAAATTATAAACTGATTGGCCCATTAGCTCAGGCTACTTATTAGCTCTTGTAACTTATATTAATCCATTATTCTGATCTATGTTAGCCATGTGTCTCAGTAACTTTCACAGTGGGGCAGATCACATGTCGCTTCTTTGGAGTCTGGGCAGGAATGGAAGGAATGGGCTTCCTCCTTTCCAGCATTCTCCTGTTCTCATCGTCCTGCCTCTACTTCCTGTCTGGTTGACCTGCTTATACTTCCTGCCTGGCAAATCAGTGTTTTATTAAAATACATGGTTGACAGAATACAGATAATTCTCCTGCACCACTCAATACTATTGTGGAAGATGAGACAAAAAGATTGTAAAAGATGGTGGATGAGAACAAGGAAATTGTTTTCTTAATATAACTGACTGGCAGAAGATCTTCACCAATCCCACAACAGACAAAGATCTGATCTGCAAAATATATGAAGAACACAAGAAACTAGACTTTAAAATGCTAATTAACCCAATTAAAAATTGGGGCACTGAACTGAACAGAGAATTCTCAACAGAAGAAGTTCAAATGGCCAAAAGACACTTAAGATCATGCTCAACCTCCTTAGCGATCAGGAAAATACAAATCAAAACAACTTTGAGATACCATCTTACACCTGTCAGAATGGCTAAAATCAAAAACACCAATGATAGCCTTTGCTGGAGAGGATGTCGAGTAAGGGGTACACTCATCCATTGCTAGTGGGAATGCAAACTTCTGCAACCAATTTGGAAAGCAGTGTGGTAGTTTCTCAGGAAATTTGGGATCAACCTACCCCAGGACCCAGCAACACCACTCTTGGGAATATACCCAAGAGATGCCCTATCATACTACAAAAGCATTTGTTCAACTATGTTCATAGCAGCATTATTTTTAATAGCCAGAACCTGGGAATAACCTAGATGCCCTTCAATAGAAGAATGGATGAAGAAAGTGTGGATTATATACATATTAGAGTCTAAAAACAATGACATCTTGAATTTTTCATGCAAATGGATGGAAATAGAAAACAGTATCCTGAGTGAGGTGACCTAGACCCAAAAAGATGAACATGGGATGTACTCACTCATAAGTGGTTTCTAATCATAAATAAAGGACATTGAACCTATAATTAGTGATCCTAGAGAAGTTAAATAAGAAGGTGAACCCAAAGAAAAACGTATAATTATCCTCCTGGTTCTTGGAAGTAGATAAGATTGCCGGGCAAAACTTGGGATCTTGGGAGTGGGGATGGGATGGGGGTAAGAGGAGACGGGGAGAGAAAAGTGAGAAGGGGAGGATGGGGAGAACTTGGGGGAATGGGATGTTTGAGATGGAGGAAGGGTGGATATGGGAGCAGGGAAGTATAATCTTTATTAAGGGAGCCATTTTAAGGTTGGCAACAGACTTAACTCTGGAGGGTTTCCCGGCTGTCCATGGAGATCTCAGCTAGTTTCTTGGGCTGCTGAGGAGAGTGAGCCTGAAATGGCCCGATCCTATAGCCATACTGATGAATATCTTACATATCACCATAGAACCTCCATCTGGTGATGGATAGAGATAGAGACAGAGACCCACATCGGATCACCAAGCTGAGCTCCCAAGGCCCAAATGAGTAGCAGTAGAAAGGAGAATATGAGCAAGGAAGTTAGGACCGCGAGGGGTGCGCCCACCCACTGAGATGGTGGGGCTGATCCAATGGAGCTCACCAAGGCCAGCTGGACTGAGTCTGAAAAAGCATGGGATCAAAGTGGACTCCCTGAACAGGGCGGGCAATAGGGGCTGACTGAGAAGCCAAGGACAATTGCACTGGGTTTTGATCCTACTACATGTACTGGCTTTATGGCAGCCTAGTCTGTTTGGATGTGAACCTTCCTAGACCTGGATGGTGGTGGGAGGACCTTGGACTTTCCAAGGGCAGGGAAACCTGACTGCTCTTTGGACTGGAGAGGGAGGGGGAGGGGGAGGAAAATGGGAGTTGGGGAGAAGGCAGAAATTTTTAATAAAAAAATAATGTGTTCTAAGCCATTCATGTAATTCTAGTGGCTTCTATATTGAAGTTCTAATAGCTCTGAATTACAAATAAATAGGTGAAGAGTTATGATTAATAATTAATACATTTTTTGATTTTTGCATATTTGATTATCATCATTTTGTAAAAGTAATCTCCAAAAATGTATTTTTTGCTGTTGGGAAAAGACACCACAGTTCCTGCATATTTGAATACTATGTACAGTTCTTTAAAATAATGTATAAATACCTTTCACAGAAATTTATATATGTAGAAAACAATGTATTTAAAATAAAAAAAAAAGTTAAGAAAAACAATAACATTTTGAAACCTAGTGGAATTTAGGATTTTTGTGGATTTAATATGATGTTAAGAGACTGGCTGGTTTTTAGCATGGATGGAAGAATACTGAAAATGTTAATCTGGCTATATTTCACAAGCTCCAGCTTAAAGCTAAGTTTTTACTGATGAGTAGGGATAAAAGCTCTTTCCTGGTTAGGAGCTGCTTCATGGGCTATAACCAAGCAAAGTTCAATGTTTCTGGAACACAGACAATTATCTTACAAACACACAAACCACACACACAGAAACATACACACACACAATACACTGAAATAATTTAAACATTTTTAAAGTTTTAAAACTTAAAGTCTTATACTTAGTAATACTGAAGTATTGTGGTTATTATCTTTCACTCAGACAACACAGCATCAACCTTTAAACAAATGGTGTTTTCATGTTTTCTAGATGGTTTTTATTTCTTATTTATAATCATTTATCATAAATATATTAGTATTTAGTCACTCTGAGCCAGAGAGTAAATTTAGTTTAGCAGTAACACAAATTTTGTTTACTAATTTTTGAACTTATATGGACTCCTCAGCCTTTTAATTATTCATTCAATATATAACTTTTTGGTTTATTATGACACTGTTTATTCTCTATTTGTTTTTTTGAGACAAGGGTTTCTGGTTGTCCTGGAACTGGCTCTGTCCTAGAGCCAGGCTGGCCTAGCTCCCCAGCCCTGGGATTAAACACATGTGGTACCACACCCAGCACTGTTTACTATCTTAATAGAAATAGACGGGTGGTGCTGTTGCAGGCCTTTGATCACAGAACTTGGGAGGCAGAGGCAGGTGGATCTCTTTAAGCTTAAGATAAGTCTAGTCAAAAAGAGTAGTTTCAGGACAGGCACCAAAGTTATTCAGAGAAACTATTTCAAACATGTGTGTGTATGCATGTATGCATACATGTATGCATGCAAAATCCCTGAGTTTTGCATATACCAATAGCTTTTATTTAGAGTTCTTGTTATTAGTTCCTTGTATGATTAATATTCAGGTTATCATCTAATTCAAACTCAACAGGAAATTTGTTCCTATTAGTGATTGCTACCAAATACTACTACTACTACTACTAACGTATATTTTAAAATATTAACTCTCTTAAGGATTTGATGATAATCACTTAGCAGTTTATTTGTGAATTAAATACAGGTGATCATGTATTAGTGACAATGAATGAGTTTTCACATGTTTAGTAATCCCGCATCATTTCTCTAGTGAAATATCTGCCAATATTTCTGTAGGTGATATTAATTTGGAATGCTGGCTATTAACTTTCTGTATATTTTAAAAAACAGTTCTTTATCAAAAGTATACTTTAAACATATTTTCTGCTAGTTAAGTGTTGGGACCAATTGGAGTCCTGTCCTTCAGCTGCTCTTCCCTGTCTAGAGCCTTCTAATTGAAGTTACTAAAAGCTGTGCCTTGCCTAGAGGATCAGAGGATGGGATTTTCACCTGTTGGCCATTGACTGCTGGGTACTTAAGCTCCATGGTGCTATTCAAGAAGGGCTTTTGTACCAGTAAAAAAAGAAAAAAGAAGTTATAGAGAAGGAAACTGAGGTGTGAGACAGAAGCAAAGAACCACGAGTTTTGTAACACACCCAGAGAACAAGTAACAATAACAAAAATATAGAAATGTGTCCAAAATTAGTGTGAATGTAAATTGTGCCATGAAAATACAAATTGTGGCTGAATAAACAAAGTAAAACACCCAAAAGAAAACCAAACTTTAATTCCAAGTCAAAGTATATACTGTAAAATATATTAAAAATGTAATAATATATATAAACAGACACGCTGACTTTAACATACCCAATAGTTCAGTAGAATGAATAAAGCAGGCCAGGATTTTTAATTTCACAGTTACTAATCTATCTAATATAATTAGTATACTCAAAAAACTATTTACAAGCAATACTGAGGCATTAGGGAAGATATAAAATTCTGCATCATTTATGGTTGGTAATTGAAATTACACTCAGTGTATTTTATGATTAAAAATAAATATGAATGACAGAACAAAATGATATTTGTGTTGTGGTACAAATTTACCAAATGATACAAATTACCAAATATTTGCAATAGAAATCATCTTTCTAATATACCAAAAATTATGTATAAAATAACATTTGTAATTTTACTATTTCTAAACCTACTTTAATTCAAATCACAACATGCAAAGAGCTGTGAATTTCTGTCATTATAAGAATATAAAATCTCACAACAAACTCCTTGAACTCCTACTCTTTCAATCTTTTGACACCTTTTCCTCAATATTTATAAGTCTTAGGTACAGGATCAAAATGACTGCCAGAACATGTGCTGAAAGGGGTCAACAATAGTAGCTGTGCAAAACTAGACAAAAACAAACCTGGGATATCCAAACGAAAAAACTACTGGCAACTAAGGGATGCTGAAATCAGGAGGAATATTCTTCTCCAAGGAGAAGCACACCAATAGGCTAAACAATAGTAAATAAGTATCCTTAAAAAATATACAATTTACAGATATTTTAATGTGAATTCATGTATTCAGAAATATATGTATATAAATATACATATATGTAAAACCAAGGAAAAACTAGGTCGTGAATTTGAAAGACAGCAATGAGGAAGATATGGGGAGGTTTGAGAAGAGGGAAATGAAGCGGGAATGGTGCAATTATACTCTCAACAAAAGAAATAATTATAAAATTAAAAATAATTGTGAGTCAAAAAGCATTTTCAGGGTATTTATTAGAAATATTAACTACTTTAAAGCAGTGACCCAAGTTTATACTTAAGTAATATTATAGATGGTCTCAGCTTAACAGAAGAAGACTAAGGAATAATACAATCAGGGACATAATTTAATACAATTTTTACACTAAAAACATTATTATCAATGAAGTATTTAACATAAGAGCAACATGGCTTTCAAGTAAAACTGTAGTGATCAGTGAGAAAACAAAACATAATATTTTATCAATAACTGGATGGGAAAGACTAGCAGATGCCACAGTCAATGAATGACAAGTATCTCGGAACATGCTAACAGGATATCATACTTCACAGTAAATTGGATTCGTTGTAGAAATGTTCCAACCATACAAAAATTTCAGGTCTACCTTCTTCAAAGGACCCATTATTTATAATCAAAAAGAGAAAAATATCCATTATATTCAATCTTTTTTACAAGATAATATAAAAAGGAATTTTTATTAATGTTGTCATTCTTATATTGTAAGACAATATAAGTTAAGAACACCAAAGAATGGCAGTGAAAGTAAAAATCTTCACAAAACTGTTCAAAAGAAATATTTGCAGTCTTTTAGGATACTCCTGCAAGACTGAGTCCCATTCTCTCAGATATATGCATATATATTGTTTCTACTTTATCAATGGGGATGATATATTTACAACATCCCCTGTGAAGACAGCTCATAAAAAAGTTTTTAATAAGACATCTGCATCCCACTATGTGTTTAGTGTTAAAATCTTCACTCATGCCATTTCCAAACCTTTAAGAAGCATATTTAACTTGGATGATGCACTGAAAATTTCAAACTTTTATACAACATGCTACATATCACTTATGAATTCATTAATCATTTTCTAAGACAAAAATCAGTTTTAGCCGGGCGGTGGTGGCGCACGCCTTTAATCCCAGCACTCGGGAGGCAGAGGCAGGCGTATCTCTGGGAGTTCGAGGCCAGCCTGGTCTACAAGAGCTAGTTCCGGGACAGGCACCAAAGCTACAGAGAAACCCTGTCTCGAAAAAAACAAAAAAAAAATCAGTTTTAGATGACCCCTCCCCTTGTTCTATAGATAAACAGAATAGAAAGAAGCAAGCAATAAGTGAAGATAAAAAGCCACATCATATGAGACTGAGTTGTAAGAGATAAGATCTCTCAATGGGAGTGATTTCTTTTCCAGGTACTGATTACTTATTGAAGAATAAAAAACATTAGACATAATATTTGACTTAAAAATGCAGACAAGAATTGATGATGAACAATGCATAATGGACAGGTTAAAAGTGGCAGCCTCTAAGAAGGAGCATCGTGATAGGTAATGCTGTCAGTCAAAATGGAGTCTTCAAAAGTAATAAAAATCTAGAATATGCTACAAGTATGTCATGAGTGACTATAGACATGTGAGGGAGATGGGTGCTACATTATTCTGGTAGACAAAGGAAAATAATGCTTCAGTAGGAAGGGCCTGGCTGAATGCTGCTACAAGCCACATAAAAAGTGAAAAGTAATATGCTGGTAGAACAGCTGGCTCATCAACCATGAAAAGAGTGTGTTGGTCGTACAGGTGTTCCAGAAATCACTGAGTGTACATAGAGAAGAAACTGAAGAGAACACATTCGGCTTTTTATGTAAAAAAGCAGCTGTTCATTTCCTGATGCTAGCTATTGCTATCATCATCACAACTGTTACCCTTTACTCAAAGGTAAAGTATTTACTTAATACAGAGACATTACAAGTCAATTTTCCTCTGGTAAGCAAAACTCAAATGTGTCCAATATAGTTTCTTACCTTTGGATGTTAAGAAGCTTCTGTAAATTGAGTAACATTTAGTACAAAGAGTTCAAAAAAAAATGGAAGTTTCCATTTCTAAAAAAAAAAAATAGTAAATTCTCTAGAGTTGATTGTAAAGATTTGAGTAAGTAAAAACTGTTGTCAGTGAAACATGTTATATAAACAATAAAAAACATTAACATAGAAAACAGAAAAAAATGACCTAATGTAAAAATAACTAAATGGAAGCTGGACAGTGGTGGTACATGCCTTTAAATACAGCACTTGGCAGGCGTAGACAGTCAATCTCTGTGAGTTCAAGATCAGCCTGGTCTACAAGATCTAGTTCCAGGACAGGCTCCCAAGCTACAGAGAAACCCTGTTTCAGAAAAACAAAACAAAACAAAAAGCAAAAAAAAAGTGACTAAATGGTCTGAACACTCTTTTCAAAGGAAGGGATATGAGTCGCCAATGCGCATGAAAGTCATAACTTCCATTTGTTTTGCAAATTGACTTAGAATTTCTATTGCTATGGAAAATCACCATGATTCAGAAATACTTATAAAGGGAAACATTTAACCAGGGCTGACTTACACATTCAGGGATTTAGTCCTTTTTTGTAAAGTCAGTTACATAGGCAGATGGTGCTAGCCAAGGGTTCTACATCTGGATTGGCAGACAGGCAACAGGAAGAGAGAGAGAGACACTGGGTCTGGCTTGAACATTTGAGAGCTCAAAGCTCACCCCTCCAGTGACACTTGCCTCAACATAGACATATACCCTATTCCTTTCCAATATTGCTAGTCCCTATGAGTTTGTGGGGTCATTTGCATTCAAATCACCACACAAATCAAAACAGTGGTTTATTCTTTCATTGATAAAGACTACTATTAATTAATTAATTGATTAATCCCAGTCTTTCTACCCTCTCTTCAGCAGATCCTTTTGTTTCTTGTTTTCTCAAGGCCTTTTCATGCAGGCATGTTATTTTGGCAAAATCCTGTTATGTAATTTTGAGATGATCACACAAATTTTATGCTTGAGTCCATTTGTATAATTTTCTTGAGGTTGTAATTAAAGTTATTTTGTTTTATTAACAAAATAAAATATTATAAGATAAAATGAAAACTGTCACATAAAAAGTTGAACATAGCTTGGAAGCATGGGTGTCACAGGAGAGGGTAGAAGGGAAGAGGGGAGGAAGGGTATGTAAAATTATGTTTCTTATAATTCTTAAAGTGTTTTTTTTTAATTTTAAAACTATTCTTTTACACAAAACCTTATTTTTTTAAATGTGTGATGCACATTAAAGCAGGGTTCTGATGACACAAATCTCTTCATCACTTGACATTGTTTAAAAGTATCTCTACTTAGTTCTTTTAAAGGAATCAGATGGGAAAATGAGTCTGGGTCTTGTATCCATGGGTAAGATCCATTCCACAGCAATGGAGTCACTGTGGTTAAACTGACACCCCAACATAGATCTTGTGTATCAACAGACCTTATCTATAGTAAGAGGTCACTTGTTTGTTCCCAGCTAACCAGATCATAACATAATGACACAGAAACTATGTTATTCGCAATACTGTTTGTCCAATAACTTAAGCGTATTTCTAGCTTGCTCTTATATCTTAAATTAACCCATTTCTATTAATCTGTGTATTGCCACGTGGCTGTGGTTTATTGGCAAGATTACGACACATCTGTCTCTAGGTGGCTGTTACATGGATTCTCACTGATTCTACCTACTCTATTTATTTCGTTCAGTCTGGCTTTACTCTTCTTTTAAGCCATCGACTGAAAACAGCTTCTATATTAAGCAATGGCAATAAAAATATTCACAGCATACATAACCTTCCATATCACTTATCTTCTCCAAATCACCCAAAATATTAACAATGACATTGGTGCTAACTTCCGACTGCCTCACTAGTAGCCAGTACACAGTGGCCAGGGCAAGCCTAAAAATACATGCAGCTCCCTCAATGCTGCATGTACTTTTAGACTGGAGCTGCCTGGTACCTTATGTTCATCTTCTTCTGACAGGTCTGGATCAACCCTAGAAAACTGTATTGCAGATAGGCCTACTAATTAGCTCTGCCTGTTGCATTCTTTGTTTATGAACAGTTGCAGCAATCCTGTACATCTGTTTGTTCTAGTTACATTCTTATTGCATTGTCAGAGGATGGGCATGTTTAAGACTGCCAAGTTTACTTTTATTCCTGGGTAATATTCACAGAGTTTAAAGGATATCCTTTTCATCTTCTAAACTGGAACATTAATGAAGGTTTTTCATAGTGATTTTTTAAAAGGACAATTAATTAAAAATAATGTTAGTTTGTGCTCTGAGCAATGGATATCAGATTAGAAAGATTAGGATACAGATATGGACACAGAGATAGGCATTCATTCAGACACTGCCATCTATAAGACATGGAGAGGCATCATAAGATACCAAGTTGCTGAAATCCTGACGTCTATGTTCTAGCCATAAAAATAACAGAAAATAATTTTTTTTGTTTTAGCCATGAAGAATTTTGTTATGACAGTTTTCGATACTCTCTTGTTTCCTTTATATTGAATACTAATCACAGGTTTCTCAAAGCATTTGTATAAGAACTAAAAATCGTGTACTCTTAACACGTACCTTAGTAGCAAGTGTGTTGTACATGGTCAACAGTCAGTCAGTAGTAACACTAACACAGTATAATACATCATCAATATTGTATGTGCTTCAGGCTTAAAATGCAACATATTGATTCTCACAATATTTGAGCTGTGAAATTAGTACAGTATGACATTGCAAGCAGATGCAAATGTGTGTGTGCACGCGCGCCTGCATGTCAAAGGGAAAAAGAAGGGTTGACCATGAAATGACCTTTAATTCAATATGTCCCATTTGAATCAAACTTCTTATGTTCCCAAAGGTACCTTCTGATAGCTTAGCAGTGAGAAGTTTTGTAAAAAGCTGAAAGGCAAGGATGCTGAGAGGTTTGGCAGATTTATATGTTTACAGAATGTGTTCCATTGATCAACGGGGAACAGTTGAAGAAGGAAAGTGATGAGAGTGCTTGGAATCCATCAGGGAGATGGTTTGCACTCTGGGGATGAGGCCAGCTTGGTATTCAGTAATGCTGTAGAGTATTAAGATCTGTTGCTCTGTAGGAATACACACTGGAGATTGTGCACATAGTTTTTATTTTGTTACCTACAACTTAGAATTTTTTTTTTGGCTTTACAGAGATGCTAAAAGGCCAAAAATCTTAAAATGAGATACAGGGATACTTGGCACTTTGCTACTTACAAATACAAGCACCTCTCATTATACCAAACAGATAAAGTATCCCTGGACTCAGTACTTAAGTAGAAAGATTTATTTGTATGTGCTATAAATAAAATTGTATTAAGGATTATGTATTTCAAAGAACAATGTGTATGAGTCCATGTATATGTGGAGATACCTCCAAAAGATTGGACATATGAGTGTGGAAGCCAGCAATTGACTTCAGGAGTCTTCCTCAATCATGCTCTACCTTATTTTCAGATATTATCTCTCATGGAATCTGAGGTTCATGGATTTGGCTGAACTACGTGGGCAATGTAGCCCAGGTATTCTCCTGATGTCACCACCCTAGTGTTGGTATTAGAGGTACATACTTCCACACTTTGCATTTTATTTGTTTCCTTCGGGCTCTTAAGTCAGGGGAATCACTTCAGTGACTGAGCCATCTCTTCATCCTTCATTAAAATTTTAAAGATACTAATCTTATTAACATAATCCTTGAATAAGACACTCATAAATAAGGTAAAAGTCATAATTTTCAGTCTTTTATATTTTCTTAAAATTAAACACAAATAAAGCATGGTCACTTTACTACCAGTGAAACAGATTTATCTTTTGCTATTGCACCTCAGAGAAAAAAAAGATGAAATTATAGTACAGTGTACACAGTGTTCGTGTAATCTTCTGTATGACATTATTCTAATTTTTTGTATGTTTGCTTGCAATGAAAGGATCACAAAACTATCTATTCATACAGAAAATTTATAAAATGCCAAGAGAACCATGTGAAGTACACAGAAATATTTGTATATTTCACATTCTTACTCACAAATAGCATCAAACATGAAAAAGTGTACGAGGTAGTACTTTAAGTGAAATCACTCTCAGTAGCTTTGTCAACTGTGAGCACTTGTGGGGGCTTATGTACATGTGCGTGTTTGAGTGTGGAATTAAAAATTGATACCAGTGCGTTTCTCAGTCACTCTACACCTTATGCTTTTAGAACAAGGTCTGTTATGGAGCCTGGCATTCTTTGACTTGGCTACATAACAACCAAGAATCCTCCCTCTGTCACTGCCAACCCCATGCTGAAGGTAAAGAGAGCTGCTCTTGTACCTGTTTTTTTATGTGGGTGTTCTGTAGCTGAACTCAGGTCTTGATCCTGTATCACAGGCACTTTGACCTCTGGACCTTCTTCCCAGCTCCCATAAATATCAGTTTTTACCAGAAGTTGAAGTTTTAGAAGTTATTGTCTAAACTTTACCAACTAAAATCAGAGTTCATACCAAAATTGAGTAACTAAATTTTCAATCAGAACAGAATTGTTTATAATTGCTGTGTTAATTTAATGTTAGATGAATATGCTTACCTTTCTCCCAGTCTAGAAGATTTTAGTACAGTGATAAATGTTTCTTTGGGCAAAAGATACCTACAGTAGGAAACCAAAACAAAATTAAAAAACAAAATTGTAAAGCATGTAGTTTTTCCACTGACTATCAAAAAATAAGCATTTCTCGTTGCTTTATTTTAGTTTTTAACTGTTTAGCATACAGGGAGTTTATAAAAGCGTCACTGTGGGGTAGCAAGAACATATGAAAACCTGTTATTTTAAGTTTTTTAAATTGTAGGCAGAATGATTCACAAAAATAATCAAAACTACACTAGTTACTGAGTGTACCAGAATCCACAGTGCGCCTAAAATATTTTAGTTTACCTAAAAATGAATTTCTTGAGGGAAGCTCAATGAACTGTTCTTGATTTGTGATAAGTAAAACAAAGCTCTTAGACTCTACAGGTTATTACTCTGTAATTACTCTGCGGAAAATAAGCATCGCCCTCTGGTGTCAGCACCAGAAGCTGCAGGCAACATTAGAAAGAAGTGACAGTTATTTTTAGGATGACTTGCAGACTGAAACTAAACAGCATTTGAGCGTTGTTTTAATGGAAAATGGTTACTTTAACTCATGTTGTTCTACTAAAAACACTAAGCATTTTATATCACTTATCAAAGTGGCCTTTTCAATTTATGAAGGAAAATTTGATGTCTCTTCCCCTGAAAAGAAAAGAGCAGCAGAATGCATGGTACATTTACTGGCTTCTCATGATTTTAGAAGACACCAGAATCCAATTTGCTATTTAATGCCTCACTACTATTTCATATTCAAATATATGGTATTTAAGTTACAATAATATTTTAGAATTACAGACACATGAAACTATTCATTACCACTAGAGACATAATAATGATTAACAAGAGTACCCAACCTATCAGTGAAGATATGAGTTCTCTTGATTGTGATTTACTGAAAATAAATAACACTGGTCTATCAGGAAATAATGTCATTCAGTCTGAAATAAAGAGAACAGTCACATACAAAAGAAATAGTTAATAGGTTGATAATAGGTAGACATGTTAGAGAGATGTATGTTGAAAAGAGCTGTTTGTTCATCCCAGCCACCCAGAAATGAAATAATCACACAGAATTGTATTATTTAAATTACTGATTGGCCCGTTAGCTCTAGCTTCTTATTGACTAACTCTTACATCTTAATTTAACCTATCTTCATTAATCTGTATATTGCCATGTGTTGGTGGCTTACTGGGTAAAGTTCTAGCGTCTGTCTCCAGTGGGGCTACATGACTTCTCCCTGACTTTGCCTCCTTTCTCCCAGCATATCATTTAGTTTTTTTCACCTACCTAAGTTCTGCCCTATTAATAGGCCAAGGCAGTTCCTTATTCATTAATGGTAATCAAAGCATACAGAGGGAAATCCCACATCACCTCCCCTTTTCTGTTTAAATAAAAAAAGGGGGTTTTAACTTTAATATAGTAAAGTTACATAACAAAACAGGTATCAAGTAAGAATTATAGTTACAATATTTATATCTACTTTATAATAACTAAGGAAAACTATAATTATAACTATCTACTCTTCAACTTCATCAAAGACTCCAGAAGGATATAATATTACCTAAGAAAACAGGAAGGGTATTATAAGCAACTTGCAAAACTCTAGAAATGACAGAGACTTCTCACTGCCTGGACCATCACCCAAAGTTCTTCTTTATTGTTGGGGCATCCATATTCAGCCTACTGGCCCATAGTATCTGGCAGACTTTTCTACGAAGCAGGGAAATTTAAAGACAGTTCTGCCTATACTGGATGTTTGTCAGTCACTTTTTCTTGTGTTCTACAGAATGTCTGGCAGATTTTTTCATGAAGCAGGAACCCCTAAGGACTATCTTACCTTCTTTAGGCAGTTTCAGCAGTCATCTCTTTGTGGGTCCTGCATGTTTAAACAACTCTCTAAGGAATCTCTTTGATGCCCATCTTCCTCTTGAAATTATTGGTGCTGCCAGGAACAGATGTATCTCACTGTTATGAAAAATCCTAAGTTCTTAAAACATTATAAATGCCATATTCTGAAGGTCTCTGAAAGATTTGAAGAATATCTATATAACTGAAATATATCTCTATATATCTAAAAACATGACTAGAAGCTTGACTATTATTTTTAAATGAGCTAGACAAACATAATACCTTAATCAAGATCAGAAAAACATATATACAGTGTAACAAAATTGACCTTAAATTTGTATCAATAAATCAAGATCCATGCCAATGCAAATTTCCATAGCAACACCCTTTAAATGTAAACAAACATTTATAAACAATATTTCGGAATATGGATGTAGTCCTCTAGACAACTTTCTGTTGATTATTGGAAGAAGTATTTTTTGAGGGGTTCACTGCAACCTCTCAGGGGGTCTTGATCTATCAAACCACATTAGTCTGGGAAAATTCCACATGTTCTCATCCTCTGTGAAAACAAAAGATAAACCTCTTTTTCAAAGCAACATACTCTTAGACCCAAACTCTAAAGTCAAGTTACTTTTATAATATACATGCTGGTTTAGCTTAGCACCCCATAGAATGAAATGTCTCTTTGTACTTAGCTTCTTGACAGTCAAAAAATTTAAAGACAACACAATAATACATAATACAGACTCTCTGTGTATTTTTCATATTTATGTGGCTTATTTATTTTACTCCTTTTAATCTATGACTGTCTATTCTGTCTCTTTAAAGACTTTGTTTTATTTCTTAAAAACCATTTACTTCTTTTAATAACTATACTCTTTTTATTCTCTCTCCCAAGCCTATGTACATCTGTCTAACACTGTGACCCATTTAGAGGTCTTTTATGTCTGAATCTGTTCTATTGTGTATCTGTAATTCTTTACTGTCTAGGAGCACTTCTTAAAATGCTAAGCACTTCTTAAAAACTTAAGCTGCTCCATTGCTAGGGAAATACAGAAGTTTCTGCTTACCCCACCCAGTCCAGATTTGTGGAGCTGTTTGCTGCCTCAGAGTCATGCACAATAACCCATCTCTAGGCATACAACTGATCCATATTGACACCAAGCAAGCTGTAGCACGTTGGTCACAAACCCCATTCAAATGCTCCACCTCCTGAAAGAGCCATAGGTCACACTGGCAGCATGGCCCAGAAAGTCAGCATTTCAAAATGGTGCAGTTTTTTTTCCTGCCACTATGAAACCCTCTCTTAAAGGAGCCACAGTGTGCAGCCAGCAAGCAAAGGTCCATTGGAAAAAAAAGTGGCTAAATTTTGTCTTTTAGTGGAAGGTGAATGGATATATAGGTGGCAGGTAGGTAGGTAGGTTGATGCATGAATGGATGAATTGATGATTATATAGATGGATATAGAGAGATGATAGATAGATAGAATCCAAATCTTTGAATAGTCTCTATTGCCAGTTGGTCTTTGGACCCAGTGTTTCAATCTAGCTTATACTTTATATGAATTTATGTAGCACAGGCTGGGTTTTAACTTGAAATCCCCATAACTCAGCTTTCCTAGTCATAGGGTTATGACATTGGTTATACTTTCTCATTTTAAAGTCTTTATTAGTGAGATACTTTTTTCCTGTCAGGCGTGCTGGCTCTGTTTTGGTGTTTTTCCAGCTCCTTGCAATTCCTTCATTCTTAACAAACATTAAACAACAATGTAGTTACACAGGCACATAACTTGCAATAATAAATTTTTGCCAACTGCATAAATAATCGACTTTTTTAAGCATCAAGAACATCTGACAGAATTATTCATTAAACTTCATGTGTTCCAAGTGTTCAGAGAATGCTATATACAACCTACAGTTTGCCCAGATGGACATGTATCCCTTGATTTCTCAACTTGGCAAACTTTATTAATCATTAAACACTCCTCCACAAAGCCTTCCCTGAATTTTTCAAACAAATTCTGTCTCTTTATCTCTTGAGCACTTTTTAAAGAATAATTTTATGAATATCTTACCCTGTACCACCATCAGGTTCAAAATTGAATAGTAAAGCCTCCTGATAATTATTACAACATTAATACTTACAACTGTGCCTCAGACAGAACTGGGTGCATTACATATTTATGAGTTTTATGTCTTAACATAAAGCGAGTCATTCCTAGATAGTGTTCTCAGTCTTCGACATCCTCTGCATGCTCCTCCAGCTGTGCTTTTGGTCTGATGCCAGACTGTAACATCCATGGATGATTTCTCTTTTTCAATGGGTACATTTGTATTCAAGAGTAATATTTTTTGGTAACACCATGAAATCGAAAGCAACCTATTTTAATTTTTACTCTAACTATTGGATATGTGAACCAGGATGATATGAAAAATAGACTTTGCAGTAAAGAAATTAAGGAGGTAAGAGATATATAGGATTAAGTGTAGAATTATAAAATGGAAGCAAACAAGACCCAGGGTGGTTTACAGAGTGATAAAAAGGCTTTAATGGATTTAATTAACTTACTCTATAAGAAATGAAAATTAAGGAATCATTCTTGTCTGAACTGAGCTATTAACATAGTTTTAACTGCATACTTTATGGCCAGAAAGTCATAGAGCAGATGGTAAATTTATAGTCATTTTGAGCCTATGGAGAGAGGGTGAAAAAATATAGTATATAAACTTCATGTATTCAGAAATAAACTCAGGAAGGAGTGATTAGAATAATTTCTAAATAGTGTTTTAATATTTTCCATTATGGACTCTATTTTATACATTGAAATATATTTTTTGTATAAGTAAGATGATTCATTGCTTGAGGCACCACCAAATTTTTAGTTTAACAGGGGAAGTAAATACAAAACAACATTTTATAATTATTTTTGAATTTGTAAAATTAAAGATAATATGTATACATCCATGTTTGGCAAATTCAACAAGAATTAGATTCTCAGTTGCTGCCTCAATTCTAAGATGGGGACTACAGAATAATAATGGAATTTGACAAGAAATCTCATAAATTACATGTGTGTGATTATTTTATTATATAACTTGATCCTTAAACTTGTGACTTTATTCAAAATTATAAATTCATCTGTATGATTTTAAAAACATGGAAGTGTTATTTGTATAAGTCACTATATAGTAAATCTGCAAAGAAACAATATTTGATTTGCAAATCTATCGGGCCTTTTTTTTAATATTTATTTATTTATTATGTATACAATATTCTGTCTGTGTGTATGCTGCAGGCCAGAAGAGGGCACCAGATCCCATTACAGATGGTTGTGAGCCACCATGTGGTTGCTGGGAATTGAACTCAGGACCTTTGGAAGAGCAGGCAATGCTCTTAACCTCTGAGCCATCTCTCCAGCCCCTCTATCAGGCCTTTAACTTACTGTTGGTGAATGAATTCATGTTTACATGTTGTATTAAAGTATGGTTTCCAGAGTATTATTTCAAGATGTCAAATCTTAGTAGAGTTTGCATCAACACACTCTGATTGGGAATCTTTGTCAACCAATTATCTTTTAGAGGTGGAACCAAGTCAGGGCATGGCTTTCTGGGTACCTGGAGAAAAAAGGCATGCGACATATAAGTTCTTTTTCTGTAGTTTTCATGCTACACAGTTGAGTGTGGATTTTTGTTACTGTTTTGTGAGTTTGCCCCTTATAGTAAAGAAAAACAAAGTTGTTCTATTTTTTAGCTACCTTGGATTTTTCTCAACCTGAGGTAATTCAATAGTTGGCACCCAACATGGGGCTCAGGTCCCCCATGACTCTAGACAGCGACTGCCAGGCTCCATGAGGTGCACTGGGGTAGGATCCCTGTAAGGCAGCCCTTAGTAAGCACTAGCCTTGGTAGCATCTTGGAGCCAGTATGGGTCACCTTTGCCACTGGTGGACTGCAGTTGCCTTGTGGGTCCAGCTTTTCCAGCTCTGAAAGCTTGGGCAGGGCATGGGCTTCCCCTAGGTGTCTCTGTTGGTGTTGCTGCCTTACTTTCCTTACACTGCTGAATAACTGCTTTTAATTTGAGCCTATTTTTCAGTATCTAACACTATAACCAATTCAGACTGTTCAAGCCTACCACATGGCTACAACTGTGCTACAACTCCTATTGACCAGTAATGGTTATTGCACCTATTCCAACTCATTACAGGTAAAATTTATAAAATCAAATTTATAATTTAAAATGGCAAGATAACAGATAATAATTCAAGAATTCAGCAGTTTTTTTTTTACTGGTATGATATTATGCAAACTTTATGTGATTTCCCTTCTACCTTCTTCTATTTGATTCTGGGGATTTGCTTTGTCCTTCATATTTTCTCCTTAAAAATATTGATTGATAATAGGGCCAAGAATGGACACTTTTAAAAGCGATATAGTCTTTACAGACTGATAATGACCAACTAAAAGGAAAATTCAGCACTCTAACTTATACAAGTAATAATCAACCCCTAAATGGTGTCCCCAACCCTGAGAACAAACTTTGTTGAGAGAGGGGATGCTGTCTACTAGAATTACTTCCAGCTGTCATGGGGGCATTTTAAATCTTTTCACCACCTTCTTTTGTAAAGTATGGATCTCTTGTCTGGTGTTTTGTTTTAATATCCTCATTGAAGATTCCAAGGTATGAAGCCTGTCCAGTAAAGATAACATCTCATCTTTAGAGGTATTATAGCATGCATATCACATTCCTAGAGAGAGAGTTTATCCATCAAGATTGACTGTTTAGCAGATTTTGACTGATACATTTAGCAACACATTTTTTTTTAGTCATGTCTCAGTATTCTCTGTCATTGACCAGGGTTTTTTTCATCAAATTTGTTGTATTCCTTTTCATTTTACCTTTTGAGGCCATTGTCCTAATTTGCTGCACATTTGCTTACAAATTATTTAATATTATGGCATGAAGTCTTAATCTTTAAGTTATCCAGGCATTAAGTATTATGTTCAATAGTTATTCATGTTTATTATACATATAGTCAGATTAATTAGGATCTTTAGATACATAGTAATCATATTCTGCCTAGATAGGTAATCTTCAACCACTTCAAAGATCTGTAGAATATGGCATTTGCATAACTTAAGGTTCTGTTGACATGAGACATGACTGCTCCTGAAAGCACCAATATATTCCTGAGAGAATTCTGAGAACTGAAGACATTCCTCTTGGAGTTTGTTTGCTTTTTGGTTCAATTGGCCTTTGGGCAAGGAGCTGCCCATGCCTCAACCACTGACAAAGTACATGGTATACACACTAGATAAGTAGGACACTAAGAAAAATAAATAAAACTGCAAAAACTTGCCAAGACAGAATAAGAAAGCTAGCATTTTTTCTTTGCTACAGCTGAAACATGAAGATCTCTCTTAAAGGAGTTGCAGCATGCTGCCAGCTACAGAGCCCATCTGAAAAAAATGTGGCAAAACTGTGTCTAAAATTTCTTTCCAAGCCTTATCAGATTTGATGTGGTTTTAGCAAGCACACATTGGAGTGCCAATTTGTTGAAGAAGACTGCTTGTTCATTTCCCAGCTGTCCAGACTCCTGAAATAATCACACAGAAACTATACTATTTAAATCACTGCTTGGCTAATTACTTAAGCATATTGATAGCTCAGTCTTACATCTAGAATTAACCCATTTACATTATTTTATATTTTACCATGAGGCTCATGGCCTACTGCCAAGATTCTAGCTGGCAGCTTATGTCTTTCCCCTCTGGCAGCTACATGGCATCTCGCTGACTCTGCCTTCTTACTCCCAGCATTCAGTTTAGTTTTCCCTGCCTAGCTGTACTCTATCCAATCACAGGCCAAGACAGATTCTCTATCCATTAACAAATAAATATATACAGAAGGACTTCATACTTTCTACCATGGCTTTGGTTTCTGAAACATATGGTAAGCATGTGTTTTTCTGAGAAACTTTAGTGTGGGAGATCCTTCTGTCTATGTATTTCTTTGATTGGTTAATAAATAAGGAACTGGCTTGGCCTCTAGCATGGGAGAAAGAAGGGCAAAATCAGTGAGACGCCATGGAGCCCTGCTGGAGACAGATGCTAGTACTTTAGCCAGTAAGCCACAGCCACATGGCTATACACAGATTAATAGAAATGGGTTAAATTAAGGTATAAGAGATAGCCAATAAGAAGTTAGAGCTAATGGGCCAATCAGTGATTTAATTAATATGTTTTCTGCATGATTACTTTGGGTCTAAGCTAGCTAGGCAGCCAGGAGCCAAGAAACAACACTCCTTCCAACAAATTGGTGCTAACGTGGCTAACTAAAATCCGCTTAAAACCTGAGAAGGCTTAAAAATTAATTTTAGCCATGAAAAAGCAGAGTTTTGCATGGTTTGTTAGCAGCATTTTCCTGGGTGGGCTTTGTTTGCTAGAAGCAAGCAGAGGCATGACTCCTTTTAAGAGAGGTTTTGCTGATTAAGCCATAGCAGGAAAAAAGCGACACCATTTTGAAATGCAGGCTTTCTGGGCCATCCTGCCTGTGTGACCATTGGCTTTTATGGGCAGGAGGTTTTGGTACAGAGCATTTAAGTTGGTTTTGTGAGCAGACTGCTGCATCTTGCTTAATGGCAACATGGACTGGCTGTGTGCCTGAGAATGGGGTTGTGTGCATGGCTCAGAGGCACAAACATCTCCACCATGCCGGACTGGGTGGGGCAAGCAGGAAGTACCATATATACCATAGTAATGGAGCAGTTTTAGTTTTAAAATGCTTAGCATTTTAAACAGCACTCTTTGACAGTAAAGAATTACAGATATTTAATAAAGACAAATCCAGATGAGTCATAATGTTGGAAAAATATGCATAACTTTGGAAAAGAGAAGAAAAGGAGTATAGAGAGTCATAAAATAAAGTTAATGCTTTTATAAAGGGGGTAAAGTCTTTAAAGAGATAGAGTACAGATAGTTATAGATTAAAAAGGTAAAGAAAAATAAACCATGTAAAAATGGAATATACACAGAGAGTCTGTATTATGTATACTATTGTGATTTCTTTATATATATATTTTACTGTGAAGGAGCTAAGTACAGAGACATTTCATTGTATGGGCTGCTAAGCTAAACTAGCATATATGTTCTAAAGGTATCATGACTTCCAAATTTGGGTCTAAGGATATGTTGCTTTAGAAAAGAGTTCCTCTTGTTTCCAAAGAGGAAGAGAACATTTGGATTGCTTCCAGACGGATATGGTTTGATGGACTAAGACCCCCTGAAAGGTTACTTTAAACACCCCTGAAAGATTACATTGCCAAATAAACAGCAGGAAGTAGTTTGGAGAAACTATGCCCATATTCCCAAATATTGTTTATAAATGTTTCTTGACATTTAAAGGGGGATGTGCTATATAGATGGATACTATGAATTGGTATGGATTTTGGGTTATTGATAAAAATTTAAGATCAATTTTGCTATATATATATTTCTGCTCTTGATTAAGGAATTGTGGTTGTGCAGCTCACTTAAAAGTATAATATATAATTAGGAAATATAGGTAAATAGAGAGTCATCTATAATAGTAAATCTTGTAGTTATGTTAGATTTTCTAGATATATAGAGCTATATTTCATTTAGATAGGTTATTATTCAACTCTTTCAGAGACCTTCAGAATGTGGCATTTAATTTTGTTTTTAAGAACATAGGACTTTTCATGACAATCAGACACATCTGTTCCTGGCAGCACCAACTACTTCAAGAGGAAGATGGGCATTGAAGAGGCACCTTATGGAGTTGGTTAGCTATTTGGGCAAGAAACTGCCCATGCCTCAACCACTGACAAGGTACATGGTATCCGGAAATGGATAAGCAAGACACAAGGAAAAAGACTGTCAAATCTTGCCAAGACGGGGTAAGATAGTTCTAAAAAATTTCCTACCTTTGAAAATGGTCTGTCAGTTATGCTAGGCCTTAGCCAAAGCTTCAACATTGCAAATGAGACTTTGGGTGTTTGCCCAGGTAGTCAATTTTCCTGTCATTTGTTGTACATTTTTGGAAGTTGCTTGATTGCACTTCCTGCTTACTCAAGTAATATTATTTCCCTTCTCAGATCTTTGCTTGGGTTGAAGTTGTAGTTACTTTTCTCTCATGACTTGGCCAACTTATTTATTTATAAGTCTTAAACTGAATAGGATAGGATAATTATTGAGATATTTGTCTCGTTTCTTACTTGATTTATTTGTTCTTATTGTATATAATTTTTAATTAGGCTTAAAACTCTTTTTTAAACAAAAGGGGGTGCTGTAGGAATTCCTACTGCTAATAGCCTTTAAGTTACCTGCCCACTTGGGTGTGGCCTCTTATACTATGTATGTCCTTTTTGCCAAAAAAAATGAACTATGATAAAGATTTTATCTTTAGTATGAAGATATAAAACTTTATGTTAAAATATAAAGAATAAAGTTTGTAAGTAAAGCATGTTTGAAACAGATTTTTTTAAAAAAAAAATACATGGTCTCTCTACATAGTATTGACTGGCCTTGAACTCACAGCAATCACATACCTCTACCTCCTGAGTCCTGGAATTGAAAGTGTATATTATCACACCAGGAACTAATGAGATAGTTCTGTTTTTTTTTTCTGTTATCACTGTTGGCCAATTCTGGCATTAATATTGGAGGGCACCAATCATGTTTATCTTTCTGGGTCTGGATTACATCACTCAGGTTGATATTTTTTTTACTTCCATCCATTTGTTTTCAAATTTCATGATGTTATTATTTTTAAGAACATAGTAATACTGCACTATGTAAATGTCCCATATTTTCTATATCCATTGTTTATTTGAGTAACATATATGCTTTTTCCAAGTTCTAGCTATATTACAAATAATGTTGCCATGAACATAGCTGAGCAACTGTCCCTGTGGCAAGACAGAGCATCCTTTGAGTATAAGCCAAAGAGTGGTGTTGCTGAATCTTGAGGTAGGTTGAGTCCCAATTTTCTGAGAAACTGCCATACTGATTTTCAGATCTTGTGGTAGATTGATTCTCAACTGTTTGAGATTGAGTGGGCTGCTTGTTTTTTCTGGTCTCCCGGCTAGCTTACACCTTAATTAATCACTAAAGCCATATTAAATAAAACACTGCTTGACCCATTAGCTCTAACTTCTTATTGGCTAACTCTTAAACATGAATCTAACTTATTTCTATTCATATGTGTATCACATGTGGCAGTGGCTTATCGGGAAAGATTCAGCATGTCTTTCTCTGGTTGCTCCATGGTATCTCTCTCTTATTCTGCCTTTTTTCCTCCCAGTATTCAGTTCTGTCTCCCCCACCTACCTAAGTTCTGACCTATCAACTAGGCCAAAGCAGTTTCTTTATTAACCAATGAAAGCAACACAAAGACAGAAGGACCTCCTATACCATTTCCCCTTTTCTGTTTAAACAAAAAGTAAGACTTTAACTTTAACATAGTAAAAGTACATATAATAAAACAGTTATCAAGCAATTAAGAATTACAGTTACAATATTTATATCTACTTTATGTTTTACTATAACTAATGAAAACTATAACTATCTATCTATTTTTAAACTCCATCAAAGACTCCAGAAGGCTTTGTACCTATGGCAGGGAAAAACAGAACTAGGCAGGGAAAGCTTGGTTGTATGCTGGGAAGAAGATGGGTGGAGTCAGAGAGACACTATGGAGCCACCACCAGAGTACAACATGCTGGAACTTTAGCTGGTAAGCCACTGCCACGTGGTGGTACAAAGATTAATAGAAATGGGTTAAATTAAGATGTAGGAGTTAGCCAATAAGAAGCTAGTACTAATAGGCCAAGCAGCGATTTAATTACTACAATTTTGTGTGATTATTTTGTTTTTGGACAGGCAGAACAAACAAGTAGTCCTTTCTCCTACAGCAGAGCACTGAACTAAGTTCCAAAGTTTAGTTGAAGAGTGGGGGGAATAAGAATATGAGCAAAGAGATCAAGACCATGATGGGGATACCTGTTAAAATGGCTTACCTGAAGAATGGGAGCCCACCAACTCTGGCCAACAGAGAAGGAACCAACATTGGATCAAACTAGGCCCTATAAACATGATTTCTTAATCCTATAAAATGTACTAATTACCCATTTATAGTTATTATAAACTGCTATAAACAATCTCTCTACAGCATTGTATTAATAATAGAAAAGCTGCATATTATTCTGTTTCAATAGAAATGAATCTCCCTGAATGCAATAGACAACTGTGAGATGACACACTGTCCCCCAATTACTAATGCTTATACACAAATTTCATTTATCTAGTATGACTCACTTTACAGTACAGCATTAGAAGTTTCCAAATGTTATGTCTCTTTATATGCCTGCAGTAGTTAAGACAATAATGATAATCATGTTTCTAGAATTGTAAAATGTGTTCATTTCATCTTCACAATCCTTGTGATTTAAAAGCTAGTTTACTAAAATATAAATAAGTCATGAGGCAACAGGAATGTAAATATCTAATCAAATGTATGGAAAATATGGGTTTTATTTCCCTGTAAATATACTATTTTTATTTAATTGAGATAATTAAAGTTTAAAAGATTAATGAAATTACATGTTTAAAGATAAAATCTCGAATGAAATAAAGAAATTAATGAATATTTAGGCAGGTATTAAACATGTATTTTAAAATAATAATGTATTGAGTATTTATTATCAAAGGATGGTGTAACCCAGAATCACATTTTCTGTTCAATAAAATGAGAAAAATTAGCTAAAGTATGTTCATTAATTGAGAGCAACCAAAACAGCAATATTTATGGGACAAAACATAGTGAAAGACAATCACTCTGGCTCTAAGTCAAGGACAGAAACCTGCTTTTCTCGGAAACATCTTTAGTTCTGAGGCAGGTGTTTAGGTCAAAGTTTGAACCATGCTTGCAAATGTACCACAGCTCTCATGTACAACAATTAAATAAAGAACCAAATACAAATTTGCCGTGGGTGAGTGAAAAACTCTATTTGCGGTTCGAATTTCAGCAATTTTGCCCTAGAATCAAGAAGAGTCAGGAGTGAAGGAGCTTATTCAGTACCTTCAGCTTATCCTTCAGTAGCAAAAGGTATTGTTTATTGTCAAGACTCCCAGCAAATTACCATGAACCATCACAAAGGAAAAAGTCAAAAATCATCCCAGAAAACATGCATGTACTACAAATATCATTAGCACAAACTCTCAAATTTATTGAATGAGAAGACAATTTAGCATAAGAAAGAAAAAATTCAAATGAAATCAACAGGAAAATCATAAGAGAATGTATAGAATTATAGTCCATTGAAGTCATAAGAATAGATTTTCATATACATAATAAGAAATTATACATTTAATTATGTGTCTATATGTGGTTGTGTGAGGGGGGGTTATGTTCATGAGAGTTTAGGTATCTGTGGGGCCCATAAAAGGTGTTGAATAAACAAATATTGGAATTACAGGCAGTTAAGTGTTTCTTTATGTGGGTTTTAGGAGCTGAGCTTTGCCTTCAGCACATACTGGTAACTGTGGGCCATCTCTCCCATACTATGATCAAATTTAGAGTACTAAACTCTATGCAATAGATCTCAAAAAAGGATCTTGGCTTATTCAACAGTAATGGCAAAACAGAAGGAATTTTGAAATATAATGCTTTTAATCTTTAGTTCATATAAGAAAAAAATTACTTACTAGTGACTTGAATATGCAAATCATGTATAAAACTAGAGATGTAGAATATGGAAGAGCAGTTTTAATTTAAAAAGTGTGATGATCTATACTTTCTGAAATTGATGAATTTAATATTGCAAATCTTTTTTATGCAAACTAAGTCATAGTGGGAATTTAATCCTTCCTCCTACTATCACTATATTGTGAAATATAATCTTAAATATATGCCAGGATAGTTGGTGATCTCAGGATATCAAAAATAACAAGGAAGGTAGATAGTCAAGAAATAAGTGGGTTCTCCTATATTTGAAAGAAGGCACTGAGATGCAAGTTCTTGGTACAAATGAACAGAGTAAGTGTATGCTGAGGAGACACAGGAAAGGAAGTGTCCAGGTGATTTGGGACACTTGTGAAATTCAAGGCAAGGTTATGGTCAAGAACATAGAAGACTTGTGGGTTTTTAATACTTCTTAAAAGTTTCTTTTTTAGTTGTTAGTGAGTTTTATCTATTTCCTCTTTAAGGACATATATCATCTTCATATTGTTGGTTGGATTGGGGGACGGGGAGGACAGGAGGTACTTGGTAGCTTTGAGGGAGGGGAAATTGTGGTCAGATTGTAATAAATGAGGGAAGAATAAAAAAATTCTTTTTGCATGAAATATATCAGAATAAGCATACCTATTGCTTGAATAAGTAGAGTGAAAATCATTTATTTTTACCTTTCTTCTTACAATATTGCTCATCTCAGTTATCTGTACTAATGGGGAGGATCAGTGGTGTGAAACATTCAGAATGCCTGATAATCAAAAAGTTGTGAATGCTTCCAAACAATTTATGTGCTTGACAGTTTAGTAGTTTCACCTTCCCAGTAATACTTTGCTTGAGTGCACATTAAAATTAGTTTGCATTCCCTGTGTACACACTATCTGGATGATAAGGAAACATACCCGGGAAGGATGCAATAAAGCTGGCAGCCACCATTCAATAGATGAGAACAGAGGGAACAGCCTGTGCAGTTAATACTCAATTGGAAACATGTAAATCTGTTGATAGGATTGCAGGACCAACCAGAGTGCTTTTTCTATTATTATGATCAGTGTTTCATCTCCCCTTAATCATATTTAGAATAACCAGAGGCAACTTATGCCCACAGGCATACTGTAAAATCTAATATTTATTACTAAAACAGAAACAAAACTATCTAAACAATGATTCCAGCCACCAGTCACATTCAGATAAACATCACAACATCAGGTAATTGATTTTTTTCTTACAATTTTGAGTAGATAGGAAGGAAATACAATATTTTTAGGCTGAATTTGTGTTAATACAGTGCTGTTTTGTCTTGGAAATTAAAGATAATGACATCTAATTAGAAGTGTTTTAAATTCTAAATGGTTAATGGAAAAATACAAAAATAAGCAATAACATCACTTGCCAGAGGATGGTTTTCTTAAGATAGGACATCTTAGAATCTGAATAAATGTTTTATGATTAAAATTGTAATTTAATGTTATTTTCATTAAAATGTTTTTATAATCTCTTAAGATAATTTAAATATTATCATATGAATATAATGAAATGTGTTCTTTAATAAAGTTTCTATTACTTAATAACTGAAATCTATTTAAAAAACAAAATTTTGTAAATAGAGTCTCATTGTAGCAGGCCTAGACCAACTAGATAGATTAAGTTGTTGGAACAGAGATCCAACAGCCTCTGCCCTAAGTGCTGGGATTACATAGCATATTGACAAGATTTTATTTTCATTAAATAGATTAGAATTTAAGAAGATTATGTTGGGATACAGTTTTATGACAGAGACTAGGGGAAAATAAAGGAAGACATTAAGAAGCTGTTACAAAAAAATCCAATTAAGTTATAATTTAGACTTGTGAGGTTGTATAGGTAGAGATGCTCAAATATTACAGAACTGCATTTTATGTAACATAGAATTTGTTGGGATATTATTATTAACTTTCTGCAAAAGTAAAAGGCTGCATGGAAGGAAAGAAGAAGGAGAGACCAAAGGGAGAAAAAAAGGAAACAAAGCTATTCAAAGAAAGCTTCAAAAATTTGCTATTAGTATCATAATAAGATATAAATCTGATTTTCTAGAATGAATATAATACTAATAACAATAAGGAAAAGATATGTCTGTCTGGGCTTGGGATGAGAAATTCAAATCGGAGCAGCAGTTGGTGAAGTTGCTTGAAGTGGATTGGGCATACCTAGCTTAATATGACCTTTGAACTGGGGGTAGACATATGAGAAATATTAATGTGTACAGATTATTTTAAAAAATAATTCATTTTCTAATATTTGAATTTCGAATATTTTCTCATATATACATACAATAATTTTTATCATATCCATTCACCACTAGCTTTCACCAATTTTTTATAGTGCTTCATCCCATTGCCCTCCCAAATTTGTGTATTTTTATATTGTTATTAATAACACCCTGAGTCCCATTACTGCTACCCATATGGAAGTGGATGTGAGATCATCCACTGGGGCATGGACAACCTACCTGTTACCATTGTCTCAGAAGAAGAGCGATTATCACTTCCTCAGCATCCATCAACTGACAATAGCTCCTCTACTGGTTTTGAGACTTCATGAATCCTCATCCTATCCATTCTTGAGTTTTAACTGCTATTATATTGTGCTATTTGCCACAGATGCTCTGAGTTGACATGGGCAGCAGTTATGCAATATTGAAAAGCATTTGACAGCTCTTCTCCCCATCCACTCATATGCTCTTTCTTCCCTCTCACAATGCTTCTTGAGCATTGAACAGGAACTAGAAGTTGATATAGATGATTCATCCACTCACAAGCACTCACAGATACTTAAACTTGGAACTTTGACTATTTATGAATCTCTGCCTTAAACATTAACTGCAAAATACACTTCTAATTACAAGGTTGTGAGTAGTACAAATTATGGTTATAGCCATAAATAGTTAGAAAACAGTTTTAAAGCATAGCTATCTAACAAAGCAGCATTAGTTACCAAGTAAAATAATTATGATCTATCCTATCATGGGGGTTTAAACAAGTTTACAGTAATAGGCAAAAATTAACTTGGGGTAAAACAAACTTAATAATAAAAACAATGGTTAATTACTACTATAACCAACGCAACACAGTAACACCATCTGGCACATCTTGTCAGGCCTCAAGGATCCAGAACTGAGTAATACGAATGGTTATCTTTTTCCACTAGCTACCTGCATAACCCTTATTTCAGACTACATAAGCAATCTATCAAAGAGTGAATTTTCTAGCCAGCTCATAATTGATTCTTTATGTCCTGTACGTAGGTTCTTCCCATCTAACTCTGGTGGATGAACAAAAGCAATAGCAATAGCCTGATTTATTTTGGGTGCATCAATTCCATCAAAGACTCCAGAAGGATATAATATTAACTAACTAAACAGGAGGTGCATTGTAAGCAAATTCCAAAACTATAGAAATGACAGAGACAACTTGCTGCCTAGACAGTCACCCAAAGTTCTTCTGTATTTCTGTGACATCCATATTCAGCATACAGGCCCATAGTATCCAGCAAATTTTTCATGAATCAGAAAATTTCAAAGACAGTTCTGCCTTTATTGTCAGTTTGTCACTTTCTTCTGTGTCAAGCAGAGTGTCTGGCAGACTCTTTCATGTAGCAGGAACTCCAAAGAACCATGTCAACTTCATACAAGTTCAGCAGTCATTTCCCTATGGGTCCTGCACGTCCAGTTCATCAAGCAGTCAACAGCAGTTTCTTGCCCAAATTGCTAACCAACTGCATAAGGAGCCTCTTCAGTACCCATCTTCCTCTTAAGTAGCTTAGTGCTGCCAGGAGCAGATGTGGCTCATTGTCATGAAAAGTCTTAAACTCTTAAAACATTTTAAGTGCCATATTCTGAAGGTCTCTGAAAGATTTGAAGAATACCTATCTAAATGAAATATATCTCTATATATCTAGAAAACCTAACTAAAATGACTATAAGCTTACTACTATAGATGACTTTCTATTAACCAATATTTCTTAATTAAACATTACATTTTTAAATGAGCTGCAGAAACACAATACCTTAATCAAGAGCAGAAATGTATATATATATAGTATAACAAAACTGACCTTAAATTTGTATCAATAAACCAAGATCCATACTAATGCAAATATCTTTAGCATATTCCCCTTTAAATGTAAATAAACATTTATAGACAATATTTCATAATATGAACATAGTTCTGTCCCAACTTCTTCCTCTTGTTTATTGGGTAAAGTAATTTTTTGAGGGGTGTTCAAGGCAAACTTTCAGAGAGTCTTGGTCGATCAAACCAAATCAGTCAGGAAAGATTCCACAGGTTCTCATCTTCTGTGAAAACAAAGATAAAACTCTTTTCCAAAGCAACATATCCTTAGACAAAAATTCTGAAGTCAAGATACCTTCATAATATGCATCCTGGTTACCCCACAACAGATAAAGATCTGATCTCCAAAATATATAAAGAACTCAAGAAACTAGACTTTAAAATGCTAAATAACCCAATTAAAAAATGGGGCACTGAACTGAACAGAGAATTCTCAACAGAAGTTCAAATGGCCAAAAGACACTTATGGTCATGCTCAACTTCCTTAGCAATCAGGGAAATGCAAATCAAAACAACTTTGAGATATCATCTTACACCTGTCAGAATGGCTACAATCAAAAACACCAATGATAGCCTTTGCTGGAGAGGTTGTGGAGAAAGGGGTACACTCATCCAATGCTGGTGGGAATGCAAACTTGTGCAACCACTTTGGAAATCAGTGTGGAGGTTTCTCAGGAAATTCGGGATCAACCTACCCCTGGACCCAGCAATACCACTCTTGGGAATATACCCAAGAGATGCCCTATCATATGATAAAAGCATTTGTTCAACTATGTTCATAGCAGCATTATTTGTAATAGCCAGAAATTGGAAACATCCTAGATGTCCTTCAATGGAAGAATGGATGAAGAAAGTGTGGAATATATACACATTAGAGTACTACTCTGCGGTAAAAAAAACAATGACTTCTCGAATTTTGCATGCAAATGGATGGAAATAGAAAACACTATCCTGAGTGAGGTAAGCCAGACCCAAAAAGAGGAACATGGGATGTACTCACTCATAATTGGTTTCTAGCCATAAATAAAGGTCACTGAGTCTATAATTTGTGATCCTAAAGAAGCTAAATAAGAGGGTGAACCCAAAGAAAACATATAGCTATCCTCCTGGTTATGGGAAGTAGACAAGAATGCCAGGCAAAAAATTGGGATCTTGGGGGTGGGGTGGGAGGGGGGTAAGGGGAGATGGGGAAAGAAAAGTGAGAAGGGGAGGATGGGGAGCTTGGGGGAATGGAACGGGATGGGGGAATGGGATGGTTGGGACACGGGAGCAGAGAAATATATATCCTAATTAAGGGAGCCACCTCTAGGGTTGGCAAGAGACTTGAACCTAGAGTGGCTCCCAGGTACCCAAGACGATGTCCCCAGTTAGTTCCTTGGGCAGCTGAGGATAGGGAACCTGAAATGACCCTATCCTATAGCCATATTGATGAATATCTTGCATATCACCATAGAACCTTCATCTGGCGATGGATGGAGATAGAGACAGAGACTCACACTGGAGCACCGGACTGAGCTCCCAAGGTCCCAATGAGGAGCAGAAGGGGTAAGAACATGAGCAAGGATGTCAGGACCACGAGGGGTGCACCCACCCACTGAGATAGTGGGGCTGATCTATTGGGAGCTCACCAAGGCCAGCTGGACTGTGACTGAAAAAGCATGGGATAAAACCGGACTCTCTGAACATGGCTGACAATGAGGGCTGATGAGAAGCCAAGGACAATGGCATGGGGTTTTGATCCTACTTCATGATCTGGCTTTGTGGGAGCCTAGCCAGTTTGGATGTTCACCTTCCTAGACCTGGACAGAGGGGGGAGGGCCTTGGGCTTTCCACAGGGCAGGGAACCCTGACTGCTCTTTGGACTGAAGAGGGAGGGGGAGAGGAGTGGGGGGAGGGGGAGAAGGACAGGAGGAGGGGGAGGGAAAAGGGAGGCTGGGAGGAGGCAGAAATTTTTTTCAATAAAAAATAAAAAAAATATATACATCCTGGTTTAGCTTAGCAGTGCATACAATAAAATGTCTCTCTGTACTTAGCTCCTTCACAGTCAAAAAATTCAAAGACACAATAGTATATATAATCCAGACTCTGTGTATATTCCATCTTTATGTGGTTTATTTATTTTTACTTTATTACTTTTTAATGTTTATTTTTTATTATCTTTTCTTTCAATCTATGACTATCTGCACTCTGTCTCTTTAAAGACCTTGTTGTGTTTTGATTTTTTGAAATTCTTTTTTAAATAACTTTCTATACTCTTTTTCTTCTCTCCCCCAAGTCTATGCACATTTATCCAACAGTGTGACCCATTTTGAAGTTCTTTATGTCTGAATAAGTTCTATTGTGTATCAGTAGTTCTTTATTTTCCAGGAGCACTTCTTAAAATGCTAAGCGCTTCTTAAAAACTTAAGTTGCCCCTCCCCCCAACCCTGCCCTGTTGTAAGCGAGCCAAGCACCTCCAGCTTGGGTGCTCCTGGCTCCCGTGTGCTCTCCTGGACCCCGCCCTGCCTGCCATTTTCTTCCTTTTGTCCCCTGAGCGGCGGCCCTGTGAAATTCCTTCTGGATGGGTGAGTGTGTGTGATCCAGGGGCGGTCTGTCCCAGGGGAGAGCACAACCCCCCTTCCCCCTGCTCCTTCTGCAGGGCCTTCTTTCTTACTCACGACTCAGCCCCCCAGCACCCTCCCCCAACCCTGCCCTGCTGTAAGCTAGGACCAATGCTCAAGAACAATTTTAAGCTCCTACACTAAGGCTTGGGCCACCAGGCGGCCAGGTTTAGGTGCTGAGAAGTTCCATCTGGACGGCCTGCCTGCAGTAAGCAAGTCAGGCCCTTTGTGTACGAGCTACCCAAGCAGCACGGAGAACCAATCCGGGCACCAGGAGAGTCATCACTGGGGCACTAGGAGAGCCGTCACTGGGGAGCGACATCACTGGGAAGGTACAACAGTGGGCAAGGAAACCTGATCCTGTAAAAGAAGATCCATAGAGGAGCATTCGGAGGAAGAGATGGGCAGGCGCCAATGCAAGAATTCACCCAGCAATCTGAAGAACAACATGAAACCACCAGAACCCAGCGACCTCACAACAGGAGGACAGGAACACCTTAACCAAGAAGAAGCAGAAAAATTTGACTTTATGAAAGTGATTGACGCCCTTAAACAGCATGTAAAAAAATGCCCTGGTAGAAATGGATGAGAAGTATAACAGAAAGTTTGAAGAATTGAATAAATCAGTGAATGATACCCTAGGAAACCAAGGAAAAACAATCAAACAGATAATGGAAACAGTTCAAGACTTGAAAACTGAAATGGAGGCAAAGAAGAAAACACAATCAGAGGGCCGGCTGGATATGGAAAATTTAGGTAAATGAAATGAGTCTACAGAAACAAGCATAACCAGCAGAATACAAGAGATAGAAGAAAGAATCTCAGATGCTGAAGATAACATAGAGAAAATAAACGCACTGATCAAAGAAAACAGCAAGTCCAACAAGTTCTCATCGCAAAACATTCAGGAAATATGGGACACAATAAAAAGACCAAACCTAAGAATAATTGGAGTAGAAGAAGGAGAAGAAGTGCAACTCAACGGTCCAGAAAATATATTTAATAAAATTATAGAAGAAAACTTTCCCAACCTAAAGAAGGAGGTACCTATGAGAGTCCAAGAAGCATACAGAACACCAAATAGGCTGGATCAAAAAAAAAAAACATCTCCTCGCCATATAATAATCAAAACACAAAGCATTCAGAATAAAGAAAGAATATTAAGAGCTGCAAAGAAAAAAGGCCAAGTTACTTATAAAGGCAAACCTATCAGACTTACACCGTACTTCTCTATGGAAACCATGAAAGCCAGAAGGTCCTGGATAGATGTACTACAAAAACTAAGAGACCACGGATGCAAGCCCAGACTACTATACCCAGCCAAGCCAAGGTTTCTGTCTGATTGACCTGTCCATTGGTGAGAGAGGAGTGTTGAAGTCTCCTACTATTAGTGTGTGCAGTTTGATGGCTGCCTTAATTTTTAGTAATGTTTCTTTTACGTAAGTGGGTGCTTTTATATTAGGGGCATAGATATTCAGGATTGAGACTTCATCCTGATGAATTGTTCCTGTTATGAGTATAAAGTGTCCATCTCGATCTCTTCTGATTGATTTTAGTTTGAAGTCAGTTTTGTTAGAAATTAATATGACCACACCTGCATTTTTCTTAGGACTATTTGCTTGAAAAACCTTTTCCCAACCCTTTACTCTGAGTAGATGCCTGTCTTTGTGGTTGAGATGTGTTTCTTGCAAATAGCAGAATGTTGGATCCTGTTTTCACATCCAATCTCTTAGCCTGTGCCTTTTTATAGGTGAATTGAGACCATTAATATTAAGTGATATTAATGACCAGTGGTTGTTTACTCCGGTTATTCTTATTGTTTTTGATAGTAGAGTTTGTGTGTCTCCCTTCTTTGAGTTGTGCTGGTGAAGGGTTGCTAGATGCCTGAGTTATTGTAGGCAGTGTTGGCTATGTTGGATTCCTTGGATTGTTATTTTCCTTCTATTACTTTCTGTAGTGCTGGATTTGTGGCTAAGTATTGTTTAAATTTGTTCTTATCCTGGAATGCCTTGTTTTCTCCATTGATAGTGAACAATAGCTTGGCTGGGTATAGTAGTTTGGGTTTGCATCCATGGTCTTTTAGTTTCTACAATACCTCTATCCAAGACCTTCTGGCTTTCATAGTTTCCATAGAGAAGTCAGGTGTAAGTCTGATTGGTTTACCTTTATAAGTTACTTGCCCCTTTTCCTTTGCAGCTCTTAATATTCTTTCTTTAATCTGTATATTTTGTGTTTTGATTATATGACGAGGGGATGTTTTTCTTTGATCCAGTCTGTTTGGTGTTCTGTATGCTTCTTGAATATTCAAAGGAATATCTTTCTTTAAGTTGGGAAAGTTTTCTTCCATAATTTTGTGAAAAATATTTTCTGGGCCTTTGAGCTGTGACTCTTCTCCTTCTTCTATCCCTATTATTCTTAGGTTTGGTCTTATTATTGTGTCCCATATTTCCTGAATGTTTTGTGATGAGAATTTGTTGGCTTTGCTGTTTTCTTTGATCAGTGCGTTTATTTTCTCTATGGTGTCTTTAGAATCTGAGATTCTTTCTTCTATCTCTTGTATTCTGTTGATTATGCTTGTTTCTGTAGTCTCTGCTCGTTGACCTAGATTTTCCATATCCAGCTGTTCCTCAGTTTGTGTTCTCTTCCTTGCTTCCATTTCAGTTTTCAATTCTTGAACTGTTTCCATTACCTGTTTGATCATTTTTTTCTTGGTCTCCTAGGGTATCATTTATGTATTTACTCATTTCTTCAAACTTTTTGTTATACTTCTCATCCATTTCTATAAGGGCATTTTTTACATGTTGTTTAAGGGACTCCATTGCTTTCACAAAGTCATTTTTTTCCCACTTCTTCTGTGTTAGGATGTTCAAGTCCTTCTGTTGTAAGATCCTTGGGTTCTGGTGTTTTCATGTTGTTTTTCAGATTGTTGGGTGAATTCTTGCCTTGGCGCCTTCCCATCTCCTCCTATCGATGCTATCTAATGGGTCTTTTCAACAAAAATTCCAATTTGTTGATGGAGGATGCTTGGCAGCTTGTTCATTTCCTGGTCATCCAGACCTTTGAAATAATCATACAGAAACTGTATTAATTAAATCACTACTTGGCCCATTAGCTCTAGCTTCTTATTGGCTAACTCTTACATGTTAATTTAATCCATTTCTATTAATCTGTGTATCACCACATGGCTGTGGCTTATCAGCGAAAGTTTTGGTGTCTGTTTCCAGCAGGGATACATGGCTTCTCTCTGTCTTTGCCTTTCTTTTTCCCAGCATTCAGTTTAGTTTTCCCCGCCTACCTAAGTTCTACCCTATCAGGCCAAGGCAGTTTCCTTATTAACCAATGGTATTCACAGAATACATAGGGGAATCCCACATCAGTTACACATATTTGAGTCTGAAAACTTTGCCTCAAACACAATTATTATTTAATATATTTTAATTTCAGGTTTTGTTGTAATTTTGCTATTTATTTATTTATTTTAGTTTTTTGAGACTGTTTCTCTCTAGTTTTGGAGCCTGGCCTGGAACTATCTCTTGTAGAGAACATTGGCCTCAAACTCACAGAGATCCAGCTGCTTCTGTATCCTGAGTGCTGTGATTAAAGTCATGTGCCATACTGCCAGGCCTTCATTGTGATATTTTCTACAATCAAAATTGTTTATATATATAGTAGTTATGCTAAAATACAAAAAAATGATAATTGTACATACATAGATGATGTTTTGCTTTTGCTGGTTACTGAATAAAGCTTTCCTGGCCAAAGGTTTAGAATAGTAAAGTCATGTGGGAATTCTGAACATCTATCTATCTATCTCTATCTATCTATCTATCTATCTATCTATCTATCTATCTATCTATCTATCTATAGAGAAAGAGAAAGAGAGAGAATCCTCACAGACAGATACATTTCTATAAATAACATTTAAATTTAGGTAGTAATCCTTAATATTTCCAATAAGCATGGAATTATCCATGTTTCAGATGAATGTAATAAAACATGGGATAATGAGACAATCACGTTCACTATGAACTGCTTTATAATAAATTACTTAGAGTCATCAACACAATAGCTAAATAGCAACTCATTGTACCTAATTACTCAGTGATAAGCATGTTTCAGAGTTCTAGTATCTGCCATATCTGCCAATAAACATAGTTTGATTCAAAGGCACACCATTTAGAATTTTTAATACATTATGTTCAGAAAATAAAAATAAGTATTGACTTTTTACAGTCCATCAGATAAAGTGTTAAAAGCATATTTCCCAATACTTGGAGATTAATTTTATTTTTTCAACCAAATTTTGTTCTAAGAACTGAAAACTGTGAGCCTGTCCATTTTTCTTCATATTCTCTTGTAATGAAAAATGTCAGCCAATCCATGTGTTGTAGTAGTTATTTCCATAAAAATAATAGTTTACACTGTTAAATATATTGACTCCCAACTCCTAGCTTTTTATCAGAATTTCTTTTTAGGCAAAAAAAAAAAAACACAAGAATTTTATTATGTTCTTGCATAACATAATAAATTTTCAGTATCCCATTCCTGTTTGAATGGAAGGGATTTAGAATAGACAATTAGAGGCATATAAAAAAGCCAAGACATTTACAAATTTTCAAGAAATATGAAATTAAATTTTATTTCAGCAGTATCAGCTACTGTAGCCCTTAGAGACAATTCAGAGGACTCAGAGACTTAGCCAAAAGCTTATGTCTGTGATCTAGTCTCTGACAATAATGGTACTTAAATAGCTACTGTATTGTCATTTAGGCCTGCATCTCATTGTCAACCAAGGCCTAGAAAAACTTTTGTCCTCTTTCTTCCAAATAGAAATTTAACAGAGATGCTGAAGCCTACTCAGCTACTTGCAGAGCAATGCCGGAAAGAACCACAGGAAATAGGACAAATTTTGAAGGAATGACAGAGAAATTGCAAACTTAACTCCATTTTCAGATCTGAAAAATATCTTTAGTCCATAGGTGTGGCTTCTCTCTTTTGTTAAGTTCCAAGCTGTCATACTTTTCAGTATGTTTCACTGACATAAAAAACAATTAGTTCTCACTTGTCTTTGTGTTCTGAAAAGTTTCACTTGCATGTAAGTTAATTGCACCTTGAAGGTTTCAAACTCTGATTTTTAAAATCTTATAAGCTTTAACTTTTAAAACAATTTATCTTGATGATATTCTTTCCACTCCTCCAAATTCTCCTAGATCTTTTCCCACCTCCCTAACTACCAAGCCTCTTCCTCACAAAAAATAAAAAAAACCAAAACCAGTGAACAAAAACAAAAGACAAAAAAAATACCAAAAACCAAACCAAACAGACAAAAAGTATACAAATGCTGGAAGGCCATTTGATGTACTCCCAATTATACATGGGGCCTGCCCTTAACTTGATTAAGTTATAATTTATCTAGTGTCATTCCTTGGAGAAAACTGACTTCTACTCTTTCAGTTATCTATTTAAAATATCTTCTTGGTTGGGGGTTAAGAATTTGTGATTGTTTTCTTATCTCAGTTCTCTATTTTTTGAAGCCATTCTTGTCTAGTGCATACTGTCAGTCTGTAAATTGAAACATTTATCAGCACTGTTGTTTCTAGATGATTTTGTTTCCTTGGAGTCATCTACCACCTCACACTCTTACAGTCTTTCCTTCCACTCTTCAGCATATTCCCCTGAGTCTTAAATAAAGGGCATTGATTGAGACAGCATTTAGAAGTAAACATGTTAGTCAGTAGAGGTGACATTTTTAGTAAGGCACAAACTCATTTTCTCCATATTTGATGACATAAATAAGTTCTCAGAAACAGGGCCTTACAGTCATGTCATGGAAGGTAACCAGTAGCCTTAGCAATAGCCTGTAACATTTTCAGTAATGTCTATGGGGCCCCTTTGGTGAACTACTGAATAATACAATGAAAATGTGATACATTTACAAAATAGAATGTCATTAACTGTTAAGAAATAAATATATTATAAAATTTGAAGAAATAATCATCTTGAGAGAGGTAGGACAGACCTAGAATGAAAACCTTGCATGTTTTTTCTTCTATGTAGATTTTAGCATTAAAACTTCAGATATATGTGATAAAATCCAAATAACTACAATGGGTTGGTAACTAGTAAGAGATTAGTGTGGGAGATATTAGTGCGGGAAGAGCAAACCACCCAAGGAATGTGAAAGAGAATATAGTTCATAAAGTGACAAATGGGAAATTAGAATAAGAGGATTAATGGGGAGGCAGAGTAAAGGAGAGAACCTGGAGAGGGACAGTTGACACTGTAGACCCTTTAAAACTCCATGTGGAATTGTGGAATCCTATTGCTGTTGATGTTTTCTTAAATGGATACATACACCAAGGTAGCATATTCCTATCTTTGTTTCCATAGTACCTGTGGGTTGTCATGAAAAAAAGAGTGCCAGTTCTTACTGTGGTTAACTAGGAAGACAATTACCTAACATATCATTCTTAGTGCAATCCAAGTAGACTTTGCAATGACTGTATATGATGAGAAATAAGTCTTCTCCTAACCTCAGAGATGTAAGCAAGGACACTCCTCAAGATGTGAACCTTGCTTGATACTGCTCAGGTTTTAAGTATTTGAAATGAGGTAAGTCATGGTCCTGTACAAAAACTAAGTACTGTTATTTTTCTTATGGAGCATGACAATAAAATTGATCCTAGTAACATTGTGCTATTCTTATAAATCAATGCCTCATTCAGACATCAGAAAAGCATTCTCTTTCAGTAGATGGGAACTAATGCAGATATCCACAACATAAAATTGTACAGAAAGCTAAAACATTGGAACACTCTTTACTAAATGGTGTATGTTTTCATCGAATCCCTCTCCTTGGAGTTCAGGGAAACCCACACACATGCACGCACATGCACACACACACATACGCACACATACACACACACACAGAAAAGGCAGAAAAAGTGTAAGACAGAGGTAATGGATTACAACATTGAAAGAAAGTTTTTCCAGACACAACAGGACCGATGCACATATGAGCACACAAATATTGAGGCAGCATGCACAGGACCTGCACAGAGAAAGGTCCCAATGCTGAGATGAAGAATTGGAAATTGGCTTCCATACCTAGCCAATAAGTTATCTTCAATGAGGAATCACTTGTGAAGAAAAACTATTTTTTTTTTCTCCAATGAATCATATACGCTACACTCAAGTCTAGGGTCATGTCTAAAAGTATATAGCCAAAACAAAACAAATTCAATGTTTGTTTTTCAATTTTAAACTTTACCTTATTTGCTCATTTTGACATTTTTTGTTTAGCAGGTTTTTTATTAAATATTACAGTTTCTGATTTTGTGCTTTTATGAGTTATATATGCATTTCTTATGTTTTTTCTTTTTTATTTTATGGTTTGTTTATTTTTATTGCTGTTATTTTCCTGTTAGTTTATTTAATAAAGAGAAAAATAAAGAAATCGTGAAGTTGGGTAGGTAGGGGATGATATAGGAAAGATCTGGGAAAGGTGGGGAAAATAGAACTGTGATCAAATATATTTTATGAAAGAAATTTCAATACAAAATGACCTATGTGTTCCTGAATCCTTTGTATTAACTTACTGAAGAAGTGTTCTTTCTTCATGCTAGGGTTTTATTAACATATGATTTTGCTTTCAATACATTCACAATGTGGTGAGAGAAAAATATATGAACCTTTAAAGATGCTGTAGAGTGTAGACTCATAAAGGTGGAAAAATATTTCTACTTCGAATAGAAATACAAATTTTAGATATTGGTGATATTCTTATTAATCTATCAAAAATGGGTACTTTATGAATCAAAGCAGAGATATAAAAGATGGTATGAATACGGGCAAAGACACAGTATATTTATGGAATAAATGTGCTTTTCAAATAATGCTCTAAAATTTTTATGGCCAGAGCACAGAAAATTATAGAGATAATAAGCCTGTAGCCATATCTGAGGCTTCAGGTGTAACAGAAGGAGGAAAGAGGGGTGTTCAAAGGTACAAATATGACCCCAATGTGAAAAAATTATGAATATGGAGAAGAACCTTGGCACATAAGTTTTGTAGTTTATAGTGTGAGACTAGCCATATAGAAAACATAAATAATACTCAAGAAGAATTGCAATATTTATTTTTCTCATCTTAAAAGTTGCTTCAAGTGATTTGCTTCCATCAAGAATTTAAAAAGTAGCAAACAACATCTTACATTATAGAGGAAACTAAAAATATTAAAGATTAAAACAAAAATATAATTTCAATGCTATATTAAATGATTATACCTGTACTCAAACTTATTTTCATTAACCTAATTAGGACAAATTACATTCAACACATATTTCCCAATGAGATAAAAATGCTTCTTATTTCCAAAGCATAAAAATCCATGCTTCAAATTTCAAACAATTCCTGGAAAACATTTTCTGCATCCCAGGGCTTGTGAAAGCATACTTCCTAACAAAACAGTATCATGATTCTTGGGGTAGTTGATTGGTAGGATGGGTGAAAAATGTTAGAAGAGTTAAACTTGATAGGCCAATTAGCATTTTGAAGTCTAGTTTCTTGAGTTCTCTATAAATTTTGGAGATCAGACCTTTGTCTGTTGCAGGGTTGGTGAAGATCTTCTCCCAGTCAGTAGGTTGCCTTTTTGTCTTAGTGACAGTGTCCCTTGCTTTACAGAAGCTTCTCAGTTTTAGTAGGTCCCATTTATTCAATGCTGCCCTTAATGTCTGTGCTGCTGGGGTTATACATAGAAAGCAATCTCCTGTGCCCATTTCTTGTAGGGTGCTTCCCACTTTCTCTTCTATCAGGTTCAGTGCGTTCGGACTAATATTGAGGTCTTTGATCCATTTGGACTTGAGTTTTGTGCAAGGTGATAGATATGGGTCTATTTTCATTCTTCTACAGGTTGATATCCAGTTGTGCCAGCACCATTTGTTGAAGATGCTTTCTTTCCTCCATTGTATACTTTTAGCTCCTTTATCGAAAATGAGGTTATCATAGATTTGTGGGTTAAAATTTGGGTCTTCTATTCGATTCCATTGATCGACTTCTCTGTTTTTATGCCAGTACCACACTGTTTTCATTACTGTAGCTCTGTAATAGAGTTTGAAGTCAGGGATGGTAATGCCTCCAGAAGATCCTTTATTGTATAGGATTGTTTTGGCTATCCTGGGTTTTTTGTTAGTTCCTTGGGCAGCTGAGGATAGGGAACCTGAAATGACCCTATCCTATAGCAATGCTGACGAATATCTTGCATATCACCATAGAACCTTCATCTGGGGATGGATGGAGATAGTCACAGAGACCCACACTGGAGCACCGGACTGAGCTCCCAAGTTCCCATTGAGGAGTGGAAGGAAGGAGAACATGAGCAAGGAAGTCAGGACCACGAGGGGTGCACCCAACCACTGAGACAGTGTGGCTGATCTATTGGGAGCTCACCAAGGCCAGATGGAATGAGACGGAAGAAGCATGGGATAAAACCGGACTCTCTGTTCATGGCGAACAATGGGGGCTGATGAGAAGCCAAGGACAATGGCCCTGGGTTTTGATCCTACTTCAAGTTCTGGCTTTGTGGGAGCCTAGCCAGTTTGGATGTTCACCTTCCTAGACATGGACGGAGGGGGGAGCACCTTGGACTTTCTACAGGGCATGGAACCCTGACTGCTCCTTGGACTGGAGAGGGAGGGGGAGAGGAGTGGAAGGAGGGGGAGGGAAATGGGAGGCAGGGAGGAGGGGGAAACGTTTTTTTTTTTTTCTCAATAAAAAATTAATTAAAAAAAAAACTTGATAGGCCAGTTCATTCATCTTTTGAAGTCTTGATTGAGCTAAATGTGGTTGGTTGTTGTCCATTGAAAAATTCTGACCCTTCCTATGGACCAACATCTGCTTCAGGCATTGCTATTTTTTTTTTTTTTGCATCCCATTGATTTACTGAGCACATTTCTCAGATGCAATTTCACCAGTCTTCAGAAAGCTGTAACAGATCCGAAAGACAGTAAACCTCCACAGACCATGACCTCCATTTGGAAACAAGGCTAGTTTTGCGGAGTGTTTTGGAGCTTCTTCTTGGCCCATCTACTTAGCTTATATTTGGCTGTTGTGCCATATAATCCACTTCTGGGAGAATGCCACAGTTAAATTTTAATTTTTTGTTTGTTGTTATTTTAAAATTGTTTTTCTTGTGTTTATATAGATTAAGAGAAAAATGTTTTAATTTGTAATGTCTAATAGGGGCACTGATTCCCCACTATAGGCTAGCTCTGTCTTAACAGGTGTGTGTGTGTGTGTTCATGTGTGAGTCTTGTGTGTTTTATGACTCAGTTATGTTATCTCTTCAGAATAGGGTATTGTAGTTAAGCTTGAGAGTATCAAGATCACTGGTAATAATTGGCAATTTTTAGGAGTCTTGTTGACCTCAATGCATAGCAAATCAAAGGCGTAAACTGTTCCCAGCACTGGGCTTTTTATTTGAAAGCCTCTGCTCTTTAGGAGGGACATTTTTGCCCAGTTATAGGACAACTCCACTTTAATGCTTTAATGCACTCAAATTTTCTCTCTCTCTCTCTCTCTCTCTCTCTCTCTCTCTCTTTCTCTCTCTCTCTCTTTCTCTCCATATAAACATAGACAGATAGATAGAAGATGGATAGATAGATATTTGTATAGATATATAGATACATACATACATACAGACAGACAGACAGACAGACAGACATGGAGGAATAGTCTAATCATAACTACATAAAGCAGGAGAGTTGGCCTGAAATTTTATATAGATTTTCTGGTTTTACCTATAAACACATGCTAATGCTATGCTGGAATTATAGCCCTATGTATGTATACGTGTGTGTATGCATGTGTGTATGTGTGTGAGAGAGAGAGAGAGGGAGAGAGAAAGAGAGAGAAAGAGAAAGAGAGAGAGACCATATATAAAAAGAAAATAACCATTCCTTAGTGTTTGGGTTGGACTTCTGTATATGTGTTGCTTCTATAGACTAATAAATCAAGCTTTTGGTGCCCAAGGCTAATTAGAGCAAAGCCAGGTGCAAAATCTGAGCAGAAATAGAAAAAGAAGGCAGAGCCAGGTAAGATGCAATCTAGCTGTCAAGGAAACAAGACATGTAGAAACTAAGGTAACACTATGGCCATGTAGCAAAACATAGACTACTAGAAATGGGTTAATTTAAGATGTAAGAGCTAGCTATAAATATGCCTGAGACATTTGCTAAACAGTGTTGTAATTAATATAGTTTCTATGTGATTATTCTGGTCCAGGCAATCGGGAAATGAAAGTTCAGTCTCTGGTTACAAATGATACCCAAATATTTGGCAAGAATTTCCATATAAAACCTGAGAAAGCTTCACAAATAAGGATTCTCAGTGGCAAGAACAGAATCAAGAGTACTTTCTTTTTAACTGTCTTTACTCTGGTATGCTCTGTTTGTTGGTAGCAAACAGAGGCATGGGTCCTTTAAGAAAGGTTTCCTAACTCAGCATTAACAGGATAAACCTCATGGTGGTTATTTTTAGAGTCTCTGCCAACAAACATTTAATGGTGAATATGAGCAGTCAGAATCAAGCCTGATGATGGGGCATGGACCTAGAGACTCCACAGAGTTGTCGCAAAAAAATGTGGCTCCTACCTTTACCGCCACCCTGAAACTTGAATCTCAGAAACCTAAAAAATAGGGCAAAGCCAGCTGCTAAAACCACAACTTTCAATCAAGCTATGCTGCTCAGAAGATTTAAAACTCATGTGCTCAGAAAAAGATATACAGTAAAGACAGATAGATTCAGATAAAAAATCTTCTAAGTGGCTTATAGTGTGTTTATTAAATCATATTGGTTTGGGAGAGAAAAGAAAAATGATAGAGGAAGTTCTTCAAAAAAGAAATAGAATAGTTAGGTATGGTGGCATACACCTTTAATCCCAGAAATTGGGAGGCAAAGGCAGGCAGATCTCTTAGAGTTCAAGGACAGCCTGGTCTGCAGAATGAGATCCAGAACAGAAAAAGTTATACAGATATATAGAGAAACCCTTCTATCATAAAAACTTAAAATTAAACGATAAAAGAAATAGAGTAAAAAAGAAAACAAAGTCAAATAAAGATTGAAAATACACAAAGAGTTTGGATTACATATATTATTGTGGTTTCTTTGATTATTTTGCCTGTGAATGAGCTAACTACAGAGAGGCATTTCATTGCACTGGTTGTTAAGCTAAATTATCATATAAATTTTAAAGGTATCTTGACTTCAAATTTAAGTCTCAAGACATGTTACTTTAGAAAAGAGGTTCTGCTTTTGTTTCAACATAGGATAGACATTGGTGAATTCTTTATTCACTATTAAGATTTGATCAAACATGATCCCTCCAGTGATGGTCCAGGTGGTCCAAAATCTAAAACAGCTTCAGGACTTCTGCATGAAATAGGCCAACCACACAGGCTACCACAAGAGAAATCTGGTTAACAGTGTTCCCAATCAGAAGGAAAAGAGAGAACTATGCAAAAAATTCCAAAACATTGTTTATAAATGCTTGTTTTCACTTAAAGGAGGTTAATAATAAGTGCTTAATGGTCACATTCAAGGTCTGTCTAAGGAAATAAAGGGGATATAATATAGGAATAAATACCTTATACTGGTATGGACTTCAGTTTATTAACAGAAATTTTGTTATATGTATATTTCTATTCTTATTTAAGGTATTATGCTTATGGAGCTTATTTAGAAATGTAATACATAATTAAAATTATGGATTAATAGTCATCTATAGTAGTTAAATTGTAGTCATATTAGTGAGGTTTTCTAGATATACAAAGATATATTTTAGATGGATAGGTAAACTTCAATGACTTTTAAGATCTGCAGAATATGGCATTTAAAATGTTTTAAGAGCTTAGACTTTTCTTGACTGTGAGACATGTCTGCTTCTGGCAGCACTAATTACTGTAGAGAGGGTGATCTGCATCAAAGAAACTTACTGTGGACTTTGTCTTCTTCATTGTGACAAGGCTAGCTATTTGGAAAAGAAACTGTTCTTGCCTGGTTTGCTCGATGGTATGCCTTATGAACTGGACATGCAAGAGCCACAGAGAAGTGGCTGCTGAACTTTCCAAAAGATGGGATTGTTCTTCAGTGTTTCTGCTTCATAGAGGAAACTTCCAGAAATTCTGCAGGACACAAAAGAAAGCAAGTGACAAAATTTTCCAGTACAAGGCAGAATAGATCTTCAAATTTCCTGCTTTATTGAAAAGTCTGTCAGATATTATTGACCTATAGATTAAAGATGGATGCCTCAACATAACAAAAAAAAAAAAAACACTTCGGGTGACTGTCCAGACAGCAAGATATCTTTGTCATTTTTAAAACTTCAGAAGTTGCTTATGACAAACCTCCTGTTTACTTAGGTAATATTGTATCATTCTGGGGTCTTTGATGGAGTTGAAGCTGTTTTGGTCAGTGGCTTACCAGAGTAATCCAAGTGGGAAATCTGATCAGAGATATATTTAGAGAGTAGGTGGAGTCGATGAGATGTCCTGTAGCTATTGAAGGAGAAAGACAGCAGAACCTGCCAGCAAACCATAGGCTTATGGTGATACATAGATAAATAGAAATAGGTTAATTTAAGATATAAGAGCTAGTAAGGAGTATGCCTGAGCCATTGACCAAACAGTGCTGTATTTAATATAGTTTTTATGTATAAGTGGTTGGGAAATAAAAACAAAGTCTTTGTTTACTCCTTAGAATATGCATATATGTGTGTGTATGTGTAGGTATGCATGTATATATTTATGTAAGTATATATGTATATATCTATATTTATATTAAGGAAACATAGAGTAGCAGGATTTCATATGGCTTTTTCAAAAGATATTTAGTGTTATTTAACCCTTCTCGTATTGTGTCGCCCACATTTTCTCACATTTCCCAGCCCAGTCTATTCCTTATTAACATATTAAAAATGTGTCTCTACTACTTTGAAAGCCTTTATTGATAAGTCTTTAGTAATATCTGTAAAACAATTTGCATTCCAAATGAAACAAAAATATCTCTGAAACTTTAGATATTAGATTTAATTAAAAAGAAAAGAGGGTATGAAATAGTAATGGTAATAGAAAAATGTTATACTTAGGCATAAGTATAAACATGTGTATTTATGAATATAATTATATTAAATCCTCTAAACGAAATTTCAGATTACATGCTGGGTAGATGCTTTAGTCAGTAAAGCAACTGCTTTGCAGGAATGGGTATCTTAATGTGGGTGTTCACATAAGTAAAAGCCAGACACAGAAGTACCTGTGGTTTATTCCCAGTTAAACATTACAGGGTAATAATAAGCAGGGGTAGAGAGTCTATAGAAAATTTTAGAACAGCTAGCCTGGTTAATGCTGCCAATATGAGACTGCTACACTATTGTGGAAAAGCAATCATCAAGAGCTGAAGTTTGTTCCTCACTCCATAAATAACCCATAACATATACATAGCATATACATGCCCTGGCACATGCATGCCAACACTCACACATGAACAAAACAATAAATGTACTTCAGATTCAATATTTTAAAACACATATATTATATTTAAAAGACACACATAAAATAAAATTGCTTGAGAAAGAGAAAATGGAATATATATATTTGCAATTTTCCTCCAAGCTACCAATTAAAGTAAATAAAAATATATCTACACAAAGACTCATGCAGCAATGTTACTTCCTTCCAAAACTTAATGGAAATAATGTAATAGAAATTGTGTAGGTACATACAATCAGATGCTACTCAACTATGAAAACATAGGACACAATCAGCAATTTTATGAGATTTAAAACTCATGCCACTTTTGCCACTATCAAGACCAAGTGCCGCATCTACTTTATGGAATTCTGCTTAACTGACTTTAAGGTTTTTGTTAATTTTAGCCTTCTACTGTGGTACCTGGTGGAGACCTGGCTAAGTCACAGAGAGCTATGTGCATACTGAGCAACATCACAGTCATTGCTGAAGACTGGGTTCACCTACACCACAAGTTTTACAAAATGTATACAAAGCATGCTTTTGTGCACTGGTATGTGGGTGAGGGCATAGAAGAATAAAAGTTGTCTGGAGCCCATGAGTAAATGGCTGCCATAGAAAAGGATTATGAAGGGGTTGGTTTGGATTATTTTGAAGGAGAGAATGAGGAAGAATACGAGGAAAACTAACCCATTACTTACAACCCTGAAGCATATCAAATTACCAAAATTTTAGCTTCAGTATTAGCTGACAGACAGCGATGTTTCAATTTATGTTACTTTTCACTCTGTGATCATGTCTGTCTTTTTTCATGTGTACCTGTAAGGATTTTTATGTATGCTTCAAAGCAAACTCTTTCAGAAAAAGCTATTAAATTAAACCAACTATACAGGCATAAACACACACTAATGACTCAAAGCTTTATTCATATGCAACTCTAGAAAGGTGCATTGAAACCTTAGTGATACATGATAACTACAGTTATCTGTGATTACAAGATTAAGATGTAGTTAGGAATTATCTCATCTAGCAAAGTGGGGTAATATATTCTCTTATATCTCTGTGAACTATTAGCACTGGAGAGTTGATTAGGTTTATAGTACTAGGTATAATTTCTCTCTCATTGAGTAGTCCTTTCTTCCAACTAGACATTTGTTGTTTACACCCTGTATGGAGTACCACTATTACAAGATAAGTTACAGTTATCTTGGTTAATGTTTTGTTTCACAGGTCTCTGCTACATAGGACAATTAATTGCTTCCTACCCTTGATAATCGCTTGCATAGTACTTTTTGGTAGTATGAAATATAGATTTCAGGCAAGAGGTTTTCATGTTAAATCTAACTTGAATAATCCAAGTTCTGTGTGCTAGGTATATAGTGTCTTCATCAGCAATAAGGACTTACTTTCAGCCTCTGAGGAAACCAATGGAAACAGCAATACTCTACATTATTTATAGAGTTGCTTGGAATATGCTGACCAACCATTTGAAAGATGTTTTTCATACCAAGCACAGGGTCTATGATCTTTACATTTAAGGGAGATCATGACAAAAACACAACTGACAATAATGCAGTGATAAATGAACAATGGGAATACAGCCCTAGTGAATATATATATATATATATCAGAACTCTCATCTGAGGAAATGGCATGGAAAAAATACCGAAAAGATTGTAATAGTCAGAAAACCAGGACTGGATACAGTATACAGAACACAATCTGTTGTAAAATAGTTTATCATAAAAAATTACTTCATAAACAATACTTCAACAATAACAGTAGCACTAGACTTGCTAATGTGTAAGTTATGTGTGTGTGGGGGGGTATTCTTTTTAGGTGTCCTATCCCTAGATAAAGATAAAGCAGTATATGACTGCTGAAAGGATACTTAAATTTTCTAGCGATGAACCTCTCGATTGATTTTTCAATACAAAATGGTCAGCCCTACAAACATACAAACAATAACAACAGACTCAGCAGGTCACAGTGATATACAGATGCATATATGTATATATGCATATATATGTAACAACAATAATAAAAGAAATAGAGGTGATCAATATGAGAGTAAGAGGGTATAAAGTCAAACGGAAGGGCTTTAGTGAGGAAAGCGAAGGTGCAGAGTGATGCAACCATATGTTAATTGAAACGAAGAAAAAATAAAAGGAAGAAAAACAATAATAGGTTTCAGAAATGGCTTGGGAAGAGAGTAGAGGATTAGTTTATAGCAAACACATGGGGATATGGAAGAATAACCTACATGCTCTTTTTTATTATTGGGTTATAGAATTTAGATAATTTGTCAAAGCTTATTAAATGTACAAAAAATACATTTTACAATGTAAAACTGACATTTCAGTAAATAAAAAGGTATAAAAGCAAAAATAAGATTCATGGGAACAAAGACTAGAAGTAGTAAACAAATGTATAAGGCAAAGATCTTTTTGTCATGGGAATTGTAGAATTTTATTCTTATTATATTAAGACCAGAAGATAAGAGAGAGCTTGTGGAAATGGAGGAAGAAAGGGTATTTGCCATAGAGGAAGGAGAGAGCACAGATTCAGATAACTGTGGAGGAAGAAGGCCTCTAATCTAAAAACCTGAGTTTAGTCGAACAAAGCAACAAGGATGCGGCAGAATAAATAAGCATGCTGGCAATGTGCCTTCATTAGATGGGATTAAATTGGTCCTGGAACGTTTTGATCTTGTTTTATCAATAATTCTTTTTATGATGTTCAGTGAATTATAGCAATATACTATTAACTTATCATCTCCAGGTTGATTTTTATGTTATCACATATAAATATTTTGCCATGTAAACATTGGAATGTATATATATTTCATTATATTTCATCTATCTTGAAAATTCATGATATATCTTCCCTTTCTGAAGACTATTATTGTCCATTATGTTCCTCTGATCAGACCTACTGTTTTATTAATAGCCCATTGTTGTTCTTTTCTCATTATTGTTCTTAGTTTAGAAATAATTTCTCTTTCAAGCATGAGACTGTATTTTTTTTAAAATAAATATTACTTCAGTGTCTTATTGAAAACTGTAAACAGCTAATAGTAACTTCCAATTATGTTATGCAAGTCATAGTTTTTCAGGGATATGTAAAAAGATAAGTGACCAGGGAAAGAGAGAAAGGGAGAAAATAGATTTAAAGTCACCATTTCAGACTGGTATTGACCAGTCTGAACTCCATGAAACACATGTCATGTAGGAAAAAAGGCAAGGATAGATTCTGTTTTCCTGCTATGGAATTTCTTACTCTTTGAGAAATCTTTGTTTATTCTTCACTCCTAGTAGCTGGATTTAATATCCTGTACTTAAAGTTAACTGATGATGTTAGTTATGTATACAGCACCTCCTTGTGCTGTCTCATACCTCCTCACAGCAATATTGAAATTGATGTTTGAATAATAACTGTGCCCCATAGCCTAAGAAAGCCATCAAGTGAAAATTACCATTGCACATTATAAGTCATATCAGCTACTGTTTCACTCATTTAAGAATACATTTATGATAGAAACAGAAGAAACATTGCCAAATTGTTTCCATAAGGCCACAGTCACCCTTATAACCAAGCCATACAAAGACTCAAAAAAGAGAGAGAATTATAGACCAATTTAATTTATGAACATTGATTAAACAATACTCAGTAAAATACCAGCAAAGAGAATTCAAAAATGCATCAAAAAATAATCATCCACCATTATGAAGGAGGCTTTATCCCAGAGATGTAAGGATAGTTCAAAATATCAAAATCTGTCAAAATAATCCACCATATAAACAAGCTGAAAAAATAAACATAATTATCTCATTAGATGTTGAAAAAGCCTTTGACAAAAATTCAACACTGCTTCATGATAAAAAAAAAGTGTTGGAGAGATCAGAAATACAAGGAACATTCCTAAACATAATAAGAGCAATATACAACAAACCAATAGCCAATATCAAATTAAATGCAGAGAAATTCAAAGCAATTCTACTGCAGTCAGGAATAAGACAAAGTTCCCCACTCTCCATACCTATTCAATGTAGTACTTGAAATTCTAGCTAGTGCAAAAAGACAAGTAAAGGAAATCAAGAGGATAAAATTATAAAGGAAGAAGTCAAAGTATCAATAATTACAGATGATATGACAGTATATAGATAAGAACCTGAAAAATTCTACCAGGGAATTCCTACAGGTGATAAACACCTTTTTCAAGTGGATGGATGCTTTATTGACTAAAAAAGTGGCCCTCATGTTCAATTGATAAAAGGGCTGAGAGAGAAATCAGAGAATAAAAACACTTCATAATAGCTTAAAATAATACACAATATCTTGCTGCAACTCTAACAAAGCAGGTTAAAGACATTTATGTCAAGAACTTCAAGTCTTTGAGGAAAGAAATTAGAGAAGAAATCAGAAGATGGAAAGATCTCCCATGTTCTTGGATCAGTAGGATTAATATAGTAAATTTTACCAATGCACATCTTACCAAAAGCAAAGTACAAATCCAAAGTAATCCCAATTAAATTTCTGACACAATTCTTCACAGACATTGAAAGGACAAATTTCAAATTCATATGGAAAATGTCAGGATATCTTAAACAATTCTGTACATTAAACGAACTTCCAGAGGATTTACCATCCATGGTTTCTATTATATAGCTATAATAATAAAAACTGAATGCTATGTTCTAAAAACAGAAAGATGGATCAATGAAATCTATTGAAGACATAGACTTAAATACAAACACCTATGGACACCTGATTTTGACAAAGGAAACAAAATTATACAATAAAAAATAAAGAAAGTATTTTCAAAATATGTTGCTGGCATAACTGGAATCTGGCATGGAAAATAATGCAAATAGATCCATATCTGTCGCCCTTCATAAAACTCAAGTTAAAGTAGATAAAAGACTTCAACATAAATCCAGTTACACTGAACTTGATAGAAGGGCAAGTGGGAAATAGTCTTGAACACATTGGAACAGGGACAATTTCCTGAACAGAACACTAATTTTGTAAACACTAAGACCAACAATTAATAAATAGTACCTCTTGAAATTGAAATCATCTGTAAGACAAAGGAAACCAACCACAAGTTGAAAAGGCAGCCTACAAAATGGGAAAAGGTCTTCACCAACCCCATATGTGACAAAGGGCTAATTTTTAAAATATATAAAGAACTCAAGAAAACATAAATTTAAAAAACAAAAACCAAATGATCCAATTAAAAATTGAGATACAGATATAAAAAGAGAATTGTCAGCAATTGGAATCACAAATGGCCTAGACACACTTACAGAAACGTTCAACATCTCTTGCCAACAGGGAAATACTAATCAAAACAACCTTGAGATTCAGTCTTAGAATGGCAAAAACAACAACAACAAAAAAAAAAAAAACACAAGTGATTATTCTTTATGAAGAAAATATAGAGCAAGATCAAAACATATCTAATGCTGTTGGGATTGAAAACTTGTACATAAACATTGGAAATTAATATGGTAGTTTCTCTGAAAACTGGGAATCAATCTGCAAGATCCAGTAATACCACTTTTGGACATACACCTGAATCTTACCATAATCATACCAAAAGCATGCTTGCTTAACTATGTTCATAGCAGCTTTATTCATATTAGTCAGAACCTGGAAACAACCTAGTTGTCCCTAGACTGAAGAATTGACAAAGAAAATGTGGTACATTTACACAATGTAGTATTAGCTGTTAAAAGCAATAATACCATGAAATTGTCAGCAAAAGGGATGAAACTACAAAAAGAAAATTATCCTGAGTGAGGTAACTCAGACCCAGAAAGACAGACATAATCTCACAATGCATGGCTATTAACTGTAAAATTAGAGATAACTATAATCTGCAAACCCTGAGAGACTATGTAATAGATAGGGTTCAAGGTGGGACACCCAGACCTTCCAAAGAAGGGAAAATAGAAGAAAGTTCATGAGTAGATTTAGGATGAGTAGGGACAGGAATATAAATGATTAGGTTAGAAGTTTATAGATGGGAAGAAAACTGAAAGAGAAGACTAGAAAGGGGGCATTCCAGGGATGGGCAGAGACCTAGAGCAAGGGAATCTCTCTGGAATCAACAAGGATGACCCCAGCTAAGATTTTCAGCAACAGGAGGTATATAATCTGAATTGGCCATCTCATCTGACCAGGAAAGGATTATTTTACAGGAAGTTAGACACTGATCCAAACACATAAATTTCGTCCTAAGACTGTACTGCCTATGCTATGTGCTGGGGTAAAGATGGCCTAGAGATTGAGGTAGTGACCAACCGATGGCTCTTCTATCCTTAGAACTATGCCATGAATGGAAACCCGCCACTGACACTGCCTGCAGTGCCAGAACCCACAGGCTACAATGACCCAGAGACCTAGGATAGAACCAAATATGACAGGAGAAAAAAGTCAATGTACTGATGGTATACTGCTATATTGCTATACTCATAGATTTGTGCCTAGCCAATTGTCATCAGAGAGCCATCATCAAATAACTATTGGAAACAGAGACAGAGATCCTTGGTAAGACATTAGACTGATATCAGGGAATCCTGCTGAACAGAGAAAGGAAGTATTGTAGTAACCAGAGTAGTTAAGAACAACATAAGAAAACTCACAAAGCCAATTAACTTGAATTCAGATGATCTCATAGAATCTGAATCAACAACCAGGAAGCCTTCATGAGACAGACAGTGGGCCTTCTGTAAATTTGGGACATTTGTGTAGTTTGGTCATCTTGTGGGTCTCCTAACAGTGGAAGCAAGGTTCGTCTCTAAGTCTTCTGCTGGTTTTTGGAACTTTACTCCTCATATTGGGTTGCCTTGTCCAGCCTTAATACAAGAGGTACTTGGTCTTACAACAACTTGATATGCCATGTTTTGTTGAAATCCATGTAAGACCTGTTCTTTTCTGAACAGAAATGGAGGAGACTGTGGTGGTAGGGCTTGAAGGGGAAGAACTGGCAGGAGATGAGGGAGATAAATTTGTGGTCAAGATGTTAAAAAAAAATAGTGCATTTATGCTTGATATATTAATATTCCTTCATTTTGTGCTCTTGTACACTATTTAAAACTTCTTACTGCCCTGTGAAATTACCTTCCACAAAATGTACCATTCTTCACTTTCTCAAAATTTTGTTTTATTTTTATTTAATACAAAAGTTAAGTGAATGGCTCCATATTTGGTGGTAGAAATGGGTTTGTCACATCAGACTTGGTTAGAGCACCTATCCCATGGAATATTTTATGTATAAACACGAGCTATTTTAGTGTAATAACTAAGATTTGACATATCCTTTCATTGGTATTTATTAAGGTTAATAAGCAATTCACACTAATTTTTTTTGGTCTTTTCATTCAACATTGTTCCTTGTTATTAAAACAAACAAGTTACCCACAGGCAATCAAAAGAATTTATTTGGTAAGCTTGATATCAGTCATTTTGAAATTTATTAGTTCAAAATAAAGGGAGTGGCTAGTGGTTATTAATAAAACAAATAGTGCCATCTACTGTTCTGCATTTAACATTGCCAAAGAAACCAAGTTTAAATCACATTGTCTTCTACTGTAAGTGTGAATGCCGTAGGCATCACAGGATATTCTGACTCTTCCGGGATTTTTTTCACTTTAATAATCATTTCTAAATTTTTTCTTCTGCTAACTGAAGTGGATTTTTCATACACTTAAATCAAATGCTGGGCAGTTTACAAAATAACTCTCTTAAAAAAACACGTTAAAATGTCTTTGTATTAGAAACCAAAATACAAAAGAAAAGCATCTAAACTTTTCCCACATGCAATGTACACAGATAACTAATTAAGATGTAGAAAATTCCAGAAATGTAATAACAATGAGACCACAGAAATTAAAAAGAAGAGCCTCTGTAAGTGATTGAAGAAATAAAAATCTCACATAATTTATTAGTAAGGGGGAAAAGTGTGAGTATGTATCATTACAGATAAAGTAAATAGAATTATAGTGAGCCTCTATTACCTTTGAATTTATAGAAAAATAACATTTAAAACTTTATAGAAAAATAGCTTTTTGAGAATAGCATGAATTTCATTTATTTGCATTCTGTGTGTTTGTCTGTGGGCACATCCTACAGAACATGTGTGGTGGTCAGTGGCTAACTTGCAGGGTCTTTTCAGTCCTTCCTTCATCTGTTTTCCCAGGATCAAACTCAGCCTACCAGGCTTGGTCTTTGATTTCCTTACCTCCTTAGCCATTTCACCCATGCTGGTTACATCTATACAGAAATTGTTTTCAGAGCTTAAGATCAACTCACAGTCTTGCACAACTTGATCTTTAGATGTCTGTGCTATATCTCGAGTCCAGATCTTATTTATTAAAGGGCAATAACAATGCTTTTTTATGTGATTCATGAGCTGTATTGCAAAGTGCCTGGAAACAGGAAAGATGAAAACAAATTTGAGCCAATATCTAGAGCAGCGTTTCTCAACCTGAGTCACTAAGCTTTTGGGTGATCAAACGACCCTTTCACAGGGGTCACCTTAGACAATTGAAAAGTGCAAAAACCTGAATTAAAATTCATAACATTATCAAAATAACAGTCATGAAGTAGCAATAAAAATAATTTTATGATTGGAGGTTACCACAACATGAGGAAATATATTAAAGTGTTGCTGCTTTAGGAAAGGTGAGAACCACTGACCTAGAGGAATAAATGGTTGTGGAGCCATTGACCTTTATTCAGGTTCCTGGAGTGTTCCTGGAATTGTCTTGCAAACCCTCTGTCTGGAATTGTGGTGATTTTGTGCCTCTGAACCTGTTTCTCCTCATATTCTCAACAACTGTAACTACAAGGCACTAAAATCGAAAATTAGACTTATATCTTCTGTGGTGATCTCAAAGTACTGCACCGTCAGTATGAAAAACCAAAGCTTTTAGTAGAACATTGTTTGACTAAAATTAAAAGGCATTGCATAGGAATCTATTGTTGACACAGAATTTTCATGCAACTGGAATTTTACTTATTTACTTATTACTTTCATGGAGTCCTTTAAGGCAGTATAGAGCTGCAATGTGTTTCATCTGCAATGCAGCACATTACTCTGGATGCAAGAATAACTTCACTTAGCAATAAATCATGTAAATAACATCCATGGAAACACATTTTGCTTCTCTTTCTAGGTCTAAACTAAAGAAAGTTTTAACTCTTCAATAGGTATGATTAAAGGAAGACCATGCAATCATTGGTGTTCATTAGAAAAGGTGCATGCTATCCCTGTTGATAGCTCCTCAATATGAGCTTTCAATGCATGTATATTTGATAACTCAAAGAAGAGGATTTGGTGAGAAGCTGGTGCTAAATGACAGTCACCCAGCACTGCAAAGCAAAGGCTTCTTTATTTATAACTAGGATTTAGAATAGAGCACTACTTAACCTCAAATTGAAATCAAAGTGCTTTGTGAACAATCAAGTGTTAACTGCTAAAATGCTTTTTAGTTCATAGTCACTATCTTAGTGCAGCAATGAGAGAGCTCTTGGGTGTAAAAGTGGTACCAATAGTTGCATAGAGAATATTATATACAATGTAATTACTTTTAAAACTGTAGTGATATCTTGGCCCTCCATGTCTTTGTGTTAGGCTAAACAATAGCCCTTTAAAATATTTTATCATGATAAGAAAAAAAAATCTGTAAGTATTACATATGTGGAAAATACCATTATGCACAATTAAATTAAGACATTTGATATGGGGACATTAATTTGTTTATTGAGAAGGTTTTACACATGATAACAAGTGTCCTTAAGGGAAAAAGGCAGAAGACTTTAGATGTACCAAAAGAAGGGAAGGACACATGAATGCAGGGCATGGAGATTGTTTGTCTTGAAGCATGAGTTACATGGCTACAAAGCAAGCAATCTTGCAAAAGTTCAAGAGCCACTACTGGATTTTGTTTTGTTTTGTTTTGTTTGTTTGTTTTTCAAGGCAGGGTTTTTCTGTAGCTTTGGAGCCTGTCCTGGAACTAGCTCTTGTAGACCAGGTTGACCTTGAACTCACAGAAATCTGCTTGTTTCTGCCTCCTGCATGCTGGGACTAAAGGCATGCACCACAACGGCTGGCCCGCCACTACTAGAATTTGATGCAGTGATATATATTCAGATGTATGTCATCCAGTATGAGAGAATTCATTTCTGTTACTTCATACAAGTTATTCTGTTGAAATATGTTACTCTAGCCATGTAAAAATAATACATTCTGGACATGCTCTGTGCAAATATTTCTTATTGTAATTCAATGTAATTTCAATATTTATACTATTACTTGGACTCAACAGACATAAAAAAATTCAGTCTTTAATTATTCTTTCTTTTCTATTCTTCCTGCTGTATAAAAAAGTGGTGGTGGCGCACGCCTTTAATCCCAGCACTCCGGAGGTAGAGACAGGCGGATCTCTGTGATTTTGAGGCCAGCCTGGTCTACAAGAGCTAGTTCCAGGACAGGAACCAAAAAAAAAAAAAAAAAAAAAAAGCTACGGAAAAACCCTGTCTCGGGAAAAAAAAAAAGTTAATGTGTAAGTATTTCAGAACTAGAAATTGGTTATTTATTCTACTGGAATCATGCTCTTCATATTTCGTAGTAATCAGATTTTTCCCTCTTCATTTGTTAGAAAAAAGTTTTCTCCCTTAATTTTTTATTTCAATCATATTTGCACTGCAAACGCTTTGGCCTATGTAACACAGTAATTGTCTCCTGCTGTCTTTATTTCTTTAAAAATATAATTTAAAGCTCTAACTAATTATGCAATATGATTAATCACATTGCTTTTATCATGCAAGTTTTCTCCTCTCTTTAATATGTAAGATTAATGAGGTATAAAACATTATCTCTTTGATTCGCTAATTTGTTTGTGGTGCACAGAAGGCAGACTTGCACATAGAAAGAGTTCGGTAGAGTTTCCTAACTTAGTAATTTAAAGAAAATATTTAGAGCTTTATTGCAAATAAGATAGAGATGCTGAAACCATGAATTACATTAAAGTTTACTTGAATTTTCAGTTTGAGATAAAATACTGTTACATTTTCTGTGTTTATTCTGATTTTTCTTCTATGAAAACAAAAGAGTCATCAAACATTGTGAGCATATCCACAGTTCATGCAAATTTTTGGAGATATGCTTCTCTATGTTATTCTTTCACGAGGTAGGCTGACTGCTTCTTGACTTAATCAAGTCCTCAATGTGGTTGAGAACAGAACTACTTTCCGGTCGATTGCAGAGTAACATCAAGAACTGAGATTTTACAACAATATGGGTCATAAAAGCTGACACTGAGACAGTCACATGATTTCTGCTGTATTTAGAAATTTATAATGAGTGGGTAGACATTTTTAAAAGTTCGAATTTTTGCATTTGAACTATAAAATAGGTTATAAAGAGGCAAATTTCTTTTTGCAGCACTTAGTGGAAAGCATTAAGTATTAAGAATATTTATGATAGAATCATTCTCCTTTTCAGTAAAGGAAACAATAATTCTGAATAACATTTAAATGAAAGTAAGTTCTCCACTATGATTCATAGAATTGAAAAATTTTACCCAGGACTAGGAGAAGTCAAGAAGAGAATACGCTGAGGTGAAGTACTTGATATTAGCATTAAAGGACAACAGGATAAAAGTAAAAACTGAATACTGAGGATGCAGAGAGATTGTGGACATCACATGACTCCTGAGCCACTCAGTGGGAAAAGCAGAGACCACTAGCAGAAAAGATTTGGCTATATAGATTTTGAGGACAGGCAATAAATATTTTTCAATACTATTTTGATTAATATCTATAAGCCCTTGATTTTCTAAAGAAAAATAACTTCCAAATTTAATTAGGAGAGTTTTATTTGGCAGTCAGATGCAGATTTTTCTTTTACTTCATTTGGAATGATATTCAATAACAAATTGACCCAATTAAAGAAAACTCTGTTTTACTTTTTTTGAATAGATGATGTAATTTTTCAAATTGGAAATCAACATCATGTTAGCAGGTTTTCAGTATTATTTTTGGAGGAAGTGGAAAAGTTATCACTAAATTCTATTTTTAAAAGGTTTTCTCCTTACATCTTTAGAATTCAGTGTTTAAAGATGATTCTCTCAGAGGAAGTTACAGATCATAAAATTCTGGAAATAATAAATAAAGCAATTAAAAATATTTCAAATCCAAAGCTACAGGAACTTATCAGTGAATTTTTTTATCATGAACCTCAGTTAATTTGAATTAAGAAACACACTGTTGAATCTTATAGTCATCATAGATGTACGGTGGACTTAAAGACAATTGGACATCTTTTTTTGTCTTTCTTCTAAGTAAATCCATGCATCTTTAATTATATATTTAAAATTATTAGTTAATAGTATAGCAATAAAATTTCTTTCTGTTGTTTATTCGGGGAAATTTCTTTCATACTTACTTCTGTATGAAAATATGAAGTTAAAATATAAAATACAAAAATAGGAATTTCAAGAAAAATGTTAATGTAAATTTGGAATTTATGTAAATAATTGGTATTTGTTCTATATAATGCTAAAAGATCTCAGGAAGTTATATTCAGAAAAAATACATGTATGTATGTGTGTATATGTATATATAACAACAATTAATAAAAAACATGGATTTGAAAGCTTGCAAGGAATGATATATGAGAGTATTTTATGGAGTCTAGGGAAAGGCAAATTATATAATTATATTATAATCTCAAAAATAAAAGACTACAATCCATGGCCCTGGAGAAGCTAAGTAACAAGGAGGACCCTGAGAGGGACATGCATAAATGACCCTAGGAAGGAGAAATGGGTAAGATCTCCAGGGTAAACTGAAAGTGAGGGGGAGAGTAGAGGGGTTGGGGAATGAAAACAAGAGGGAACAGGATAGTAGAGTTGGGAGAGGGAAGGAGATGAAAAAAAAATGAAAGAGGCATCTTGATAGAGGGAGCCATTATGGGGTTAGTGAGAAACCTGGTTTCAGGGAAATACCTAGGAAACCACAAGGATGAACGGCCATAGATAGCTAAGGCTCTTAGCAATAGTGGAGAGGGTGCCTGAACTCGTCTTCTCCTCTAATCAGATTGGTCACATTTTTAATTGTCATCACAGAACCTACATCCAGTAACTGATGGAAGCAGATGCAGAGATCCACAGCCAAGTCCTGGGCTGAGCTCCTGGAGTTCAGTCGGAGAGCGGGAGGAAGGATTATATGAGAAAGGGGCAGGCAAGATCAGGATGGGGAAACCCCCAAAGACAGCTGGCTCGAGCTAGCAGGAGCTGATGCACTCTGGGGACATAATAACTGGGGAGCATGCATGTGACCGAACTAGGTCCTTTCAATGTGGGGGACAATTGCCTAGTTTGGTCTATTTGTTGGAACTCTAGCAATGGGACCAGAATTTATACCTAGTATGTGAACTGGCTGTTGGAGCCCCTTTCTTTTTGTGGGATACTTTGTTCAGCCTAGATGCAGTGGAGAAGGAAGTGGAACTGTGGTTGGTATGTAAAATAAATAAAAAACAGTTTAAAAAGGAAAGAAATATGAGGGAAGACTACATTACTTATGCATCAAAAGATACAATTTGTTTAACAAGAACTAATTTAAATTTGAATTTATATGAATAGGTAGAAAGAAACCTTATGCTCTCTCATTCCTTTAAAGAACAACATTACATTTGTGGTACACAAGTTTGAAAAAAGTTCTAAGATAATTAATTTAATAAGTAATTAATCACTAATTGCCCAAACAAAAGAAAATGTTTTAAAGTGTTAAATGAGATCAAACGTTGAATTTGTATGTAGTTTGTGTTATGAGAAATACATTTTTTTTTAAATGAAGAAATTATAGGAAACTCAAATTCCACATTTGGGTTTCACAACAACTTTGGTGTCTAGGGCTTCAGAATTTGACTCAGGAAAATACATTATAGGTCCCCAAGAATCAAAATGCTTATCACATTTCTTATATTTGTATAATGACTCAATACGTTGAAGAATACCTAGTGCTAATTTTCATTACCTATGTGAATAGTTATGTCATCTCTTATTTTATTTATATTAATTCTCTTTAGAATTTTTCCACATTTGTTGTGAACTACTGTTCAAAGTTTCAGCATAAAGGTTTATTAGAAATGTTAAATGACTTGAGTATAAATCAATGTTGATCTCATAGTATATTTTAGGGGAATCTTATTTATTTTAAATGATAATTAGAGCTGTAGGTTAGTTCAACTAAACTCTTGAAGTTGTTTTAGTCAACAAGATATATTTATTCCTTTCACATTTCTACTACAACTGTTCATTTATATAACATAAAAACATTTTATATGTTTACATTACTACATATGCCTTGTAACATAAAACCCTAATGGGAGACTAAATTAAGGAGTGATGGGATTCACAGATATGGTCTTCCCTAGGAAAGAGTACACCAAGTGATTATCCAATACCAAATGGCCAACCCTGAAAATAAACAGGAAAGTAGCTTTATACAAAATTATCTGGTTGTATTTAGTAATATGTATTAGCAATAGATAGATAGATAGATAGATAGATAGATAGATAGATAGATATAGATATAGCTATGCAAACCATAACAAAATGAAAAAAGAGGCCATGATTTTGATAGAAAGCAAGGAGAGTTATATAGTAGAGTTTGGAGAATAGAAAAGAATGGGAGAAATATAGTCATATTATAATCTCAAAAAAAGAAAGTAAATGAAAAAAATTATGCCTAACCCTTTCCTTTGACCCCTGTAGCAATCTTTTCTTAATTGAAATTCTTATGTTTTTCCATTTGCATTTTTGTCTTGTATTGTCCCCTAGTATTGGCTTAAAATCATTTAAATGCTTCATACATATGTGCTGGATTTCTTTATCATCCTTACTCTATTCTGCAACAACAGATATATATTTTTAGAATAGAAAGAAAATATTTTTTTGATAAAAGTTTAATGCTTTCCCCTTAGCTACTATCAGAGATAGATATAAACTTGCAATTTGTGTCCTTGTTGAAAAGGTCTTGTTTTAATTGCCACATTTATACTTGGAATCATTTTCTTCTTTTAAAATTTATTTATTTATTAAAGATTTCTGCCTCCTCCCCGCCACTGCCTCCCATTTCCCTCCCCCTCCCCCAACCAATTCCCCCTCCCTCATCAGCCCAAAGAGCAATCAGGGTTCCCTGCCCTGTGGGAAGTCCAAGGACCTCCCACCTTCTTCCAGGTCTAGTAAGGTGAACATCCAAACAGCCTAGGCTCCCACAAAGCCAGTACATGCAGTAGGATCAAAACCCAGTGCCATTGTTCTTGACTTCTCAGTAGTCCTCATTGTCCTCTATGTTCAGCGAGTCCGGTTTTGTCCCATGTTTTTTCAGACCCAGTCCAGCTGGCCTTGGTGAGTTCCCAATAGAACATCCCCATTGTCTCGGTGTGTGGGTGCACCCCTCGCGGTCCTGAGTTCCTTGCTCTTGCTCTCTCTCATTCTGCTCCTGATTTGGACCTTGGGATTTCAGTCCGGTGCGGGAAATGCAAATCAAGACAACTTTAAGATACCTGTCAGAATGACTAAAATCAAAAACACCAATGATAGCCTTTGCTGGAGAGGTTGTGGAGTAAGGGGTACACTCATCCATTGCTGGTGGAAATGCAAACTTTTGCAACCACTTTGGAAAGCAGTGTGGCGGTTTCTCAGGAAATTCGGGATCAACCTATCCCTGGAACCATCAATACCACTCTTGGGAATATACCCAAGAGATGCCCTATCATACAACAAAATTATATGCTCTACTATGTTCATAGCAGCATTGTTTGTAATAGCCAGAACCTGGAAACAACCTAGATGCCCTTCAATGGAAGAATGGATGAAGAAAGTATGGAATATATACATATTAGAGTACTACTCAGCAGTAAAAAACAATGACTTCTTGAATTTTGCATGCAAATGGACGGAAATAGAAAACACTATCCTGAGTGAGGTAAGCCAGACCCCAAAAGAGGAACATGGGATGTATTCACTCATAATTGGTTTCTAGCCATAAACAAAGGACATTGAGCCTATAATTCGTGATCCTAGAGAAGCTAAATAAGAAGGTGAACCCAAAGAAAAACATATAGTCATCCTCCTGGATATGAACCTTCACCAGGCGATTAAAGGAGACAAAGCAGAATCCCACATTGGAGCACCGGACTGGAATCATTTTCTGATTCCTTACTGAGTAGGCAGCAAATCACCAGATCAATTACTTTAAATGGATAATTCTCGGTTTTTGGCAAAACAAAACACCAGCTCTTATACATTGTTTACCATGATTTAGTTTATGTTGCTTCTTAAACTATAGAACACCACACAACTCATAGTTGTCATCGTGACTGTAGAGTAATAATACATGTAAAAATATATTTAACTGAACAGTGTAGTGTTGTATGACCCATATAATACGAAAGACTTTAAGACACTACATATATGAAGCTGGGCTTAGGGATAAGTTTTTTTTATCTCCACAGTGGTTCATTTCTCCCAAGCACTGTCAGCTAAACCAGATTTTATCCACACTATTTGAGACAAGAAACTGAACTATAATCGCACATATAAGTGACTGAAGACAAATATTTCTGACTCAAGGCATATTTAGCTAACAATGTAATGGGATAAATATGGAATAGGGTGAATTACTTGTGTGGCTCAGATTTAGAGAAGACTAATGACATGCAGAAAATTTTCTCAGAGTGGGAAACAGAAAGATGTTGATATAGGGTTTATCATGGAAAAGATAGTGTTACACTGTTGCATAATGTCTCCTGTTTTTTTGTTTTGTTTTGTTTTGTTTGTTTTGGTTGTTTAGGCTTTTTTGAAACAGGAAATCTCTGTGTAGCTTTGGTGCCTCTCTGTAGACGATGCTGGTCTTGAACTCACGGGGATCCTCATGCCTCTGCCTTCAGAGTGCTGGCATTAAAGGCGTGTGCTACCACTGCCCAGCCTCCTGTTATTTATTTCTTTATTTATTTACTTATTTATTATGTAAAGAACTCCATCATTCCACTACTAAAAGTTGCTCAGAGAGGCCCCAGCAAAAGTACAGAGAAATGGAGAGACTGGCAGAAATGTGTTTCTAAGAAGATGAGCTCTGGTATTTCGGTGACTTCCTAATCCAATTCAATAACAGTCAATAATTTTTTGAAAAATCTATTATAATTAAAATAAAAAATAAGTTTTACTAACTAAAAATTAATACAAAAGGCTATGGGAAATAGGTAACAAATATTAGTGGTAAGGAAAGTTGAGAGCCCTTCCAAAAATTTATATCACAACACATTGTTAAGTTATTTTAGTTCATACGACACTTTATTTATAAGGCTAAATTTAAATGAAATATAAATACACATTCCTTTACATATATATCATTCTGCACTACTTGCTGTCTGTAACATAAGAAAAATTGGCATTTAAAGGTAGACATCCCACATTAAATTGAATAGAATAATAATTTGCAATGGCTTTTGATCAGTTGCACATTGTAATAATATCAAATAAAAATTCTAAAGCATTGCTATTATTCCCAATAATTTCCAAGATGAAAATGAGAGAAATTATGTTGATATTTAAAAACAAAAATACAAAATGACAATCAAAAGTTTAGTTGAATTTCTTTTCACACAGATGATAATACATATTAAAATCTCTTTCTTCCATCAATATTAAAGTGATTGTGAAACAAATATGAGATTGTTTCATATGAGTCTTTATGTAAGATTAGTTTGGCTTTGTGATTAATATTTATATATTAAAACAATATGATTGAATATGCAGTATTTAAGCACACATCTAAGAGAAATTATTTTACTCACAGCAGGTTGCTATAAACTTAAAATCATGAACAACTTTTGGATCATTGCTAGGTAATGAAGTATTATCTTGGATCACTGGTCGATAATGGAGTATTATCATTCTACTACTTTTATTTCCTTCATAATTCTCTGGGAAGCTTGAATTCAATATTTAACTTAATCATTGAAAAATAAAAAGGCTTAAAAATAAATGTATCACAACATTCTAAATGTATTTTTTGTTTTTAATTACCATATATTAATAAAACTAAATGATAGGTATTGGCATTTTACTACATGTTTAAATGGTATTTTGCTTATATTCAACCCATTTCCCTTCCTTGTTTTCATTTAGTCCTAATTACCTTTTATTTATTTATTTTTTTCTCTAAGAGGCAGTGCTTGACTTTACACAGAAACCCAATAAAATGCCAGAGTGGTTCCAATAGCAATCTGTGCATTTAACTCATTCCCACCACCAACATAAATCAAGTTATTGAAAAAGGACACAAGATCCTATGCTCTTATATTATGTGGCATTTTTTTCATTTTGAAAGGTATATAGTTTTCTATTAAAGGTTATTTATATGTTGTTTTAAATAAAAATAACACATAAAAATGAAAACTAGAAATTTTAACATTAAAAGGAAAACACTATTTTGCCTGAGTCCAAAACTGACATTTACAAAAGATTATTTATTAATTTACAAAACAAAATAATGCATCCAAAGATCATAACCAAGTTTTCTTTCTCGGTGGGTTATGGAAAGTTCCTCTGGGGTAGGCAAGTTACCAACCATGTGACAGACATTAATCTCTAGAAATTATATTGGTATAAATGAATTAGAGTTTATGCTTATCTACTGAATAGACTGAATAATTGATTTAGAATGTCAGACTGATGCATTGAAGAGGGTAGTAGTGCAAAGTAATGAGCATAAAATACCACAATAAAAGAACCACCACAAGGTCAATAGGTGAAAAAAAATTGTCAACTGCTTCTTAAAAAGTCTGGAAATGTGAAAATAAATACATTTTTTTAAAGGAGCAAAAATGTATGATTATTTTGCATGTGTTTGTGTCTGTATGCCTGGTTTTTATATTCTCGTATGTTCATGTGTGTATGAATGTCCACACACATGTGCACTTATTCATGGAGTTCAGAGGTTAATTGCTGTAGAAATTCCTACCACCAGTAGCCTTTAAATTACCTGCCCAATTGGGTGTGGCCTCTTATATTATAAATGCCAATGTAAAGCACACCATCGCTCTTGCTTCCAGCAGCGTGATTCAGTTCCTGTTTCTCATTCGTGCAGAGGACTGTAATCTGTGAGTCTACTAAATAAATAATCCTTTCTTGTACTCAGTTCTGAGCTAGTGCGGGATTTCTTTTTAGCATCCGTCTTCAGGTCATATCAAATCTCTGCCACAACTGCTTTCCACCTAGTGTTTAGAGGTAAGTTTTCTCACTGAACATGAAGATTACTGATTTCACAAGGATACGTGCCCTGTAAACCCTAGGGATGCTCCTGTCTCTGCCCTCCAAGAACTGAGATTACAGGCACATCCCACCAAGCCTGTTTTTTACATCACTACACAAGTTGTCTCCCAATCCCCCTATATGTCCTTTTAAACTTATGATTTTTTTTTATTTTTGCTCTTTGTTAAAACATAGTGATATCACTGCATTTTTCAAATAAGGCAGTTGATGATGAGGATATGATATGCTCTGTTAATATTATTAAATTAGGTTTCAACTACTAATACCCAACTTTTCTAATAGTTGATGTGTGGTTCATTGCTGAGAACACAATAACAAGTTAATATAGATTTATTTTAATTATCACTATTATTTAATACTGACAATTATTTCAACCAACATTCATATTGCTTCTACCTTAATAATGATTATTTTAGAAAATGCATACAATTTTCACCTTATTCTACCACTCTTTTCTACATGAGTCAAAGAACTAAAGGCAATTTTAATGTCTGAGAACAGAAATGAAGTACAATATGATAACTATTAATCATTTTTAAGATATACTATGAGGCTAAATTTGCTATTTCATGTTAAATTATGTTTTATGAAGATAGTATAGTTACCATTTCTGAAACTCAATTTTTAACTATATCAGTACTATATCTATAGTTGCTGCATATCTAGAATTTTATAATTTATTATGAAAATAGACATCAAGTACAAATGGCTTAGCACTTGATAACATCTTGCTAGTTTCTTATGAGGATGTAATGTTATTTAGTATTTAAAAAATCAATTTATTGCAACATGTCTTAATTTTCCAAAATGTAAATAGTTGAAATGAAGCCTTAATCTAGTTAATCTTAATGAATAAAAATCAGGAGTCAGACATTAGTGTAAAGCCTGGAAAATGGAAGAAAACACAGCAGCTTCCATTATTTCATTTTTCTCTTGTTCCTCTGTCAAAAAGCTGAGATTCTGTCTAAACCCCACCTTATCACTTCCTGACTCCACCTCCCAAGTGCTGGGATTTTTAAGGCATGAACCATGAGTGCTGGTTTTAAAGGACTGTACCATCACTGCCAGACTTCTACAGTTAACTTCTACAGTTAACTAGTGATGGTCTCTTCCCTCTAATCTCCAGCCAAGCATTATTTGTCTGAACACAAACAAAATATCACACAACACTGAAAAAAGTTATCTATATTTTGCTAAATATATCTATATTTAGTCAGATTAAAAATACTATTTTGTAGAATCTCAACAATCATATCAACATAACAAATTATATTCAAGTTTAGAGATTAAATTTGTAAGTCCATCCTTACTGAATAGCTACTTAATATTTTTATTTATACTTATATTTGTGAAAGTATTGTCAGTCTACTTTTGTGGCTCAAATTTTGGGAAATTATATCCATGTGATCAACTTTAACATCATGTTAATTGTGGATGACTTATTCTTTTAAAAATGGGGTAGGCAGTTGACTCACTCACTGTTCCAGGGTAGCATGAAATGTTTTAAATAAATGTATATTAAATATATAAGATATTTTCTACTATTGAAGCTTTATTACTATGTATCTTATGGTGTGCATGTTTATAACTTTAATGTATATCAGTGAAGCATTGTCTTGCTTATATATTCACATTGTTCAAGTGGCCATTATCTATTACTACATGTTCAAACTACAGAATTCCAACTGTTCTTGTACAACCACAACCACATACACACTAGAGAGAGAGAAAGAGAGATATAAAAATTACTGTCCCTATTATAGTTCAAAGTTAAGGAAAAGAACAATTGTCATTCATTATTCCTTATTTTGATATGTGTGCATTGAATACAATTACTGGCTAAAACCATTGCAATCAAGGGTATTCACAAAACATGTTTACCAAAAACTGAATCGTAAGTAGATGCTAGTAAAATTGAGTAAAACCTGTATGCTTAAATGTAGGGAAATAACACCTGGCCATAATATTATGAAATATGCAAGATACTAGTGACAAATAGATTCTAGGATAAATAAATGAAAGAATAAATTTGATGTTAAGAACTTGTAGATGTACATACAATGTTAACATCTGAATAACGATAATATAAATATAGGCAAAATAAAAGTTTAAATATGGATATTTATTTTATGTACATAACAGATAACAGACAGATATAAAAAGACAAAAATGAAGAAGATTATAGAGAAAAAAGTATTTCTACTATATATTGAAGAAAAATATAGAGTATATCTAAAATAGGCTAAATTGAAAATATAGTAATATATTTAAACAAATATAATCTCAATATTAATTGCAATAAGTTAGTAACAAATACCAATAAAATATTCACAATTGATTTAGAATTTTTACATTTCTCCTTAGAAAGTTGCTTTTATTCATACATGGGAAGAGTAAATGTTCCATGATATCCAACATTATCTTACTCTTCAAAAAGTTATGGAGATACTATTATAAGCCATTTTGCAGATGAAAAAGTATGTTTTTGTTTTTTTTTTTTTGATAACTGGTTCAACTAATGCACACTCACTGAATACATTAGTGGTCTCTTATGTGTTATGAAAAATTGTAGTTGAAGTGTAAACTCCATTGACTGAGATATGTCTTCTTAATCAACTTTTTAAACACAGTAAAATATAAAACACAAACCATCACTTTGAGTTTGGACAAGGCAAACCAACAGAAGAAAAAAAAAGCCCATGAGAAGGCATAAGAATCAGAGGCTCACTAGTTTACACAGCTAGAATTCCCATAAAAACTGAAATCTATACACCAGATACACAGAGAATCTTGTGAAGATCCATGTAGATCCAGTGCTTTTGTTTCAGTTTCTGAGTTCATATAATCCTTGCCTAGTTAATTTAGAGGCCAGGCCTTGTTCTCATAGTATCCTCTATCCTCTCTGGCTCTTTTACTATTTCTGACTTCACTTTTTCAGGGTTTCCTACACTCTGAGGGTAAGGATTAGATGGAGACATTCCATTTAGAGAGGCTTATTCCAAGGTGTCTCTTTTTGTGTTCCAATCTGTTGTTAGAGGAGACTTTCCTGATGATGCCTTATAAGGAATTGATCCACTAGTTTAGCAGAATAGCATTAAGGTTCATTCTATCAGTAATTTTTAAGACCAATAGTATTTGGTTTTACCCTAGTCTCTGAGCTATCTAGCCTCTAGTTCTTGGTCACCGAAGCAGTATTGGGTATGGGTTCCATCTCTTGGAGTGGGTATTAAGTCAAATCAGACATTGGTTTGATACTACCATAAATGTTGTGCCCCTATTTTCCTAGCATATTTTGCTGTGAGGACAGATTGTAGGTCAATGGTTTTATGACTGGGTTGATGTACTATTTCTTTTTTGTTACCCTGCCAAGTACCCACCCATACCAAAGATATGTAAGGATGAAGGTTCTATGTAGACACCAGATTGATGTCTCCATGATCAATGAGTTGTGTGGATATTGTCTTCAGCTATTACTATGTTAAAAGCAACCTACTGTCTTGGCAACAGTCAGGATTGTCTCAAAATTATCATGAGACCCTTTTGGCAAACAAATCAGATGCAACCCAGTCCAAGTATTGGAAACTTTCTTTTGTGATTAGTGACAACCACATGGAACACTGTCTCCCACATTATTTGTAGGCTTCATCAGAATAACCTTCATACATTTTATGAAGTTTCCACTGCACTGTTTCCATATGACCCCTCCAAATACCTCTCAATTTTACCTGTCTTTCCCTCCCTAAATATCCTATCTCCCCCACCCCAACTGCCCACTTGATATTCTGATTCTTATGTATGCACCCCCAGTCTATTCATCAAATCCATTGTATTTTCCCATCCCAGAGAGATCCATCGGTCCCTCCTAGTGGACAAATTATAGATTGGTTATCATGTTTAATTGCTAATATCCAAATATTAGTGAATAAGTATTACATTTATCTTTCTGAGTTTAGATTACCTCACTCAAGTTGATTTTTTTAGTTTTCTCCATTTGCCTGCAAATTTTATGATATCATTTTTTAACAGATTAGTAATATTCCATGTGTAAATGTTCCACATTTTATTTATCCATTCTTCTGTTGAAGAGCATCCTGATTGCATTCAGTTTCTGGCTACTATGCACAGAGCAATAATGAATATGGGTAAGCAAGTATCCTTGTTATAGGATGAAGTATCCATTGGGTATATACCTAAGAGAAGTATACTTAACACAGAAATCTTTAATAAATAAATAAATTAATTTAAAAAAAGATGGATGTAGAGGTAGATTGGCTTCCTACTTTTGGAGGAACTGTCATTCTGATTTTCATAATGGTTGTACAAGTTTGGACTTCCACAGCAACAGATAAATTTCCCACTATTCCACATTCTCAACAGCATTAGCTGACTCTTATGTCATTCATTTTGGTCATTCAGAGAGGTGTGGTGGCACATGTTGACAGTATTTGCTGAAAGTAAATACTATGGTCAGGTCAGTAGGCATTACTTGTAAGTTTCACCTCTACCGTTGAATTGAAATATGACTTTCAGTTTCAGTTGTAACAGATTTAATTGACTTTGAGACATTGCTTTGTTTAACAAGATCTTAGAACTTCCTAACTGCCTTGCTATCATTGGTAGGGCATATTAGCCATGTTTTCTAAAAAAAAGAGCAAACATCTAGAAAACAACACTATTTTTTTTCCCATTTCTCAGTACTTACCTTTAGGGGAAGTTTTTGTGTAAGAGCTATGCTGTATAGTAAATTAATGAAATAAACAATATCTATAAGTGGAACGATTCTCCTATTATCAGATTTGCCGACAGGTATTGGAATAACATAGTAAAAGACATTGGGTTGCAGAGGAAATTGCACTGTAAATAGTCAGATTGCCTTCAGCATATGTTAGATCAACCTGGAGTAATGTCTTAGGAAATGTTAAATCTTTTAATGCATAGAAATGACCACATAGGAAGCATTTTTCTTGTCTTGAAAGCTAAGTTGCCTAAGGAAAAAAAAATAATGTATTTGGAAAGTGACATTCATTTTTAAAACTTGCCATGTCTGGTGTTTTTATATGCTATATTCATGAATAACTTCAGAGAAACTAGAGATGAATACTGATTAGAAATTTAATCAAAGAGTAATGAATTATTGTGCCACCTTAAAATCAATATTACCACAATCTTTTTTCCCTAAGTCCATGTTTAGTAATAAAAGCTAATTAAATTCTGACTCTGATGCAAATTCTCAAATGGCCATTGTAAAAGTGCCTAAAATGTGTCAAGAGACTTGCTAAAAATACTTTAATAAATTTGCGAACAAAATATTTGTAATATAATTTTAAGGTCTAATGGACAAATTTCTAGTTTATGATTAATTCAAGTAGATAAAACAATTTTACTAGAGAAATTTTCCTCAATAACCAATAGTCCAGATCATACATACTAAGTCTAGTTGTGTAACAGCTACCAGGAACACAGCAGAAGTAACAAACATCTATGGTTATTGCCTTAGGTTTCTGGATTTAGACAACTGACTTATTGCAATGGGCTATATACTATAATAATCATTTGCAATTGTGAAGAGCATCTAAGGCAGACATTTGATTAAATCTATGAATTTCTGACAAAGTTTCCAAGAGTAAATAATATTTTTGTATGTGCATTAACTTTTGACCATTTTTACATAATTTTTTTCTTTTTTTTATTCTTTTTTTTTTTAATTTCCATCTTTTTTTTTATTGAGAAAAAGAAAAGAAAAAAAAAGTTTCCGCCTCCTCCCAGCCTCCCATTTCCCTCCCCCTCCTCCCACCCTTCTCCCCTCCCCCCACTCCTCTCCCCCCTCCCTTTCCAGACCAAAGAGCAGTCAGGGTTCCCTGCCCTGTGGAAAGTCCAAGGTCCTCCCCCCTCCGTCCATGTCTAGGAAGGTGAACATCCAAACTGGCTAGGCTCCCACAAAGCCTGAACTTGAAGTAGGATCAAAACCCAGGGCCATTGTCCTTGGCTTCTCATCAGCCCCCATTGTTCACCATGTTCAGAGAGTCTGGTTTTTATCCTAACTTGCTGGTGATCATTGGATTCTTTCTACTAAGAAATTATTATTTTTTTCTAAGTATGATCACAGTTGTGAAAAGTAAATATTATATCTCTGTCTTTCTCTGCATATTTGGGATGTCTTAAAGCGACTTTTTTTGCTTTCAACAGTTTCTGAAATACTTTAATTTTTAAATAATTTTTGAGTTGGAAATGATGCCACATGCCTTTAAAAACAAGCACTTAGAGCCATGGCAAAAGCATCATCATATTCTCACTAGAAACATCAGAAGTTACACCCAAAAATTATCACCAGCATGACTGTACGAGTGTGAGCTGAAAACTCATATTTGTTTGCTCTAGTGAACATGCAAATATGGAAAGGGAAAAAGATCACTGATGCCTCAAATGTACAGAAAGAGCTAGAGGAAACTGAAGAAAGATGATAATGGAAGATATTGTTCACACCAGGGAAGGGCATGCCAATTGGTTTCTCAGTGCTAAATTGTCAGTGATGAAAAGCATACATAAAAATAACATTATATAAACTAAACAGCTTATATTTAATAACACACACTTATGTGTGTGAATTAATATATATTATATATATATGCATTCAATAAAAATTAGTGAAAAAGACAAGCTATGAATTTGAAGGAGAGCAGGGAAAGGAAAATGGGAGGGTTTGAAGAATGAAAAGAAAATGATAAATATAATCATATTTTCAAAAATAAACATACAAAAAATAAGCATTTAAAGTTTTGCATAAAGATGAAACTTGCCCTTTATGTTCACATGTATTCACAGAACCATTTCCCACAATTATGATTCTGAGTGAAATTATTTTAAAGTCTTTCACTATTGATATCAGAGATAAATTATATTCTAAGTTATATATGTAAGTTTGATTTTCTGTTTTTTTGTAGGCAATACATGTAAACCTATGACCCCATACTTTCAGATTCTTTATTCCATCTGTCCTTTTAGTAATTCCTTTACATCTCCTCCAAGTTGAATGTTTCTTTTTTTGCTTTCTTCTACTTTGTACTTTTAGAAACTCATTTAGAAACAGTGGTTGCATTTTAACATATGTTTACATTTATTTTTATTATGTATTCAGATCAATCTAGAGCATAAATTAGTAACTTAAGGTTGGTATTTCTTTTTTTTTGTTGAAGATTTTGATACACTAGACAGTGCAAATGCTTCAAATATAAGGGAATCACATACATGTGAAAAGCTTCCTCTCTCTACAAGTCTGACAGTGCACTTTGATCTCTGATTTTCTTTTGCTTGCAGTTCTGGTTATAGATTTCTGAACTTCTATGTTCAATACACGTGTTGTACTGCTAAACAAGACAGCCAGACAGTTTTTGGTTCATGGATAGTCTTGCTATGTAGCACAGGTTAACCTTGAACCCAATACTTACTGCCTTCTGAGCCCTGAGATCAAAGATTTGTGTTACAAAAATTGACACCAGGTTGCATTATCACATAATGTCACTGCTTAAGATGTAGAATTTCAGAAAAATGTCTCTTCTAGTTTTTTTTCAATTATTTCTCTTATTACTTATTTTCTGTCATATGTTGACTCTCATTGTTTCCGTGGGTATTCTAGGTCATGTCAGAAATAACTATCATTCATCCATCTCTCTCTAACAACTGTCTGCCTATCTATCTATCTATCTATCTATCTATCTATCTATCTATCTATCTATCATCTATCTATCTATCTATCTATCTATCTATCTATCTATCTATCTATC
>JABTXL010005416.1:9979714-10027661 GCA_025134845.1 Neodon shergylaensis | reverse complement strand
ATCTATCTATCTATCTATCTATCTATCTATCTATCTATCTATCTATCTATATCATATATCTGCTTACCTACCAAATACCTATCTATATCTATTTCATGTGGGAAATACCTATCATCTATCTAGACTCTCTCTATATTAGATCTATTTGTCTATAATCCATCTATCTTTTATCTATTATGTATTATGCATGTATCTTCTATAATCCATCTACCTAACATCTCTATCTATCTATTGACCGATCTCCCTATTATTGGTTTATCAACTATTTTTCTGCCATCTATCACCTAGATAACATTCATATATCTTTCATCTATTCATCTATGTATCTATCACTCATCTTCATCAACTTACCACCTATCTATCCTCTGTCTACATGTCTATCGTATGTATATATTATTGACTGTGATCTGTCATTCTCCCAGCTACTATAAATCATGAGATTAGATGCTTTGCATAAAAGGCAGGAAATAAATGTAGGAACCACAACTTAGAATCAGCATTGAAGAAACCATGATTGTCAATCATGTGGTACTATTTTATTCAAAGGAAGGAAATACATAATGACTGGTCACCTGGAAGACTAAAGTGAAAATGGTCAAACCACCTGGTGATCCTTTGCTATTCTATTAGGACCCAGCCCCCGCATGAATCCTCTTAATATTGCAAGCATTGTTTAACCTCCAATCCTGCCCTGAATAGATCATATCCCTGTAAAAGAGGTCCAATGTATGTTTTCAACCTCCACCAATAGAATCTAACCTATACTTAGCACTGATCCTTCCCTTGGGCCTTAGCCCTGAGGACTGTTTATTAGGTGATTCTTTTTGTAAAGGTCACAGATGTAGTTACTATCTTGCTCAAAAGTGTCTATATGGCTATGCCTAAAGCTTTGTTGTGATAATAGTCACATGGAAAAGCCTTTCCCAAAGTTTTACTATGCTTAAATGTGTAAGAAGAATAAACCATGAGGTCAGACCCTGGAGATTTTGACCAAGTGCCTACAAAGATGTTACTGATCATCTTTGCATTTTCTTTCTTTGCCACAGATTGATTATCTCCCTGCCAGTCATGAGGCTTGCAGAGTACCCAATGTAAAAATCCTTTAAGAATAAAGTGATGCACAGAAGATGAAATCAGAACTTTGTGGCTCACTTGCAAATGTGACTCCCTTTAACTAAGTGACTGCCATAGTTGTTAGTGTGCAAAGTACAGTGTAGCTATTAGAATTTTGACATTGGTTGAGAAAAGGTCTTGCAGCTCTTTCCATCCTATATAGCAGGCCTCCAGTTGATCTCCCTGTTTACAATATAATACTTTCACCTTCTTCTAAATTGTGTTCAATTTCCTAGAACCCTTTTGGGAGGTTTTGTTGTTTGGTTTCTTACTTGTAATTATCCTTCTCTATCTCTAATGGGATTAAGCAGCAATATTTGGACTTAGAGTTATTAACTTACCCTCAACATTGCTGAACAAACTGTTTTTAATTTCCTAATTTCCAGAATTTCTGCAACTTATAATTTTGTATAATATAAATTAGCTTTTATTCTGTTGATTTTATGCTGATTTAAATAAATATTAATAAGTGTTTATCATGTTTTTAGACTTTCAAATCTCCTGTTGCTTTATTTACGCTTCTCTTTGGAATTTCTCAACGCCTTTACTTTAATTTCTCAGAGATTTTTAAGAAGGCATGAAAAAGAAGCATTGTATTTAGTTAATAATATTGATATAAAATTTCTATGTAATTTTGAGTTAATGCAAACTATAGATTAAATACAAAACATCACATATATGTAAATAAATTTGTATTCAGCAATGAGATTTTATATAAATTATGTAAAAGGGTGAATGAATGGCATTGATCATTTAAAGTCTTTGTTTTTCCATATGGATAGCATTTCCAGTAGGTTTTGACAGAAGGAATCATGCCACTCAAAACACAGTTAATTAAGGACATTTCAGAATTTCCTTACAACACTTCAGTTACATTCAAGTTTGTCAAATAATTACTAAGGTACATAGGAGTAGAATTATTTGAAAATTTCTCATAAGAATTATATGATTCATTCTTCACAATTTTACTAATTACTGTTAACAATCTATAAATAGAAAATATAAGTAGGAAGTTTATACTGTGTACAGCAGAACCCAAGGAAAAAAACTGTCTGTCAAATCCTGTCAAGACAGTGTAAGATGGTTTTGAAAATTTTCCTGCCTCTGAAAATGGTCTGTCAGTTATGATAGGCCTTAGCCAAAGTTGGTTGCTCCAACATTGCAAATGAAACTTTGGGTGATTGCTCAGGCAGCTAATTGTCTCCGTCATATATTGTTCATTTTGGAAATTGTTTGATTGTACTTCCTGCTTACTCAAGTAATATTATCTCCTTACTTGGATCTTCGATGTGGTTGAAGACTAAATAGTTGTAGTTACTTTCCTCTCATGAGTTGGCCAAGTTATTCTTTATACAAGACTTAAACTCATTAGGATAAGATAATTATTCAAACATTTATCATATGTTTCTTGCTTGATATATTTGTTTTTATTGTATATAATTTTGTATTAGGCTTAGAACTCTCTTATTTAAACAAAAGGGGGAGGTATTATAAGAATTTCTACTACCAGTAGCTTGAAATTACCTGCCCACTTGGGGGTGGCCTCTTATACTATTTATGCCAATGTAAAGCAGGTGTCCAGGTTCTTTACTGGCTGCAGGATTCGATTGCTGTTCTCCATTCCAGCAAAGGATTGTGACTTGTGAGTCTACCTCTGAGTAAATATCCCTCTTTTATTCTCAATTCTGAGCTAGTATGGGATTTCTTTTAAGTGACTTTCTTCAAAAGGTCATACATATAATCATGTTTTTTTTTTTTTGCTTAGACAGTATTTCATATATCTCTTTGAGCCAACAGACAGTTTCTAAATTCTAATCTACATTTTTTCCATTTTAATTCACTGTCAGATGTGGCTCAAGATTAGTTGAAGTAAAACAGGTCACCAAATCTTTCCTTAGTGTGTTTCAATAATGACCTTACTAATGGATGATCAAGAAAAGATTAAGACTGAACATAAAGCCAAGCTCTGAATTGACAGGAATCTGGGTCAAATAAAGTGGAGAAGTGTGGTAAGCCACTTTCCAACATATTGTGAAGATATAGGTAAAGAGCTATGTGTGGAACTAGAACAGATAGTGAGGACAGAAGAACAACAACATTAAAAGGGTCATTGAATTTTATGACTGGAGCTCTATATGTGTTGTATCACCATAATTTAGAAGTAAAGAATGTCATTGTAAGGAGATCGAAGTGCTGCATATCACCAGAAGGTAATACTTCAATTTAGATGTATCTCAAATCCACACTTCTGAAAAGATAGGTAAATGTTTTTGAGCAACTCAATGACTTCAGTGCCACTGATAACACCGAGTGTAGTGGGAGCGGCCGGCTGCGTTCCTGCTGCCAGGCTCCCAGCTGCCTACCTTAGCCCAGGAAATAATAACACAGAAACTGTATTCTTTTAAACACTGCCTGGCCCATTAGTTCTAGCCTCTTATTGGCTAATTCTCACATCTTGATTAACCCATTTCTAATAATCTGTGTAGCACCATGAAGTGGTTGCTTACCGGGAGAGATTCTAGCCTACATCTGTCTCCGGTCAAAGAATCATGGCATCTGCCTCACTGCCTTCTACCCAGCATCCTGTTCTGTTTACTCTGCCTACCTTATTTTCTGTCCTATTAAAGGGCCAACGCAGTTTCTTTATTTAACCAATGAAATCAACACAAAACAGAAGACTCTCCCACATCAACTGAGGACTTGTTTAAATTACAGTTGTTGAAGACTTTCTTATTTTAGATAAAGGTGATGTAAAGGCCCCCAAATGGTTTATACCACAAAGTCAACTCACATTCATTTTGTTTTATAATTAGAAATTTAAACCCATAAAATTCTAACTAAAATTGCGAAACAATAACTGCAAATATTTTTTGTTGTAATAAGGAGCAGCGGGGCTGCGTCCCCAGCACCCCGGCCGCCTGGCTAGCTTATGCCCGAAATAACAACACACAAACTATATTCTTTTAAGCACTGCTTGGCCCATAATATCTAGCCTCTTCTTGGCTAACTCTTGCACCTGGTCTAGCCCATTTCTAATAAGGTATGTAGCACCCCTAGGTGCACTTACCAGGAAGATTCTAGCCTACATCCATCCTGGGTCGGAGCTTCATCGATCGTGTCTGCCCTGAGAGGAGCTGCATGATGTCTTCTCTGCTCCAGAGAGCAGAGCTGTCGATTCTGAGCTCACTTCCTCTTCTTCCCAGCATTCTATTCTGTTTACTCCTCCCACCTATGTTTTAACCTATGAGGGCCAAGCAGTTCCTTTATTACTTAACCAATGAAATCAACAGATTGATATATGACACTCCCACATCAATTTTTAAACTCATTATTGAAACTATCATTTGCTTCTTTATAGTGTGAGTTGTTTCCATTAAAACCTGGTCTTCTCATTAGGTTATAACCAAATATTAAGAACTTTCTGCAATTTAAATATTTATTGCTTAAAAAAACTAGCTCTAATATCACACAAAACATTTGTTCATTGTCTGTTTACTAACCTCCATCATGCTCTATGGTGAGTACATTATCATTTGAAGGTTTTTGTTTTTAAAGAGAAGCTATCTCCATATTATTGAACAATGCCAACCTTTGAACAGCTTTAAATAGGCAATGTTTCCAGAAGGTATTTATTTCACTATAACCTCATCCGTTGTATGTGAGTTGTTTTTACATGCAGTATTCTTCTTGATTGATTTATTTCTTTTCAGTAGTACATTAGCAAAACTTTAAAAAAATTATAATTTAATTTTTTATCGATTCTTTGTGGATTTCATATCATGTGTATCAATCCCCATCATCTCACCATGCCTTTGCATCCACCCTTTGCCCCACATTCCAAGATGAAATAAAATTTAAATGTCAAGAAAAAAGAAAAATCTCATCATTTAAGCTATAGTGTGACACAGGATACCTCTTAGTCCATATAGCTTTACTTGCAAGGGTTAATTGCAGTGAGTCATTTGTATGGTTTGAGGTCTCTGGTTTCTGCTACACTATTTATACAAGTTCCTCACTGAGACTCCTCTTACATATCCTGTTGTTGTCCTGTGTCATGGAGATTCTGAAGCTTTGGATCCACAAAACCGAGTACTTTCACATGCTCCAGAAGATCATAGATGCAGTGTTATTGAGATAGGCCCATTCATAGCCCTGGTACTGGGCATGGTTGCCAGCTGTGTTTCTCAGTCCACAATCTCTCCTTCATTCTCACCACCAGCATGAGTTCCACAGCACTGCCCTGGCCTGCTCAGTCTAAGTAATACGTAGCAAGAGGTGGACTACAAGCCCTTGTTGCCCTCTCATCGACACCTGTGCCACTAGGGCCAGTTTAACTACGTTGCCCTGGCAGGTGTAGTGACTACTCTTCCGAGTGTTGCAGATGATGAGAGACAGTGAGGTGCATATGGAATATAGAAGCAGTACTTCTCTCTCCTGCCCGTGTCACTATATGGCATATGAGGGGCGGGACCTGATCTCTCAAGAGTATATTCTCAGGGATGGTTCACTGTGCTCCCTTCAGTGGTGTCTACCAAGATGTCCAGAGATGGTGCAGTGTCTGTTCTCACAAAGTGCTGCAGTCAGTGAGGAGCACAGTTAGATGTTCCACTTTCATGACCCAGGGGCCAGCTCTCTTGCTTACTTCAGGCAATAGTGAGAGAGGGGTGCAATGGGTAAGGAGGAATAGCTCTTTATATGGCTAAGACCCAGTCCCAATTCCAACTGATCACATCTATAGTTGTTACTTTCAAGGTTATCAGCTGTTTGTCTTCAACTTTACTCATTGTGCTAAACATTTTGGAGTGGGTTACAAGGAAGGAAAGAGAAAGAAAAGGCCATTAATTTAGAATCAGAATCCATAGGGAAATATGATATCTCATGAATCTACATGCTTATGTTTTTATAATATCATAAAATGTAGATGTAATTAGCATTAATAACAAGCACAATAAAATCTTTTGAAAAGTTTTATGGAACTGGTACTGAGCATGAGTTCCAACTTCAGAGCTCTATTATATAGCATTTTGTAGAGATTATTTATCTTTTCTCCTTAAATTTATTCTATTAGTCTTATAGAATGATTAATGATAAACCATTGACTATTATTATGTGAATCTAATGTTTAAAATAGTTATACTAGCTTGAAAACATTTAAGGTTTCTGTATTTTTGAGAAAAAATGTACATGTTAGTTGCCATTGATTTTTATCCTGAAATTTTTATTGGTACTGTATTATTAGCTTAATTTCCTGAAGTATCTATGAGTTTCTTTGCTTAGTATATTAGTTTTGAAAAATGTGACCTATGCTTTTACATATTTAATTATTTAGCAAGGCAGACTAGAAATTTATGGAGCTAACCTAACTAAAGAAGAAGAAAACATTTTGTGAAAAATCTCAGTACTTCTATCAAGGATAATAAAAAATAATGCCAAAAGTTAATACATATGCTCACTAGCATTCTGAAGATTGTACAAAGTCAAACAGCTAATGAAAAAAGACTCTTGTGAAACAAATATGCATACACAAACACACGGACATCCGACATGCACATACACACCCAAAAATACATATAAAGTTGCATAGACCCACGAAAGCATACTCACAACACAATATGCTCCATAAGATACAATTTGGAACTTACCTGATATCACATATAAGCATATCAGAGCAATCAGTCTTACAATTCATTCCAGCAGCTCTGAAGAAGCTAATATGCTTCATCCTTCACTTGTCACTGAGCTACTCCATAGGCAGGAAGCAGAATCAATAAGTTAGCAAGAGATGGTGACAAGAAAGAATTTCTCTTCAGCAAAACCTTACTGTAAAATATTTCATGAATATTTTTTTCAATTAATATTTTTGCTATATTGGCTTAATCTTTATAAGCAAGTTCACAAACTACTTTCCTGAGAAGCTTTCTTGCTTTAGGTGATCCAAAATGAAATTGCATAAACATCATTTGAAACTATAGTAATACTATGGCTAGTTTTCTTTCTTCTAGCATTAAATTATTTTTAAAAGTTTTGTGTGTGAACACTCTATTTGCAACATTTTCAATCCATCTTCTTTCTAAACTCCACTGCTTCATGCATCTTATGAGTTCCATGTTGCCTCCTGACTCTTTGGATATGAATTTGCTCAAATGTAAACCATTAGTATACATGAATTAGGATTGCATTAACAAAATACTACAAGTTTACCTAAGTAAGCCCAGAAATTCTACCAAGGAACTCCTACAAATCAAAATGTAGTTAGTTCAGTAGTATAGCAGGAAACAAGGTTAACTCGAAAAAAACCAGTAGCCCTACTTTATACATATGATAAGTGGGCTGAGAAAGAAATCAGAGAGACATCACCCTTTACAATAGCCACAAATGACATAAAATATCTTGGAATAACTCTCACCAAACAATTGGAAGACTTGTATCACGAGAACTTTAAATCTTTAAAAAAAAAAAAAGAAGTTGAAGAAGACATCAGAAAATGAAATGATTTCCCAAGCTTTTTAATAGGTAGAATTAACATACTAAAAATGGCAATCTTATCAAAAGCAATCTAAAGATTCATGCAAAGCCCATCAAAATCCCAGCAAAATTATCCACAGACCTAGAAGAACAACACTCATCTTCATGTGGAAAAGAACAACAAAAAAAAAAAGGATAGCCAAAACTATCCTGTACAATGAAGGAACTTCTGGAGGCATCACCATCCCTGACTTCAAACTCTACTACAGAGCTACAGTACTGAAAACAGCCTGGTAATGGCATAAAAACAGACAGGAAGACCAAAAGAATCGAATCAAAAACCTGGATATCAATCCACACACATATAAACACCTGATTTATGACAAAAAAAATGGAAAAAAAGAAAACACATTCAACAAATGGTGCTGACATAAATGGATATCAACATGTAGAAAAATGATAATAGATTCCTATCTACCGTCATGCAAAAAAACTCAAATCAATACCAACCACATTAAACCTCATAAAAGAGAAGGTGTCAAGTACACTTGAACGCTTAGGCACAGGAGACTACTTCTTAAATATAACCCCAATAACACAGACATTGAGAGCAAGAATCAATGAATGGAACCTCCTGAAACTGAAAAGCTTTTGTTAAACAAAAGATACAGTCAACAAGACAAAAGAGCAGTCTACAGAATGGGAAAAATTCTTCACCAACCCTACATCAGACAGAGGGCTGATAAGACAGTTTATGCTGTAGAGGATGTGGAGTAAAAGGAGCATGTCTCCATTGCGGGTGGGAGTACAAACTGTTTCAGCTGCTTTGGAAATAAGTATGGTGATTTCTCAGAAAATTAGGAAACAACCTACCTCAACCACTTTTGGGTATATACCCAAAAAATGTTCCACCATGCCACAAGGCCATGTGCTCAACTGTGTTCATAGCAGCACTATTTATAATAGCCAGAACCTAGAAAGAACATAAATGTCCCTCGACCAAAGAATAGATAAAGAAGGTGTGGTACATTTATGCAATGAAATACTCCACAGTGGAAATAAAAACTCTCAATTAGTCTCATTCTGAGATTCTTGGAGGCAGGAACACCATTTTATACTGAGGTAGAGGTAAGAGCCAGTGGCTGGCTGTTTTGCTTTTGGGATATTCAGATTGAACCCCAATTTCTCTTTCTGAGTTTTGCTAATTGTACTTCATAATGGGACAGTTTTCCCATGCTCACAATTCAGAAGAGGCTCACCCATGTCTGCACTAGCAGAGTTGTTTCTTTGGTATAGCCCTGGTAAGGTGCAGGGCGTGCTTTCTGAAATGTTGCAGATATTGGGGATTCTCCTATTTGCCCCAGGCATTGATTGGGGAAGAGGGCAACCCTACTCCACCATGCTGCTTCATAACAGAGAGTAATGGGGCAGGACTGTCCTTGACCCCCACCACCTATTACACTCAAGAGAACAGGCCCTGCACCTCACCAAGGCAGCACAATAGAGCTAACTCTGTTAGTGCTGTGAGAGTGAGCCAGTCTTAAAATTGTGAGAGTGGAAGATGTGTTCTGGCTTCTCATTTGGCAATTGAGGGAATAGGTTGAGGAATGATGATGCTCTTCCCTTTTCCACGAACATCTAATGCATGTGTGAAAGCTGGCTCTGTGGTCATGTGATTAGGAGAGTGTTGGCTTAATATATTGGCATACCAATGTGAGCCAACTACATCCACATAAAACCTGAGAGAGATTGAAAAGAAATTCTAAACATAAAAGAACAGAATTTAGTGCAGCCTTTTGGAAGCTGCATTTTTTTCCCGGATGGGCTCTGTTTGCTGGCAGCTATCAGGGGTACTGAGGCTTCTTTAAGAAAAGGATACCGACACAACATAAAAAAAAAAAAGGCAGCTTCCTGGTTTGGGTAGCATAGACTTTGGTTTTTTTCAGAAAGCCAAGCACTTGAATAGGGTATGTGGGCAGTGTGCTGCAAGTAATTTGGTAGCAGCCTGGGCCAACTGTTTACCTGAGTTGAGGTGGTGAAGAAGACTCCCTCTTGGCAGTCTCAGAGGCAGTAAATGGGCCTCTGCCATCTTGGACTGGGCAGAGCCAAAAGGCAAAGAAACCTTAGTTCTGGCCATATTGTTTAGCATTTTACAAAGCAGTCCTGGACAGAAAATGATTTCAGACATACAATAGGACAGATTCAGACATAAAGGATTTCTAAATGAGACACCATGTATTTTAAAAATGCATGTAGGCTTGTGAGAGAAAAGAAAAGAAATTTAGATCATTAAAAAATAGTTTTAAGAAATAAAACAAAGTCTTTAAGGATACATAGTACAGACAGTCATAGACTGAAGGAGTAAAGAAAATTAAGCCATATAAAGATGGAATATACACAGACAGTTTGGGTTATGTATATGATTGTGTTTTATTTGAAGTTTTGGCTGTGAAGGAGCTAATTACAGAGAGATTTCATTGTATAGGCTTCTGAGCTAAACCAGTACACACACACACTATATATATATATATATATATATATATAGTATGTTGACTTAAAATTTAGGGTCTAAGGATATGTTACTTTGGAAAAGATGTTCTGCTTTTGTTTCCACAGATGATGAGAACCTGTGAATTACTTTCAAACTAATGTGGTTCGACGGAACAAGATCCCCTTACAATGAACATGTGCAAGTATAGATGGATGGACAAGGGGGTGGTATACAACATGGAATTTTAGGTAGCACTGTAGTTTCTATGATGAGATTTCTAATTTTCCCCTTTAAAGTTTTTCTTTTTGTTTTCTTACTTTTTTTCTATTGAATTTTGTTTTATTGGGCAGGATGCAGGGACAGAGAGCAGATTCGAAGGGATGGGGGAATGAATAGGATCAAGATACTTGATGAGAAAGACATATAAAATAAATTTCTTAAAATAAAAATGTGTTTCTTTAGATTCTTAATTTGTTTTATGTCACAGAAGAAGAATATTGCTCAACTATGTTCATAAGAGCATTGTTTGTCATAACCAGAATCTGGAAACAACCTAAATGCCCCTGGACCAATGGATGGGGCTAAAAAAACATCATTTTGAGTGAGGTAACCCAGATACAGAAAGACAAGTATCATATGTACTCACTTATAACTGGGTTTAAAACATAAAGTAAAGAAAACCAGAGAACTTAGACAACAATGAGGACACTAAAAGAGACATACATAAATCTAATCTACATGGGAAGTAGAAAAAGATAAGATCTGAGTAACTTGAGAGCATAGGGGAGGGTTGAAGGGGAGGATAGATGCAAGGAGGGGAGCAGAGAAAATGTAGAGCTCAATAAAAATTAATAAAAAACTTATATTTGAGTAAAAAAGAATATTGTCACAGCATTGCATTTTCTGACTACTTCGTTTGGAAAAAATAATTCCAAATAATTGAGTCAGAAAAAGACTATAATTTTATTTATGAAATGTCATTGAGCAGATAGTGCTATATGTATAAAATCATATTTTATATTTTGAAGATTATATAGAAAAGCTCAAGTAGCATAAATGCTTACCCAGTAAATATCTGACTATCTGTAACCATTAATTTGTTCCAGAATTCAGTTTCAAATGTCACATTAAGCTGTGAGTTATTATTTGTGCAGAATTACATTTTGCTAGAAAGCAAAAACCACAGGTGAGCAACTAATCAGAATGCGATGAAAACCTCATATGAGAATTTGAAATAGTTCTCTGCCTCCTGGCAAAATATGTTACATCTCAGCAAACTATTTGCAAAACAACTTTTAAAGATCTCAAAAAAGAATAAATACCATATTGATACAGCAAAATTACAAAATATGATCAGGGTAAAACTATAATACTCTTAGCAAATAATTAAATCTGAACTGAAAGATATCATCTTAAAACTTAGATAACCCCCTTACATAGAGGTGACTACCTCATTAATCAAATTTTCATAAGCATGTTAATAATCAGAGGTGTGACCTTGGTGTCATATGCTGATTCTATATATGACACTAAAATGATCCATTTGAAGAAATAGTCTTTCAATTAATAACCTTTGTTACAGAACTAGCCATACTTAAAGAATTGAAGCACAACTGCCAAAATTCTCTGTGAATGGGAATCATATCACTACATATGGCACTGTTTGGGATTTGCTAAAGTTCTTAAGTAAATACCTTTTCAAACAATTCTCCTTTTCATTGACGATTTAATTGTTTTGAACATGCATATATATTTCAATTTTGACTTATGACCAGTGATACATTGTAGTGTTTTAAGCTATTTCATCCCAGGGTTTTTATTCTCTACGTGTGTTTTATCAAATGGTTCACTTAATTCATTTATTTACTTCTTTAATGCTTCATTAACATGTTATGACCTCTTCTAATTGTTGAGATTATAATGTAATTATAACATCTCTTCCTTCAACCCTTCAGAAGTCCTTGCTCTTTTTCAAGTTAAGGGCTTCCTTTTGCTTTAATTGTTTTTACAAGAATTACTTTACAGGAATATGTATATATATATATATATATATATATATATATATATATACACACATATATACATACATGTATATTCCTGTAAAGTCTCACCATAACTGCTTAAACATGAATTGAACATGAACTAAAATAGACATGCTGAAGTGGAACTTGGAAAAGTTATGGACCCTCAAATCTTAACAAACAGCTATAGACAAATAAGAAATTCTATGAGCTGGAGAAATAGTCTTCCCCAGGGAAGAGCACACAAATTATCTATGCCATATTAATGGTCACTTCTGAGAATCCACATTCAAGTAACATTATGCATAACACTTTCATTTTTAAGTTTTTGGTTTATGTTGTCCAAATAAATCTGTTTGCATATGTGATGATTTTATGATGCAATTCTAGTTTCTAATTATCATAGTTGGTATGAAATTTATTTACCCATAGAGATGTATTTCACTACAAGTACATTAATCAGCATGATGAATTCAGAGAATAAGTATATAAATATGCTAGAGAATGGCTAAGGATGTGCAAGTAATTATAATACTGTACAACACTAAATAGTTTATCATTTTGTACATTAACCTAGAGGGGCAACTACAAAACTGGGAAGATAATATTAGCATAGCTATAATTATTACTCAGTAAAATATGTCCACCGAGCACTTATGTGTGCCAGCTGCTACAGTATATCAAATTGAGAAAGATGTACAAGTCTGATCTAATGAAACAGAAAGAAGGAGACCCAGAATAAATAAATGAGTGAGCCAATTATCTGTGCTCTCCTAGTGATGAATATTATCTGGTAAATTTTTGTGGTAGTTAACTAAAAAACTAAGTGTTTTTAAAACCACCTTACCTACCTGAAACACTTCGTTTCATATAACAGTAGGACTATGTACTATGAAACTATTCTGTTTCATTCTTAGGCTTACTTGAAATGTAAATAAGTCTAGTTAACCCTTATTACTAACCTTATTAGTAAATAAGGCAAATGTTGATTGTGATTTTCTTTTCAGAAAGGGTTTACCTGTGTCCTAGTTGTTCTGAAGCTAACTCATGTAGACTAGGCTGGCATTGAATTCATGGAGATCCACCTGTCTCTCCCTCACAAGTGCTGGGAATAAAGTTATGCACCACCTCTGCCTGGATTGATTATATTTTAAATTGTAGAGATGGCAAGGGCATGTGATGATCAAGAAAATAGAAAAGAATATATATATATATATATAGCTAAAAACAGAGACTATGGAAGCCAGTCATAAAAGGGTAATAGAGTTTTCAAAACGCAGGAGATAACTTATTCTAATATTAAACACATAGTACAGGATCCCAGAGTAAAGTTCTCTAAATTTATTCTACATTAAATTGGAGAGAAAGAGGGAGGTGATCAAAAGATGTCAATGGAAAAACAAAACATTTTGAGTTTTTGCTTCAAGAAGCAAATTGTGCTAAATCCTAAAATCAGAAGACATACTTACCATGGCCTCCATCTTGACATAGGTAAGGTAGTGAGAGGAGAACCAAGTATGAGTTGACATAGACTGCCAAGAGCAATGTCCTATATATCAGTTACATTTTCTCTAATATTCACTCTCAAAGAAGAGAAGTAGATCAATGCATATTTACCAGTGAAGGTTAATTCTAGAGTTATTCCCATTGCTTTTTGTGATTCATTAAAAAACTTATTTCTCCTTTAGTTATTTTGGTGAAATTACCTAGTAGAATAGGAGAAAGTTATGAATGTAAATAACAATTGCTTTAGAAATGAATTCTATGTATGATACAGAAGGAAGGAGAAACTAAACCCACTTTGAGAAGTAGAATAGACTTTGGGAATAGCAGGTAAAGAGTCACCTTTAACATGACAGTAGGTTAGGGATGTAGGCAGAGACGCAAGGACTGAAGAATTCAGAACAGGAAGAACATAAGTGTCTTGCATGTAATGTATTGTTACTTTCTGCCTATACCATACATTCTCAAGTTTAGTAACAGATGAACAAAAGACGCCAAGTCTTTTTTTGTCCCTAATAGAGACTATATTAAAATAGGGAAAAGGCAGGTATTTATGATAAAATCATATGTTGTAGGATATTTGCACACTATGAAGAAGTATTGATGTGATTGGTGTAATTGAAAGGCGAATGGCCAATGACTAGGCAGGAGAGATAAGCAGTTTGTACATGTCCTTTATTAGGACTCATTACAGTGTTCAAAAATTAGGAGGAAAAGATCTATGAATGCAGCTGAGGGAACAGGAACCTTGGATATTCTCCATAATTGTTTGGTTTTCATTTGACTGTCAGTGAAAAATAAGGAATATAAATTATGATATAAACTCTTGAAACTTCCAGATTGCTTTAATTTAGCAATAATTCTTCAAAGGGTCTGTATATTGAAAATGTTTAAATATCTTTGTTACTATGTACTGACTCTGCCTACATATTTATTGGGGAGATTATATTAAAGGCACATTTTCAAATTAGTGTAAGAAATACCACTCTTGGGTATATTCCCAAAAGTGGTATTGCTGGATCCTGAGGTAGGTTGATTCCAAATTTTCTGAGAAACTGCCACACTGATTTCCAAAGAGGTTGTACAAGTTTGCATTCCCACCAGCAATGGATGACTGTTCCCTTTACTCAGCGGTAAAAAACAATGGCATCTTGAATTTTGCATGCAAATGGATGGAAGTAGAAAACACTTTGCCGAGTAAGATAACCCAGACCCAAAACTATGAATATGGTATGTACTCACTCATTAGTGGATTCTAGCCATAAACAAAGGACATTCAGCCTATAGTTTACAATCCTAGAGAAGCTAAGTAATAAGGTGAACCCAAAGAAAAACATATATAGATCCTTCTGGAAATTGGAAGCAGACAAGATCGCCAGGCAAAAGTTGGGAGCATGGGGGTAGGGATGGGTTGGAGGAAGGGGAGAGGGAGAGAGAATGGAGAAGGGGAGGGTTGGGGAGATCCTGGGGAAGTGGGATGATTGAGATGGAGGAAGGACAGATATGGGAGCAGAAAAGAAGATATCTTAATTAAGGGAGACATTGTGGGGTTGTCAAGAGGCTTGACTACAGAGGGAGTCCCAGATGTCCACAGGGATGTCCCCAGCTAGAACCCTGGGAAGTGGAAGAGAGGGTACCCAAACTGGCCTTGTCCCATAGTCAGAATGATGACTATCTTGAATATCACCATAGAACGTTCGTTTGGCGACAGATGGAGATAGAGACAGAAACCCACATGGGAATACTGGACTGAGCTCCCAAAGTCCAGTTGAAGAGCAGAAGGAGGGAGAATATGACCAAGGAAGTCAGGACCAGGAGGGGTTGATCCACCCACTAAGATAGTGTGCCTGAATTAATGGGAGCTCACTAAAGCCAGCTGGAAAGGGACTGAACGAGCATGGGATCAAATTGGACTCGCTGAATGTGGCTGACAATTGGGGCAGACTGAGAAGCCAATGATAATGGAACTGGGATTTGTCTCTACTGCATGTAATGGCTTTTTGGGATCCTAGTCTATTTGGATGCATACCTTCCTAAGCCTGGGTGGAGAGGGGAGGGCCTTGAACTTCCCACAGGGCAGGGTACCCTGCCCTCTCTTAGAACTGGAGCAGGAGGGGGGAAGGTGAGTGGGGGAACGAGAGGGAAATGGGAGGAGGAAAGGAAGTAGAAATTATGATTCCTAGTATTAATAATGTATTAAAAAAAGAAAGAAAAAAATATCATTTTTGTCTATGTCACAAGTATCAACAAAATTGATCTCAATTAATAACCATAATATTGTAGTATTTGGAAGACTGCCACTTCTTTCATTTTAATTATTTATTAAGTAAACAAAATTAAGTACAATACTGTCATCACTACTCTTGCTTAGAATTTTTATCTTATCTTAGTAAGCATAAAAACTCAATTAATAATTTCCATTCTTTAAAATAATTGATAACTTTAGTGTGTTTATGTATGTATATAAATATATATTCAAGTGCATGCACATATCTTAGAATATGTATAGAGACCAGAGGACAACTTCTATTAATTTGTGTCTCTCTTCATAATATAGGACCCTTGGAAGGAACTTAATAAATCAACTGTAGCCGGAGGCTGTTCATTCATTTCCAGATTTCCCAGACACAAACAATCACACAAAACTATCTTAATTATGGCAATACTCAGCCTATAGATCAGGCTTCATATTAACTAACACGTACATCTTGAATTCACCCAATTCTTTAAATCTATGTACTTGCAATAACCTGTGGCTTACTGATAAAGGCTTGGTGGGGATTTTTCTCCTTTGGTAGCTACATGGTGTAGCTATATATATGTCTCTTCCAAACTGGGAATATCCTGCCCTACCATGTCGCGTCCACCCTCGACCAGCAAGGAAAAACGCAACACCCGGAGCTCTTCTTGCAGCAGTTTTCAGGACTTTATTCATAGCAATCTATCTCCTTCTCCTTCTCTTTCTCTCTCTCTTCTCTCTCCTCCCCTCTCTCCTCTCTCCTCTCTCTTTTCCCCCTCTCTCCCCGGGCAAACCTCTCCCAGCCCTTAAGTAGGCATGGGCTGCCAATCCCGGATTGCCAGGTGGGCACTGCCCATAGGCCCACGCATATGCAAGCAGCTGATGATCGTTGCGTGATCAGGCATAAGTCAGACTTTAGCCATAGGAGTTGATTATACATCTCCATCAGTTGTGGCTTCACACAGCTCGCTACATACCATAGGCCAAAGAAGCTTTATTCCTCTAGCCATAAAAGATACATATATAGAGAATGATATACACATCATCTCACCTTTTCCATCTAAATAAAAAGGACAGTTGTAACTTAACATTTTAAAATTTCATATAACAAAACAGGTATCACACAAGAATTAGACTTACAATATTTAGTTTATTTGTATCTAGAATGTTTCTTATCTAATTTATCTTTTATCATAGATTAGAAAAACTATCATTATAACTATCTTTCTTTAACTCTTCAAAGACAAGGAGTGCATTGTAAATGACTTCCAAAACTCTAGAATTGACACAGACAACTTGCTGCCTGGACAGCCACACAAAGTTTTTCTGTAACTTTGGGGCCTCCATCTTTAAGCTGCAGCCCATAATATCTGGCAGAGTTTTCAACAAAGCAGAAAATTTGAAGATTTGTTTTGCCTTGCAATGCCTAAGCTCATCAATTGCTTTCTTCTGTGTTTTGCAGAATATCTGGCAGTTTTTTCTGTAAAGCAGAAAACCTGAAGGACTGTCTCATCTTCTTTAGACAAGTTTAATAGTTATATTTCTGGGTACCCTGCATGTTCAGCTTATACAGCATACCATCAAGCAGTCCAGGCAAGAGCAGTTTCTTACCCAAATTGCTAGCTTGATCACATTGAAGGCAAATTCCATCATGAGTTTCTTCAATACCCATCAGCCTCTCTGTAGTAACTGGTGCTGCCAGAACAGACATATCTCACTATTGAGAAAAGTCTTGTTAAAAAAATTTAAATGCCATATTCTGTAGTTTTTCTTTTCTCCCCCTCCCCTCCCTCCCTGCCTCCCTCCCTCCCTCCTTCTCTCCCTCCTCTCTCTCTCTCCCTCTCTCTCTCTCTCTCTCTTACTCTCTCTCTCTCCTTTCCTTTCTTTTATTATTTTTTGACAGGGTTTTGCAGTATAACCCTGGTTGTTCTGTAACAAAATCTCTAGATCAGGCTGGCCTCAAACTAACATTGCTGGAACTGAAGTAGTGATTACCCACTACCCAGCTTATATTCTTAATATATAAGTTAAAAACAACTAACATTAAATGACAAATTAAATTTGTTTTTTTTAAAGTAATAAGCATATTTAATCTACCTGCAACTAACACATCATGTTTTCCTTCTCAGGTTCTTGTTTTAATCATCCAAGAATATGTCCAATATAAAATGAATACAAGAATCTCCCTTCATGTCAGGATTAGCATTTGATACAAGAAAGAAAGGGGGGATTAAATATATTTCTAATTTTGATTTTGTTTACATATTTTAGATGTCTTTTTTAAGTATCTTTCAGAGAAAGTGTTTCTAATAATTTTACTAATAACATATTAGAGATGTAGAATTTATTATTTTCTCCTTCATCTAGATTATTTGTGAAATATTCATAGCTAATCTTCAATCAAGCTAAAAAAGCACGAAATATTAGTTATCATCAAATTCCACTTGTGTACTTCATTATTGTTATCAAACATGACTTGACTTTATTGACTATATGCACCCCTAAAATCTATATATGCACTTGATATCCTACAAATGGGCTGAGCATGGTTTTATGGCAAACAATTTAAATGGATACATTTCTGCATGTCTTTGACTTATTCTCATTCTTAATGAATACACACAAGTCTGCGTTAAGGTATATTTGCAAAGTAATAATCACCTTATTTTGCATAATAGGATTTAATATAATATAGAAAAAACTCATTAACAGTCTTTTACTAATGCCTATGATAAATCATTCTGAATCATTATATCATTTTAAACAAAGGATGCACAAAAAATTCAATAATGTCTCAATGTAAGTCCATCAGTGCAGCAAATGCATCAATATGATGGAAGATATAGATCACAAGAGAGGCTGACCTTGTCTAAGAAACAGAGCTCTAATATAATTTCTGTTGCTCTCTCCTAAAATAAAACTTTTAAGAAAAATAATAGCTAAAGTTTAAACTTCATCCCAATTATAAACTGGAAAAATCCAAGGATTCATGAAAATTTGTACAATCCAACTTCATATTTAATGATTGAAGAAGGAAGCCTTGTTTCTACTTGTAATTCTCCATAATCAACATACAAATGTCTCAAAATGAAAATGAAAGATTGATCAAAAACATAATATTGAAGAGGAGAATTTGAGCTTCTTGTCATGAACATTAATATCTCAACAATTTAGATGAATTAGATTTAGCTTTTGTATTGGTAAACATTCTTTTTTCAGAAGGATTAATATCTGCAACTGGTTATACTGAGAGGCACTGGCTTATTTTTTCTGCAGTATTATATAGAGGATAAATAAAGGAATCTATGCTTTATGATTGCTAGTTCATAGGTTCTCAATATTTGAAGCTTCCTCAACTAAATAATTTAACATATATGTATAAATTGTGCTGCAGTTGAACATAATAACATCATGGAATTTCAGCTTTCAAAGGTGTATGACTGTCAATACCCTGAAGATACCACAGTCTTGAGGAATGGCAGGTGACTCTCTTCACTTCTAATAATGAATAATGATGAAGGGAAGCCATCACACCTCTTTGACTTTGTTCTGGGGCCTTTGCAATATTCCACAGTTGTGGATCTTTAATTCAGTATGTAATTTCTCAAGTTTTTAGTTTCATGTCAGTGTTTCTTAGAAAAGAAACCTTATATGCCTCCTCAAATGATATATTGCAGATTTTTCATATTCTCCTATGGAAGATAGTTAATATTTATTTTATTAATATAATTGAATGTAGATACTTATGCTCTTAGATGAAATGCATTATTTAGCTATGGGACATCACAAACTTGCTGATATTTGTGACAACGTGATGATGCAAGTTAGAACAATGCGCTAAACATAATGTATTTTATTGAATGATAGACATTTGTATTTTATTGAATGAAAAATCCTTAGATTTGATTAGTTTCTTTTTTATTTTTGCATTGTTTAGATACATTAGGGACAACATAAGCTTCTTTTCTCTCATGATAAGAAAGATTTGGCCTCAAGAATTTTCCACCTGGAATGCTATTCTTCAGTATCTTTTTATGTTTGATTTATTTTTATTCAGCTTAGTCATCTATTATCACCTTAGGAGAAATTATGATATATATACTGATAAGTAAGTTATAAAAATTATTCAAGAATACAGCAAATTACATAGCCAAGCACAAGATTTCAAAATGATATTTAAATTGTATACATTTGGATATATTCATTAACTATAATTATCATTTCTGGCAAAAAAAATACAGTCATCCCTATATTTATCAACCTTTCCTGGGTAGAGGTTAGAAGGACCTAATACTCAGCTACAAATAGTTAGCTTCATAAAGCATTTAGTAACATTTTTATTCTACAAAGTTTTCCTCTGGAATATTGCCTAACTTTAAACATATGATGCTTTAACTGTAATGTGTCAAAGAACTTGATAATAAAATATAAAATATTTGTATTGTTATGTTGAAAATGATTACAAGCAAGGCCCACTAACACTAAATAAATTAATCATTTATGGATTCAATGTTTATAACAAGTTTATTTTGTTATCTTTTTTGAATTTATATCATAACTACACATTTTTGAGTTTATTTAAAGCAAGATTTGATTGATTGAATATAATAATTCCAGTTCTTGATAAAATAATAAATATAATAAACTATACATTATTATCTAAGATGCCAAGAATAAGAAATATTTTTGTACTTCAGAATTTTTTGAAAATTTAAAGTAGCTCCATATACATAATGAAATTTCCTAGAGATGTACCAAGATTATGAAATTAATTTATATGACATACACCTAAACACACAAATCAAATCTAATATTATACAAAATTTTAAATAATTTTGGCATGAAATAATTCATAATAAAGAATTTTCCACTGGGCGTAATATCAAAGTTCGAAACATTCTATAGATTTCAAATTTTCTAATGAAAGATATTGAAACTATAAAATATGAAAATATATATGGAATAACAATATGTATTATTCAGGATTCTCTAGACTAACAGAACTTATAGAAGAACTGTCTCTGCATAAAGAGAAAGTGGATTAGTTAGAATGACAGGCTCGCTTCAGTTCCACTAATCCAACAATGATTGACTGTGAAAGTTCAAGAGTCCAGTAGCATCTCAGTTCACAAGGTTGTATGTCTCAGCTCGTCTTCCATTTGTGCTGAAATCCCAAAGTAGTGTCTATGCCGATGAAGGAACGGACTAGCTAGAAATAGAATAGAGCAGTCAAGGAGCAAAAGCTTATTACTTCCATGTCCTTAGACTTCCAGTAGACAGTGTAGCCTAGATTTCATCTGGGTTAGTGGGGGTATCTTTTCCCAGCTCAGAGTATCTGGGTAAATCAGTGCCTTTCTACATCAAATATGAGTCTTAGAAATGGATCTTCTTACCTCAACGTAAGCAAAATCCCCCACATTTGTGCCTTTTATCTTTGGAGTATAGTTCCAGTTGCTCTCAAGTTGACAAACAAGTAGAGGCATAACAAAATAAGTTCTCTAATAATTGTCAATTTTATATAGAACCACACATTATCACTTTGATTATTAAATGTAAATTAAGAAATGATACTTGTTAAAATCAGATGATGATAAAAGTGAATACCATTTCTCTGAATTTCTCTGGGAATTCAAGGTATTCAAGTAACTTGTATAACAAATTTGCAACAAGCTCTTATTTTCAAGTTTTAAAAATATTATTATTAAGTAAAGCTAAAAATATTTTGAAAAACAGTTTTAACTCCTCACTTTTGCTTAAAAACCTATCTAATTTAAAAATAAGTATAAAAAAGTAGATGGTCATGGATCAGATGGTATTTCTTCTTCAGAATTATGTTGCAAAATAACAGCAACTGAGGCAAAAGAGGAAATCCTAGGAGGTTACTAAAAAGAGTAAAGAGAAATAATAATGTATTTTATGCATGAAAAGTTAAGAGAGGTCAAAGTCTCAAAAATTCAGAAAGCATACTAGAAATTTGTGTTTTTTTTCTTTTTTTATTATTTATTTATTAAAGATTACTGTCTCATCCCCACCGCCGCCTCCCCTTTCCCTCCCCCTCCCCCAATCAAGTCTCACTCCCTTGTCAGCTCAAAGAGCAATCAGGGTTCCCTGCCCTGTGGGAAGTCCAAGGACCACCCACCTCCATCCAGGTCTAGTAAGGTGAGCATCCAAACTGCCTAGGCTCCCACTATTTTGGTTAATTTTGATTTTTCTGTTGAAATCAAACAGATCATTGGATGACTATAAAAAGATAAAAATGAAATGGTGTATTTATATATTGTTTTGAGAATAACTACATACCAATTTAAGATCAGTCAACAATGATGATTTATTTTAGTCATCACTTTAGGCATGTATGATAATCACTGGAATTACTCCCTTTTCACTGAGGAATGCAAGTCTTGGAGAAAAAAACCTAGATATATTCTGGAAGATTCTTTCCTAAGGACTAGCTTTCACATCATCGTAAGGTTTCCATGAAAGCTACCGAACAAAAAGTTATCAACAGTACTACCCCGTTTTAAAGTGTATGAACGACAAAATGACAGTCCAACAAGATAGATGCCAAAGATGAAAAAGTGGCACTTTTACGTTGTGGAAATCAACAGCCATCTCATTGGACTTCAGGCCTACTCAATATCCTTATATACACATATAAGTGTTGTTTCAACCTCTCATTAAAGAACCTCCTTTTGCTGTAGATAGAGATGACTGCAGAGATTTACAACTGAATAAAATGCAGAGAAGTTGTTAACAGGGGGTATTCAATTATAATTGGTACATCTACTGTACAATTCCCACATTTTGTGTTCAGAAAACAAGGAGAGGGAGATGGAAGTAGTGTAAACACAGAAGATCAAGGACCTTTGTTGCTAACTAGTTGCTATATGACAGAGGCTGCCATATTCATCAAGCTTGTAATCAAATCAAGAGCTACATAATGTCAACATCAGTTTACATGTCAACGTGGATGTCAGAAATTTTATAAAGCTGCATCCCTCTATGAAAAGCTACTAGCTGCCAGAAGAATCAGATTTCTCTGCAATTAGTCTCTCTGAAATATTATCCAATTTCAAGTGGTCAGTTCTAAACATGTACATATTACAGTAATATGTCCACTCAGTAGTTTTACATAACATGCATACCCATACACATACACACATACACCAAGAAAAATTCATGAATTTTAAAGAGAAAATATAGGGATAGAGAAAATGAAAGGGCAAAAGAGAAATAGAAATGATATAAATACATTACTCATGTATAAAGTTCTGCAACTAAAATTTTTAATTAAAAAAGTGTTTTCTATCTCATCTCTAGTCTTCAGACTATATAGTAAATTGGAGTTTTGGGTAGCAAAGGCTTTCAATCACTCAGACCTTAGTTTTATTCCTCTCTTTAGGATATCATCCCTGTCTCTGAAATTTCTCGGTTTTGTGTTACTCTTCTAATATCTGCTGCACTTTCTCATTTTATCATTTTTTTTGTACAGAATAATTCAAATGCTCCTAAATTTGATGAGCCTCCCTTGCCTCCAACGTGTCATTTATGTTAGATATTAACACAGAATGAACTATCAATCAATTAACCACATACATGCAGTAAGCTAAGCATGTACAAAATGTTCATGTACATTGTCTATTAGTTTGTAAATTATGAAATACAAGTGTGGGATTATAATAAGATATATGAACTTATCCTTATTTATGGGCAGTCTTGTCTTTTATCATTTTCTGCATCAGTAGTAACGTTGGTGTCTTTAAGATATATCATACAAAAGATGTCTTTATGCCATCAGAAGTACAGAGGATTGTTAGAATGACTTCTTACTGTTGAGGGGACTTTCTAGCATAAAGCCATGTACTCTGAAATCTTCCAAAACACTCAACATTTTCTCTGTTTTTTCAATGTGAGCCACTGTCTCAGGTTCCAATCATTAGGACTATAGTATCTTGATGGACTTATACCTTGAGGTATCAGCCAAAATAAACCTTTTCTGTCATATGTTATGTTTACCAAAATACATAAGAAAAATAACTAAGACAAAAATTTGATATTGAAAAATGTGGTTATTGCTGTAATGAATCATAATATATAATTCTTAAACCTTTAAAAATGGTTCAAGGGAGAATGTGGGGAAGATTGGAAGTTTATATTAAGCAGACATTCCAAGTTGAAAGTGGAAATTCCTGGGTCATAAAGAGAATAATAATGAAAGAAAATATAGAAAATTAAGCCCTAATTCATTAAGTAACAGAGAAAAAAATTGATTCTATCAATAATTGGTGGGGGACCATTCATGTGATATTTTCACTAAGAATCTTCATTTAGCTGTGTACTGAGAACTTAAGTGGAGTTGAAAGTAAAGATAATGGACTAATTTGTCTGATGATGAAAATTTTGTGTCAGGAGACTCAAAATTGTGACTAAGCAACCAGGTGGAATCACTGAGAAGATGACCCCACAAAGAGAAACCTATGACACTGTACTGAGACATTAGGGACGCTATCCAAGGATGAAAGCCACACAAATCAGAGACTACATCCTGATCAGGCAGCAGAATATGGCAACACAGTCACATGATACATAGCTCAATTTGCTCTTACACTGAAAAACCATTGAGAAAACTGTGAAGGAGAAGTCAAAGCTACAGTGGAGATATCAGGATATTATAAAAAAAAAAAACCCTGCATGCATGGAATGGAGTTGGCGAACCAGAGAGACTATGCATGGATGCATGATACAGGTAAGAGAGGTAGAAGATAAGACTTTCTACATCTTTGGAAAACAGCCAGTTACATTATGATTCCCAGGTAATAGAACTATATCTCTAAGAATTCTTGTTTTCTTGGCTGTATATTTGTCTCATTATTGTCTAATCATTCCCTGATATAACACCAATTCTCTCATTTAGAAGTAGAAATGTTTATTCTATACAAATATTTGATGAAAATATGTATCTTGGTTTATTATCTTAAGGGCACTTTAAGAGATTCCCTTGATTCTTACAAAAGAGGCATTACTTCAATAAATTTAAGCTCTTGGAGTTTTGGAAGCTATGTGGACTTTTGAAGTTCAATTGTATTTTAGATTATGAAATAGGCATCAAAGAAGAGGGCAAGAATTGGTAGATTATGTTTTAAATTGATAATTTTGTGTGTCAAGCTAAAAAAAAAACTTGGAATTGTAATAGTTGATCTCAATTGTTAGCATTACCTGAGAGATAAGTCCCTGTTAATACCTAGAGAGTTTGTTTTTGTTTTCCTTTTAATTTAAAATAGATTTTTCCCATGCTTAGTATATCCTGATTACAATTTCCCCTTCCTCTCCTCCTCTAAGTTCTTCTCCACCTTCCTTTCCCTCTAGATCTGATCCCTTTCTGGTGCCCATTAGGAAATGAACAGCCTTCTAAGATATACTATTAAAATAAATTAAGATCAGTGAAAACAAAACTTACATTTAGAATTGGATCAGTAGAAAAAGGGCCCAAGAAAAGGAATAAGAAACAGAGAACCACTGCTTCACCCACTAAGCAATCCCATATGAACATTACTCAACACTAACTTTTTCTTCAAAGAATTATGGAATTCATATATATTTCACCTAACACACTGGCTCTAGATATTAGTGGGCATTCAATGCTATAGTCAATTGATATTGGAATATAAACCTCAGTGTCTGAGTCTGATCATGTATGTTTTATTAAACATGCATTATCAAGAAAAAAATGGATTTTTTTCTAAGAACTTTCTTCATCTAATGAGATGATCATAATGATTTTTTTCAGGATTTTTGTTTGAATAATATTTATTTTTTTCATGTGGACGATTACTATTTCAATTTATCTTGGTTGAACAATTTCTATAGATTGGGATGAGGCCTACTTGACAATGGTGGATGATTTTTTGATATGTTCTTAGATTCAGGTAGCAAGTATTTTATTGACTATTTATACATATATTGTCATAAGAAAAATTGATTTTTAATCCGTTTTCCTTATTGAATATTTATGTAGCTTTGATATTAGAGTAATTATAGTCTCATGAAATGAATTGAGTAATGTTCCTTAAGTTTATTTTATGTGTAATAATTTGAAGAGTATTGGTATTAACTTGTATTTGGAAGTCTGAGAGATTGATAGCTAAAACCTTGAGAGGTTTTTTGGTGGGATAGCAGGGCAAGTGGGAAACTTTTATTTTTATTTCACTAGGATTTTTAGGTCTTGATGGAGGAAGGTCATTGGCTAATAAAGAAACTGCCTTGGCCCATTTGATAGGCCAGCCTTTAGGTGGGTGGAGTAAACAGAACAGAATGCTGGGAGGAAGAGGAAGTGAGCTCATACGCCTTAGTTCTGCTCTCTAGGGTAGACGCGATGAAGCTCCGACCCAGGATGGATGTATGCTAGAATCTTCCCGGTAAGCGCACCTCGGTGCTACACACATTAATAGAAATGGGCCAGGCAGTGTTTAAATGAATACAGTTTGTGTGTTGTTATTTCGGGGCATAAGCTAGCCAGGTGGCTGGGAGTAGGGTGGCAGAAATGCGGCCCGCAGCTCCCATCAACAAGGTCTGTTTTATTTGCTTATCTGATCTCGGATTGAGACAGGAAGACTCAAACTCTTTGGGTAAAACCACTTTTTATGCTGAGATTCTGGGTTGTATAATAAGAATGCAAGCTGAGCACAAGCATTTACCATCCTATTTCCTGACTTCAAGTTCAATTGAGAAGTCTTTTCCAAGCTCCTTATACCTAGATTAGCCATCATAATGAACTGTAGATTTAAACTTTAAGAGAAAATAAGCCCTTTCAGCCTTAAATTCCCTTATCGAGAAATTTTATTTTAACAATAGGAAATATACCCATGACCTTCAGCAAGAGTTAGCTATGGTAACAAAACATCCAAGGGCATTGGACAATAAACTATTTTATAAGCAAGAAATCAGAAGGAGAGAAAATGCACAGGAAGTCAAGAAACTTTATGTGTTATCTCTGTAAATGTAACTTTGGATAAAAAAAGACCATTTTCCTTCTAAAACTAGAAGAAATGTAAAGTAGCTACTTTCCCCATAGTAAGTGGAAGAAAGAAAAAAGACACATGTCCTGCATAAAAGACTGGACAAGAAATACATTTTTGGGCACAATAGTGTAAGGCTTGATTAGGATCATTAGAATATTCATTAAAAATAAATATAGCATAGAGGGCACCAAGATGGCTCAGTAGATAAAAGTGCTGACTCACAGCCTGTGTTCGTGAGTTTCAATCAGAAGCCTTCACTAAGGTAGAAGGAGAGAACTAAATCCATTCAGTTTTTAATGGTTTCTATGTGTTGTTTGCCATATGTTCATACGGACACACATACACTGGCACACACTCACACACACCTAAGAAAATAATTAATTAAAAATTAAGTATCATAGGCAGTTGTATTTGAGAATTTATGAGTGGACCTTTTGATTCCCTGCATTATTATCTATATAAATTTGCAGAATAAACCAGTTACATTATTTAGAGTATAATCTTACATAAAAATGAGGTAGAAAATTTAATCCCTTAACCACATCTCCCTTAAATGAAAGCCAATGCTGAGAAGGTAAAGTTTGCCAGGTCAATTCAGAATATTTTCCTGATCCCTAAAACAAGAAAAGAAAAAAAAAAAGAAAAAGAAAAAAGCTTTACCTGCAATACCATATAATAACTTACAGATTCATTTAATTACTTTATTTTTTCCAGAGCCCAAATTGTGGACTTGTTAAATTGTATTACAATAATATACTATGCTTTTCTTTTTTCATAGACTAGAAATACAATCAGGCCAATTTACTAGACTGTGCCCAAAGGACCTGTTGCCAAGAATGGAGGCTGATTTACCCATTCAAACGGTCAGACCTCTGACATAAAACCAGACAGAACAGAAAGAGACCTTAAAGCTAGAGGCTACATAGACTTTAACCTAGGAGGGAAAACACAAAACAATGCAGAACAGAAAATACTTTAAAATCATAGGTTAAACAATCCTTAATCTAAGAAACAAAACAAGAAAGTGCAATGATTCAATTTGTTAAGTGAAAGTGATGGAGATATTAGGAGAACCAGGAAATGGACTGCCCTGTGGGAAAACCACCTAACAGCTATTTGAGAGTTTACTTGCCCCATCTTTAGGAGTTTTTATAACAACCCAAAGCCTTTATAGAGAGTCCCAAAGTCACCCTGACATAGTCACAGATACATGTAACTGGAATAGTGGGGCAAGTCATATCTATTTCCACAAAACACTAGGACAGAGACAGATATTGAATCTTTAATGCACATTTTCTTCAGTAGTGTAATTAATCTGAAGTGTAGTTAATCTTAAGGTAGAAGATTAACATCTCCAAAAGAATACACTGACCCTTTCTTTTTTAGTTAGTAGGTAATATGGAGCGGGGGAGGTCTGAAGGACTGGATGCCAAAAGGGTGGCAAAGGGAAGTCAATCATTTTGGACCTTTTTTTTTTCTTCTGCCCAGGTCACTTTTGCCTTTGGGGCCTATGGTATTGGTTTTTATGAACTCTTTTGCTTTTCCCTTACAAGTTTTCTGTAAAGTGGAATTTTCATACTACCAGGGAAAAGGAGCCTCGCGTTCCTCATGATGTACCACATGGGACAAAGTTTAAGTACAAATGAATGGACAATAAATCAGAATTAGTCATGTGTGTGTCCTAAGCAATTTACATGATTTATGTAAAAATCCATGCTTGTAATAAGACATAGAAGCATACTTCTTCCAGAGTACAGAAACACCCCTGTATTTTTTCATCAAAGGCAAACTGCTTTTTTTCTGTGATGCACTCGTCCATTAAACTTCAAGATAATACATACAGCTTCATTCCCTACTAGTGGGCATTATAAATTTTCGTTTCTCATGTTAATGAAATAGATGCAGTAACACAAGTATTTTTATATCATATTAATTCTTACTATCTTATTGAGAAGGACTAAATAGTCAGGGATTCTGTTGAAATCCTGATCTTTTGTTTATTATTGATTTTAAACAGTACCATTTATTTTTCTCCTTCGTCTAAACTAAAAACAGGTGTTCACACTTCTATATTTATTTTAAAGACGTCTCTCTTATCACTTTTGAAATGCTGGCCAAACACAAAATGCAATTATATTCTAAAATTCATTATTAGAGTTTGATTTTGTCACTTCTTCATGTGATTTTAATTCAAAAGGACTTTTATGTTAATAGGATTCTATTCTTAAAAACAGTATACTCTACTAGCCATGAATAACATTAAATATTCTGAAATAGCATATAAACATATGTGATCTTTATGGAAAACAGAATATTTTGAAAGTCTAATTATAGGGAATGCTTTGTTCCTTTCATATTTCTCTTTTCTTCACTTGTTATGCTTGGAGTGAAAGAAAGAAGCTTTGGATCTTGTCCCTTTTGTCATGTTGTGGAAGCCTTTGAAAAGGGGAGTCAGGCATGTTTGTGAACTCGTTTATAGGGAAACTAGTATGTGAAATGAAATAGTACTCTACCAGCTCCCATTTTATTTTTTGGCCTGTATTCCTGAATTCAGTAATATGCAATTATAGTAACTGCCAAAACGAACACTAACTCAGTAGCAAAGAAAAAGAAAGAAAGAAAACGGCCCCGATATTCTTGCTTCTAAAAAGTAATTACATAGCTGCATCAAGGAAATAAGAATTATTGTGTAAAGAATACTAAGGGTAAGCTAAAGAGGCTGACAAAAAGTCTTTTCGGTCTGTTAGTTGTAAAGCAGGTCAACAGAAAACCATTCAGCAAAATTTGTCTGTGAATATGTTTGAATTGCTTTTTTTCACCGTTATGTGTGGGCTTTTTTAGAAGCCCAATTTGAATCTGCCATGAAGATATAGAGAACCCATTTTCAAAGTGTTTTTTTATTTTAAATAAAAATATTTCTTCACTTTCATTATCACCATAAACTTGGCATAGGATTCTGGAAGATATCCACAAAAAATAGATTTTCCCTTATATTGGCATCCATAATAAATAGTTTTTTTCCTTATATTGATGGGCTGTGTCATTGCCTATAACACTCTGGAGTCCCTAAAGAGAGATAAAACACTGATGGGTTCACAAGGAAGGGATCTGTCCTACTTATCAGAGCATGAGAGAAGAAAGGAGCAACCTTTAATGGTGCTGTGCTAAAGGCTACAGGCTATTTATAGCTCTTCATTTCCTCTCTCAAGTAGGACAGACCTTATTTGTTTTCCTTATTTATTATGCCATTGAATAACTATGTACATCCTACTAAAAGAAACTTATAATGTGGGTAATCCCCATCATGGTCCTGAACCTTTTGCTCAAATTATTGATCCCCCTCTTTTTGAATGGACTCCGGAAGCTCAGTCCAGTGCTTAGCTGTATATCTCTGCATATCTTTCTATCAGTTGTTGGATGAAGGTTTTATGATGACAACTTTGGACTGACAGTGCGGGAGCCAAAGTAGGTCCTCTGAATATGTGAATATGACAGTTTTGTGGCTGGGGCAGTCCATGGGGTCACAGGGGCAGTGAGGCCAGGACTTATCCCTAGTGCTTGAACTGGCTTTTTGGAGCCCATTCTCTTTGGAGGGATACCTGGTTGAGCCTAGATAGAAGGCCTTGATCCTGTCTTAAAGTAATATGCCACACTTTGTTGACTCCCCATAGGAAGGCTTACCCTTTCTGAGGAGTGCAGGCAAGTTGGGGGGAGTAGGAGTTACATCTTTCACTCAGCAGCTGTCCACCATGACTTCACTCCAAAATCTGTGTCCAGCAGTTCCAGCAGTAGCTGGCACTGATCTAGTTTTGAAATTGTATTAATACAGACTCTCAGCCCACTTCTGAAACATGTTGTTGATCTGTTCTGCAATCTCTTACATTGCATTAGTTATGTAACACACATATATGCTTATAAATGTGTAGATAAATTGTTGCATGTGAGATTAATAGTAATGATTACTACTAGAATAAGAAAAATTCTTGCATTTGTCTTGACCAGTCAACCAAGATAGGTGGAATTTATTCAAATTGCCGTCTTGAAACTGTTAAACCTTCTAAGTGTATTGTCATTCAGTAACTCTCACCTTGTCGAAAGGCATAAATGTGTATGCCTTTATTCCTGGCATAATGTAAGGATGACAGGCTGTCCATAATTTATGGTTACAGTAACAGGCATGGAGGTAGATCAAGAAAGTCTAAATCCTATTTGTTTTATTGGTAAAATATTCAAAGTAGAGTTAGATACAAAGATACAGAATTTCTTTAGACAGAATTTCTTTAGAAGCACAATGTCCTACAGACACCGAATGTCTCCAAAAGCCTAATTCTTGGTTAAAGCATACAGATCCTTACAATAGTAGAGTCATTAACTAACAAAAGTGTTTCTATATGAGCTGACCCACAAGATCAATAATTAAACATAAATATAATGTCATTCTGAAGATTTATGTTGATTTGTCAACTTCTATTATATATGTAATATATATACATAAAATATATATTAAAATATTTTCAATTATATATGCTTTTCTATACTTTCTTATAACACAACAAAAATCATCACCAGCCACCGTTTTGTATACTTCTTAGCTTTATAATCTCTTTCTAAGTGGCCATTAGACATGGTCCTTGTAATACTCTATCTTCTCATTCATTAACTTTTAGTTTAGATTTATAATTTGCAAGAGTTTTGTCACTTTCTCTTACACCATGACACCTTTTTTACTCACTTTCTTTTCCTTGTAATATTAAAATGTATTTCTAGCCCAATTTTCTGTCCTTTGAGAAACCTTTGCATTTCTCTTCTTTTGGATTTTAACATAAAAAATGTAGTGAAAAAAAATTTTAGTTTGTAATGATAGGATAGACACATTACATAGCACATGAAAGCATGGAATAACAGGGACTATGACTGTCATTAAAGTGTCAATATACAGTTTAAGAGTAAAAAGTTCATTGAAAATAGGGATTGAATAAGTTTGCCCAAATATCTTTCAGGTGAAAGTCTTCCATGACCCTTTGATTTTAATATTGTTAATAAATATATGTAGTAAGTATATTTTAGCAATGGGTTTTTGCATTTCCATCCAGTTCTGTGAAAAGTGAGAAGCATTTATCATTTCCTTCAATAAAAACGAACTTCAATAAATTAAACCCAGGCATTAAAACATACTAATGAGGCAGGCAGATCTCTGTGAGTTCGAGACCAGCCTGGTCTTCAGAGCTAGTTCCAGGACAGGCTCCAAAGCCACAGAGAAACCCTGTCTCAAAAAACAAAAAAACAAAAAAACAAAAACAAAAAAAAACAAACAAAAAAAACATACTAATGAGTCAGGGGAAGAAAGTCTATAGATACACATGAAGGACAAAGGACAAAGACAAAGTTCAGTGATCTCTATGCCTGTAAAGCATACTATCTTTTAAGGATACTGTGATTTTAAGCATGTTTTTGCAGCAAACATAAACAAATCAAGGTGATACTAAATGTCTATATATGTATACTTATCACATGGGCTAATAATACAAAGTAACCACAAAAGTAATGCTTATATGTGTGAACTCTGTTTTCTAAATTATATAAATAGATAGCTTTCCTATAAAATGCACCCAGTAAGCATATTTTTCTTAATTTTTTGTCTTTTGTTTTTTATAACAAAAATATTTGTTTGCTGAGTCATTTATTGTTTTGGTGAAGGATCTCATTACGTAACCCTAACTAGTCTGAAACTCTATGTAGTCCAGTCTAATCTCAAAGCATGAAATTTCTGATTCAGTCTCCTGACTATTCACATAATGAGAATTTGATTCCATACTAAACTATTTTACTATATTATTGCCTCGTATTTACTATCCCTGATTCTCCATTGGCTCAGAAGGAGATAAAATAAATCCTCCATTAAGAACATTTTTAAATGCCACCATTGCCTGTCCAGAAGGCAAAATTATATGCCATTCTTATGGTGCTAAGAGATTTTAAAGAACCTCTTAATATAATTACTGATTTACAATATGAAGAAAGAGTTATCTTGCATATTGAAACTGCTGAATTTATACCAGATGACACAGAATTGACTTTATTGTTTATCCAGGTGCAAGACATAATCAGAAATAGGCTTTGTCTTATGTACATAACAAACATCCAATTCCATATATGTCTGCCAGGTCCTCTAGCACAAAGTAATGCAAAAATTGATGAATTATTGATTGGAAGCATGTTGCAGGCCTCAGAATTTCATAAAAAAAACATCATGTCAATAGGAAAGGTTTAAAAAAAGAGTTTTCTATTACATGACAACAAGCTAAGGAGATTATAAAGAGATGCCCTACTTGCTCTTTCTATAATTAAACACCATTGCCTGCAGGAAGTAACCAAAATGGTACTCAAAGGAATGAAATCTGGCAGATGGATATGTTCCACTTTACGGAATTTGGTAAATTAAAATATGTACACCACACAATAGACATGTATTCAGGTTTGCAATGAGCAACTGTATTGAGCTCAGAAAAGGCTGATTCGGTAATCACACATTTATTGGAAGTTATGGCCATCATGGGTATACCTGCACAAATAAAGACAGACAATGGTCTGGCATATGTATCTAAAACAATGAAAAGTTGTTTTGCTCATTATAATATAAAGCACATTACAGGAATACCAAATAATCCTAAAGGTCAGGCAGTTATTGAAAGGTCAAATCGCAGTATAAAGGATATGCTGAACAAACAGAAAGGGACAGAAAATACTGCCAGAAACAGAGTGCATAATGCTTTATTAACCTTGAATTTTCTTAACACTAATGAGAAAGAAAAAAACAGCAGCAGAGATGCATTGGATAATGGAAAAAACTTCTGAACTGAATCAACCATTATATTTCAAGGATATGTTGATCTCACAATGGAAACCAGGAGATGTACTACGTTGGGGAAAAGGTTTCGCTCTTGTTTCCACAGGAGAAAATTATGGATACTATCAAATTAATAAAGATTTGCTTTGAAAAAGAGAAACATATTGAAACAGAGAAATTACAGCTCATCCACAATGGTGATAACCATACAGGTGGTAAGGAAAGCCATATAGAGTTGGGGCAGGGTTCTGTTCTTATCTTTGCAGGAAAATAAACATCATGAAAAATTCAAGAGACCCTGATGTGTGAATGCTGACAGAAGAAAAAATAACTATCCTCTAAGGAGCATCTAGAAAACAGAATATGGTTTCTGAATCCAGATATGGGTTACACTTACATTTACACACACACACACACACACACACACACAATATGTACAATTTTCATGTAAAAGAAACTGACAGGCATTTAGTGTGTTGTTCAGTTTCTACTCAAATTGTTTTTGAACAGGTTATGTCTCTCAACCTTGTGACCTCAACCTGTGTGAACCTACTGACCAGAGATTCTCCCTTTCTCTGGCTTTTCAAAACTTTGACTAGAATTTTCTTTCTTTTTTTTTATTAAAAATTTCCCGCCTCCTCCACACCTCCCTTTTCCCTCCCCCTCCCCCCACTCCCCACACCCCACTCCCCTCCCCCTCCCTCTCCAGTCCAAAGGGTTCCCTGCCCTGTTGGCAGTCCAAGGTCCTCCCCCCTCCATCCATGTCTAGGAAGGTGAGCATCCAAACTGGCTAGGCTCCCACAAAGCCAGTACATGCAGTAGGATCAAAACCCCGTGCCATTGTCCTTGGCTTCTCATCAGCCCTCATTGTCAGCCATGTTCAGAGAGTCCGGTTTTATCCCATGCTTTTTCAGTCTCAGTCCAGCTGGCCTTGGTGAGCTCCCAATAGATCAGCCCCACCGTCTCAGTGGGTGGGTGCCCCCACGTGGTCTTGACTTCCATGCTCATGTTCTCCCTCCTTCTGTTCCTCATTTGGACCTTGGGAGTTCAGTCCATTGCTCCAATGTGGGTCTCTGTCTCTATCTCCATCCATCGCCAGATGATGGTTCTATGGTGATATGCAAGATATTCATTAGTATGGTTATAGGATCGGGCCATTTTAGGCTCTCCTCAGCTGCCCAAGGATCTAGTTGTGGACATCTCTCTGGACCCCTGGGAACCCCTCTAGAATCAAGACTGTTGCCAACCCTAAAATGGCTCCCTCAATTAATCTATATAATTCCCTGCTCCCATATCCATCCTTCCATTATCCCAATCATCCCATATTCCCCCAAGCTCTTCCCATCCTCCCCTTCTCACTTATCTCTCCCCATCTCCCTTTTCCCCTATCCCACCCCACCCCCAGTTCCCAATTTCTGCCCAGCAATCTTGTCTACTTTCAATATCCAGGAGGAAATTCAGAGAATCATTAGATTGTACTACAAAAGCATGACTAGAATTTTCTAATATGGTTTTTCGTCAATTCTGAGTAGTTCCGGTTGCCACATTTGCAGTTCTATCATTTTACCAACAGGTCCATTTCACCAGCTCCAGCAAGTCTATAATATGTAAAGGTACATTTATTCACAATTTAAAATGGTTTGATCCTGAAGATGCATCTAAAGATTCTGAATGATGAAATGCAAAATGTTCTGAAACTTTCATTTCACTGATTTTTATCCAGGAAAATCACATGTGTTTTCCCGTGCATTTGCAGTTTAAGCTGAAGTAGCTTTGTTTTGTTTTACATTGTATTCTTTCATTCTATATTATTCACATTTTTGTTACGGAGTCCAAACTGGCTTTGATCCTCTTCCCTACCTGCCCTGTGCCCTTTGAATGCAGGCATTGCATGCTTAAGTAGTTTCTGTTTAATAAACATATACATTTATTTGAAAGAACAAATGACAGAGGAAATACAGTTATATAATTCTGGCTATCTCTAAATCTTTTTGATACTATACCATAATAACTTGACATTTAATGAAATAAATTTGACAGGATTTGTACCTAATAATACAATCCAACTTTTAGCAAAAAAAAAAAAAAAAAAAAAAACAAAAAAAAAAAAAAAAAAACAAATTTTAAAGAACATGTTTCTGTGTTGAACTATTTAATAGAATTTTGATGGGCTTGGTAGTATTATTTGCTCATATCAGTTTTTAACATTATATAATTAATGTACTTTATATTTTAAAGGCCAATGTGAAAAATCGGTACATGAACTTAAAAAATCAAGCATTTATGAAAGATCCACTAAAAGTACAAAAATAGATACTAGAAGATAGACTATCAGTTAAGAACATTGCTTTTTCAGAAGATTTAGGTTCAAATTCCAATTCCAAGATGTTGGCTGAAAATATTTCAAAACTCCAATTCCAGATGATTCAATGTTTTCTTCTAGTCTTATTTTTCACCAGATGTACAATTGATAGATATACATACATACAAGGAATCTAGTCACTTAAAAGCATAAATTAGAAACACAAAATATCAAGGGATATTATGTTAGAGAAATTATTTAGTGGTTAACTAAAAGGGTCTCATGGAAATCCACAAACAATCCTAGCTCTTGGGAGGCAGTAGGTTGCTTTCTCCAGACTTACATCAAGTCTCCATTGCTGAAGACAACAACCAAAGAACTGTTGATCATGGAAAAATCAAGTTAGTGCCTACATACAATCTTCCCCTCTAAGTTCTAGAGTTTTTGGTATGGGATGGTATTCTGCAGGCTACCAAAAAGAGAAATGAAAACACTAATCCAGTCACAAACTCTTAAATCTACAATGTTGTCATTGCTGAAAAATATACTACAATGCTATGGTGGCATAATATGTGAGAATAACTAACCAGTATCAGCTTTGACTTCAAACCCACCCCATGAGATGAAACTCACCATGACACTGCTAGTGTGTCTAAGAACTAGAGTAAATCTGGCCCAGAAATGTAGCAAAAACAACTAGTCTAAAAGTATCAATAAAAGATTCCTAATGATATTCTGTACTCATAATCAGCGTCTTATTCGGCCATCATCAGAGGAACTTCTTTCTGCAGCAGATGGGAAAAAATACAGGCCCACAGCCAGACATTACCCAGAGAAAGAGAGACATTTCAACACTCAGCTCTAAATGGGATGTCTCCATCAAACCCTTCTTTCATAGCTCAGGAAACCCTATATAAGAGGAGGCAGAACAAATGTAAGAGTCAAAGGCGATTTCTCAGAAAATGAAGAAACAACCTTCCTCAAGACCCAGCAATAACACTTTTGGGTATGTACCCAAAAGATGCTTAATCCTAACATAAGTACATGTGCTCAACTATGTTCCTAGCAGCATTGTTTGTCATAGACAAAACCTGGAAACAACATAAATGCCCCTCAACCAAAGAATGGATATGGAAAATGTGGTACATTTATACACAGAAGAAAAAAATGACATCTTGAAATTTGTGGGCAAATGGATGGATCTAGAAAATATCCTATTGAGTGAGGTAATCCAGACCCAGAAAGACAAATATCATATATACTCACTTATAAGTGGCTTTTAGACATAAAGCAAAAAAAAAACCAGCATACAATTCACAATCCCAAAGAAACTAGACAACAATGAGTTCCCTAAGAGAGACATATGTGGATTTAATCTTCATTGGAAGTAGAAAAAGACAAGATCTCCTATGTAAATTGGAAGCATGGGGACATGGGAGAGGGTTGAAGTGAAGAGGGGAGGAAGGGAAGGGAGTAGAGAAAAATGAATAGCTCAATAAAATCAATTAAAAAAGAGTCAAAGGGGGTGGAAGAAATCGGGAAACCTAAGTCCTCTAAATCAATATGAGCAAAGCTCATAAAGAAACTCAAGGCACCAAAGCAGCAAATACAGGTGTCTGAGGCCATAGGAGTTATACAGCAGGTGATAATTAGTGTTCAACAGGCCAACCTACCAGATGAGTGACTCTCTGTTGGCAAGACTCACTTGGAACGGCTGTGAGATCACTGGCTATAGTTAACTGTTTGTCTCTGTCTATAATTTCTCTCACAAGTCATTTCATTTCTTCCATAAGAATAGCTTTTGGTGTTTTTCCACTGTTTATGTGTTTATCTAGTGAAAATATTCCATCTAGTGGGCACACATATATTTGTGGATGGTCAGTAAGATGACTTCTCATTAATATGTATAATTATGATATATAGAAAATATACCAGGACATGCTTCATAACTAGATCTATTGTTCTATGACAATGTAAGACACTTTAAAGCCTGCTTTGCTCCTTTTAGTCAGATTACCATAGAAAATTAACACTTTCTCCTCAGTCTAACACAAACTGCACACAATTAGCTCATTTTTCTCTCAGAGCACATTCAAGCAAGCCTAAAGCTTTTTGTAAATGGATTTTAAGTTTAAACTTTACAGTTATGCACAAGGTTCAAGTCACAGGTGTCTAACCAAGGTTATTTATACAAATCAGTCTAAAAATATCATGCCAATCCTTCACCTGCCAAATCTAGTTGATAAAAGCACTATGTCTCACATTGCATCTCATCGGGTACTGTGCCCCATCCCTCTGGTCACAGTCTTACTCCAGAAACCTTGAAATTGTGTGTTGCCATGGTAAAGTGTTATGCCCTTAGACTTCACCCAAAAGAATGTGGTTTTGACCAATGAGATGCAAGTCTTGTTATTCTTTTATGATTGCTTTAAGCTGACTGTAAAAAGAAGTGTATTTAGGCTAGAGAAAGAGAAAAACAGAGAGAATTAAAACTAGACAAGCAAGAAAGTTAATGGTGAGGATTCAACTGTTTCTGCCTCTGTCTGTCAATATAGTGCGACAAACTAATTGGGTTCTGCTTTGACTTCCTCAAAACATTGGGCTGTAGCTTGCAATTGTTAAGTCAATTAAACCCTTCCTCCTGCTATTGAAAAACAAAAAGAAACAAAGGAGAACTAGAAGTTACAGGGGGAGAATAGAGACAGTAGAAGAACAAAGAACATGGCATGAACAGAACATGTGTGAATTCATTTTGTATCCTGTCAGATAAGAAATTTTCTGAGTTTCTTTCACTAAGCTGTAGTCTGACCTGCACCCTGAGAGATAATTTTGTGAGCTGGACTTACAAATTATCAGTACACAGGGCCCACACAGATGTGCATTATGTCGTCTGTATGTGTATTATGTTTTTATAGGATTCCTGAGAGAGTGTCTCTCATTCTTCTGTCTTTACTTGATCTCTATTCCTGTTCTTAGAACCTAAGTTCAATGTGTTGATCTTTGTTCTATCTTATTATATTTTATTTTGTTATGTTTTGTTGTTATCTGTTGTTTTCTAATAAAATAAGGGGAGTGGTTCCAGATGGGAGAAAGGTGGGGAGGGACTGGAAAGAGTATAGAGACAAGAACCTGCAATCAGGATATATTTTATAAAACAAATCTACTTTCAATAAAAGGGAGAAAAAGTAAAAGAAAATAGTTGATCTAAAAATTAAAAAAAGATAAATTGACTGTGTAGTTGACGTGACTTAGAGCTACAAGTAAACCATCTCTACAAGTCTGCTTTAGCGCTGAAAATTATAAAAAGCATCTAAACAGACAAGGACAGTACCTTCTCTTTACCCAACTACTTATCTCTATAAAACAGATTTTCTTCATTTCTTCAAATAATGGGTATTATAGGATTCTATCAAAGGGAAAGGAAAAGATAAAAGTTCACTAGTGATCAAGCAAATTGACCTTAAAGGTATCTTCACATGTATAAAACCATATCATACTTCTATCTACTTTTATTATTTTAACTACATTAATGAAGATGTTTTAAAAAATATATTACACAGCCTGGTCTACAAGAGCTAGTTCCAGGACAGGAACCAAAAGCTACGGAGAAACCCTGTCTTGAAAATTCAAAAAAAAAAAAAAGATAAATATATTACATCAGCTACTTTATGTGAATTGTTGATGCTTCTAAATAAGTGAATATGTGTTTTTAATATTTTTCTATTTTAGCCACTAAATTCTTAAATATCAAGAGATAATAAGATTTCAATGTCTATCCTGTGTGCTGCAATGATTTTAAGGCTATACAACAATCCTAACTCCAAATTCAATTAATACTTTTCTGATATAGTGTATAGTTTGCATATTATACACATTTCCTCTTGGTAACTGTTAGTTATGTACTTATAGAAAATATCAGTCACTGTTATCTCTATAAGTTGGATAAGCTAGAAGGCTCTAGTTGGTGCTCTAAGCAGTGGTCATTTTTGTCTTAACAGCACTATTTTGATGGTCTTATATATCATAAAATAGGAAACCCACACAGAAAAAAAGAAATACAGAGAGGAAGAATATGAAAAGAAACTCCAAAATAAATGGTATTTTATATTTCTTTTTGCGAATGTATCCCCATGGCTCAAGGAAATTTTTTTAGTAGTCAACAAATGTATGTTAAACAAGGAGCATACAACAAATGATAAAATAATAGCTATTGAAAATACATAATTGAAAAAGCATAGTCTTGTTACAATTTAAGATATTGAGGTCAGAGAAGTAGGTAGAGGCACCTTAGTCCAAGCCTGGTGACTCAAGTTTGGATCCTCAGAACCCATATAGAATCTGAATGAATGGCATAATTTTTGTAATGCAACATCCCTTTGGAGAGATGAGAGGAAGGGGAGAAGTATCTCCAGTAGTATTTCCACTAGTCTGTCTTAAATAATGTTGAAAACTGAAGAGGAATCAGTGGCTGAAGATTGTATTCTGACCCTGATATGTGATGTGTAGCCTGCATATTTCCATTTTCTCAAACAAGCATGTCATACACATATCACATACACATAAAGTCAAAATTATTCAAGATCAGAACCACAATTAAATCACAACTAGCCCCTTATAAGTATTTGTTGGTTTTTTAAATTAGATTCCGCAAACCAAAGAGGATAACAAAGAAACAAAATTGTTGTGAGATTAAAATAACTAATTTCCTGCTTGTATGCCTTTGTAATATTAGTTGATACTTAAAGGGGAAATAATTACATAAACAAATATGCAAAATAAGAGCAAAATAAATTATCACTAATGCAATGAAATAAAAATGAAACATAGTCTTATTAAAGCATGAGTGATTGCAGTGACTCTAAGTGCTAACATTCATAAATATTTGAGGAACAAATAGTAATGAAACCCACAATGCATGGTAATCTGTCCCTCCAGTTCCAAATCTCAAGTTTTTTATTTTTATCTATGTAATTAGAAAATAGTAATTTTGTAAGTAAATTGAAATGTGACAATTTTAGAAATATATGATTGTTTTTATTATTGTCAGTGATTATTATTAAATGAAAAGAATGTCCACAAGAGTTATATTCTCTCACAGAAAAACAGAAAAGCTCCATATCAAAGAACAAAAGTGCACATACATTAAGATAAAATTTTTAGAAACTATATTTTCTGAACAAGAATATAAGCCTTAGAACCAGTGAAAACTAATTCAGGAATATATTTCAAAGGCTAGGATTATATATGTGTTCAATATCCACTCATTTTTACCCAAGGCTTTTTAGTAGACAGTGAAAAAGTATGGTTAGTCTGGTGGCCTCTAAGTTAGTCCTTGCAACTTGTCTGCTTCAGACTAAAGTTTCGGATGTCATGAGTGATATGGATCTTTTAACAGGATACTCAGCTGAAACATGAAGTACACTCAGTTCTATAAATTGGCTAGGATATCTGTCATATAGAAAAGCTATAAAATTGAACTTATCATTTAGTAAGGTCTGTTGCACAAAAGAAAAGTTCTGAAATTTTAGCTAAAAACTTGAAAATGCACAGGCGAGACTGAAACAATTACAGTTCATTCACTCCAATAAGCTCTATTCACCTGTCTCAATCAGTATGAGCAGAATGTAAAACTAAACATCAGAAATGAGCCTTATATCTTAATTTAGGGAGCCATCTTAGGGTTGGCAAGAGACTTGAACCTAGAGGGGCTCCCAGGTGCCCAGGGAGATGTCCCCAGTTAGTTCCTTGGGCAGCTAAGGATAGGGAACCTGAAATGGCCCTATCCTATAGCCATACTGATGAATATCTTGCATATCACCATAGAACCTTCATCTGGTGATGGATGGAGATAGAAACAGAGACCCACATTGGAGCACCAGAATGAGCTCCCAAGGTCCCAATGAGGAGCAGAAGGACAGAGAACATGAGGAAGGAAGTCAGGATCATGAGGGGTGCATCCACCCACTGAGTCAGTGGGGCTGATCTATTGGGAGCTCATCAAGGCCAGCTGAACTGTGACTGAAAAAGCATGGGATAAATGCGGACTCTCTGAACATGGCGGACAATGAGGGCTGATGAGAAGCCAAGGACAATGACACTGTGTTTTGATCCTACTTCATGTTCTGGCTTTGTGGGAGCCTAGCCAGTTTGGATGCTCACCTTTCTAGACCTGGATGGAGGGGGGAGGACCTTGGACTTCCCACAGGGCAGGGAACCCTGACTGCTATTTGGACTGGAGTGGGAGGGGGAGAGGAGTGGGGGAGGGGAAGAGGAGTGGGGGAGGGGGAGGGAAATGGGAGGCTGGGAGGAGGCAGAATTTTTTTTTCAACAAAAAAAATTAAATTAAAATAAAAAAAAGAAATGAGCCTTATTTCTGAGAATGTATCTCAATCATGCCTGACTTCTTTTGAGTCTTACTACTTGTTTTACACAAGCAGCTTTCTGAGAATTATGGAGAAAATCAGGAAATTATTGAATGCCTTGGAAGGAAGCAGCAGGAGTCTTCTCTAAGACATTCCCAATTGTTCCCTATTCCTTAATAGATAATATTTTTCACAAAGGGAACTCATTATTCTCTCTAAACTTAACATTCCAGAGTAACAGTTATAGGATATATTTTATCTTATTTTTAAGCAGCATTACATTTTACTGCTATTCACTTATTTATGGAAAATAAAATAGCATAGTGCTCATTCTATTTCAATATATAAAATTCTCTTCCAGTAGAAATTAAAACTAACATGAATAACATACTTAAAGAGTTTGAAGTTAAAAAGGTGGATTTAATAAACTATTCAGACATTAATTGTTCTTTGCCATAGTATCAATTTTGTGAAAACTCACATTTGTAATTTGAAGGAGTAGAGTAAAATACGTGAAAAGTATAGCTTTGAAATATGGCTTAGATTGTTAAGTATGCAGCAAAAAGCCATAAATTAGTATCTCTTCATACATTTCTCTGTCGACGTGTGCATGCACATCTGTGCACACCTGCTGTATAGCAATTTTTTCTGAGATAAAGCAGTATACTGAAGGGAAGCTCATGAATGCTCTGGGTTTTTGAAATGCATTAAAACAGTCCATCCTACAGGAAAACCCTGTAAGACTTGGAAAGAAAACAACTCAAAAGCTTTATGAAGTCTCTGAAACTGACCCAATGAGCTACGTTTCTCCCTCCTCAAACTTATACATCCTAATATTCTTTAAAGAATTCTCGGAAGAACTAAACTTCCTAGAAGAGCCTCAGACTGACTAAGCCCTGTTGAAGAGACCCTCTCAGAACCAAGCAGCTACCTACAAGTTGGGCAGTGGACTTCTGGTTTCTAGTTTTATAAACCGTCAACCTGCTGGAGTGGGTTTTGGTGATGCAGCTCTCTTTTGATAACGTGTGCTCCTACAAGAAACTCCTCACCACTTCTTGTATAAGTAATACTCCAAATCAGTTGGTTCATCAAGTTGGACTTTGGCAATATCCATACTTTGGTTTGTACTTGGTTCCCTATCAGGAAAAAGCAGACATTTGTTCATGTCTTCCAGGAATAATGTCATATAACTATGAGCAGACATGAAAACAGAACACGACCTTCTGTGGAATAGTTTGCAGTGTTATTAAACTCAAGAGCTTTGCATAATTTCAGTGGGAAAATAAATTCAAAATGAAAGTGTATGATTTTGTTTCGTCCATATATTACATGCTTAGTTACATTACAGTAGCATATGAAAGGTCTTCATATAATACACATCCTACAAAGTGACATAGTCTCAAAAATGTTTTGTTAGTATTTTAAGTTTTGGTTGTGGTTATGCTGTTTTTTCACTCATATTTTTGACACAATTTTCCTCTTTTTAGTCCAGCTAAATTACCTGGGTCTTCCCTGATGATCCTTCCACAGTTGCTATATGAGTGCTGTATGTAAGATTATTCGTTTCATTCTCTCCTCTGTCAATTCATTACCTTTTATTTTTTTTAGGGGAGCCACCTTCTAGGGACAGCATTACTGTGTGCTTTATTCACATACTGTAAATATATTTTCTCTGTGGATATGCCTTTCAGCATGTCCCTTGTAACATTAAAAAGTTTGTCATTATGACAAATGAAGCACAGAAATAGCCATCTTATAAAAGGAAGTCTCTGTTTAAAGAGGCCCTTTTTGGAAGTTTAAGGCTTTGGCTGTCCAACCTTGTCATTTTGGTCATGTGGCATGCATGGTACTCTACCATGAGTGAACATGTGTCTAAGAAAGCCTCTCAATTAAGGATGCCTATGAAGTTAAAAGAGAGAGAAAACATTTTCAACATCACTTTCAAGAATACCCACCCAGTGCTCTAACTTTCTTAGATGAAGCACTGTTAGGAAGGTTTTATCTCCCCTCAGTGGCACAAGATGGTGTCATGTATCTATCTGCCCATGGTATTTAAAGAGTGAACAACATCCAAGTTATAGAAATTTCTAACTTTATAAACTGAGTGTCTCTGTCTACCTTGAGAGTTTTTTTTAATCAGGAAGAAACTATGCCCACAAATATAAGCTATGATCTTCAATTGCAACTCCATGTTCATGAAAAATGTACCTTCTTTTTTTTCTCAACTTACTTATAAACCACTGGGAAATAAGGATGGTCTCAAAACCTCAGAAGTTATGTGGTATTCACAAGCTTATGATTTGAATATTATTTTCCCTATAAATTCACATAGAAATGTAATTCAAAAAGAATTATTTATATTAATAGTGAATAATTTGAATAAATATTAAAATGTAGAGGTATCTGGAATGCAATTAGGCCATCAAGGTGGAAGTTTTTGTCTTTTGTTTTGTTTTGTTTTGTCCTTGGTTTGCTTTCAGTTTCTTGAGAAAGGATTTCTCTGTGCAACTGCCATGACTTTCCTGGAACTTTTCCATGTAAACCAAGTTGTACTTGAACTCAAGGAGATCTGCCTGCCTCTGACTCCCACGAGTTGAGATTAAAGGTGTATTTCACCATCACCTGGTGAATTTTTAAATTATAAACTCATCACCTTAAACAAGGAGATAGAATTGGGACAAACATAGGATAATATTCATATATGTCACTGCCACATGTGATGTGGCCACTGAGCTTCTTGATAGAAGGAAAAAAAAAAGTAATGGGACTTAGAGTTTTCAAAACTTTGATTATAAACCACAGAAGTCATGTTATCTTATGCATTTATTATTATATTAAAAAAACAAATGGAAAATGTCAACAAAACAAAAGAGAATGAATGAGAATACAAAGGACATCCTTCTTGGTTTAAAATGATCAATGCTGAAGAAGAGCAGATAGAGGACCAAGAAAACATAAGACATGAAAGAGGAAAAGAGATGAAGTGGGGATTACAGAGGTTAATTAGGAAGAACAATGGGAAGGGGAGATAAGCAGAAATGAATCATTTTACTAAGCATATTTTGTTCAAATGTTCATATTACCTAATACACTGTGTCATTTGAAAAATTTAGACATTTTTAAAAAGAAGAGAATACCTTTATCAAGAATCTTTACAAGTATTCCTCACTAGATAAAGGGAGAATGAGCCATTGGGTTAAATGTTTCTGAAAAGTTGAATAAGTGGTTAAATTAAAAGAAAGTACCTCTTGTCCCAGAAATAAGAAGCTCAATTGTAAGTACAGATCAGATAGATTGTGGTGTCTATGGGGAGAGCAGGACGCAAATCAAAGTAAGATAGAGAAGGGTAGAAGATCTTGGAGGAAGTGGGGTAGGGGAAAGCAAACTAATAATATAGCATATAAAATTCAATTAAAAATGAGTGATGGTTGCTGCATGCCTTTCATTCCAGTGACGAAGGTTGATTAAAAGAAATCCCACACTAGCTTAGAATTGAGTATATTAGAGCGTTATTTGTTTAGGAGTAGACACAAAGATCACAATCCTCTGCTGGAACAGGAAACAGCAACCAAATCTGACAGCCAGAAAAGAGCCTGGATGCGGCTTTACATTGGCACCAATAGTATTAGACGCCTCGCCCAAATGGACAGCTAACATAAAGGATACTGGCGGTAGGAATTACTACAGCACCTATCCCTTTTGTTTAAATAAGAAATTTCTAAGCCTTACACCAAGTTATATACCATAAGAACAAATGTCAGGTATAAAAATTAGAATTACAAACAGCATAAACAATATCAAGCAAGAAATATATGATAAATATTTCAATAATTATCTTATCCTAATGAATTTAAGTCTTATATATAAATAACTTGACCAAGCCATGAGAGGAAAGTAACAACTGTCTAGTCTTCAACCCCATGAAAGACTCGAGAAGGGACATAATATTACTTGAGTAAGCAGAAAGTGCAATCAAGCAACTTCCAAAATGCTCAACAAATGACAGAGACAACTGGCTCCGTGGGCAGTCACCCAAAGTCTCATTCACAACGTGGGAGCAACCAACCTTGGCTAAGGTCTAGAGAAACTGACAGACCATTTTCAGAGACAGGAAAAATTTTAAAACCATCTTGCACTGTCTTGGCAAAATTTGACAGTCTTTTTCTTTGTATTCTGCTTGTCCTGTCAGTTGTCAAGGCATGGGCAGTTCCTTGCCCAAAGGCCAGTTTTTTTCAAGCAGAAAACAAGCTCCAAATGGAATGTCTTTAGTGCTCAGCATTCTCTAGGGAATAGATGGGTGCCAGGAGCAATCATGTCTCATGTCAACAGAGCCCTAAGTTATTTAAATGCCATATTCTACAGCTTTTTGCAGTGGTTGAAGATTATCTATCTATGCAGAATACAATCTCTGTGTATCTAAAGAACCTGATTAGTCTGACTAAAAAGTATGACAAACATAGATGACTATTGACCTATAATACACAATACCTATATAGCAAAGATTAAGACTTCATATCAGAATATTAAACAATCTTTAAAAAATTGTGCAGTAAAGGAAGACAATGACATCAAAACATAAACAATGTATAAATATCTTAATCAGAGGTAGAAATATATAAAGCAAGATGATAAATATATCCTAAAATTGTATCAATATACAAAATGCCTTAAACAGAAGTAGAAACATGCATGCATAAAATATGACAAAATAACTTTGCATAGGTATACAAATATTGTAAACAGAAATAACAAGTATAATTTGAACTTGTGTCAATATATAAGAAACTATATAAGTGTAAATTTTCCATAAATAATAGCTCACAAGTATTCATTCTATTACTCATTACTATTACTATTATTAGTGTGAGTAAGTTCACACTAAATTTTCTATTATCCCTTTCAATCTTCCCTTTCTTTGAGATCTCCAGGGCTATGTAATTTCCACCCCAACCTTCAACTCTATGTGAGTCATAATCAACCTCTAAATAATGTCTCTAAACTTGAGGACAAACGTTGTTGGAAGAGGGGACCTCGCTTTCTAGAATTGCTTCCTCCTTTCATGTTTTTTTCTATGGGATCCTGTAAAAGTCAAATGATGGTTTGGTTAAGTTTCATGATTGATGTTTTATATAATTACAAATGGTCTCTGAGTATTTGATGGGATCTTTTTGTTTGTTTGTTTTGTAGTTGTTTATTTGAAGTTCTAGTCAGAACATTGTAAGAAACTGCACCATTTCAGCAGCTGGTACCCAAAAACTGGTCTCATAGTAGCGCTATCAGCATCATGACAGCATATCAACCAGGTGAAGTCATTGTGGGGCCTCATCTTCTTCCTGGAAGCTTCAAAGATTAGTGCAGGAAAATATACTGCACATTTGGAAGCTGCACAAATCGCCAGGCAGCAAGGAATGTGGCAGTGGGGGAGGGATTGTTCGTTAGCTTGGGAAATTTCTAGTTCACTGCTCTCAGCTAGCTCCACTGTAGTGGGGCTTTTTTTTACAAAAGAAAAGAAAAGAAAAAAGAAAAGAAAAGAAAAGAAAAGAAAAGAAAAGAAAAGAAAAGAAAAGAAAAGAAAAGAAAAGAAAA
>JABTXL010005416.1:9960728-9976600 GCA_025134845.1 Neodon shergylaensis | reverse complement strand
CTCTCTCTCTCTCTCTCTCTCTCTCTCTCTCTCTCTCTCTCTCTCTCCCTCTCTTTATAAGAGAGAGATAGAGGCGGCGACTGGAAGTGGCTGTGCGGCCGCGACTGGGAAGGAGGCTGCGGCGGCGGCCGGGACGGCGGAGGACACGGACGATGGCAGACTTTCTGAAAGGCTTGCCCGTCTACAACAAGAGCAACTTCAGCAGGTTCCATGCGGTGTCCGTGTGCAAGGCCTCGAACCGCCGTCCCTCAGTGTACCTGCCAACCCGAGAGTACCCATCAGAACAGATCATTGTGACAGAGAAGACGAACATCCTCCTGCGCTACCTGCACCAGCAATGGGACAAAAAGAACGCTGCCAAAAAGAGAGACCAAGAACAGGTGGAGGCGGAGGGCGAGAGCTCAGCGCCACCCCGCAAGGTGGCCCGGACCGACAGCCCCGACATGCCCGAGGACACCTAGGCCCCACACAGCGCCCCACGTCTGTCTGCTCTGTCCGTTCCTGCCCGCGTGTGTAAGCACAGCCTGCCTCCTACCCAGCCCGCGCCCTCCAACCTCATAGGACCCATGTATTTATTTTCCTTGAGTTTTTATTTATGCTGTAACTCGTGTCAAGCATTGGTTAAAGGGAGGTCAGGCCCAGGGCCGTGAGGTGTCGGTAGATGCTTTTTTTTAAAGCACAGTGGTATCCCCCACCCAAAGTCCGGGGCGGCCTGGTCTCCCAACAAGCGAGCGGCCTTCGCACGCTCCTTCCCGTTCCCACCCACAGGCCGGCTGGGTCTCGGTCCTGGAACCTCTCGGGGCCCTCCCATGCCAGCCCTTACTCTGAGCCCACGCCAGGGCAGGAGAGAACCGGCCCTTATGGATCTTTCTCTTAAGTCATTTTATCATGGACTAGCCCGTGCTCCTCCTCCATCCCAAAAAAAGGATCTTTCCCACTTAAAAAAAAAAGAGAGAGAGATAGAGATAGAGATAGAGAGATAGAGATAGAGATATGTATGTATGTATATATGTATGTATGTATTCCAGCCTGGCTATATTCTATTAAGCCATTGGCCCCCAAACAGCTTCTTTATTAACCAATGGCAATAAAACTTATTCAGAGCATACATCACCTGCCACATCAACCTACTCTTTTCTGTCTAAATAAAAGGAAAGTTTTAACTTTAACATAGTTGGTATCTGTAATTGTCAATGTTAAGGGAAGTTGCAACTGCTTATCCCATTAATTCTGATAATCCTGTTACCAACAGTGGGTCTCCTGTTGGCATCCTGCACCGATGAGAAGGGAAGTAGAATTGAAAAGTGAATATTAGCTTCTTTAACTTCAACAATAAGGGCAATTATTTGTCTCTCTTAGGCTGCTTATGTTGTTTTTGAGAGGTGCTAAGGTGCTACAGTAACTCTTAACACAAACTCACTGCAGTTTCTATCAGAATTTGAGGTGATGACCTAGGGCACACAGTTACAGTAATGGAGAGGACTCACACACACTATGAGTAAGAAAACAACACTTAAAGTGGAGATGGCTTTAAGAGCTGAAGGGTTTCTGCCACTCATACTTCAGGGAAGTCCTAAGCTCCAAAACGTACAGCATTATGGGGATGATTTTCATTCACCCGAGAGATGCTATCTTTACAGATCGCTACTAGACATTTTACTGGGAACCTTTCAAAGATGTTGTTTCCTTTGCCACCATTTGCTATAGATTAGTATTATCTTGACTATCAAAATATTAAATACAATTGGCATTCAGACATCTCCCTCGCCCATTTGCCCATTTCCTGGCAGATTCTGTGGCTTCAATAATTTTAGCAGAATTTTGTGCTTGATAACACATGAACAAAGTTCTCAGTAGATACGTAATCAGAAATTTCATTCAAAACTAAATGTGAGGTTAAAATGTATTAATCTGAATCTGGTAGCCTGTACTTTTTATTAAAATTTAGCTTTAAATCTACCACAGATGAAAAAAATCATTATTAACCTATGAGTTATTCAATACCCAAGGAAACCACCCTTCTTGGAAAAGAAAACTTTAAGAAAGTAGTTTTCATTTCCTAAGAGGTATAATTATTTAACTCATTAGCAGTAGTCAAACTGACTTCAGAGTTTTTTTTGTGATTCATACTGAGGAACTAGAATTTGAATATTTTTCCAGTACCTGCTTTCATTATGCCAACTCTGTGTCTTGAGAAATGACATGGGAAAATAAGTTTGTAACATTAATTGATGTTATTTCCAATGTAAAAATGTTAAACTTAAAACACTTCTCATTAAATAAACTCAATTCATCACAGCAGGGTTGAAATCCCAGTACAATCTGAGTTTTTAAAAGAGTTAATATTAAAGTCCTCATTAATTTCTCATCTAAGATGATAGGGATCTTAAAGTTCTTGAAACACATTATTGCCTTTAAAGGTGTTATTAATAAGGTGATTTCTTATTTTAAAATGTGCTTCATATATCCAAGGTCATACTAAAACCTCAATTTTATGGCAGGTGAGGTGGCTCAGTGAGTAGATTTGTGTATAAAGAACAGTAAGACTGTCTTAAAACTCAGAGGAATTATATTATGAGCTATCCATCCAAAATTATATATAATGTATGCATACATACATAAATATTTTTATTAAATATTTTCATATGGGCTGACAGTGTTTCCTCCAAAAGCTACAGATAATCTACTTAAAATCTCAATGTCAAGCATGAGAAACTCCCTTTTGAATTTTTGGTCAAGGCTGTCTAAGAGACTCTCAAAATATTGTGACCTAATTATTACTATTTCCCTTGCTTGCTTCCAAGGCATAGAAAGTTAGTCCATATTGCTGAAAACATCATAAACTTTGGACACAGAAACCAGTGGGTCTAAGCTTTGGTCTAACGTAGTCTCCTGCCTGAGTACTAAATTTCAAGGTACCAGAAGGCACTATGTAAGATTCCAAGGGAAGAAAGCAAAAAATACTGCTACCCAACTCTGTTACTAATGAACCACAATAACCAATATCACATGATAACCAGGAAGGTACAATAGTGGTACACATACCATGGTGGTATTCAACGGTTTTCTAACTGATTTTAAGGTCCATTTAACAAGGAGAAAATTATCCCTGACACTGAAACTTAACCACTATTATTAAGCCTTAGATCTTGGAGGAGAACCTAAATGACCATTCTACTAAACCAGCATAATTCTAAATACATCTCAATGTGTGTCCTTATACCCAAAGATATGTATAGTTCTCATCATTCATCAAAGAAACTTCTTTGTGCAATAGGACATTATAGAAAGGCACAACGTATGAAAATACAGAGAACAAGAGATCTTTTGGCTCCCAGTCAGAATCAATGTATCTATAATATAACTCCTTCACTTACAATTTAGGAAGTAGTTTGGAAGATGAGGCATAAACAGTCATGACAGACATGGAAACAAGATGGTTGCTATGAGTTTGTGTCTCCTAGAACTATTAGGCAACATCAACACAGTCTTATCACCATGGATGCCTAAACAAGATCTGAATAACAATGACTTCAATGGACTTGCTAACAGGGAAAGAAAGTAATGCTGAGATGGCTCCACGCCTAGAAAGAGACCTAAATATAACTGTGGAATTTTGACAGCAGGAGAAATGGTCTTCCCCAGCGAAAGAGGTCACCAATTGGTTATCAAATACCAATGTTCAGCCTGGATACTGACTTAACAGGTTATATATATTTTTATTAAGGAATACATACACACATACAAACAGATATTGATCAGAGAAAAAAGTTATAAATTTGAAAGAGAACAAGAAGGAATACATGGGAAAAATCAAATACATCAAAGAGAAAGAGTAACTGGTGCAATTGTATATTTAATTTTTAGCATTTTCAATTAATTTTTAAATTAAAATATTATAAATATGTTTAGAAAAACCATAACCAAGTAATTTAAAATTTATAGTTCTCATCTTTAGTTTCTTTCTGCATTTCTAACACTGGACTATTATTTTCAATTTTTTCTCCTTTGCTGTCTTATAAACTGTCTTAATCATCTCCAAATTCTCAGACTATTATTTCCCAGTGTTACACACTATGACTTCTTTATCTTAGTTATCTTCAGTCTTAGATAATCTTCAATTTCTGTGATGAAACACTATGGCAAGGTTACTTTGAAATTAAAATGTTAATTTGGATGCTTGCTTGCTATTTCAGAGGGTTCATCCATGAGTATCATGGCAGGGAGCAATAAAGCACAGAGTTAGGTCACTGGTGCAGGAGCTGAGAGCTCACATCAAATGCAAAATTTGAAGGCAGAAAGAGAAAAAATATAGCAAGATAGGGCTTAGCATGTTTTTTAAAAAAACTCAAAGCTTATGACTCAGTTACACACCTCTTGCAACAAATCCACACACCCTCATACTTGTACCAAATGGAGACTAACTTATATGGGCCCCTGGGGGACATTCTAACTAAAACCATCACACTGTCTATTTTTACTTTTATTTATTTTTGTCAACATATTTTCCATTTTTCTTTTATTGAAAATAATTTTTTTTCATGAAAGTTATTCTGATTGTGTTTTTTTTTTCTTCTCTAGTATGTTGAGAAGGCCTTTTGTCATTGATGTCCTTTATTTTTGTTTGGCTCTTTAAATATTTTTTGCTTCCTCTTCTGCAGAATTCCCTGAACCCTGAATGAAAGGATTTGATTGAGCAACCCTGTTTAGGACTGAGTGTTCCAACACCTCTCCCTCTGCACATAATGTCTTTCTTGATTTCTGTATTCATTTCCATAAACCACAGGAGAAACCTTCTCTCACTTTTTCTTACTCTCCATTTGCTTTTCCTCTGATCTAGCATAATTTATTCTCCCCTTGTACCCTCTACAATGTGCCTATTCTTCTTTTCATTCTAAAGAGTTCCTGCAAGTAGCTGCTGTAGTGCTGCCTTACCAGTCATAAATTACTTACCTTGATTTCATCAAAGAATATTTTTTTCTTTTGCTATACATCAAGATAGTCTGGGTTGGAAGCTGTGGTTTTTCAGAACTTCAAATTTATCATTCCAAGCCCTACTTAATTTCAAATTTTCTTTTGAGAATTGGTTATTTTTCTCTGGTGGATTTTTTTTTAAATTGATTTGTTGTTTCACTCTTGCAGCCTTTGGTAAATATTATTGGGTTTTTGATATATGTTTCTCTTGTAGCCTTTAATAAACACTTTTGGCACCGAGTATTTAGTGTTTTAACTATGCTATGATGTGGAAAGTTTTTTTTTACTACCCTTGTTCTGTCTATCTTTGGTACGTGTATAAGCCTCTTTTCCACTATATTAAGAATTTTGTGTTATGCCTACATTGGATATTTTTTCTATGTTGTTGGCACGGATTTCTTCTATGTCTGTAATTCACAGATTTTTCTCATTGTGCATTTAATAAGTATTATCAATGCCCTTGATTGAATAGAACAATTCCACTACCTTTTCTTCAATCCCTCATACTTTGTTCTCTCCAAGACAGAATCTATTAGCAAGACTTTCCTCTTGAGTTTTGGTTTGACTGACTTTATTTTTCAGCTGTTATATCTGTTTGTTTGCTTATTTTCAGTACTTATATCTTACAAATTCAATACCATTTTTGTTTTCTAATTGACTTTCTCAATTTCTATACTTAACTGAGTTTTCTTGTAATTCATCAGATTATTCTTATATGTTTTTTGAGCATATTGATGATCATTATTTTTAATTCTTGGTCTGGAATCTCATTTATATTATTCTCATTGGGGCTATTGCTCTAAGACTGGTATATTTTAGGTACATTTTATGTTTTTTCCATGTTATTTGGATAACTATATTTATGGTTACATCATTGACTGAGTTTTTGTGGTTCATCTTTCAGAATTAACATTGCTTCAGAGGAACTATACTCTACGAATGCTAAAATGTTATTTGTTTCTGTTTCATGTGTGTCAAAAATACCAAACTCTATAATCAATAATTCCTAAAGGATGAGTACAGTCTATAAAAACATTCTCAATCTAGAGTGACCTCATAATAAAATAGAGAAAAATATTAATTACAAAATAGTCAACCATTCAGTGTCATTTATTTTAGGGAGTATATAGTGTTTTATAGTACTGTATGTACAGATATATTCATTATACAAATGGAAGAGTGTACAAAGAATAGATAAAAGAGAAAAGGCACAAGATAAACTAATGTTCTTTATTGTGTTGAAAAATAAAGCATAGAAAGCAGGACATACATAGAAGATGGAACTATACAGGTGTTAAGAAAGGTGGGAGAGATGTGGATATTTGGAGCAAAGGTAGAATAAAAAGAGAATAATAACAATATGCAATCAGCTACCGTGTTCCAGTCTCTTCTCCCAGGAGGCTGAGCCAATGAGACTTAGCAAACCAGGTCATTCTATGTTCTTCAGTAAAGAAAAGGGAGAACGAGAGCGAGAGGGAGAGCGAGAGGGAGAGAGAGAGCGAGAGAGCGAGAGAGAGAGAGCAGAGATAAAAGTGGAGAAGGGTATGAGACAAAACAAAAGGGCGAGGTCAGGTGCTGCTGCTGAGTTGACTGTGGGTATTAATAGAAAGGAGGAATAGGTGTCAGGAAGAAAGAGGATAGTTTGGTTTTCATCTCCAGAATTCTGGTATTAGTTTTTTGGCTTCTCCTCACTGAGAGTGACAGTGCAATGAATTTTTCTGTTGTCTCTCATCAAGTCTTGCTCTGGACTGCACCCTACACTGCTTTTTACCAGTCAGGTTCTTCCCTTGGAGGTTCCCATAGCCACACCTCTATAACATTCACTTGTGAAGTAATTAACCCTGCTCCTGAAGCTGAGAAGAATTCAGGAGATCTGGACCCAGCACTGTTATTGGAAAAGACACAGCAGATAAATGTTTTACTGATGGTCATTCAAACCCCATTAGGTTCTGGTGTACCATTCTCAGCATTTTCATTGGAGCACCAAGGGCAGTACTCAGGGTGACCCCTTCTGTAAGATCTCTAATGATGTAACTTTTTCAGAAAAGTGTGTTGAGGAAGAGTTTAAGGATGATCAGATGACTAAGTCAGCTGTGTGACGGTGATGCTGGTCATCTATAACTATAATATTTTCTCTCTTGCTCATATATATATATGTATATATGCATGCATTCATGTATGTGTATATGTACGCTTATAACACCTATAGTATATGCAATATATTATGGTATATAATATAGTATAAAACCTTTAAGTATGTTCTATGGCATACATATTGTCAGGTTGGGAAAGTAGGCCCCAGCCCCTCGCATCTATCCTAGGCCTGGTCTGGACTCCAAATCCCAGCAGGCCAGGTCCTGACCCCTCCCTGGGGGTGGGGTCAGGATCACTTTTTCCCCAGGGTATTTAAGTTCCCAAAAGAATAACACGTGGTCCCTTCCCCCCCCCCCAGTGGTCTCCTTTGCTCCATGGCTTCCCCGTTCCCCTTGGGGACACCCGAGAGAGCAGAACTTCCATTAAACCTGGATATTTTTTAATTTGGCTTGTTTTGATTTGGCTTGGTTGGGGATTTTGCGTCGGCAGGGAGCTCGTGTTAGGAAATATTTTTAACACATATATTACAAATACTTATATATTTTTTATTTACATGATTGATATAAAAAGAGCTCAGAGTTCAACTTGTAGGAATGACCTCTTTTCTACCATGTGCATTTGGCGAATGTCAGAGCTTGACTATCAGAGTCCTTGACTTTTGATGTAGCAACAATATCACAAATCACTTAGCCACAAAAATGAAATGATTACTCACAATTTAGCTTATTTTTATTTTATGTTGCACAATGCAAAAGAAAAATAAAACCACAAAAGTGAGATGTGGCAAGGTTGGGACGATGAGTTGTACTCTCTGTCTGAGGTGGGAAAAAGGCTAGAGCCAGAGCCACTCTCTACTTCTGATAATTTTTCTATGGAATCAAAATTCACAACACACAAAGGTAAGAAAGTACTTAAAGCTTTCACAAATAACACAGCACACATGAAAAATAAGTAAAAGTAAATGGCCTAAAATGATTAAAGGCTGTGAACTCGTGGATAGACAAGACAGAACAGAGAGTATGGAGAAGAGGGTGACAGCAGGCTATATCTGGTAGTATTGTCTCTTGGGACAAAGCTGAGCTGAGAAAGTCCCTTGGTCTTCATGAAGGTGGCAGATGAATTTTCAGTGCATGGAGTAAAAACCAATAGCATAACTCTGAGACCACCTCTGAACCCAGCATCAGATGTCAGCAACTAATTGCCCACAGGCTCTGACTTATACAAAGAAGCAAAGGCAACCTGAATAACCTTAGGGCTAATGCAAAAGAAGAAAGAATCAGGGCAAGACTAGCAGAGACAGTCCTTATTGTGCTTGTATGGACACTCTGAATATTCTTTTAATAGTTGTTCAGAGGGCCTTTTGATGTGGCAAAAGATTTTCTCTCTACTTTCTTCCATAGAGAATGATTATTAATATCACTTTAAAGTCAAGGAGTCATACATATCATGAAAGATATATCAGTGCAAACCAAGGTCACCTGAGTTATTATGACATGATTCACATATGAAGAAATATTTCTTCCATATTGAAGAGAAGAGGCTTTGTACTCTTTCTTCCACTTTCATCACTGCTTTACAGTCACTAACTTGTGTTCCACCTGGTTCATAATAAAACAAATAATTGAAGGCAATCTGCCATATCTCTTCACTCATTTTTCTGCTCAATACCAGACTTGGCCTCTGTTTTCATTGACGTAATTTCTAAGGAGCTCTCCTAATCTTATATCAAGAGCAGTATATTTCTTATGATAATACATGTTGAAATAATTTCTTAAATTTCATCAATCTGATCATTTTATATACATCAGAATTTTATTTAAAAGTTTGTCGCCAGAGTTAGAGCTTTAGTTCAGGTCATAGTTACTTGTCTAACATATGCAAAACCTGGGTTCAATCCCTAGCTAGCATAAAACTGGTGTTGACTCACAGTGATATTCCTAGGATTTGTGTGCAGGCAGAGGGTCAGGTATTAAACCTCTAGGTAACTGGTCATATTCTATCCAATCGGGAATCAGAGGAATCAGAATTCTAGCTATCATTTCATTTTTACCTTTTTATTAAGTCAAGAAGTCAATCCATGGAAAGGTGAAGTCCAAAATTAAGGGATTAGGGTAACCTAGATACTTCCTCAGAGGCTAATTTAATCTAGATAGTTCCTTAATAACATGCTATCTTGGCTCCTAAATTAATTCTAACCAGCTTCAAGTTGACAAGCAATTTTAAACTTCACAGTTGATGTATTTTTTCTTTCAGAATTGAATCTATAGCATGGTATTAGTGATTTCTCCCTGTTATAAGCAAATAACTCACGAACGCATCTTGAATGAGCAAGGGTTTGTCTGAAGTTTTTGGTAATATGAAGCAATCAGTAACATTTCAACTGCAGTATAAAAGGAAAAAAATAGACAAGAAGAGGGCCTGGGCTACCATACCTTAAAGTCAAAGGTTTAAACATTCCCCAAAAGTGCCATTCATATTCAAACGACAGCAAACACATATCTCCTCAGCTGGTATAGACTTCAATATTGCACAGAAACAAATATAGCAATACATATTGACACATACATTCCATGACTATATTTATTTAGAGTTACCTTTGTAAATGAGATTTAAAAGATAGTATCATTTGTCATAAAATGTACCTTCAGGGTTTTGGTACAGTTTCATTTATATTAACTGCCCTAATGATATCATAATCACATATAGCCAAATGTAGTTTACATGAGTTTTATCTGTTGTTATGAACATAGACCTTTAGTTACTATAAATATAGAACAAAATTTCCAAATCTGTTAGTTTAACTGCTGAGTGCTCTGAATCATTACTTATGTCATCTAAATAAGAAAAAAAATACTCCAGGTAAGAATGAAGAGAAGTAGGACTGTACTCTTGACAATACAGCATAGTTAGCTCCAGAAAAACTTACCTTTTAACCTCGCACTAGGGAAATTTCATTTCAGGAATCTGCAAAGTTGACCCCTGCTAAGACCCTAAGCAATAGAAGAGAAGGTGCCCGATCTGGCCTTGCCCTGTAGTCAGGTTATTGAATATCTTAAATGTCTCCATAGAACCTTCATCTAGCAACTGATAAAAACAGAGGCAGAGACCCACAGCGGAGCACTGGGCTGAGTTCTCAAAATCCATCTGAAGAGTGGGAGGAATGAGAATATGAGCGACGAGGTCAAGACCGTGATGGAAACAGTTTACCTGAGCTAATGGGATCTCACCAACTCCAGTGAGACAGGGAATAAACCAGTACAAATCTAAACTATTCCCTCTCAATGTCGGTGACAGTTTTATGGTTGGAGCAGACTACTGGGCCACTAGCAGTGGCACCAGGATTTATCCCTACTGCTTGTACTAGCTTTTTGGGAACATATTCTTTTTTGATGGATTCCTTGCTCAGCTTAAATATAGTAAGGATGATCTTGGACCTTCCTCAAAGCAATGTGCCTTACCCTCGCTGAGAAGTGGATAGGGGTAGGTTGAGGGGGTAGGTGGAGGTAAGAAGAGGAGGAAGTGAGAACTGGAATTGGCATGCAAAATAAAAAATAATATTTTTTCTTTAAAAACTAAAACAAATTATAAAAAGAAAAACTTACCTCAAAATATTTTAAAAATTCATGAACTGATGCATTGATGATATTGCTACAGGTTGGGTTCCAGAAATGTACAATTATTGGAATCAATAAATTCTTATGAATGAATAGAAGGTAAATAATACACTAGGCATAAAAGCCTCTGTGTGTGTTAAATATTCCAAATTTTGGTTAAAATAAGAAAGCGGCATTATGTGTAAATTATAAGACATTCAAAAACAGGATTTAACTGTACTCTGCTCAATGCCACACATCTAGAGTAAAACTGTTCTGTGAACAGGCATTCTACCTGTCTTCTATAATGTTTACATTTAGATTAGAATAATTTTCTGCAGGAGTTTTTGTTTACACTCTAGGTTATATAATTAAAATCCTAGGCAAATCATATTCAGCTTAAATTGATTTGTCCTCCACTTTAATACACTTTTTCATAATTTCTAGCAAATAGTACTCACAGTAATTCTGCCCTCCAAACCCCAGCTACCTGTCAATCATTATTGCAGAAATGTAAATTAACCTTTCAAGGAATCCAGCAGCATTACATTTTTTTTTTTTTTGCTTTTGGGGATAATGCAGCAGGTGTGACAATGGGTAATGGTCATTGATCAACCAGCAATAACCATAATGATGGCAACAAAAAGGAAATTGCATTAATGTAAAAGTCATACTTCTCAATGCCCTTGGAACGATAATGAGAGTTAATTTACTTCTTGACTAAGAGTGGCTTATTTCTTACCACCAGTTGTTTATATGAACAATTTTCAGATTCCTTGAATTCTGAATTTGGTACACAGAAGGTTCTTAATGAATAATAAATAAGCTGACTATAACCTAAAAATTAATCTCAATGATCACAACATGGTATTCTCTTATACAATGACTATAAAAATTTTTCTAAAAATCAAAGCTTTAGTGGTATTTGGAAGACTAGTTGTTTTTGAGACTGTGTATTCTTGGATGGACTGGAACTTATTAAGTACCTCACAATCATATACCTCCTTCTGCTTCCACCTCCCAAATTATAGTGCTTGTGTTATTTTGATACTAAATAAAATACTAAGATCCATTCTTTATTATACTTTCAAAATTCTTAACAAGTGACATGTCAGAAAGCCTTTGCTCATTCCCATGACTCAAACTTACAACTTGAGTTTATTAACTTGTCTTAACAGTGCCAGCTTTGAAAAGTTTATTAATCCCTAATGACAATTTCTTTGTGTTTTAAAGACAAAATAGGAACAACTCTATTTTAATTTGCATTTTCATGGTTGATTGCTTTGAATATTTAATATCAGTTAGTAAATGCTATAGCATAAGTGATAAACAATGACTTTCCCAGTGACAGTTACTTACTTTTTATTTATTATATTTTATTAGGACCAAGGGTTTTTCAAAATTACTCATGTTGGCCTTGAACCTGCAATCTTCCTGATACAATCTCCTGAGTTGAGTAACAGAATTACAAACCTGGATTATGGGGCTCATCAGTATTATCATATTAAGTAGAATTAGTTTCTGGGGAAAATGTGTTCCCTAAACTTAGGAAAGTTGATAGACTGTAGTGGCATTTCGTTTGTATTTTAATAAATAAAGTTTGCCTGAAAATCAGAGAGTAAAACAGTGGTAACACACACCTTTAATCCCAGTAACCACACTAGTTGCTATGGAAACTGGTTGGTTCATGCCTTTAATCCCCGTGGTGCACACCTTTAATCCAAGTCTTAGAGAGCATTATAAAACAGGAGGAAACCACTCCTAGACACAGTCTCATTCTGAGATTCCTGGAGACAGAATTGCCATTTTTTTGGACTGAGATCAAGGTAAGAGTCAGTGTTTGACTATTTTGCTTTTCTGGCCTTCAGGTTGAACCCCAGTATCTCTCTCTGAGCTTTTATTAATCATGCTTCAAAAGGCAGAGAAGCACCCTGCAGTCTTAGAGCTGGAAAGGGAAGGATGACATGTATCACTAGACTGTGTCATGGAGGAAAGTTTGGACAATCCTCTGCCACTCTGAACCACCACTAGTGTATTCAGCAACATTGCGGTGGTGGGTGAAATAGAGAGAGAAAGACATTTTGATGCTCCTATGATGAAGCAGTGGGCTCTAATATCCCTTCCTATAGAATCTGAGCCAGTTTTAATGACTTCCCCAACTAATTTTACAAAGTGAAAGGGGTGATGCTGAGGAGCTTGCAAGGCTAGGCATCAGAGCTTGGAGGCTGGAACTGCAGTATAGAAGGTTGAAGACACTGTTGGTTAGATAGACAGCAGGAAGTCCTAACGCTGTCTGGAGTGTGTGAGGGGCATTTTGTCAGCTTTCTTTCCAAGAGGCAAGTGGAAAAGATCTTGAGGCCAGAATCTGTAGTTGAAAGCTGCTTGTTTGTTTCTGGTCACTCAGACCTGAAATAATCACACAGAAACTGTTTTAATAAAACCACCATTTGGATCACTTAGGCATATTGCTAGCCAACTCTTATATCTTAATTTGACCCAATTCTATTAATCTGTGCATCACCATGACGTTGTGGCCTGTCGGTAACATTCCAGCAGGCTCCCACCGCATCTTTCTCTTTTGACAAGTACATGGCATCCCCCTGACTCTGCCTCCTTTCCTCTTCACTCTGCTTGGAAATCCCACCTAACACTATCTGCCCTGCTATAGGCCAAAGTAGCTTTATTCATTAATTGATAAATGCAAAACATATATAGCTGGACTTCCTATACCATTTTCTCTTGTCCATCCAAATAAAAAGGTTTTAACCATAATATTGTAAAATTACATATAACAAAACAGTTATCAAGCCAGAATTATAGTTAAATTATTTTGTTCATTTATCAGCAGAGGTTGCTCTTTGACACAGGGTCAAAGCAGGTGAAACACAAAAATGGAACTAGATGTTTCACTGAATTTTTTTCACAAAGGCATGAGATATAACATTCTCTATTACTCTTTGCACACAGAATAATAGTGCAATTTTTAAAGCTTTCCCTGCCTACTTATCTTCTGCCCTGTGCAGGACTAAGACAGTTTTTTTATTAACCAATGGTATTCACAGCATACAGAGATCAATCCCAAGTCACTATATCACTAAAATTGGCAGTCTGTGGTCATCAGAGTGTTAACACACTACTTAAATATGGTTCTTTGTTTATTCATTTTCATTTTTAGAATTATGCAATAAATATTCACTTAATTTTCCAACCACAATTTGTGTAATCATATAGTTTCATGGTGTTCTTTCTGTGATTGAATATTGTATGTAATGATTTTGTACAATTAATGGATATGTCATAAATCCAGGTTTACGATGTGAGTTGATGATGTGGCTCAGTTGGTAAAGATGCTTGCCAATAGGATGCACAAAGTAGAAGGAGTGCACTGGAGATTCCTGCAGAGTTTCTTCTTACCTTCATGTGTCTGTTATGACACACAGGATAAAATGGTTTAATTAAAATATCACAAATGGAATATAAATAGGAAATTACATGTTATCATGCCACTTGTGTATTATTAACTGAAATTTCTGAATTCTGGCAACATAACTCATCAGTTTCATGCCTCTGTGTCATAATTGTCAAAAGTAGGGTTTCACTTTTGCATAACTGTGAGATGAGTAAAAGACATTTTTCTATTTCATTATGATCCTTTATTGATCCGGACTTTCTTAGTTATTTTTTAAAAATTACAAATGCATAAGTGTAAAACCAAAAGATTGATTTCAGGTTTTTGTTTCTCTGCAATGATGTCTCTTATAGCATGATTTCCCTCAATTAGAAAATATACTGATTCTAAATGGAAGATTGGGCCCCTGGGGCTATCTAAATGCAGCAACACATGAATATTAATGATTCTCTATCTGTCAAAATTAGAAAATAAATCATTATAAATATTATGACATAAAAAATCACATGGTGTGGTAATGTAGGAGCAGATGTCAGCACATGCGATTTGAATTATTGCATTTAATTTGGCAAGCACAGTCCTTCAGCAAACATAGGCTAGGAGTGCCTGAGACATGAAGCTTTTCTAGTGAAAAATTTCAGAAATCCTAAATTATGTCAAAAGAAATTACATCCATTCACTGGCACATTCGTATAGTAACCTTGAAAAATATAGTATGTGGGTTTTCTGACCTTCATAAACAGACTACAAAAATATTTTTAACAGAATTGACCTACAAGTACTTTAGCTAGGATTTGTCTGAACTAAAAATAGTTGTAACAAGCTAATAATGATCTTTTGTTGAACAGCAAGTACACATGTACTCTTTTCGCACCTGAGAGATGATAGATAGTAGATAATGTCTGATTGCAGCCAGCAGGAAATGGCTCTGTCCCTTATCTGCAGCAATCTAGGATTGCAGCAATTTGTCCTCAATTCCAATATTGCTTCTAAAGTCCAGCATAAGAAAAAGTAAAGCAGAAAGAAGAGGAAATGTCATTTCCTCTGTATCGAGGAGATTTTCCAGCTAACATCCCAGTGTAATTTCAACATTTTCATAATCACATGCATTTAATATTTCTTTTTACAATAAGTAGTGAGAGAAGCATCTGGTGATAGTATTTATTGGCTCATAGATGACAAAAAATAATAACCACAGAAACTTTATAATTTATTGTATTTTATTAACTTATACTTCTTCAATTTTATTCTAAGCCATGATGTGTAATGTTACATCTGATACAAAATATACATTGTAATACTGTGTGAAATATTTACATTTTTGTATGTGTATGCAAATGTTTGTGTCTGTGATATTCTGGGTTTATTATGTTCACATTTGGATTTTATATGTGTAAAGGCCCAAGGACAAAGTGGGGTGCCTTTCCTTGATTATTCACTCCTTTAGTTTGGGACACCATCTTTCATTGAACAATCTATTTAGTAGGTTGGCTGGCTAAAGAGCATCAGCTTCAAGGATTCACCTGTGTCTGTTCCCTTCCCATGCTTCCTTCATCTCTCCCCCAAAGCTGGTGTTAAAGTCATTTGACACCATGCCTGAATTTTTACATGAGTACTGGAGATAAAAACTCAGGTCTTATCTTTGTATGTCAGGCATTTTTACAGTAAATTCATCTCCCCAGGTTCAAGTTTATTTTGTGGTAGACTGTTTAAAAGAGATGTATTTATTTGTCTGTCTGTCTATCTCTATCATCTATCTATCTATCTATCTATCTATCTATCTATCTATCTATCTATCTATC
>JABTXL010005416.1:9937511-9960718 GCA_025134845.1 Neodon shergylaensis | reverse complement strand
ATCTATCTATCTATCTATCTATCTATCTATCTATCTATCTATCTATCATCTATCTATCATATGTTTATTTGTATATGAGAGAAAAGGGATGGGGTACACAGGCAGAGGAAAAGAGGGTGTTTGTGTCTCCATATATATTCAGAGGCCTGAGGAGTGCCACACATCTCTTTAATCTGGCCTTTGCAGGACTCCGCAAACGTGTTATCTAGATGCTAAGATGAGAATTGTGATCCTTGTGATTATTCAGCAAGTACTCTTACTGCTGAATTATCTCTCCAAGCCCAGTTAGTTTTATGTCCACACACAGAACATACTAAATTAACAAACAAATAAAACCTACTTAGCCCCAAGATTTCATTTTGTTTAGTGTTCTATTTCCAAAAATATTTGAGTAGATGGTTATATAACAACTCTTTTAAATAACTGTGAAATGGGTCACATTCAGACTGAAACAGTCATTTATACTAGAACACATTTTTTACTTTCTTGGAGTAAATATGTATGTTTTAAAATACATCACACATACATTAGTTAAATCATTTTAAGTATACAGCTTGTGAAATTAAATATGTTCACTTTGTACAGCAATGATCACAGTCCATCTCCGCAACTTTATCACTTTTTCCAGCTTAAATTCTGCATATATTAAGCAAGTTCAAATTTCTTCCTCTTCTTAGAATGTGGATGCCGCTATGCAACCTTCATAATCTTCAAATGTGACTAGTTTCGGTGGCCTCATGTAACAGAATTTCAATGTATTTATTAATGTTAGATGTGATTTCTTCACTTGGCACAATAACTTCAAGTTTCATTTTATAAAATGTGTCATAATTGCCCTCCCTGTAAAGATAAAATACATTGTCTATGTTTTATAATAATCTGTATTGTATTTTCTTTTATTATTCTATGGAGAACGTGTAAATTGTTTTCATTTTATAGCTGCTGTGAACATTTTGCTGTGATATGAGAATAAAAATATCTCTCTGGACCCACTTTTCAAATTTTTTCTTGCACTGAAGTGTATTTCTGGATTGGTTTAGTTACACTTTTTGTTACTGTGATACAACTAATTTGACTTTTAGAATTTTAGACTCATTGTGATGGAGTGAAGGAAGAGGTGAGAGTTCACATCTTGACCTGCAATCCTGAAGCAGAGAAAGAGGAGAAAAAGAAAAGAAAGACAGATAACAAAAAACAACAAAGCACGCTGCCAGTACACACCTCTTCCAACAAGGCCACACCACCTAAACTGTTCTATTAACTGAAAATTAAGTATTCAAACATATGAGTGTATGGGGGAGGGGCGTTATCATTCAAATCACTATATGGATCATCTGGCAATGTCATGACTTTTTAAAAGAATGTTCTAATATTAGAAACATTAGCTACATCATTTTTTACTTCTATCACCAATATAAAAGAGGTCAGATTTCACTCATTCTCACTAACACTGACAATTTTAAATTTGTTTCTGAAAAATATACATCTTTGGTCCAATAGAGCAGTAATGTGTTGGGTTTATCCAACATCAGAGATTACCTATATTGAGTATCTTCACACTTTTGCTGTATATCAGAAGAACTTCTTTAGATGAATATATTTTAGGCTGCAGCATAAACAAAGGACACGGAAGCCAATGAAGAGAACACCTAAAAAGTGTGACAAGGATGCTAAAGCACAGTTTTCCATAATTGATGGTTTCTGGTAGAAGTGTAGGGGGGAGGGATTACCTATTTAACAGGCAGGTCACTGAAAGTTTGACCATGCTCTACAGATAGCACAAATTAGACTTGTTTTCTATTTTTAAATTTGGGAGGGGTCACAAGGGTTCAGGGAGCAGACTTGGAAGGAGTTGGAAGTGACTTATCAGAGTGCATAATATGAAATTCCTAAAGAATCAATAAAAGTAGTATGTTGATGAAAGAAAAATACATTTCAGTTCTATTTCTTTCTTTTGTAAAAGGTGTGTGCTGCGGGAGGTCCTTCCGCTCCTCCAACCAATAGCTGCTAAGATACCAGTCCATGGGGGCATGGCCTCCCCCCCTTTCATAAAGTTACTACTTGCCTCCGTTTGCTCTCTTGACTTCCTGCTCCGCCGGCGACTAGACTCCCTTCCTGGTTGCGCAGAGGGCTGGGACCGTGATCTGTAAGTTTTTTCCCTTTTAAATAAATACAATCCTATTAATAATAATTAGAAACTGGTGTGGTATTGTTCGTGACTTACGCCTTCAGGTGTGTTTGTTTGTGTCTGAAAAATTCATACATAATTCTTGCATCACTCCCATCTTTGTGCATTTTTTTAAAAAAAAACCCTAGTTTGAGTATTTTTAAAACAGGTCTCATTAGCAAAAATATCTATTATTTATTACAGAGAGTAATCTCTGGACAAATGTATGACTTACAAACATTTTATTTCATCCCATTGATTACTTCTTCATTTTTTGTTAATGTCATATGAATCACCAAAATTTTGCTTTGGCTATTGGTACACTCATTTACTCAAATAATTCATCTCATCAGATTGAAGAAGGAAGAGGAAGAGAAGACAAAGCAATTAACTAAGAGGAAATAAAAGAATAATCTAAGTACAGATTAGAACAAAATGATAATATTAATCACATTACTTTAAGACTTCTAAAATTCTAAATAAATTACAAGAATATTCAGTTTTGGTAAAAAAAGAAAGATCCAACTTCATAACATTTTATTCATATCTATTTTATGATGAAGTTCTAAACATAGTGTAAGTAAATATCTACAAATACCTAAAAGTAAAAAAAATATTGTAAAATACAGAATACAGAAAATTAAAACACAGCATAACTTCCAGGAGCATAAACAAAGTTGAAGAACTTTTGCTGATTATTACCCAGGGTTAATCTAAAGATGAAAACTAACACGTCTATGGAATGAAACAAAGCCTAGAAAGCTATATTTTCAAAATTTGACTTTGAATAAGGGAGGAGGCTGGTAGATGAGAAAAAAGATGTTTCAAGAAAATAGTGATAAATGCCTAGGACATTCATAATAGGACAAAGACAAAATCAAGTACTTTGATTCACAACATCAGAATATAAAAATAATTTGATAAATATAATACTTTAAATCATAAAATTAATAAATTCTCAAAGACACTTAAGAATAAATATTTATGACACTTTAGGAAAATATTTCAAAGGAAAAAGCATTAGACATAAAAGAAATGTTACTCTTTTAGCATCGGTAAAATTAAGGTTAATAAGAGTCCTTAAAAGAAATTGCTAAGACTTCATAGATTAGCGTCTTTCCAGGAATTTCCAACTGGAACCAACTCTCCAGTTCCCAGAACTATCTCATGTCCTTTTGCTGTGGAAGCAACAGTATGGATGCCACCAGGGATTCCATCTCACATTCTGTCAGTTGCCATCTCGAGTACTGTCCCCAGGTGTATCCAGTGTAGCTTCAATCAGTCATCTTCTTCACAGACATCCCATGAACTCAGACCAAGTCTGGTTTTCAGCTACTGCCTGTTCTTCAACTGATCTGGCTATGACTGGGAAGACTGATTTCAATGTAGCCGTCTGCCACAGATTAGAGACCTACAGGTCCAGCCCATTCCATTCTTTTCCAGGTTCATTCTGTAATGTTTTTATCAACTCTTGTCCCTCCTGGTCATGAATGAGCATACAGCCCTGGCTCCTCTGATAACCTCTATATAGAATTCCGCCTCTCTCAGCAGCTTTGTCATGAGGCAGTACACTGCTAAGCATTCTTCACACCCTGAATCTCTTGCTTTCTGTGACATTTCATTCCCTTTTCAATCACTAAAGAATCTCAAGGGTGGTGGAGGCAGCTTGACTTAATGAGCACAGTTTCAGTTTTGTAAGATAAAAGGTTCTGAATACAGTGTTTTGGCTGTGCAATAATATGTTAGTTGTGTAGCATCGTCTGTTTGAGGGGCTCCTATCACTGTGATCAGGGTCTATTGCTGGCCCTTGAGCTGGCTTTTGGGAACCTATTCCCAATGCTGGTTGCCTTACCCAGCCTTGATACAAGAAAAGGAGCTTTGTCTTGCCTAAACTTGCTGTGTCATGTTTTGTCGATTCCAATGGGAGGCCTGCTCCCCAAAAAATGAGTAGATGGGGAGAGGAAGTGGAAAATGAGGGAGGGAAAGAGAGGAGGGAAGGGAGAGGAAAATGTGGTTGCTATGTAAAATATATGAAAAAATATTATAATTAAAAAAGCTAAAAAATAATTTTTTTTTCAGTCAATCAATTTTATTGAATATAACATTCTTATTTGTTTTCTTTGTTTGTATTTATTGATTCCAGTCCTCAGATGGATAATATGTTGTCTTCCATTCCTTTTGGGTGTGTTTGCTTCTTTGTCTTCTGGACCAACCTTCTTAATGATGTGACACTTTATTTTTTTTTTTATTGAGAAAAAGAAAAAATTTCCACCTCCCCCCAGCCTCCCATTTCCCTCCCCCTCCTCCCACCCTTCTCCCCCTCCCCCCACTCCTCTCACCCTCCCTCTCCAGTCCAAAGAGTAGTCAGGGTTCCCTTCCCTGTGGAAAGTCCAAGGTCCTCCCCCCTCCGTCCATGTCTAGGAAGGTGAACATCCAAACTGGCTAGGCTCCCACAAAGCCAGAACTTGAAATTTTTAAGATATGAAGAGATCACAAAATTGAACTATCTTTTCAACCATATATATAATAAATTATATACAATTATGCATGGAACAATTATGAAGAATTTTCTATATGTCTATCTTTGAATTTGATTCCGATATTTAAAATTGTGTTTATTATATTTAATTTAACTATAAAAATCTGTGGAGTTAATTTCTGGGTGGTAGCTACTTGATAATAGTCAATTATTCCTAACTTTCTTTGCAAACACCCAAGGTCAAGTGGCTAGTCAGTTCGACAAATTATGGAAAGACATAATGTGATCTCTTTCTAGAACTGAACAGTAAATATACATTTCTCACAGCCTCCATTCCTTTTCATGAAAAGTAAAAGAGTTGGAGGAGCAGAGATGAAACACAAAATAGATTCCTGACATGAGAACAACACTAGAATCACAACAATTTTGTATAACAGAAAAATAAAAGTTATTGTAGCAAATCACTATATTTTAGCCATTTGTTATAGTTTCATCATTAACATACCACTACAGACAAAAATAAAAATTATTATGATTATGTTAAATTAAAAACAAAAATCGTATTTTTATTTTTGGTAATGATAATAGAATGTTATTATATCTTATAAAATTGTTATATCTATTATAACTTTATATACTTAAACACTTAAATTTTATTATTATGATACAATAACAATTTGATGTTATAAAATACAAATTAAAAACTAATACTATGCTTTTATGAACTTAAAGCAGGAATGCAGAAATGAATCAAAGTTCAGTAGGTAAAAATAAACATGTAGTTTTCTCATTTTGAAATGTTGAATTAAAATTTGTCTGCTCAATTTCACATATAATTATAGTTAAATTGAAAAGTCATATTAATTATTCAAGAAAATTGTAATGAAAGACAAACAAGGATCTCAAATGACTTTCTAAAAGCAATGACGTGAAACAGTAAAAATGATGTTTTCTGGGACAAATCAACTGATATCTACAATCATTTCAGAAACAGAGAAACTTCTACATTAGGAAAATATGAACACTCACAGCATGGTAGTCTTATATTGGATTTGAATGCCTCATAAACTCTCCCAAAGATCAGTTTTCATAAATAACTGTGGCAACATGTCTGCTCTGGTTTTACTTAAAAATGGCAGCAACACTGCATAATGACCTTGATATTGCAGCACCAAGAGTCTCCCAAGCCTCACTCCTTACCTTATTAGAGAAAAATTGAGCTTGCTGGGGATCTGAAACCAAGTTATTCCCCCAAAAATTGAAATTTGTTTCCCGATGGACTTACCTGCTAAAGCTCTGTGGATGTTTAGGATCATAACCTCACCTTCATTTGAGGAAAAATGGTATCCTTTATTCAGCAACTCAGAGTCTCAAACTAAAGAGAAATTGCATCCCTGGTAGAAAAACTGCAATAATGTCCAAATCACAGAGGACCTCAGGCCTCTGTCACACTGCACCCTCTCCCCAAATCCTTCTATTTTCAGTGCTACAAGACAACATCCTGATTCCTAGAACAGTATCCTCTGGCAAACAGAAAGAGTCACACCTGTTAGTGCCACATTTGAGGCTTCACCTTAATTCAGGATCCTGGGCTTGAATCTTTGTTCTTTTCTGAGCTCAAAAAATAATCATGACTGTCAAAAACAGGAAAGCATGACATTGGAAGTAGGTCATTTAAAATTACTCAAAGGAGGGGTAAGAAGACAACAAAATATGGAGGTAGGAGCGGCTCTCAATGGCTTACCCTATTTTAAGAGTTAATTGTTGGATTACGAAGGGATGGAGATTCATTTTTCTTTGGTGGGGATATCCAGTGAAAGTTCTCATACATATGGATAGTACTATTGAGACTAATTTAGTTATATGTTTAAAAGAAGATATGAAATTGAAAGTCAGCAGTGTTTTGAGGAGAATATTTACTTGGGAGGTAGAGGCATGGTTATTATCAAAAAGCATTACATACATGTATGGAGTTTTTAAAGGCTAAACTTTAAGGAAAGGATGAAGGCATTCTGAGACTTGTGAGGTATTATTAGGTGAATAAATTTTTACTTTTTAGACTTTTAATTTTGTTTTTGTTTGTTTGTTTGTTTGTATGGTTGGTTTTAGTTTTTGTTTTTTTGAGACAGGCTTGCTCTCTGTAACAGCTCTGACTGTCCTAGAACTTACTTTGTAGACCAGACAGGAATTGCACTCACAGAGATCTGCCTACTTCTGCCTCCCGAGTAAAGGTGTGCTTCAGTGACACATTTTGAAATTGGAAGACCCAGAAAGCATGATGCGTAATTAGTGAAATCATTTCTGAAATTTTCCCAAGTCTTTTAAGATATATAGATACCCTGGTCTATTACATTAAAAAGTCCTACATGAGTCAACATAGCCATTCTTCATGAAGACAGATTCTAATCTATCAAAAATGATACAAAACAGAAAATATCAGAGGATTAGTGAGGTGGTCATGATGCTACTTAGCAAAATGTTTTGATCCCAAATTTGCTGAGCCATCATACTGTGATTTGATTATTTTAAATGCTAAAATGAAAAAAAAACACCCTTTTAGTCAAAAATGTTACAACCAAAAAAGGATTTTCTGAAATATAAATGAAATAATTACAATATTTTGGAGATTAGAAAACAACTGAGCAGTTCATCATTATCAGATCTATTCTTCATTAAATACATATAAGAGTTCTTCAAATGAAAAAATACATATAATTTCTAATGTCAATTCATTGTAAATTATAAATACATAGATGGAGATAAATATATAGTTAAATTGAGATCCTCCACAAAACTGTATTGCTCAGCTTTATATGATACACAACCCAAAAGTCATGATCTGACATAAAATAGGCATGGTGATCAATAGAATAAAATTGAGAAACTGGAAATAAGTCTACACACCTGCAGACACCAGATTTTAAACAAAGAGATAAGAAAATTACAGACTGGAGAAATGACAGTATCTTTAACAAATGATGCTGGTCATACTGGATGACTACATGTAGAAGGATGAAACCAGATCAATAGCTCTTATGCTACATAAAACTCAGCACAAAGATCCAAGACTTCATAAGAAGGTCTCAAAGAATGAATCTTAGAAAGGAGAAATCAGAGCATACTCTCTTGCATTTATAGGCAAGGGAAGAGATTTTCTTAACAGAACCCCAATAGCATAATCATCAAGACCAACAATTGATGATTTAGGATTCCTTCATAAACGTTGTGTAGAGTTATGTATCTGATCATAAGCAACTTAATTTTGTTTATCACAGGGGAAGGAAACCTTCCTTTTTCAGAAACCATTAACTGTATGTAATTGCCTTAGAGATGAATGAGTCTTGATGGCCCCTATCTCTTTGTGATGAAATGTTGGCACAGTCTTATGAAACTCTTAAAAACACAGCCTCTGGTGCTAACATGCCATGAGAAAAAAATAGCTTTTCACAGCACGTTATTCCAACTTTCTTACTTTATACTATTTTCTGTTTCTTTTCTGTGCTGCTTCCAGACCACTGATGGAATGACATAGATCTTCCATTTAGGGATAACCACTGAAAAATCATTTACTCTCATCATTCCCTCATTCACTTCACCCAGAGACTTCTCTGACTACAGTTCATAGGAGCAATAATCTATGGGATCAAACAAATATTTAGAAGGCAGTTTGACATCATGTCCATATATCAAAACAACAATACCTTGTTTTCCCCTAAGGAATTTCAAAGCTGTGAACTTCTGGTCAATTTGACCAGGCATAAAGCCCTTTTGTGAAGTGGATCCAAAAGTCAATCAGAAATCCATCAGTTACCCAGATAACCATGCCACTAAGTGGGTACATCTTGTCTACCGGATTGATATTATATTTCATGGGACTTACATCTATGTAATTTTTTATTATTTTTATCACTGGCATGTCATATAGATAGCAACTTCCAGAACAGTGAAAATAACTAGCAAAAAATAAATTCCTGGGTCATTTCTAGCTTAATTTTTATGTTTCCTTCAAGCAAAGTGTTTGATGTTCTCAACAATAGCAGTAACAAACAAGAAAGTAATTGCCTGTGGTGCTCTTTGATGGCCTTTGGTGGATCCTTTACCAAGAACCCATAACTGAAGATATCTCACATCTGATGGTAACATTTTCATTTAATAACCTATGGCTTCTGGAAGAGGATGTGTCTCTTCAAAATACCTTTAACTATATTTTAACTATCTTAGAAAAGAGTAAGTTTTGGCTTTTTCATACATCCCTAATTTTGGTTAACACTCCCAAGTTCATCTTATCTCCAATCCCCACACCCTATCCCTACTTAAACATCTGTATTTCAAATATCTAACCCTCTCTTTCCTATCACACATGTTCTACTTTGAGTCCTCCATGAAAACCTCTGCCCCACCATTCAATGTCCCATTTCTAACTTACATGCTCGAAACTCATTTCAAGTTAACAGATAGAGCTGAAGAATTTCTTCTGTTCTTAGGCCCCTCCCTCACTTAATAGTTTCTGTTGTTCTGCAGAAGTCTGTAATTTCATAAGATTCTATTTTCCTTTTTTCATGATAGATTGAAATCCTCTTCAAAAATAACTTATCTATGCCTATATGGGGAATTATATACTAATCTTAGCTGAAGAAGCTTTTGTTTTTCTTCTGTTTGGTTATAAAAGATATTTATGCATACACTTATGTTACTTGTTATTGTCTAATTTACAAGCTATTTTGTAGCTTAGTCTGAGTATGAAATTATAAACTTTAAAAGCACATACATTAAAATATTATTTCTCCATTTTTATTTTTAAAACTTTAGAAATTCAAAAGTATATTAAAATAGATTTGACATTCTACAATTTAAGGGAATAATTCAATTATTACTCATGAACAGAATATTCAAAAGATTTAACTGTATTTTTCTAACTTCTTAGTGACATGTTTACATCAATTTATCTTTGAAAATCATTGAGGCTGGTTGATAAAGTGACCCACTGGGTAAAAAGCATTTTCTATCAAGCTTCATAACCTGAGTTTGAATTTTGAAATCCACATGGTAGAAAGTGAGAATTAAGACTCCAGACAGGAATATATACATACATATAAATCAATAAATGTGATAAAAAATTATATACTTGAAAATCCAAACAAGAATTTCTTTTATATTTCTTGGTTTTTTTTTTAAAGCAAATTATGATTTTCTTTACTGTAGTTGAATAATGGCCTGTACACAAAATCACCTGGTATGTATTTATTGGCTTAGACATCTTTAGGGGTTCTTTGTCGCTCTTTAAGAGTGCATCTTAAAAAAAAAAAAAACACTGTTTATAGAAGACTAAAATTTAATTTTTTTCTAATTTGACAAATAGACCTTGCTTATACTAAAAGAAAAGACCTTCATGCAAGTCACAGTAAACTTGTGAGTTGAAGTTACTTATGTAATCATTAAGATGCTAGCTAGGATGCTGCAGAGAAAAGCACTCAGTATTAAGTGTAATCTTGTGCATCTGATTTCAATCATGACTTTCTTCCTAGCCATCAACCAGTTGAAATACAAATTTCAGTGCCCGCACAGCTGGAATATAATGGTGCTTTAGAAATAGTGGGGAGTCATATAGAGTATATAAACAGACCACAATATGATTCTGCAAAATTTGACGAGAAACTTTGCTGAGAGGTATGGCTATGTGAAAATTAGAATGTTCGTGGCTACTTTTCTTAACTAGCTGAAAAATAAATATAGAGAAGGTCATTACATTTCCTGCCTGACACTGGTTTACACAGAGTATTTAGAAGCAACAGTGATTGGTACCTAATATAGGAATTATTGGTGTTGTCCATAATAAACCTCCCTATACAGCTATTAAAAGGTAGGCTCTGCTACCAAAGGGACAGACTTCACTTTATTTTCTATTTATCTTTAAATGACTTCCTGCAGGCAAAACTAGTTGGCCAAACACTACTAACATCTCTTTGTTGGTGTAGATCTTATTTAGAACCCAGTACTAGGTAATTGATCAATATTTGTTGGCACCAGAATAACATTTTGTAACAGTTAAGCTGAGATAAATAAGAAAATAAACAAAACTCCTTTCTAAATATTCATTGGTATGTAGCATCAACAAAACAAATAACAGTCCTATCAATTGATTGCTACATAGTCACTGTTTAAAATTCTCATTTTTATTAATAGATGCAAACAAAACAAACATAACTTTTTCATTTTAAATCAAGTCTGAGTGTTCTGTGGTGGAGAGTACGTCATGAAGTGATTTATGTGACTATGTAAGTCATTCTGAGGAAAGTTTCAAACTTCTAGTAATTATTTTGAAATTTCACTACTTTACAGAGCAATAAAAGACTTTTAACTGAAACAGACGGGAGTAAAGTCTATTTTTAAGGACAGAAATCTTTGTAAAAAAATTAAAAGCACATAAACTCCGAATCTGTATGCTTCTCTATTTAGATAATTTCTTTTATTTTCTTAAGCTGTGGTGGAAATATAGCATAAAGTTCATAGTATGAAGATTACAATGATATTTTGGTTTCACCATAATTTTTTCTAATGTTTGCTATGAAGAGTTCAACTTTAGACGTTAATCAATGCTCATCAAATGATGTATAATGCTAAAAGAAGTCATTTTAGTAAATTCTATTTCAGCAGAGACAGCCACTTAAAAGCAACATTAGGCACTTATTATTTCAGAGTGATTTAAATATGAGCCATTGGTTTTGTTATCTTGAAATTGAAATTCTTCTACAAAACACTAAACATTATGCTAAATAACAATTTTTATTATTTATGCCCTTTGAAATGAACTAGCTGATGATGATTCAGAAATTCTGATAGTCCAAACCTAGAAGACAGAATATTCATCTTTGATTTTCTCTTTCTTATACTGCATCACATCATTGAGAACTTTAAAAACTACACCAGTGTTAATTAATATTCTATACATAAATTGACTTAATTCACAAATGTACCATTATATACAGAGTGAACCATATGACCTAGAAGATAAAAGATAAGGAATGAGTGCATGCTTTATCATAATTTGGTGTAAATATGCTACTTCCATAACTACTAAAAGTAGTATGACTCACAACCATTACCACAGGCACTAAGTTCAACAATAAATAAATGGGACCTCATGAACTTGAAAAGTTGCATGGCAAAGGACACTATCATGTGGAAAAAGCATCAGCCTTCAGAATGGGAAAAGATTTTTACCAATTACATTTCTGATAGAGGGATAATATTCAAGAAATATAAAAACTTTTCTAAAAACTGGATATCAATAAAATGAATAGCCCAATTAAAAATTTGGTATGGATTGAAACAGAATTCTCAATACAAAAAACTCAAATGCCTCAGAAGCGCTTAAGAAAGCATTCAATATCCTTAACCATCAGTGAAATGCAAATCAAAACTACTTTGAGATTGCAATGCATACCTGTAAAAGTGACTAAAATCAATAAAACACGTGACAGCTCATGCTTGGGAGGTTGTGGAGTAAGGAAAACACTCATCCATTGACTGAGAGAATAAATCTTTTACAGTTACTATAGAAACCACTATGGTGGTTCCTCAGGAAGTTGGAAACTAATCTAATTCAAGATTCAGCTGTATCACTCTTTGGCATATAAATCCCACCACATAGACATTTGCTCAACCATATTAATTGCTGTTCTAGTCATAAGATCCAGAAAAATGAAAATAATCTAGATGTCCCTCAACAGACAAATGAATAAACAAATTTGGGTAATTTACACAATAAGATATTATTCAACCATTAATAAAATTAAATTCACTGGTAAATGATAAAGCTAGAAAAAATCATCCTGAGTAGGATAGCCCAGACTCAGAAAGAGAAATATTCACTTTTATTTATATATTAGCTTTAAAGTCAATGACAATTGAGCTATGACCTGTGGAACCACAAAAATAGCGTGTCGGGTACAGAAAGGGGAAAATATTTTCCTAGGAAAAGGAAATAGAACAGATAGTTATAAGTGGACAGGGGTGGGAAGATAAAAGAATAGGAAGATCAAATAGGGAGGAGGGCAGTGGAGAGAAACAGATAGAAGTAGGGCCATTTGAGGGGTGGTATGAAAACCTAATATAGCAGAAACTTCTTAAAATATATACATATATGAAGTCAATCTAAATGAAATTGCCAAACAATGGGAGAGACAGAGTCCAAACTAGGTATGAATCTCTTTTCATCAAATGAAGCTTTCAGTACTGCAAACAGGTTACATTGAATTGACTTGTTGGCCAAAGAGCTCCTAGCGAATTCCCAAACAACCAAGACTATAGGTTGTTCTCCACAAACTGACAGCAAGGGTCTGTTCTGATGACAGCACCTACACAAAACATTGAACATGGAGAACTCAAGCTGTCCCTACACAGGAATTTACACCTATATGCTGACATCTTTCGTACAGGAGGGAACTCTATATTGCTTGATAACAAAGGAGAAATGTAGATACCACCTTAACCACAAACCCTTTAATCCGCCACGGTGTCTTGCCTGTGAGATATGCAAATGCAATGATGTCATAAATAGCTTGTGGAAGTAACCATTCAATAGCTCATTTGATATAAGGCCTCTCTATAAGATGAAACATGACCAAGAACTGAGATTATATAGCCCAAGCAACTAAGATAAAATCTGCAAGAAAGGACTGATTAATGCAGTAACTCTTGACTATAATGGCAAGAATGTGAGGCAAGTCTCTCAGGTCTGAAAGGACAGAGATTCGGAGAATGTTGAATTTCAGTATTCAGTTAATATTGTGTGTGTGTGTGTGTGTGTGTGTGTGTGTGTGTGGAACACCATCCTATGAAATGATGCTGCCTGCTGTGAGGGCAGATCGTACTCTGTTGTTTAGTCCTCACTAGAAATTCCTTCACAAGCAACCCCCAAAAATAAGTCCCTTTAACACTACAGTTGTTTCTCAATCAAACCAATTTGACAATCAGCATCAACAATCAGAAAGAGATACTTTGAGTTTAAATAGTAAAAGTAATGGTATAAATATTTACTTCTGAGAAACACATTTGCAATAACTGTGTGGACAAATGGACATACACCAACCTGGAGACATACTTTGTGGGTATTCTTTATTATTGTTTCTGAACCATATACCCAACTAAGATGTCTTGATTATTTATGCCAGGTACTGTATCTGGTTTTAAAACAGAATGTAACTTACTTGGTTCAGTAGATTGAAGGATAACCAGAGTATAGAAAAGTCTGGAGTAGTGCACTGAAAGTTTAAATATACTGGGTAATGGAATTCTGGAAGCAACATAGCTCATATCAAGGTCTTGTTAAGTGTTCCTGTCAGTTCCCAGGAAAGTCAAATTGAAAGATTATCAATGTCACATTAGGGTATTTTCATGCATATGCTAATATTTTCTGAGATTTTCACAACATGGAAAGTGAATGATACTCATAAATTTATGGTTTAGTAAATTATATTTAACTATGCTTAAAGGGACTTATCTAAATCCAATAAACATGTTGCTTTTCCTAGTTAAAACTTTCCATTAAAGTATTGAAAGTGAATACTTATTTATTTATTTATTAAAGATTTCTGCCTCCTCCCCGCCACTGCCTCCCATTTCCCTTCCCCTCCCCCGATCAAGTCCCCCTCCCCCGATCAAGTCCCCCTCCCTCATCAGCCCAAAGAGCAATCAGGGTTCCCTGACCTGTGGGAAGTCCAAGGACCACCCACCTCTATCCGGGTCTAGTAAGGTGAGCATCCAAACTGCCTAGGCTTTCCCAAAGCCAGTACATGCAGTAGGATCAAAAACCCATTGCCATTGTTCTTGAGTTCTCAGTAGTCCTCATTGTCCATTATGTTCAGCAAGTCCGGTTTTATCCCATGCTTTTTCAGACCCAGGCCATCTGGCCTTGGTGAGTTCCCGATAGAACATCCCCATTGTCTATGTATACATATGTATGTATATGTGTTTGTGTGTATAAAGAGGGACCAATATTATGGATACACATATTATTGTCTAAGCCAAAACTATTTATGAATGAATATTTATATATTAAAATATATTTTATATATTAAAATATATATAATTAAATACAGTATGACAGACTGTATTTAATTGTATACAATATGAATTTCCAAATTTGCAGATTGGATGCTCATTACCATTTTAATAACATCTATTATCATTTGTTTCTAATATTATTAGTGGCTCCACTGCTCCTCTGTAGAGAGAAAATAATTTCAAGGACATGGAAATATAAAAAACAGTACCTTCTGCAGCAAGTAGAAAGAGCAGTGCTTGCATATTGTGTAGTTGCCATGCTAAGAACAGAAAATAACATGTAAGTGATTTGCAGCAATTTGGGGACACCTAAAAAGGTTAGAAGCAATGGATGCAGGACAGTTAAAGAGAAGAAAATTGGAGGCAAAGTAACAGCATATTACAAAGTAAAAATCGTGGTAGTACATTTCTGCAAAACCAGAACAAGGGAACTTGAAAGAATAGTATTGTGAGTTTGAGGCCCATTTGGATGCATATACACTCCCTGTCTCAAAAAAATACAAATAAATAGCAAAGTAACCAAAAATTAGAAATGGTTTTATGTGACAGAAACCAAAAGTAAATTAATAGAATTTCCTAAAAAGGCATGGTGTATTATTTCAGGACCTCATTTGAAATCTGAAATCACAGCATAAAGTTTACATCCTCATACATTCTTTAGGGTATATTCTGCTCCTGTTAAGTCATGTTTTAGAGCTTCAGACCCTACTGTGATGAGTTTCTTTTTCTACAGTAGAAATTATATATTTAATATTGTAAATAGTAACACACAAGTAACCTGAAATCTGAATGACAATCTATACAAAGGAAAATATGGAATGTTTTCATTTTCTCATTCAGTTACACAGAGCTCTCTAATTTATAAACAGACATCATTTGGAATTATTGTCTCCTGGAGACAATGTCACAGGAATGTCCAAATTATATTTCACTGTAATCTAAGCTGAAATGAAAATTCTTACATCCAAACTAAAGGTCTGGGAAAGATAAGTGGACAGACCGAGACAATTTTTTTTGACAAATAATTGCCATTGGATGAAAATTTTACCAAAGTGTTACTAAGAAACTTATTTATGATATATAATAGGGTGTGTTTTCTAAGTAACTCTAAAAATGTACAGCATAACATTCATTTTTTAGATTTTTTAAATCTGCTAATTTAAATTCATAGTTGCTGTCTAAAATCATCAGCAAAATTAAATAAGACTGTCACAAATTAAGAAATTGGCAGAAAAAACTAAATTGTCTCTGGAAGCTATAGATTTTGATTTAAAATGCTGTATCTAAGCCTTTTTGAATATTCAGTGAAATTAATTTGGAAAACCTTTTCTTTTTTCATTTTTCTCAAAGGTTCAAAATACAAAAGCAGAAATCTTTTGTCATTGACTAATAGCAATTTACTCTCATAAAAAGTATCTTAAGTATATCAGACAAAAGAAATATATTTATTTGCTGTTTTAGTTTGTTACCATGTAAAAAAATAAATTTTATAAGAGCTTTAAAATATTCTTAAAATTATAATGGGAGTTTTCTTTCTTCCATTTTTTGTACTTTCTTAAGCATGAAGTGTTGTTGTATGCTTAATCTTACAATATTAACATATGAATTTTAATTATACTCAATCAAATTAGATTTAGAACCTAGTTTGGACACCATTTTCTAAAAGCCACTTATAGGAACTTTCTAGTGACTGATAAAATGATGTAAGTTGCTTAAATAAAATACTTTGGATACAAAAAATAGAAAATATTGCCATATATTGGCACTTTCTAGGTTAAAGTGAAAGTCATGAAAGAGAAATATTAGTACCTCTAGGAGCTTTTGTGGCTTATTTCTGCTTACTTCAAATTAAGAAAATTGGTTATAGACTCTTAACCTTACAACATGTTCACACCCTGATTATTTTATATTCATTTGCCTATGTCTAAACATAGTATTGAACCAAAAGTAATTAAACCCAAAAGTTAACATTGTCTTATGCAAAGCATGAGGTTGCTGCTTATGCAGCTCAGTAATAACACCGAAGATGATGATAGCTGACTCACTTCTACTCGGCCACTCTACTGCATAAAGGAGTCTCTCCTTGATTCAAAAAGGTATATACATAAGAGGTCACAGCCATGTCCCAAAGCAGTAATGCTGTAGCAAAGGAAACCTTCAGGTATCTTTCAATTGAAACTCATTATTTCAAGAATAGATGTCAGTACGATAGAACTCAGAACCAGCATTATTTAGAGGTTTATAACTACCGTGGGAAACAAAGACCTGTAAGTAGGAAAGGAAGCAGTCATGCATGCCACTGGAAAGTCTGCCATAGAAATCTGTATGGTTGCTACATGCCTTGTGCAAAACTTACCTGGTTAAGTAGATTTGGAAAGTATGGGGTTAAAATAAGTTCAACAAATTGCCTTGTTCTAAGCTGTCACAATCATTACAAAGACATTTCTCTTGTAAATTTTGTATTTTTTTCATACGTATTTAGATACAGAGATAAAACTTTTTTTTTTGCCTCTTCAAATAGAATTAGAAATCTTGATATTGACATGAAAAACTACTGAAATAAGCTTTGTCTTACCTGGAAAGAAAAGGAAGACTGTGAAAACTGTTATTTTCAAAATTACTATGCTATTGCTTCTAATTAATGGGATTTTTGTTTTATAAAAATTTATGTTTTGTTTTACATGCTTCAGTGGTTTTCCTGCATGTATTTCTGTGGAGCATAAGCCTGCAGTACCTATGAAGGATAGAAAAAGTGTAGGTTCCTGTAGAACTAGAGTGAAGGTTGCTTGTGAGTTACCATGGGGGTGCAGAGAATTTAACTGGAGTCACTGGAAGAACAGTCAGTGCCCTTCACTCCTGTCTCTATCTCTAAAATATTTATTAATAATACAGGGGACACAACAACAATTTTATATGACAAAGTAAAGTTTGTTCACTTCTAGAAACAGAATTAAATCCATAGAATAAAACGAGCAAAGAAACATAAAAGTTTTGAATTTCCTAATTTCTATTTTTGATAGTCCTATTAGCTCTCTCTCTCAATCACACACACAAAATACATGAACCTTCCAAATTTCCTTTTCCCTGCCACTATCTATAATGTGTTTATGAGTTGACGACAATCTAACAATATAAGTGGCTTCCTATTGCTCCTCTGTCATCTATGCATGAAACTCAAAGAATTCCTCAACTTGGGCTTTGCATTGACCCAGTTATTAAAATTTGATCATTATTTGAGTGCATGTGACAGATTTTTGTAAGGATTGTTTATATTTCAATTTTATCAATAAAAATATTAATAACAAAGATCAAATTAGGAAATCAAAACACATATAATTAGAGAAAATAAGCTCTTAAGATAAAAACATATCAGATATACTCATTCAGACCCGGTCCAGCTGGACCTTGGGAGCTCAGTCCGTTGCTCTGATGAGGGTCTCTGTCTCTATCTCCATCTGTCATCGGATGGAGATTCTATGGTGATATTCAAGATAATCATCAGTGTGATAGTGGGGAAAGGACAGTTCAGGCACCCTCTCCTCTACTGCCCAAGGACCTACCTGGGGATATCCTCGTGGATACCTGGGATCCCCTCTAGAGCCAAGTCTCTTGCCAAACCTAAAATGGCCTGGACAGGGTCTGAACAAGTATGTGATCAAACCGGACTCTATGACTGTGGTATCCATATGGAAGAAAAAGATCAGATAATGGGTATCTGTAAACAGAAAGAATAGACTCATACCTTTGAGTTCTAGCAAAAATTACAGAATTTGGTTATAATCATTTATATTTTTCTGCTGTCCAGAGAATCATGCATGGTTTGGAGAGTGAAGCCTTTGGTCCGATGAGAAACACCTTTCAGTTTATATTTAAATGGCAACTACAATAAATCGAAAATCTTGAGCTTGTGGCCCAAACAGTAAGTAGTCATTGCTCTATAAGCTTATTAGAACTGTATCATAGAGGGGGGAAGAAATTAGAAACATTTTCCATATGTTAGCCTATATTTACGTCTTAAGTCATTCCTTTTAGACCCACAAAGCTTATGAACTCAGACCTAAAACAATTTTTTAGGAGACCTAGTAACTTTAGAATGCTCTAAGAAGCTGGCTGTAGCTCTGTGGAAGGATCTGAGTAACTTGTGCTGCTAAACTGACCTTACAACTGCCCTAAGCATCAACACTATCAGAGATCCAAGCAATATAAGGAAAATATATCTGAGTACAGACCAAGTACTTTCTGAATCTATTAAAAATGATGGAGACCAAAGTCCGTACACAGTTAGTCTTACCCAGGTCTCCATAGCATTTGAGGCAGAAACATCCAGAACAGCAGTCTTACAGCCTTAGCCAGGCCCATAAGGTGAATTTTTTTTTCCTGTGGAAGAGGGACATGGAAAAGACGGACATTATTTTGTGTAGGCAAAGGTGGTACAATCAGTTCTCCAGTGTCCTGCTGTTTGTCCACAGTCTGCACCGGGTCCTGGCAGTAGGTGTATTACTGTGGCACGTCACCCAGTGGTCAGCAGCATCATAAAGCAGGTGGAGACATCATGGTGTCCCATAATCTTCTTTGGAGACCTTAGGATACTACGAGGATCTCGGAGTCTCTGTCTAATACAATAAGCTTTTAATCATTATTTTAAATGCCATATTCTGCAGATCTCTGAATTATGAGGGGCTGCCTATGTATGTCTGATTAGACAAACTTTGTTTCTAGTTGCTCACTTTAAGTTTGACTTTGAGAACATATACATGAAACTAAATAAGGCTTACTCTTCTCACTAATTATATCAGTATTTTAAGGATGACTGACTAACTTGTATTTTCTAATAGTCTATAATAAGTTAGCAGCTTTGACAAGACTAGAACTCCACACTCAGTAATTATTTTGAATTAAAGCTAATAAAGAAACTTAGTCATTTTGAGGGTAAAAACAGAACAAGTTTGTATTTAGCTGTTAATGCTATCTCCATCAAGGAAAAGGAAAAGATCCCAGGGTGAAAAAAGAACAGGAGGGAGACTAAGAGCTAACATTGCCCTAGGGCAGACTGAGACTCAGTTCTACCTTCCTGCTGGTCTATAGAATCCATTTAGGCAGTTGTGTAGCAAGCTGCCCTGGGAAAGCTGCCCTGGGAAAGCTGCCCTGGGCCCTACATTTTTCCCACTTCACTAGTACCATTAATAGGACTCAATCATAGGTCCTGACTGTCCAGGGGCTCAAGGTGGTGATACTGGGACCTCAATACCATCACCTGAACAGTATTGACCTGTTCTCGAATGAAAGCCAGCAGTCTGTTGATAAGAAGAAACAAGATAATCAGGGGCCTGTTAGAGCTGAAATAAAGGTGGTTAACCAAGGAGACCAGCTGAAAAAGATTTCGTACTATCCAGCTTTTGTGTGAGCATTCTGTTCTCTATCATTAACAAGGCCATTGAATCTCTAATTATCCCAGAGTGATTGACATAGAAACAATCTTCTTTCCCCAGAAGAGGAGGTCCAAACCTCTTAGTATCAATACAAAAATTTATGACTCAATTTATCCAAATAGCTTAAACCCAACAAAGTTTGCAAAGACAAGGAGGCTAAACATACATTTTTAAGTCTGAATAGACCTTTAACAAGGAAATACATTTCTAAACAATTAGTTAATACTTTTAATGCTTTGACCTTTTGATGTAGTTTTCCATGTTACAGTGATCTCCCATTACAATTTTTTGCAATGTTATTTTACAACTGCAGTTTTGCCTATGTTGTGAATTTTAATTTAAACATTTGACATGCAGGTGTTCCCAGATTACCTTTGTACAACCTCCAAAAGATTGAGATTCATGGGCTTGGATGCTCTTCAAGCCATCTACCAAACTGCTTAGATCATTGTCTTCTGCATCACAAGAAATGAACATTTCCATTTCTGATTAGCTTGGTCCTTATGGCTTTAACCCTAATATTTAGTATTTTACTTTAAGTTCAGCTATTAACAATATAAAACATTTTATAAGCACAGATACACCGCAACCTTATAAATTTATTTTTATTTTTTCTAAACAATTAATATCTCTTAAAAGTTTTCTTGCAATATCAAAGAAACTTGTCCTAAACTTGACACATACACATAGCCTATCTCTTAGATCTCAGCCTGCTCCAATTTACTGTAGCTGGTACTTCTGGTGAATATCACATGGCTCTGGCATTTCTTAAACTATTAAGGTCCACTGTTGCAACTGCACAGTTTTGTGGACTCTAGTTCTGCCATTCATTAGTAAACCTCAGCTGTTTTCTCTGATCCCCTTATGTCTTTATCACCTGGGTGACTCTTAAATTAACAAAGTCTAGCTGGTAGAGCTAGGTACATTTTTTGAGTATAAAAACATTAAGCTGCAGCTTTAATATTTTGAACCATATATACATTGATTTTAGAATAGGACATGAGTCATCAGGCACAAATATATCCCAATCCAAACTATCTTGAAGATTTCTTAGGCCCACTTCACATGGTCACCTTTAATTAAGATGGCGGTAAAATCATGTGGCCTTCATTTTTTTAATTATAGCAAAATGGCGATACAATATTTAAAATGATATCATGCCTTATGGTTTCTTTAAAATTATCCATGCACAGATTTTAAGTAAATAAAACATGGGTCTAACAAAGGAAGAGCCATAATCCATTTCTAGAGCCAGCTTTTCAATAAAAAGCAGTATATAGCAATTTTAACATTATCCATACCAAAAGTCATCTGAATTTCTCATAACCCAAATTCAGTAACCAGAGATCAGTGATAAATTTCTGAAGTCAGGGCCATATATGTGGCCACAGCAGTGATGGGTTGTAATGACAGCAAAAATAGCCAGAACATTTCTGTCTCAGTTCCATGCTTGCAAGAAAACTTACATAGACATACTTTTCAACATAATAAGCATATTGAGTATTTGCATGTATGAGAAACCACAGCAAACAGTTAACATCTCCTTATGACTTTTTGTATACCTTCAATTCCTTTTTCCTCTCTTCATTCCTCCATCCCATCAATCATCCCATCTTTATCTGTTGGACCACCTGAAGGGGCTGGTCCTGCAGACACAAAGTTACAGGATCTCTGTGACACAGGATATCCAAGAGGAACCCCAGAAAAGACACAGTATTGATGATGTAGCAAAAAAAAAAAAACAGAAATTTCAGAATAAACCAACTACTCAATGTAATGATCACTTGCAAATATCAATATATAAACCAAAGGACTAAAGCTTCCACAGTGAGAATTTTTTCTTTCCTTTCTTTTTTTCTTATGAATTGTATCATCCTCCTGGGAGAAGGGAGAGGTAGGATTGCAAGGGTAGAGGGCAAATGGGAAGGGACTGAGAGGTGAGTGGGATTGAAATGCATGATGTGAATTTCATGAAGAGCCAACAAAAAGTTAAATTAAAAAAAAATCATTGCCAATTCTGGTTTGAGATTAGGACAGAACATCATTGTCATCCATATATAATATACATCACAACAGGTTTCTCAGTATTGATGGTTACAAAATCAAAGTATTGGTCAATTCTGACTGTAAAGATATTTGAGTCACAATGTGCTGACAATGTCTTAAGATAAATGAATTTCTTGAAGTTCCCAATATGTAACAACTGTTTTATTATAACATCAAGTTATGGGAACAACTGTGCTTTTTAAAAGAATAGTTGTAGGCTTCTCTCAGATCTATTTTGAGATAATTTATGTAAGCAGTGTATTTTTTTAAAGCAAGCCTGTTAATAATGTGTATTCTTAGAAAAAAGTCCTTTATTATTGCAGGTGTCCTCCATAATAAATATGAAGTTTCATACCAGTCACTTTTCCCTAAGATGGTAGTGCTCCTTTCCCTTCAATACTCCCCCCCCCCACGATTGGTATATATTGTCAAGAAAACATATGTTAGGATGGGTGCACCTCTCGTGGTCCTGACTTCTTTGCTCATGTTCTCCCTCCTTCTGCTCCTCGTTGGGACTTTGGGAGCTTAGTCCGATGCTCCAGTGTGGGTATCTGTCTCTATCTCCATCCATCGCTAGATGAAGGTTCTATGGTGATATGCAAGATATTCATCAGTATGGCTATAGGATAGGGTCATTTCAAGTTCACTATCCTCAGCTGCCCAAGGAACTAACTGGGGACATTGCCCTGGGCACCTGGGAGCCACTCTAGGTTTATGTCTCTTACCAACCCTAAGGTGGTTCCCTTAAGTTAGGTGATTCCCTGCTCCTCTATCCAACCTTGTTTTATCCCCAATCCATGGAGACAGTGGGGCTGATCTATTGGGAGCTCACCAAGGCCAGCTGGACTGTGACTGAAAAAGCATGGGATAAAACCGGACTCTCTGAACATGGCGGACAATGAGGGCTGATGAGAAGCCAAGGACAATGGCATGGGGTTTTGTCCCTACTTCATGTTCTGGCTTTGTGGGAGCCTAGCCAGTTTGGATGTTCACCTTCCTAGACCTGGATGGGGGGGGGGGG
>JABTXL010005416.1:9926638-9937411 GCA_025134845.1 Neodon shergylaensis | reverse complement strand
GGGAGGAGGGGAACGGAAATGGGAGGCTGGGAGGAGGCAGGAATTTTTTTTTTCAATAAAAAAAAAGAAAACACATTAGGATTCCACAAGTGTTAACTAAAGGTAACGTGTGAAGCAGAAAATTTTTCATCACAATATCTTATATAAGCTATTTTTCCTTCTAAGACTTGACAGAAAATAAGGCAGAAATGCATGAGTGTTCAGGGGCTTTAGCAAGGTTACATTTTGCTGTGAGAATTAATTATACTTCACATAACAATTTAAGTTGCTAGGAGGTATAAGTTGACCTTTGCCTGTTTCTAGAGCTTGTTTTTTCTTAATCTCTAGACTTTTGAAAATGCAGTTAGAAACATTAATTTATTCCTTCAGTCTTACCTTATGTAAAATTAGAATTTATGTTACTAAAAATGATGTGTACCAGTAAATTAATTTTTTAGTTTTCTCATTAACACCTATACAACATGTTTTTACATAATCTTAATCAAAATCGTATTTACTATATTTTTTTGCTTTGGCATCACTAGTAATCAATATCCAGTTTAATATTTCAGGGAATGATATTTTACACAAACATTGTGTGTGTATGTGTGCACGGACATGCAAGTAGTTAATGGACATAAGGCTTCTGATATATTATTTAGTCATTTTGATATACATCATCTTTGGTGACATCTTTGGTAAAATATATGTAAGTATATATATATATATATATATATATATATATATATGGATTTATGTGTTTATATATATGTATATATATTATGTGAGATATATATGCAAAAGTCCTGTGAGAAGATATCAGCATGGAATTGAGTACTAAGGATTGTATAATAAGAGGCAGGAAAGGGCAGCAGTCAGATTGTCATAGTTCTGCTGGTTACTGCTCATTGTTTTTACCTTTGTAGTGAGAGAAAACAATAAAAAGAGCAGAAAGATATGAAAAATGTTGTTAGGGGGAAAGCACAATTAAATACAAGAGTCATATAAGATGAGCCAAAAGCTGCAAGAATTATTTAATAAATTAATATCACTAAAAAGGATATTGTGTTATAAAGGTATACAAAAGACTTTGCCAACTAGAATACTTCATCTTTTAAAAATAAAAACTTATTTCAAAGGAGAGTCTCAACTGAGAATGTCCTATGTATAAAAAAAAAAACTATTAAGAGAGGTATGTCTGTAGACTCAAAATATAAAGGCCATGTAGCAATGGTCCAAATGGGCTAGGAAGCTTCTTATGTTAGCAGCACAACAGGGCAATGTCATCTCCATATTACTGGGCATTAAAGACAAGAAGCTTTGGGAGGTTTGGGAATCTTGTACCAAGAGATATCTTTACTAGGTAGTAGGAGGCAGGATCAGAGTCCTATAAAGGAAGCTTCATTGCATGTGGTCGTGAAGGTGAAGCTTAAGATACAATTCAGCTAGGATATTGGAGATGCTTCGGCCATGAGCTGTCCATTATGTAAGCATGAAGAGACAACCCAAGAGAAGGGTTTGTCTACTGCCAGAGTCAGACCTGGAGTGGTCAGTGGCTTTCAGAATCCAGATTATCTCACCACATCATGGGCATTAAAGAACTACGTACCAAATTATGGAAATGAAATATTTTGAAATGATCCAGTGAGATACTGACAACTGCTTTAATAAAGCAAATAAAAGTATGAGCTCTTTATTACCTGGTGTTCAAGATCCGATTCAGATCTCTACGTCTCTTGGTGTGAAAGTCCAACAGTACAGTGCTTTAGGAGGAAAACTACAGTTAAAACAATGTGTGGGTGGGAGAGGGGAGTTTTTAGAGTGTCCTTGTAACAGCTGCCTTTTTTATTATTATTATTATTTATTTATTTTTAGTTGTTGAAAAAAAATTCCGCCTCCTCCCCATTTCCCTTCCCCTCCTCCCACACATCGCCCTCTCCCCCCATTCCATTCCCCCTCCCTCTCGGGAATGAAGAGCAGTCCAGATTCCCTGCCCTGCAGGAAGTCCAAGGTCCTCCCACTTCTATCCAGGTCCAGGAAGGTGAGCATTCAAACAGGCTAGGCTCCCACAAAACCAGTTCATGTATTAGGATCGAAACCTAGTGCCATTGTCCTTGGCTTCTCATCAGCCTTCATTGTCCGCCATGTTCAGAAAGTCCGGTTTCATCCCATGCTTATTCAGTCCCAGTCCTGCTGGCCTTGGTGAGCTCCCAATAGATCAGTTCCAATGTCATAGTGGGTGGGTGCACCCCTTGTGATCCTGACTTCCTTGCTCATGTTCTCCCTCCTTCTGCTCCTCATTTGGGTCTTAAGAGCTCAGTCCGGTGCTTTAATTTGGGTCTCTGTCTCTATCTCGATCCATCGCCAGATGAAGGTTCTAAGGTGATATGCAAGATATTCATCAGTATGGCTATAGGATAGGGTCATTTCAGGTTCCCTCTCCTCAGTTGCTCAAGGTACTAGCTGGGGACATCTCCCTGGACACCTGCGAGGCCCTCTAGAGTCGTCTCTTGCCAACCCTAAGATGGCTCCCTTAATTAGGATATATATATTTCTCTACTCCCGTATCCACCCTTCCTTTATCCCAACCATCCCATTCCCCCAAGCTCCCCCCATCCTCCCCTTCTCACGTTTCTCACCCCATTTCCCCTTAGCCCCATGCCACCTCACCCCCAAGTTCCCAGTTTTTGCCCGGCAGTCTTTTCTACTTCCCATATCCAGGCGAATGACTATATGATTTTCTTTGAGTTCAACTTCTTATTTAGCTTCCCTGGGATCACAAATTATATGCTCAATGTTCTTTATTTATGGCTAGAGACAAATTATGAGTGAGTACATCCCATGTTCATCTTTTTGGGTCTGGGATATCTAACTCAGGATAGTGTTTTCTATTCCCAACCATTTGCATACAAAATTCACGAAGTCATTGTTTTTTACCACTAAGTAGTACTCTAATATGTATATATTCCACACTTTCTTCATCCGTTCTTCCATTGAAGGACATCTAGGTTGTTTCCAGGTTCTGGCTATTACAAATAATGCTGCTATGAACATAGTTGAACAAATGCTTTTGTCATATGATAGGGCATCTCTTGGGTATATTCCCAAGAGTGGTATTACAGAGAGATTAGGGATAAAAGGGTCATACCTAACTATAATAAAAGCGATTTACAGCAAGCCGACAGCTAACATCAAATTAAATGGAGAGAAACTCAAAGCCATCCCACTAAAATCAGGAACACGACAAGGCTGCCCACGCTCTCCATACCTCTTCAATATAGAGCTGGAAGTTCTAACAATAGCAATAAGACAACATAAGGGGATCAAAGGGATTCGAATTGGAAAGGAAGAAGTTAAACTTTCATTATTTGCAGATGATATGATAGTGTACATAAGGGACCCCAAAAAATCCAGCAAAGAACTCCTACAGCTGATAAACACCTTTAGTAGTGGCAGGATACAAGATCAATTCCAAAAAATCAGTCGCCCTCTTATACACAAAGGATAAGGAAGCAGAGAGGGAAATCAGAGAAGCATCACCTTTCACGATAGCCACAAATAGCATAAAATATATTGGGGTAACTCTGACCAAGGAATTGAAGAATCTATTTGACAAGAACTTTAAGTCTGTGAAGAAAGAAATTGAGGAGGATACCAGAAAATGGAAGGATCTCACTTCTCTTGGATTGGGAGGATCAACATAGTAAAAATGGCAATTCTACCAAGGGCAATTTATAGATTCAATGCAATCCCCATTAAAATCCCATCAAAATTCTTCACAGATCTTGAGAGGACATTAATCAACTTTATATGGAAAAACAAAAAACCCAGGATAGCCAAAACAATCTTATACAATAAAGGAACTTCTGGAGGCATTACCATCCCTGACTTCAAACTCTATTACAGAGCTTCAGTATTGAAAACAGCTTGGTATTGGCATAAAAACAGAGAAGTCGATCAATGGAATAGAGTAGAATACCCGGATTTTAACCCACAAACCTATGAACACCTCATTTTTGATAAAGGAGCTAAAAGTATTCAATGGAAGAAAGAAAGCATCTTCAACAAATGGTGCTGGCAGAACTGGTTGTCAACCTGTAGAAGCATGAAAATAGATCCATATCTATCGCCATGTTTTTTTTATGATTGTGTGTTGGAAGACATTATTTTCTAGTGTAGGTCACAGCCTTCCAATGGCCTGGCGACTTATCTCAATAGCTCAGAAACATGGGGCTCTCTCCCTCCAGCAGAACTTCCTGCATCTACCTGCCCTTACCTGGAAAATGTCCCTCGGCCTAGAAGACTAAACTTATCTGAAAGATGTCTCTAAACTAGATGCCTGATTCATCTTTGTGTTGAATTTTGGCACAGATTTGTGCTAGGAATTCTCCTATAGGACCCTACTGCTACGTACTAAAACTTGTGATAAGAATGTGTCAATGCAAATTAAGGCTTGTCTATAGTCTCCATATCCTATATATTCCTATACTCTGGAATAAAGTTGAGATAATTCACCAAAGTTGGTCCTCTGGAGAGCTGACTGCATTCTTAACTTCTGAGACATGTACAAAGATTTCTATTGCTTCTATTGCCTCTTGTCCTCTCAACCTTGTGGCCAACACACTGGGAAGGAAAGGGGACACCCCCCCCAAATAAATCTCATGCAAGCATGAGATCCCAGTTAAGAGATTGTTTTGAACCTCAGAAAAGACTTTGTAGTTTTGAATGATAGTAGAAATGTTAAAGACTATGAACCTTTTAAACTGCATTTTGGCTCATAAGATGATTTTAAGTTCAAGAGATCCAGAAGTTGAATGTTGTGGTGTAAATGTAAAATAGTCTCATTGGCTCATGTAGTTGAGCACATGGCTTCAAGCTGTTTCAGAAAGTGGTGACAACTTTAGGATGTAGACTTTCAGCGAATGGAGTGGTTTACTAGGAATGAAATGAGTCTTGTGCTTTTATAGGCTGGTCCAGTGTTGATTGCAGGTGTAAGGAGTGGGGGGAAAAAAAGACTACCTCTTAGAAGAGTTTAAGACAAGTGATCCCAAAATTGAATTTTCCACATCTCCCCTTGTGTCTTTCATCTGTCTGTAGTTTATGGTCGGTCTGTTGTGTGTATCTTATCAGGCTGTTTCTTTTGCTTGTCCATAACAAAGTACTTTTGTCTCACTTTTTGAACAGTGTAGAAGATATTGTATGGGAAAAAATAAAGAATACTTTTTTTTATTAATTTTTTATTGAGAAAAAAAAAACGTTTCCCCCTCCTCCCCGCCTCCCATTTCCCTCCCCCTCCTTCCACCCTTCTCCCCCTCCCCCCACTCCTCTCTCCCTCCCTCTCCAGTCCAAGGAGCAGTCAGGGTTCCCTGCCCTGTGGAAAGTCCAAGGTGCTCCCCCCTCCGTCCATGTCTAGGAAGGTGAACATCCAAACTGGCTAGGCTCCCACAAAGCCAGAACTTGAAGTAGGATCAAAACCCAGGGCCATTGTCCTTGGCTTCTCATCAGCCCCCATTGTTCGCCATGTTCAGAGAGTCCGGTTTTATCCCATGCTTCTTCCGCCTCATTCCATCTGGCCTTGGTGAGCTCCCAATAGATCAGCCACACTGTCTCAGTGGTTGGGTGCACCCCTCGTGGTCCTGACTTCCTTGCTCATGTTCTCCTTCCTTCCGCTCCTCAATGGGAACTTGGGAGCTCAGTCCGGTGCTCCAGTGTGGGTCTCTGTGACTATCTCCATCCATTCCCAGATGAAGGTTCTATGGTGATATGCAAGATATTCGTCAGCATTGCTATAGGATAGGGTCATTTCAGGTTCCCTATCCTCAGCTGCCCAAGTTAGTTCCTTGGGCAGCTGAGGATAAGAATACTTTTTTTAACAGAAGAATAATTTAATTGAGTTTTACAAAGGGAAGAGGTTACTTTACAGAACCCAACTTATCTAAAATAGCACTCAAAATTGCCAACAGATGTTATTAAATTATATCCAAATGTTGTTTTCAACATTTGTGATGGATAGTTGTTTTGTCTAAGGATAAGCTTGCTTCCAATTCTCGGCTATTTTCAGAATAGATTACATCTCACACACACACAGACAGACAGACAGGCACACACACACACACACACACACACCTGTGTAATGAGTATGGAAATGTACATAGTTATTCATTTAGCTCAGGTTAGATAAGCTAGAGCAAATGAAAGGCATTCTGGGGGCTGTTAAACTGTTTTTTTAGAGACAGATTAAAAGTTTTTTTTTTGAAGAAGCAAGGCATTTTCAATAAAAGTAATTCGCACACACTCCATTTCCTCTCTGACTTGTGCTTCTTGAATGAACAAAAATGCAGCATCTTCCTCCTTCCCTGCTTACCAGAGCTACAAATGTGTCCTCTCATAGTGGTTTTGTACTTTGTATCTGGTAATATGAAATATAAAACCTGGCTAATACAAATAGCATTTTATATTAAAAGAATAAAAAACATTTAAATTTATTCTAATATGGTCAGCATTCTCCTATTTATTGTGTCCCATAAAGTTTATTATTACATGATAATTTGGTTCATAGAAATGTTGGATAATGAAAAAAATTACCATAATATAGCCTATACACTATTTGGACACATTTATTTACCGTTATTCAGACCTTGGATGAAGTTCAAATTTAATTGGATTTTCTGTGTTTGCTTTGGCTATGTCTACATGACCCTGCTTAAGATCTTTCAATGCCTTTCCTTCTCATACCAAATAAAAAGAAAAAGAAAAATCAATCTTAAGCATAGAAAATGCCTGGCCTTGACCTATACTAGCTTTGATTAATTTCCAAAAGTGTTATATCTTTGTTTTTTCAGTCTCCCTAGAGACCATGCTTCATCTAGAAGGCACCGATTTTACATCTACCCAGAATCTCACCATTTCCACGTTTGTTTTCTTTTGGTGTTCATTCAATTACGTCACCTACTTGCTAATGTGATCCAACACAACAATCTCTCATGGATTTTCTTCCTTTGCGATACTTGTCACCACCTTTTATAACGTTCTTTTTTTTTTTACGCTGTCTTCCCCTACCTGCAAATCATTTTTAAACACTATGAAGTCAGACTTTTTATAGTACAATGCTTTGAACCAAAGTAGCAAATAAGAAAGTCTTAATAAATTTTTGTAGTTATAATTAATTAAAAAAGTACTTTCTTTCTCAGAAGAAACACAACTGTTTATTCTATACAATATAGTTCTCTAATATGCTATCTTCCTAAGTATTTTAAATACAACCTGAGTGGATTTATTAAAATATTTTGCCAGCAGTTCTCAATCTGTGGGTCAGAAACTCTTTTGGAGGACCTTTCACAAAGATCGCCCAAGGCCAATGGAAAACACAGATATTCATATTATGATTCATAACAGTAGAAAAATTGCCGTTATGAAGCAGAAACAAAAATTATTTTAAGTTTTAGTGTCTCCACAACATGAGGAATTGTATTAAAGGGTTACAGTAAGCAAGAGAACCACTGATTTAATTGCTCTTATCACTCTAAATCATATATAACTTACAGTTCAATAATTTCTTTATAAATATCTTTATATCCAGGGACAAATACTAACGTCAGCCTTAATCAGAGGTATGATATTGGATCTGATAGCATTTGGAAAAATGCAAACTGTGAACAGAATATACCTTAGGAATAGTGTGTGAGAGAGCAAATTCAATAATAGAAAATAAACCTAAGTAATCTTAAATTTGTATTCTAAATAATTGACATATTTATAAGAAATTAATGCAAACAAGCAAGATTTATGTGGTTATTTTATTTGGTATTTTAGATTAATACAAAATTAATATTTAATAATGGTAATTACTTTATAAGTTATTTTGAAGCTTGATGTTTTCATTTGAAAACTTTGCAACTACACTGACTATGATGTGGTAACTCCATGACTTTACTTTGGAATCTTAAAGCAAAGAGTAATGATAAGTAATTGATTCCTGAATGTTATTAAGCAGCAGCCTAGCACTGCCTTTCTATATCATTTTAAGGAGAAGAATGAAGATAATTAAAAAGGAACCCAAAGTAGTCTTTTTCACTGTAGATTTTCCTAGAATTTCTGTCCTCTATATTTGGCTAATAACATCCCTTGGTAGTCTCCTTACTAGGGTAAAACGTCGAAGTCAGAGACTTGCAACTGAAAATCAGCTCTTAATATTCCTGCTAACAAGTAACTGGAGCAAGAAAAATATTTTCATTGTATTAAGAGTGTCCAGGTTATCTTATTTTTTATAAATTGCACATTGATTGAATTTTGTATGATGACTTTTATTTAAGATTCTTCTGTCTCCACTATCCCTCATGTTCTCCTCACCCCTCCCCTTCTCCCCTCCCCTTCTCCCCTCCTCTTCCCCTTCCTCCTTCATTTCTCCCTCCACCCTCATGCAAAATTCAAGGTGTTATTGTTTTTTGTTGCTGAGTAGTACTCTAATGTATAAATGTGCCACATTTTCTTTATCAATTCTTAGGTTGAGGTTTATCTAGGTTGTTAGGTTCTGGCTATTACAAATAATACTGTTATGAACATAGTTGCACAAATGCCTTTGTTGTATGATTGAACATCTTTTTGGTATATGCCCAAGAGTAGTATTGCTGGATCCTGAGGTAGGTTGATTCCCAACTTTCTGAGAAACTGCCACAAGAAAAGAAGTATCTTGATTGAGGGAGCTATTATAGAGTTATCCGACACCTGGTTCTGGAGAAATTCCCAAGATTCCACAAGGATGACCCCAGCTAAGTCCCTAAACAATAGAGGAGAGGGAGCCCGATTTTGACTTGCCCTGTAGTCAGTATCACCATAGAATCTTCATCCAGCAACTGATGGAAACAGAGGCAGAGACCCAAAAGTCCAGTTGAAGAGTGGAAAGAATGAGAATATGAACAAAGAGGTCAAGACCATGAGGAGTTCACCCACGACAACCGTCTACCAGAGCTAATGGGAGTTCACCAACTCCAACCAAACTGGGAAGGAACAAGCATAGGACCAAACCAGTCCCTCTGAATGTGGTTGACAGTTTCATGGCTGGGGAAGACTGAGGGGCCACTGGCATTGGCACCAGGATTTATCTCTGTTGCATGTATTGGCTCATTGGATGGATACTTTGCTCAGCCTAGATTTAGTAGGGAGGACCTTGGACCTTCCCTAAAGCAATGTGCCTTACCCTCTTTGATGATTGGATGGAGCTGGGGTGGGAGGGTGTGTGGAGGGAATGGGAGGAGGGGAGGGAGTGAACTTGGATTGATATGTATAATGAAAAATGATTTTTTTCTTTTTAAAAAAATTTTAAATATATCACTAACCCATGTACCTTAAATTTTTTTCTGTGAGTTAAATTCATAAACTTTAGAAATAAACTTTAAAAGCGGGTCCATTGTTGCCTCATGTTTCAGAATACAAGCACAACCTAGGTGTTGCAAAGCCCTGTTGCCTTTGTTAGTGTCAATTTAACTGTGTACTAGTGTATGAAGAATTTCCAGTGTCTCAAGGCTTTGAGATTATTTTATCTCAACATTCTAAAATAAATATAGTCTATAATTTTCCTTAAATCTACTTCTATAAAATATAAAAAATAATATATCCCTTACAAATCACCCTTTGGTCTACATCCTAGTGATGCTAATATTGCTATAGATGGTTTGCCATTTTTTTTCCAGCAATCTGTTCTAAACTGCATTGTGATTAAAAATACAGCTTCAGTGGACAGCGGCTGGTCAAGTAAATGCTAAACTGTTTTACTTATTTCAGTTTGATTGTTACCTTATTACATAAGACAACATTTGAATCTAATACAGAATTTTAAGAAATAGATTTGTCTGACAGACATAATACAGGTAAATAATCTACAACTTTATTTCATGCTGATACAAACTCAAGAAAATTAAACAAACATAAACAGTAATTAAATTGAAGCCTCTACAAGTTCATCTTCAGAGGAAACAGCAGCTCCTAGTAAAATGTGGTAATTGCTTCAAAATATCTTATAAAGCAGAAAATTAAGTGAGAAATAAGACTCAAGGATGTATATATGGGTAAATAACAAACTCAAATTTGAAAAAAAATGCTTCTGAATTCTGTACCCTTATTATGAAATTAGAACCTCATATGAGTCTCATACCAAAGGCTGGGGGAGAGATGTCTCATATCTTGGGTGTGTTTTCAGTTTGGAAATATTTGCATAAAAATTGAGATGTCTTAGAGATGATACCAAAGCCTACACATCAAATTTATTTCTGTTCAGATCCGTTTTATTCACATACCCTGAAGGAAATTTTATACACTATTTTGAGAGTGTGCATTTTATCTTAAACCCTTGAAATGAGGTCAACGATTGGATCTTGTACTTGTGCCAGGGTATAAAAGCTTTAAGATTTGGTGCTAGTTTAAATTTCAGATGTTCAGATTATGAGAATTCCACCTGTACTGCCCTTAATATCTTCTTATACATTTCAGGCACAGCTTTAATCTTTGTGTATTTTAGATACCATAATTTCTGTATTTTATCACATGTGGCACAAAAATGTATTTCAAAAATGCACATTCAAGATAAAAACTATTCAAAAATCAAACCTTAAATCCTAAAATAACTCATTAAAAAATATTTAAACTTATTTTAAGATTTAATCTGTCATACTATTTAAAAGTAAAGTAACATATCTAAAATCTTAGCATATTTTAAAACTTGAACTTGAAGTAATTTGAATTCAGGCATGATTCTCTCTCTCTCTCTCTCTCTCTCTCTCTCTCTCTCTCTCTCTCTCT
>JABTXL010005416.1:9907779-9926628 GCA_025134845.1 Neodon shergylaensis | reverse complement strand
TCTCTCTCTCTCTCTCTCTCTCTCTCTCTCTCTCTCTCTCTCTCTCTCTGTGTGTGTGTGTGTGTGTGTGTGTGTGTGTGTGTGTGTGTGTAAAGCTTTGCTCTCCACTCCTGATAATATACATTTTAAAGTCAGTTTAGGGAATCTAATACCCTTAAATGTTAGTTTAAACTTATCTTAGAGATAAACCAATAATTTTCAAATTTCACTTTAAAGAAGAGGAATTTTTATTTATGATGTAATTTAATTCTCCAATTTTTCTGTCAGTGTCATGTATGTGACTGTGTTTGCTTTCTTGTCCGACTGAAGAAATTGATTAAGATAATGTGACCCAATATATAGTGGGTGATAGAGCTTGAGGTACTGGTTAATACTATTTTGAACCTGATGTACCTGTATGCAGTGTTTTTTAGAGGGATGGTTAAATAGATGAAAATGCCAAAGAAGATTCAACCTTCAACATAGCATAATCTCCTTAATTGCGTTATATAATTCTTTATGTTTAAGAAAGTATACTATATTATCCAATTATTTTAATTATGGTCTGATAAAATATGGTATTTAAATGTGCTAACATATCTGCTTACAAATATAAAGTATTAAATATGTGGAATATTTTTGGTGATAATTATTCGGAATTTATTTATTTTCTTTTTGGCAGATGAAACAACAATACACATTTAAGTAAGATATTCAAAATATTAGAATTGAAAAGCTACAAATATAGTTCAGTATTAAAACCCTTGTATCTCTATGGAAACAACCAGAGTTCAGAACCCAGCACTTTCATTCAGTAGACCACGAAGACTTGTAACTCCAGCTCCAAGTGATCTAATGCCCAGTTGTGATGTCTGCAGGCAAATGCCTTCACATCATTGCATACATGTGTAAGGAGACACATTTGCAGAAATTAAAGTAAATCTAAAGTGTAAATAATAACTACACAGATGAAAATAGACAAATGACATTTGCAAATGAAGTGGTCTTTTCCATTGCCAGAAAGGAAGTGATTGCTTTAAAATAATTTAATAAAATGGTCACATATTAAGCATTGATTTGACTTCTTGGAGAAAATGAGAATCAGCAATACTTTAAGAATTCAATAAAGCCTAAAATATAGCAAGGAAATGTGTTTTCAGAAACAAAATATTTAAATCTATATTTTTTTTTAATTTAAAGAGCCACACAATTCTATTCCACCCCACATACCCCTCTACCTTGCTCAATATAAAATGTACACGTTCTTTTTCTTTAGTTGTCAGGTTCCCAGAATCAAGCTGTGCTGGACACAAGAGAGCAAGAGTGGACGTGCACAGATTACTAGTGGCAGCAATGGAGGAAGTTCATCATTACTAACTAAACAGGCTGTCACAAGCATTATGGTTTCATGTGTACAACTGTTGTGGCATATGTGTGGAAAACAGTTTCCTTGTGGCCATCCACTGTCTTTGGTTCATACAATCTTTCCACCATTCTTTCTTGATGTAACTTCTGTGATTTGGAAAGAGAGAACATGATATAAATGTGCCATTTAAGGTTGAGTGATCTTATTCGTTGCACTTTATTGGGTTTTGGAGTTAATTTCTGTTTACTGTGAATGTAAGTATCTCTTATGAGTGTCAAGCAATGTATTGATCTATGCGTATAATGATAATTTATGAGGAATCTCTTTAATGCTATGACCATTTCATAGATTAAGAATAGTAAATTTATGATACATTTAGAAGATGTATCCAAATGGGAGGTATGTTCTGGAGGAAGTTGAAAGAGTTCTAGAAGGGTGGATAACAATAATCAGAATAAATGATACTTCAATAAAAATTATTACACAAAAAGAGATAATAAATCCTCTTAGGACCTATAATCTGCCTAGCTAAAAGTTACTGAACACAGTTACAGTTTGATTTCATCATGCCCTGTTGGACTTAAATACAATCAGAAAGTGATTGACTACCCACATGATACTTGTATTACTGTTGCACCAGTACATTGGTCTTCCCAGGCCAGTGGTCACTGTAGCTGACTGGATTCACATTGGGTGAGATCACTTTTCTTCTCTCTTAGTATACATAACACCTGTCAATAAATAGTATTGCAATTATGCAATTGGGATGAAGAAGCTGCCAGGTGAAAACCTTCTTGACTTGTTTAGTTTTTACAACTCAAGTGGCTAATGTCTTCAGCAACAGGGTCTTATAGTCAGGTTCTAATGAAGAGCAACCTGTCTCTATTTTACCAACGACTATAATGTTGATGTGCTGTTTATTTTATTTTAAATTTACTGTAAAAGTGATTCTTATAAAAATGACTATTAATATGTTGATATTTTACTCATTTTTCTGTGTGCATTTTACATTTTGTGTGAGTGTACATATTTATATACATATGTTTTTTTGTTTTGCCATTGTTTTATTTTATTTGGTTTGGGCTTTAAATGGAGTTTCTCTTTATATCCTAGGATAGCCTTGTACTCTCCTGAGCTCAGGCAATTCTCCTGATGCAGCTTCTGAGTTTATGAATATGAACAATCACACCTGGATGATTTGAATCTGTTTTAAATGATTGATGCATTCCATAAAGAGAATTTTTTAAACAATGGTTATATAGCAGGTATAGGGTTAACAAGTATATATCTGTTACAGAATGGAGCAACAACTACTGTGGGATAATACTGTTGTATACTGTAAAGATTTTCACTCATATAAGTTTAATAGAGCACTCATTGCTCAGTAGTAAGAAGGAGGTTTAAGTAGGACACAGAAGAAAGTGACTGACAAACTGCTAATGTAGGTGGAACTGTCTTTGAAATTTCCTGGTTCATGGAAAAGTCTGCTGGATACTATGGGCCTGTAGGCTGAATATGGATGCTCCAATGTTACAGAAGAACTTTGGTTGACTGTCCAGGCAGTGATATGTCTCTATCAATTCTAGAGTTTTGGAAGTTGCTAACAATGTACTTCCTGTTTACTTAGGTAATATTATACCCTTCTGGAGTCCCCCCATTCCCCTCCCCCTCCCTCTCCAGTCCAAAGAGCAGTCAGGGTTCTCTGCCCTGTGGGAAGTCCAAGGTCCCCCTCCTCCAGGTCTAGGAAGGTGAGCATCCAAACAGGCTAGACTCCCACAAAGCCAGTACATGCAGTAGAATCAAAACCCAGTGCCATTGTCCTTGGCTTGTTGGCAGTACTCATTGTTCGCCATGTTCAGAGAGTCCGGTTTTTTTCCCATGCTTTTTCAGTCCCAGTCCAGCTGGCCTTGGTGAGCTCCCATTAGATCAGCCCCACTGTCTCAGGGGGTGGGTGCACCCCTTGCAGTCCTGACTTCCTTGCTCATGCTCTCCCTCCTGCTCCTCATTTGGACCTTGGGAGCTCAGTCCAGTGCTCCAATGTGGGTCTCTGTCTCTATCTCCATCCATACCCAGATGAAGGTTCTATGGTGACATGCAAGATATTCATTAGTATGGCTATAGGATCGGTCCATTTCAGGCTCTCTCTCCTCAGCTGCCCAAGGACCTAGCTGGGGACATCTCTCTGAACTCCTGGGAACCCCTCTAGAATCAAGACTCTTGCCAACCCTAAAATGGCTCCCTCAATTAAGATATATACTTACCTGTTCCCATATCCACCCTTCCTTTATCCCAACCATCCCATTCCCATTCCCCCAAGCTCTCCCCATCCTCCACTTCTCTCTTTTCTCTCCCCATCTCCCCCCAAGACCTAGCAATACCACTCTTGGGAATATACCCAAGAGATGCCCTATCATATTACAAAAGCATTTGTTCAACTATGTTCATAGCAGCATTATTTGTAATAGCCAGAACCTGGAAACAACCTAGATGCCCTAAGAAGAATGGATGAAGAAAGTGTGGCATATATACATATTAGAGTACTACTCAGCGGTAAAAAAAAAAAAAAAAAACAGTTTTATCCTTTTATATGATATCATTTAGTTGTTTTGGCCCACCTATCCTCTGGGGTATTAAATTGAAGTCAGGTAACAGGGTAGTAATATAACATGCAGATTTATTTTTACATAGGATAGAATTTTATGTTTAGCTATTTTCTCCATCTTAGGTTTTTATTTTTATTTTAGTTTACAGTGATTTAATGGCTCTAAGGTCGGTAAAAACAAAATGGAATGGATTTGATATTGATCATTTTATGCTCACTATGTGAAGAATTTGATCAGTCTATCATAAATTTGCCCAATGCAGCATGACAAGATATTAATTAGTAATGATATTAAATAATTACAGAAATATTCATGCTAGTATACACATATAGAGCTGTAACTTTAAAAATCAAGTTTTAAATTATTAAGCAATTGTCTACCTAAGCCCAACATTTCTTCCTAAAATCATTCATCTGATACATAATAAGAAACACCCTGAACAATTTCATTACTTGTAGCATCTGTGAAAAGAATTGAACTTTTGTTTCATGTTTTCTTGTCCTAAATTTCATATTATATAAATGTAATACATTGCATTTTAGTATGAAAGTAATTAACAGGTTTTTTCATATAAAATTTTTAAAAGTTTATGGTTACACCAAGGAATAATTATATGTTTTCATTGTTCAAACTTTAGATGTCATTTCTGCTAATGTTACTTAGATTTAAGGCTTACCTTTTATCAGACTAAGTCAGAAAAATTAATTAACTATTTTGTATTTGCATTTACATTTCTAATTTAAGAAGATTTGTATTTTTAATTCATTATTTTATCTTTTATGCTTTGTTTCCTTTTATTTTAAATTTTTCATAAAATTTTGAAAAATGTTAAAAAAGGAAGGAATTTAAACATCTAACATCCCATTTTCACATATACAACACACATTAAGCTTCATGTACTATGCATATAAATATATTCTGAAAGCAAAACTATCAGTAATTGTGTGCAATGCATTAGAATTTTTATGGCCTATACAGATAGCACAGCAATCGAGAGAACTTGCTAATTAAAAAAAAACCTTTTATTGATTTTTGTGGATTTCATATCATGCATTAGGATCCTCCTTTATCTCCCTGTCACCTCACATCTGCTCTTTGCCCTTGCAACCTCTCCCCACTCATTTAAAATAAATGTAAAAGAGAAAACAAAACAAAACAAAACAAAATGAAACAAAGAAACCAAACAAAAAGATGACTCTTGGTGTGAAAGCTGTAGTGTGGCAGTGGAGACTCAGAGCTGACCTTCTAATCCATTCATGTTTACCTACAAGAGTTCATTACCATAAGTCCTTGTTCTACCTCAAAGCCTCTGGCTTCTGCTTCACCACCAATAACTAACTCTCACTGAAGCTTTTCATAGACACCAGGTTGCTGTCCTGTGTCCTGGATATCTGATGTTTTGGATCTGAAGGTTCGTCCCATTCTTTCAGAGGTCCCAAATACAGTTCCAAGAACACACATGGCAGTTCACAAGCTTCTGAAATTCCAATTCCAGGGGCTTTGATGCTATGTTTTGGCGTCTGACAGTACCAGGCACCCACACTATGCACATACATATGTGTAGGAAAACACACATGAAGTAAAAATAGCAATTTAAAAGAATTTTGTCATTCATACATAAATATAATTTTAATAACTATACTTCAAGTATATTCCACATCTTCTCAATAGTAACATCATAATTATAACCAGTTTAAATACATAGACACATAATAATATTGATAAATATTATACACTATTATAATATTCTGAAAACAGCATTTAAAGGAAAGATTATAAGCTTGTGATATTCTGAGACTCCTACTATATCCTTCTGAGTCATAGGATTATAGGTTGTACTACCACTCAAAACTTTGGAAATGAAGTTCTACAAAACATATGTTCAATATACTAGTTAAAATTGAGCTTTTGGTAAATTTGGACTCAGTCAGAAGTGTATTTGTCGGAAACCATTTCTGTCCACTGCAGCATCTTTCAGACAGCATTCTTTCATCAGTAAAACTATATAACAGAACTATTATAAGTTTCCATGTCAAACAGCTCTGTGGTAGTTTGTAATTGGTGTCTATAAGATTACAGGGAATTGCACTATTCCTTATAGTCTGGCCTTATAGGAGGAAGTGAGTCACTGGGCATATTTTGAGATCTTCACTACTCAAAATACTCCCAGTGTCTCGGTTCGCTTTCTGTGCAAGAAATAGAAATCCAGCTCCTTCTCCAGCACTGTGTCTGCCTGCACACAATCATGTCCAGCTATAATAACAATGGACTGAATCTCTGAACTGTAAGCCACCCAATTAAATGTTTTTCCTTTATAAGATTTGCCATGGTGTCTTTTCACAGCAATAAAAACCCTAACAAAATAAGATCCTATATATGTATCTTTCATAATATATGATCTTTTAAAAATTAGAGATATAGTCGTCACTATAAAACAAAATATAAATATATGCCATTTTAATATAATTAGAGTATTAAGAAAAATCATGAAACAAATAATATTATATATTGGCGGTTACTCAAAAAGTAACAGCTTCTTTCTGCTATTATTTCTTTGGTCACAGATGGGCAAAATGTTAGAAAAGCAAACATTGGAACTGCCTTCGTGAACATTTATACTCAGCATAAATTTCTTACAGAGATACATTAAATTGAAAACTGAAAACTCTAGTCCTTCAGTTTAAAGAATGTTGTTATGAATATGTAAAGGTAGTTGCAAGTTTGAACTAGTCTGCTTGATTGGATGTGATGTAGATTAGTAGTGAATTATCAAGCTGTATATAATATCATACATAGAATTTCCACACTTTTAAGACAGCTTGATGTGGTAGTTGCAAACTAAATACTACCACAAATGTTCTCTTGCATCTGAATTTAGAAAGAACTGTTTTGTAACATTTGGAGCTCTATTGTTTAGTGCAATGAGATCCTATCTTTTATCATTTGTCAAGTTAATTGTGTAGAAGCCACATATAATGCATTCCCTCACCCAATTCAAATCTATCAGATGAATTGCTCATAACATATATAATATAATATCATTAACATTACTTATAAAAGTAAGAATAGATCAGACAGTTAAGAACAAGACACACCATGAGCCCATGAATTATTCTCAGAATTAGACAGACATTCTCACAGATCTTTGAGCGACCTGGGAAAACATCTCAGAATTCTCATGAAGGTAAACACCTTACCAGGGATCAGGAAGAGCATCAGAATATGTCTGTGTGAACACTGACAGATGTGTAGCAGTACAAGCCTAAAAGAAGCTAAAAATGCTTAATCTTTACTCTTAATTTTACCAAGTAAGTCATTTTTTTTCTGTTAAGAAAAGGAAATTAATTTCTTCTTTCAGGTTTCTTTCCATGTGCCTTCTCCATCTAACAGCTGAGAAAATGCTTATCCTTAAAAACATACGTATCCAGGTAACTTTATACGGACTGAGCAGATTGAAATTATATATCTAGGTGTGTGTGTGTGTGTGAATAGTAATAATTATATTAATTTTAAAAGTAAAAACAAATTAAAACCAAAACCAAAAGCCAATGATAGAATATTCAAATATGCAAAAATATCTCAGACTTTGAATTTTTCTGCATTTAGAACCACATAAACTGGGTGTTGGTTCCACAAGTGTTTAATCCCAGCTCTCAGGAGGCAGAGGTAGGCATATCTTTGTGAGTTTGAGGTTAGGCTGGTCTAAGAGCTAGTTCCAGGATAGTCTCCAAAGCTACAGAGAAAACCTATCTCAAGCTGAAGAGACCATCTTGAAATTCTGTGCACACATTTTCACTCCTTGACCTGTAAGATGAAAAGGGATGGGCGTTCATCTCGCTAATGTCACTGAGTAGCTGATCATTCTATAATAGTTCTGCCTTTTTCCCCCTCATTTACCTTCATTTGATTTCAAGGAGTTGTAGAAGATGCCAGATAAATGTCATATCCATAACCTGAGTATTTGCTGTAAAGCTGAGAGTTTTAATAACTTGCCTCCATGTATTTTGGTGAGTATTGTTCTTAAGTAGCACAGACTTTCCCTGAAAGCCCACTGTGGATGCAGAGTAACACCCTAAGTACTGACTAGGTGTTTGTTTTTATTTCTTTCATATATGTATTTTTTTCCACATTTCATTCTTTGTTTTAGGCACTCACTGCATGGTAGACATACTACCAGTATTTGGGGTATGTTTTATGCTAGTTAGGGCTCAAAACAACCTATCATTTATGTTACCTTCAATAAAGAATCTGCAGAAGAGAGAGATAAACACTGTGCCCAAGGATTATAGATTGACTACAAGCCTGCTAAATTTCAGTGTGAGTCTTACATTATATCATATTGTTATCCTAGCCTAATCCTGACAATTGAGCTATTTCAATGCAAGAAAATCCAATGTATGAAAGGAAAGCCTGCAATGAGAGACGTTTTTTCCCTTAAAACTTCCCACACCTATGTAGTTAAGGAAATAAAAGCTCTACACGACATAGTTTAAAGGAAACATTTCTCAGCCTCTGACATACTTGCATTTTAATATTGATGAAACAGTTTCCTAATGTGGTTTTAGATACTTATGAGAGAAATGTAATTCACTGTCACAAATATTTTAAATGGATTAATAAAGATTAGAATAATTTTAATGCTCTTACAAATACTAAAGTTAATATTTTAATTTCAAAAGTAAAGCTGTAGTTAATTGAAATATCTCCATCACTTATTCTAACATTACAAACTCATTTTCCATCCTTAGTGATAGCTTTTTTCCTTTTCTTTATTTTTACCAAATTCTTTCTATACTCTGTTCCCAGACTCTTAGTCTCTTTTGTTTCTGGAAAAAAAAAAAGAAAAGAAAACTTGGAAAAGTTTCATTTACTTGTTAAGAGTAAATATCAATATACAGAAACGTCTCACTGAGAAGTAAATATTTGATGGTATACAATGTCCTTATCTGGCCTTATCTGGGTCGTCTTAATCTTCAGGAGACATGATAGGGTGCCTAGCTGCTAAGGCTTTATATCAAGGACTAATAGAAATTAAAACACCTATTCTAAAACCTAACTGCTATAAACGTCTAATATGCATATCAATGACTTTTTTTTTACAGTCAAACAAACTGTACCAAATATATTCTTGATTGCAGCAATGGTAATTATTGTCTATTTAATGGAATCAAGAAACCCATAGATGATTGGCTGGCCATTTCTTTGAAAGCAATTCTTAATAGGATCTAGAAGCCTATAGATGGTACTCTTGACATTCCTTTGAAGGTTTTTATTGTCTGCTTAATGGGATCTGGAAGTTCATAGTTGATAGCATAGGCATTTCTTTGAAGGATTTTTTTACAGGTTAATGGAGGTTGGATAACCTACCCTAACTGCTCAACTGAATGAACAAACATGCGAATGCAATCTCAGCATCAGCGTTCATCTCGCTTTGAGTCCGCATGTCAATGTATTAGCATCTGCCTCAAGTTCCTGCAGCCATGACTTACCTGCCTCAATGGGGTGTAACCTTGAAGCATGAACCAATGTGAATCCAATCCCTCTAGTTTGTTACATTTTTTTCTGGTCTCATAGAAATGAGCACTTACTGATGCTTCCTTTTTAAAGGTTTGAGAAGATGAGGGTTCATGGCCAAGCAATTATCAGTGAAGCACACATACTTCACTTTTCTAAGAAGGAATATGGAGGAACCCACAGTAATGCATCAGAATTAAAACTAGGTTCTGCTCACCCTTATGTGTTAGCCATCTTTAGACCATATGGAACCCAATGATGAAATGCTTTTCTCTAGGCCATCTACAGCCAACCAAAATCTCCAAGTCATTCCTAATATTGTTATAGAAACAATCAAACTCTTTGAACAGAATTTGTCCCTTTCCTGATATGACTTTATTAAGAAAAGACGGATAATGATTCAATATTATATAACAGTAAAATATATAGCATATAAAATAACTTATTATTGACAGCATAATTAGACTTTAAAGCAAAAGTTATACACCCTTATTCACCAGAATCATATGATAAATTTGGGGAAATGTGATTTTAAATTTTATTTATTGATTTATTCACTTATTTATTTAGTGTGTTTGTGCATGTGCATGTGTGTGCATGCATGTGCATGTGTGAATTGTACATTTTCACAGGATTGTGTATTTGTAATGTGTGCTTATTAGTGAACATATACAGATGCTATTGGAGGCCATGGGGTAATCTTGTTTGTCACTCTTACTTTGTACCAATGAGACAGAATTTCTCATTGAAAGTGGAGATTGAGTATCAGTCAGAAAACCCAGAGATCTTTCTCTATTCATTCCCCACAGTCCTGGGGCTAACACAGTAATGTGGATGATAAAAATTCAAGCTTGAGCCAGGTGGTTGTGGCACACGCCTTTAATCCCAGCACTCAGGAGGCAGAGGCAGGCAGATCTCTGTGAGTTCAAGACCAACCTGATCTACAACAGCTAATTCCAGGACAGGCTCCAAAGCTACAGAGAAACCTTGGCTTGAAAAACCATAAAAGAAAAAAAAAGAGAAAGATTCAAGCTTGGATCCATATACTTGAACAGTAAACACTCTTTACCTACTGAGCCACCTCTTCAGTCTCCTAAAAATTAAATATAGGTATCTAAGAAAACACTTGTGATGAACTTTAGCAAAAAATTAATTAGTTTTGAAAATTTAAGTGCCATATTTGAGAGTGTGAAAGATTGAGAAGTCGACGCAGTGGGTATGGACACTGGAGGAATAATACATATATCAGCACAAAGAGACCATGAAGATATTTGTAGTTATCATGTTTTGGGTAAGTGACAAAAAAATTGTCTCCAGTGGAGTGTCAAGGGGTTCATCAACCATAGAAAGAACAGGTCCCAATGCTGGGGTGTAGTTAGTGAACACCAAACAGATGCCATGTTGTGTTTGTGCATGTGTGTTCAATTTTTTGTTTGGTTTGGTTTCATTATTTTTTGTTTTTTCTTTAATTTGGATTTTATTTTTTTGTTTTCTTTCTTTCATTGAGAGAAAAGAGAGAGAGAGAACATGAAGATGGTAGAGAAGAGAGGTGGGGAGGGCCTGAGAGAAGCTGGTAGGGGAGAAAGAATATAATAAAATATAATAAAACCTATTGTATGAGAAAATTTAAAGGAAAATTAAAATGGAAAAGACAATATTCTGGCAATATTAAAATAAAAATAAGAAATAAAAAGACAATATTAAAGCTTTTCTTTAACCTCTATTACCTCACTTCTGGTGGAAGTTTACCATGGGTCTTAGTAGGCGGGGGTTCAGTTTGACAGTGAGAAAGCTGCTTTGGTGCTGTATTAAAAAGTTATATGATTATAGAGAACTCAAGAAACTAGACTTCAAAATGCTAATTAACCCAATTAAAAAATGGGGCACTGAACTGAACAGAGAATTCTCAACAGAAGAAGTTCAAATGGCCAAAAGACACTTAAGGTCATGCTCAACCTCCTTAGCGATTAGGGAGATGCAAATCAAATCAACTTTGAGATATCATCTTACACCTGTCAGAATGGCTAAAATAAAAAACACCAATGATAGCCTTTGCTGGAGAGGCTGTGGTGGAAGGGGTACCTTCATCCATTGCTGGTGGGAATGCAATCTCGTGCAACCACTTTGGAAATCAGTGTTTCGATATCTCAGGAAATTCGGGATCAACCTACCCCTGGACCCAGCAATACCACTCTTGGGAATATACCCAAGAGATGCCCTATCACATGACAAAAGCATTTGTTCAACTATGTTCATAGCAGTATTATTTGTAATAGCCAGAACCTGGAAACAACCTAGATGCCCTTCAATGGAAGAATGGATGAAGAAAGTGTGGAATATATACACATTAGAGTACTACGCTGTGGTAAAAAACAATGACTTCTCGAATTTTGCATGCAAATGGATGGAAATAGAAAACACTATCCTGAGTGAGGTATCCCAGACCCAAAAAGAGGAACATGGGATGTACTTACTCATAATTGGTTTCTAGCCATAAATAATGGTCACGGAGTATATAGTGGTGAACCTAAAGAAGCTAAATAAGAAGGTGAACCCAAAGAAAAACATATAATTATCCTCTTGACTAAGGGAAGTAGACAAAATTGAGGGGAGAAAATTTGGGATCTTGGGGGTGGGGTGGGATGGGAGTGTAGTAACAGGGGCGGCTGGGCTGCGTCCCCAGCACCCGGCCACCCACATGGCTAGCTTTGTACCCGAAATAATTACACAGAAACGGTATTCATTTAAAGACTGCCTGGCCCGTTATCTGTAGCCTCCTATTGGCTAGCTCTTACATATCGATCTAACCCATTTCTAGTATCCCTGTAACACCACGAGGTGCGCTTACCAGGGAGGATCTTAACCTGCGTCTGGCTGGAGTGGGAGCATCATGGCGACTCTCTGACTCAGCTTCTTTCTCCCCCAATCCTGTTCTGTTTACTCCACCCATCTAAGGGTTGGCCTATCAAATGGGCCTAGGCAGTTTCTTTATTAGTTAACCAATGAAAGCAACAGATAAGATACAAGACCCACCTCCATCATTTCCTCTTTTTCTGTTTAAACAAAAAAGAAAGGCTTTAACTTTAACAGTAAAATTACATATAACAAAACAGTTATCAAGTAAGAATTACAGTTACAATATTTATATCTATTTTATCTTTTATCATAACAATGGAAAACTATAACTATTACTAACCATTCTTCAACTCCATCAAAGACTCCAGAAGGAAATAATATTACTTAAGCAAACAAGAAATCCAAAACTCTAGAAATGACAGAGACATCTCGCTGCCTGGACAGTCACCCAAAGTTCCTCTGTACCGTTGGGGCATCCATCTTCGGCCTACAGGCCCATGGTATCCAGAGACATTTCCATGAAGCAGGAAATTTCAAAGGCAGTTCAGTCACTGTCTGTTGTGTCCTGCAGAATGTCTCGTAGACTCTTTCATGAATCAGGAACCCCGAAAGATCATCTCACCTTTAGGCAAGTTCAGCAGTCCTCTCTCTGTGGGTTCTCTGTGTCCAGTTTATGCAACAGTCCAGGCAAGAGCAGTTTCTTGCCCAAATGGCTATCAAACTCCATAAGGATCCTCTTCGATGCCCATCTTCCTCTCGAAGTAGATTGGTGCTGCCAGGAGCAGACGTGTCTCATTGTCATGAAAAGCCCTAAGTTATTAAAACATTTAAATGCCATATTCTGCAGTCTTTGAAAGATATGAAGAATGCCTATCCTACTGAAATATATCTCTATATATCTAGAAAATCTAACTAACATGACTACAAGCTTGACTATTATCCATTAACAACCTATATTTCCTAATTATACATTACATTTTAAAATGAACTACACAATCACAATACCTTAATCAATATCAGAAATACATATACATATAACAAAATTGACCTTAAAATCCATACCAATGCAAATTATTTATATCTATATCATATCCCCCTTTAAATGTAAAAGCATATTTATAAACAATATTTGGGAACATGGGCGCAGTTTTTTTCTCTCCAAACTGCTTCCTGCTGAATGGGGGCGCTGTTAATCATATCTTTCATGGGGTAACCTGTGTGCCAGGTTCATCTCAGTTGGCAGTTGAGTGAAGTAAATTTTTTGAAGATGTTCACAGCAACCTTTCAGGAGGGCGAGGTCTAGCATACCAAATCGGAATAGATGCAATCCACAGGGTCACATCCTCTGTGAAAACAAAAGAAGACCCTCTCCAAAGCATCATATCCTTAGACCCAAATTTTGAAATCGTAATACCCTTATATCCATTCTGGTTTAGCTTGGCAGCCCATGTAATGAAATGTCTCTCTGTACTTAGCTCCTTCACAATCAAAAATTTTAAAGAAAACACAATAATATAAAGAATCCAGACTCTCTGTGAATTTTCCATTTTTACGTGGCTTATTTTTACTCTTATCAGTCTACTTTATTCTGTCTCTTTAAAGACTTTATCCTTTTTTTTTTAAAGGCATTAACTTTATTCTCTATTTTTTTTTCTCTCTCTCAAGCCTACGTACATTCATCCAACATTGTGATCTTTTATGTCTGAATCTGTTTTATTGTGAATCTGTAACATTTTTTTTTTTACTATCCAGGAGCATTTCTTAAAATGTTAAGCAGTTCTTAAAAACTTAAGTTGCACCATGTACAAGTAATACGGTACTGCCTGTGTCCTGCCCAGTCTAAACCTTAACTGAGCTGTTATCACAGTAATTACGGTAGTTCCTGCCTGAGGTCAGCACAGTTCAGCACGGAGCAGCCGCTCCTGCCTCAGAGCCTTTTGGTGCCCCTGAGTTGAGCAAAGTTCCAGGCACACAGCAAGTCCACATTGGCGCCAAGCAAGCCTTAGAGCTTTATTTCAAATGCTCTATTTAAAAGCTCTGTCTCCCGCCGGAGCCAGACAGAGATCGCAATGGCGGCACAGCCCAGAAAGCCGGCATTTTAAAACAGCCAGTTTTTTCTTGCTGCCGAGTTAGGACAATTTCTTTGCGGCAAGCAACCCAGAAACAGCAAAAAGCTGTCTTAAATTTTTTCTTTATCCTTTTTAAGCCCTCTCAGGTTTTACGTGGAGTTCATTAGCACGTTGGGTGCCACTCTGTAGTAACAGGGGCGGCTGGGCTGCGTCCCCAGCACCCGGCCACCCACATGGCTAGCTTTGTACCCGAAATAATTACACAGAAACGGTATTCATTTAAAGACTGCCTGGCCCGTTATCTGTAGCCTCCTATTGGCTAGCTCTTACATATCAATCTAACCCATTTCTAGTATCCCTGTAACACCACGAGGTGCGCTTACCAGGGAGGATCTTAACCTGCATCTGGCTGGAGTGGGAGCATCATGGCAACTCTCTGACTCAGCTTCTTTCTCCCCCAATCCTGTTCTGTTTACTCCACCCATCTAAGGGTTGGCCTATCAAATGGGCCTAGGCAGTTTCTTTATTAGTTAACCAATGAAAGCAACAGATAAGATACAAGACCCACCTCCATCATGGGAGTATCGGGGGATGGGGAGAGAAAAGTGAGAAGGGGAGGATGAGGGAAACTTGGGGAAACAGGATGATTGGGATAAAGGAAGGTTGGATAGGGGAGCACGGAAGCTCAATTCTTAGTTAAGGGAGCCACCTTAGGGTTGGCAAGAGACTTGAACCTAGAGTGGCTCCCAGGAGCCCAAGGCGAGGTCCCCAGGTAGTTCCTTGGGCAGCTGAGGATAGGGAACCTGAAATGACCCTATCCTATAGCAATGCTGACGAATATCTTGCATATCACCATAGAACCTTCAGCTGGTGATGAATGGAGATAGTCACAGAGACCCACACTGGAGCACCGGACTGAGCTCCCAAGTTCCCAATGAGGAGCAGAAGGAGGGAGAACATGAGCAAGGAAGTCAGGACCACGAGGGGTGCACCCAACCACTGAGACAGTGTGACTGATCTATTGGGAGCTCACCAAGGCCAGCTGGACTGTGACAGAAGAAGCATGGGATAAAACCAGACTCTCTGAACATGGCGAACAATGGGGGCTGATGAGAAGCCAAGGACAATGGCCCTGGGTTTTGATCCTACTTCAAGTTCTGGCTTTGTGGGAGCCTAGCCAGTTTGGATGTCACCTTCCTAGACATGGACGGAGGAGGGAGGACCTTGGACTTTCCACAGGGCAGGGAACCCTGACTGCTCTTTGGTCTGGAGAGGGAGGGGGGAGAGGAGTGAGGGGAGGGGGAGAAGGGTGGAAGGAGGGGGAGGGAAATGGGAGGCTGGGAGGAGGCGGAAACTTTTTTTTTCTTTTCTTTTTCTCAATAAAAAAATAAATAAAGTTATATGAATTTTATATTGTCTTTTAACATAATACTCAGCTCATTCTTATCTTAGCAGAAAAATAAATGCCTTATTACTTTTACATATGTGAAAATGATCCCATAACTATGAAGTTGTTTTTTAATGGCTTGATACTGCTCATCATTTTTACCAAATTAGTTAGTCAATAATTATGGAATTACTCCCTTGCTGACCAGTGATTTTCTGAAGACGTACATAGCCAACATTGTATTTTATGCTGCACAAATTATGGTGTTATGCTAGGCAGCAACCATGAGCATCTTCGGTACAAAGCTGAGTTCTCCGGGAGGCTACTAGGTCAGCTTCCATTTGAGAGAAAAAAAGGCTTCTGAGAGCTCATGAGAAATAAATTAAACTGATTCTAGAACCCTGAAGTAACCCTGTTAGATAGGAGTCACTGCAGATTTTTGGTTACTTCTAATTTAAATGCTTATATTTGACCCTACTCAAAGAAAACTGTTTTTATGCACTTCCACTTAATTCATTTCAAATATACATAAAGTTTATGTTAAATTTTAAAGTGAATTTAAATCTACCATACAGAAAGATGCAGATGTATCTGTGGTTAAGAGCTCTCACAGCTATTCCAGAAGCCCTGAGTTCTGTTCCGAGTACTCATGTCAGTCAGTTCACAACCTCCTGTCTTTCCAGGTCCACAGAGTTCAATGCCTTCAGGCATCAACTGGTACCGACACACACATGATATATATATATATATATATATATATATATATATATATATATATATACAAATATATACAACACATAACGAATAGTATCTTTTGAAATGCTTTTAAAATCTACTCTAGAATTAAAATTGAAAGGTAAAGTGCAGTACCATGAAGGTGCTTTATACTGTATGTAAATGAAAATGTGGGTCAAGGATTGAATCTAAAGAAGCAAACATTCTTTAAGACAGTTTGTTGTGCAGAAAGTCAAGAGCTTCAACATTTATGAACACCAATAAGAGAGCCTTATGAAATAGATATTTATAATATCACCAACATTTCATGGAACTGGTCAAGGATAAAATCTTTGAGCAATTTCCTCAGAACTTAATACTTAGAAAAGGCTATGATAGAAAAGATAAACCCATAGGCAGAAACCCAGCTTTCTGAGGCTTAAAAACCTATTCTGTCTGTTTGTGAAATACCAGAGAAAAAAATCAGGAGATTATACCATGTATATTTTATTTAGCTTCTAGTACAAGTGATTTCTGATTTTTTTGTATAATTAATTATGTTAACTAGCCAAACTTTTATGTCTTCCACTTCAGAAATTTTATGTAAACAAAATAAATGCCTTATTACTTTTACATATGTGAAAATGATCCCATAACTATGAAGTTGTTAATTACAATTATTAAACTTATCAGAGTGGCTAAACCTATTATAGTAATTTGTTATTAACGATTAAAATGTTTGGCTATTTTCTTCTTATGTTTTTTTCATATTTTCTTTCCTATATTCTAGAAGCACTCAAGCAACTTAAAGCTAGAGATAGATTTTTTAGACAAACAAACAAAAATAAATATAAAAACAAACTCATAGACCTTTGTCAAATTAGAACCTTGCTAAATGTGGTAACTATCTAATTTCTTGATAGCTGTAAGAAAGAAGATTTGTATAAACAGAGACTGCTCTTTTATTCTCAGCCTCTCAGACCCAAATAATCACACAGAAACTATATTACTTACAACACTGCTTGACCTAGTAGCTCAGACTTCTTATTAGCTAACTCTAACATCCTAAATAAACACATATCTACTAATCTGTGTCACCCTGAATCTGTTGCCTACCAGTAAGTTTCTGGCATATTCTTCTCCTTTGGCAACTACATGGTGTCTCTCTGATCTTTCTACTCTCTATTTATATTTCTTCCAGCCTAGCTATATTTTGCTATGCTATTGGCTGAAGCAGTTTCTTTATTAACCAATTGCAATAAAAACATATTCATAGCATATTGAGGGAAATCCCACATCATTTCCTCTTATCTGTTTAAATAAAACAGAAGGTTTTAACTTTAAAAAAGTAAAACTATATATAACAAAACAATTTCCAGAAAGGCTTATAGTTACAATATTTAGTTTATTTGTATCTGGCAAAATTAAAGAAAATATAATATCATCTATTTTATCTTTGTGAGTCTGAAGTTTTATATCTAATTTACCTTTTATCATAACTAAGGAAAGCTATAATTATCTATCTTAAAGTCTTTAAAGACATCAGAAGGATATAATATTACCTAGGGAAACAGGAAGTCAAGATACCATTAAGTTGGTTTAACTTAGCAGCCAAAAGAAGCAAATGTCCCTCTGCAGTCAACTTTTCAAGAAAACACAATAATATGCATAATGTAAACTTTGTTTATTTCTGATCTTTGTCTGGAAAATATTTTACTCTATTACATTTTCATATTTAATTTTCCTTACTCATTTAATCTATTACTATCCGTAGTCTTTCTTTTCTCTCATAAGTTCCTGTACATTTATCCAACACTCTTACACATTTAGAGGTCTTTTTAATCTGAATCTATCTTTACTGTGTATCTGAAATTGTTTTTACCATGAAAGCTTTTTTTTTTTAATGCTAAGGGGGCATGGCTAGGGCCAACTCCATGGCTCTGCCTGCTGGCTCCGCCCTGTCCAACATGGCAGAGGTGTGCTCACTGCCTCTGTGAACCTCTTACCACCAAAGCTTAAGGGACACAGCATATTTATGTCACCATTAGGCAATTTGTAACCTCTAGCTCAGATACTCCATTTAAGTGCTCAACCTCCTGAAAAAGTCAAAGTTATTCATACTGCCAGCACAAACTAGAAAGCTGTCTCTCAAAAAGGCCATGCAGTTTTAATTACTAACACTGATTAAGGAAGCCTTATATTATTAAAGGCGTCCTGCCTCTGCTCACTGCTAGCAAACAGAGCCTATCTGAAAAAAAGAAAGAAAAAAAAAGAAAGGTAGGAAGGAAGGAAGGAAGGAAGGAAGGAAGGAAGGAAGAAAGAAAGAAAGAAAGAAAGAAAGAAAGAAAGAAAGAAAGAAAG
>JABTXL010005416.1:9896311-9907769 GCA_025134845.1 Neodon shergylaensis | reverse complement strand
AAGAAAGAAAGAAAGAAAGAAAGAAAGAAAGAAAGAAAGAAAGAAAGAAAGAAAATGTGGCTACCAAGAAGCTTTGCTTGGCTTCCATTTTTGTGGGTCTAGAAGCCCTTTTAATTTTTTTTTTTTTTTTTTGGTCTTCTGTGGATTCATGCCCCAGAGAGTGGATGTCATTTTATAAAAGAGACTGCTCTTTCTTTCCTGGACACCCAGACTCAAATAACCACACAAAAACTTTATCATTTATAACACTATTTGGCCTATTACCTTAGACTTCTTATCAACTAACTCTTACATTTTAAATTAAGCCATTTCTATTAATCTGTGCATCACCATGTGGCTGTGGCCTACCAGTAAGGTTTCAGCATGTCCTTCTTCTTTGTCAGCTACATGTTGTCTCTCTGATCTGCCTACTCTCTCTATGTATCTCTTCCAGACTGACTATATTCTGCCCTGCTATAGGCCAATGAAGCTTCTTTATTAACCAATGATAATGAAACATATTTATAGCATATGGAGGGGAATTCCACATCAGATATAACATTAAATAAAGTAGTAAAACTTTCTTAAATGCTTTGGTATTTATATTTGTCAAAGAAGGTACAAAATGATGATATACTTTCAGAAATAGAAATACTGTAAAGCTCACAAAAATATAAGTTAAAATGACTAAGAAATATTTTGTATGGTTATCCCCCAAAACATACATACAGGTAACATTATAAAGACTAAGAAGTTTATAGATATGTATTTAGGAATATAATACATTATACCATAATTAATATATTTACATATATAGTTTGGAATGTATATATAAATATACATATATGTGTATTGTATATATATGTGAAACACATGATAGATAGATAGATTTTTATATATATATTTTTTATTGAAAAAAATTCTGCCTCCTCCCTGCCTCCCATTTCCCTCCCCCTTCCCCCCACTCCTCTCCCCTTTCCCCCACTCCTCTCCCCCTCCCTCTCCAGGCCTAAGAGCAGTCAGGATTCCCTGCCCTGTGGGAAGTCCAAGGACCTTCCCCCTCCATCCAGGTCTAGGAAGGTGAGCATCCACACAGGCTAGGCTCCCACAAAGCCAGTACATGCAGTAGAATAAAACCCAGTGCCATTGTCCTTAATTTCTCATCAACCCTCATTGTCCGCCATGTTCAGAGAGTCCGGTTTTATCCCATGCTTTTTCAGTCCCAGTCCAGTTGGCCTTGGTGAACTCCCAATAGATCAGCCCCACTGTCTCGCGGTCCTGACTTGCTCATGTTCTCCCTCTTTCTGCTCCTCATTTGGACCTTGGGAGCTCAGTCCGATGCTCCAATGTGGGATCTGTCTCTATCGCCATCCTTCGCCAGATGAAAGTTTTATGGTGATATGCAAGATATTCATCATTGTGGCTATAGGATAGGGCCATTTCAGGTTCCCTCTCCTCAGCTGCCCTAGGAACTAACTGGGGACATCTCCCTGGACACCTGCGAGCCTCTTTAGAGTCAAATATCTTGCCAACCCTAAGATGGCTCCCTTAACTAAGATATATACTTCCCTGCTCCCATATCCACCCTTCATTTATCCTAACCATCCCATTAATGTGGCCATAGAGTTGACAGAGAGCAAAGAGGTTTATCTGAATGTGTTTATAGAAAAGAAAGGGAAGGAGAAAATTTTGTAATTATAATTTTGCCTTAAAAATAAAAGAAACAACTTTTGTACAACTTCTAAATATTCAATAATCTTAGCAATTAGAGAAATGAAAGCTAAAACTGTTTTGAGATTTCATCTTGCCCCATGGGAATACTTATGGTTAATAAAGCAAATGATGATAAATGCTGTGGAATATGTGAAAAGAGAAGAATCCTCATTAATTGTTGATCTGTTCACAATCTGGCACAGACACTAGAAAACAATGCAGAGGATTGTCAAAAATCTAAAGTACATCTTCCTTATGATCTAGCTACAACACTCTTTGACATGTGCCAAAAGGACTCAGTGTCCTCCCCAACAAACACTTGTTCAGCCATGATTACTGACACTCTATTCACAATAGCTAGGAAATAGAAACATCTAAAATGGATAATAAAAATATGATACATATGACAAAGGGATTTGAGTCATTTGAAAACTGAAGTGAAATCTTGAAATTTGAAGGTAGATGGTTAGAACTAGAAAGGATGAGCATGAGTGAGGAAACCCAGACCCAGGGGGACAAACTCTGTATGTTCTCTCTTTTCTGTGCTTCCTAGCTATGTTTCTTTACATGGGAGTATATAACACAGTTAAACCACAGTAACAAGGAAAATAAACAGTCTATTGTGGGTGGAGGAAGGAACCCTAGAGAGGGGAATAGTAGGATACAAATAATAGAAAGGGAATAATGAGAAAAAATGGGAGAGTAAGAAGGAAAATGGAACAAAAGGAAGAGTGAGGGAAAACGAAGAAAGGGAAGAAAGATAAATAACATTAAGGATGTTTGAAAAAGTATGTGAGATACATGCTATTTTAGCTTTCTTCTTAAAATACATAGAAAATACACAATTTTACATACACACATATACATTCCTATGTTATATAAACAAACATACACACAATATACACATATAATTTAAATGAAGTTATACTACTGAAAATGATAATGCTTTCCCCCTACAGCCATAAAACATCTAACAAAACCTCAGTGCCAAGCATGGGGAACTTCCCTTTGAAGACCTGAATTCCATAGCCTAAGGGAAAGAGAGAATGGACTCCCATTAGTTGCCCTCTGACCTCTACATATCTACTGTGTTAGGTATGCTCTCACAGCTCAGCACAAAAATAAAATAAAGCTAAAAATAAAAAATAATAAGCACCATGTGTAATGGAAACTATTACTCACTAAAGACACAATATCAATATCACCTATGAAATATTATTGAGTGAAAATATTTCTAACTTGAAAAATCAGAGTATAAATATTCAAATTAACAACAATTCTGTAATGTTATTTATCCAGTACTATTTCTAAAATATATTTAAACTGTCAAATGACTCAATAAGTTTAAATAAAAATCAGAACACAATTTATGACATTAGAGTCTTCAATTTAAAAAAGTACATTATTTGACCTGAAGGAGAGGTATATCATATATTTTACATCACTTCTCAAACATTAAATTCTGTATTAGATTATGGTAGAGGTTTGATATTTATTGCTCCTAAAACAAAAACATTAGCATACTACTGATGGCAGGACTGGGAACTTAGGAGATACAATGAAATAACTGAAATTCCTTAGAGATTAAAATATGAATGTATTTTTAAAAGATAATAAACACTATAAGTATGTAAAGAAGAGATAGAAAGAGTAAGTGAAGGAGAGGTGTTTTGGTATTTATTAAACTTTTCACTTAAATGGCAAACATGGCTTTGATATGAAAATAATGCTCACATTTGATTTTTGTTATCTGATATAAGAATCAGTGACTCTGCTGCTTGTATCACTAATGAGGAAAAGCAGCTGCTTAAACATTGTTACAATGTTGTTAATGGATTACATAACCTATAAACTCCTCTAATCTCTAATCTTCTATGAATACGAGCTGTTATTAATAGATTAATCCTTGGAAGAGAGAAGCAAGGAAAGGAGACTTAAATGTCTTTCTCTATGGTTGTAGACACACCCCGAAATCAATTGATTGTCTTATAGGTAAACCTCAGGAGAAACCTTGGTACAGAGACAGGACACTGCAGCTTTCCTGCCAGTGTTAATTATTTTAATATATCATTTTGTTTATTCTCCTTTATAAATATTCTAATCTAAAATTACTTGAACTATGAATGAACATATTCATGAGATATATTGTGGGTACAAAATTATACACAAAGAAATATACACAACTTTGGCTTTTATGATATAGAAGAAAGAATATGAATGGGTACGTAATATTGCCATATGAAGTTTTAGAAAATCAACATTCAATTTAAAGTTTCATAAGAAAAAAATAACTCCACTCAACAGACCTCCATGACACTACATAACAGATTGATTTTAAATGTAGTGTAGTGATTAGTCTCAGCAAGCAGAGATTACTGTGTTTAATTAGTTTTAGTGACTCAGAAAAAATATTATCTGTAATGATTGATGATACTCCAGCTATGAATGTGAGAGTCAATAATTAAATTAAATTACTTTCAAAGCATGAGAAGAGTTTATGCCATTTTAGGAGCTTAAATTGTCCTTATCTCAACAACTGTCAGCTATGTTTGACTCTCAAATTTTATTGAAGTCTTGTTCCCTATGATGAACTTATATCTAATTTCTATAATGCAATAATTAGTGGTGAAACTTCAAGCATAATATATTAGCTATCTTGCATAAACATTTGTGATATAATATCTTCAAACAATTCTTCCCTGGGGATGTTTTAGAAAATGTGCCCTATTGTAGACAGTGACTTTACCTTTGTCCTCTGAGACTGGGATGGGTAGCTTTAAAACACATATTTATTTGTTTGGGTGTTTGGGTGGTTGGTGGGTTGTTTGGATTTTAGCTGTAACTCTGTGTATGTGTGCACATATATGTACAAGTACCCACAGAGACCAAGAGAGGATGTCAGTTCTCCAGAAGATATCCTTGCTGGGACAGAAATGTCTTTTATTTCACATGGTTGCCTTCTTGGGCTGTTAACTCTGGGACCTGGTTGTTTGTTTCTTTGTGTTTTATTTTACTTTCAGTTGATTCAGTGTGCACCTTCCTAGGACTTTTGTCTGTGTTTGTTTTTGTTCACTAATGGTCATTCAAATACCACAGGCAGAATGATTTCTTTCAGCTGCTAAACACTAACAGCCTCACTTCACAACACAATTGTACTCTTAATTATATAAGGATTTAAAATGTCTTATTTTCTTAAATTTCAGTAATGTTGGTGGCATCTGTTTTTCATTTATCCACTTCTACGGACTGCAATCTACTTGAGGGCAGTAGTACTCACTTTTTGAGTCCAGGTATTTGATCTCTTACTTTATGTTTTAGCAGCAAATTATCAATGGTTATATAATAGCTCTACTCACCCATGGTTAAAGTACATTCTTTTTTATATTATGGAGGCCACTTGTTCATCCTGGCCACCCAGAACCAAAATAAGCACAGAAACTATATTAATTAAATCACTGCTTGGCCCATTAGCTCTAACTTCTTAATGACTAACTCTTACATATTAATTTAACCCATCTCCATTAATCTGTGTATCGCCACATGGCTGGGGCTTATAGGGTAAAGTTCCCAGCATCTGTCTCCAGCAGGCTACATGGCTTCTCTCTGACTCCACCTCCTCTCTCCCAGCATTCAGCTTAGTTTTCCATGCCTAACTCTGGTCCCCTTTAGCTCTTCTATAGGCCTAAAGTAGTTCCTTTACTTATCAATGGTATTCACAGCATACAGAAGGGAATCCCACAATACCTTTTTTGTGAGATTTGCTTCAAATATCTTCTGAGTATAGTTATCTAAATTTTTATATATGCCATAAGACATTCATTTTCCTGAAGAGCAGTCTATTTACTACCTATGATGTACTTTTAGGGCAATGCCATTGACTCCAACATTTCAAAAACAGGAGGAAAAAATGGTAGTTGGATTCCTGAACTAACATGGTACTTTTATCAAATTGCCTTGAAATATGTTTCTCTTCTGCTTCTTCCTATCAGTGCATGCTCTTGGCTCATTCTTAATGTTTCTTCCACTGCCAGATACAATGAAACTTTCCATGATCAATTAGTTTAGTTTCATCATGGAATTCTTTTTTCTCTTATGAAAATATATTGAAATGACAGCCTCCTTTTGTTTCTTACTTTCCTAACCCCCCACATACTTTGTAAATTCATCAACTATATTTATTTTTTATAAATTATTCTGATGGAAGAATAAGCATCATAAAACTCCAATGAGTCTGTCTAACCAGAAGCCCTACAAAAATCTTATTTATGATTATGTTTCCAGTTATTCAGCTTAATAAATGACAATAATTAAGTTTTATATTAGGTTGTAGATACAGTCATTCGTCATTAAATAAGCAGTTAGGTGATTTCTACATTATGCAAATATCATGAATTTACTTATAGAATATAAATGGTTCATCTGAATCACTCAGTGAAACTTCTTGATAGTCAAGAGCTAAATTTCATATAAGCTATATTATGCTATGGCTGGCATAAAAACATACATCATTACAGACTAAAATGCATTTGTTAAGTGAAAGAACTGTACTCTAATATAATGAAAAAAATGGAAATGAAATAACAAATGCCGCAGTCATTTACTCTTGACATCATTTACTATATATAATGATGTCTTGTAATTGTCTGTGATAGGCAGTACAGAAAGTTTGTTTGAACTGGCATTACCACAAACACATGAATAATCCACTGTGCTGGTAGTTGTTATGGCTGCTCCACCCCCAGGAAATAACTCTTCAGCTCTATTATAAATTCAGTAAGTATGTAGTCTGTTGCTAATGAGGTATCATTGTATGGAGGGTATGTACCTATATGGTGTATATTTTTGTGCAATATGCATTGCAATATATAGTAAGAGCCATCACATTAGGTCTTAAATATCAAACATGAACTATCAAATACCTCAAATTATATAATATAAATTTGACATATTAACAATTAAATCTGAGATAATGTAACAGCTCATTTGTTACTCATTTGCCGCAACAATTTTGAAAATTCTAATTTTTTTCTTTCAAAAATTTAAATACCCTGATTTGTTTAACCATTGTCTATCTTTATATTTCATTCTGAGAACTTGACTCTTCTATTATACTCATTAAAAGAACAGATACGATATTATCCTATAATCCAATTTTTAAAATATATGCTCTCTTTCTCAGTAAACTTATCCATAACTGATGTTTTCATGCCTCCCTTAGAAAACAGCCTCTGTATATAGAGTTCCAGTCTGATTCAGACATCATACGAATTGCAAAATCAGTATTTTCATGAATAAGTGACTCAGATCAAAGTCTTTCAGGCATACCCTGAAAGACATTTATATTATCTACATTAATATCACTATCCATTCAAACCAAACTTTATCATCTATGACTCTATGGCTATAGACTCTTCTCTTTCTGTTCTAGTAATACCTTCTGATCTCCAATTGCTTCTCCCTACTAAAAAAAAATAGCAATTTTACAATAGTATTAGTTTGAGATGATCTTTAAAACCTCTTCAATAAATTTTTATTTCCTTTAGGGCAAGAAGATAAAATCCCTCATTTGACATACAAGTCCTGCTTCATGTTGCTTCAGCTGACTTAGCATATCTGATACAATGTTTCTAATGTGCAATCATTTGCTCTGGGTTCAAATCAAAATGTTGCCCTGTCTTATCTTGAGCACTACTTCAGCTATTGTGTTTTCTGGACCTTAGTTTCTGAATAAATTATGAGTAGTTACTAATTTGCATATTACTTAATATATAAACATGGTAATTAATAGAAAGCACACACATAAATACACAAATTTGTTGGTTTATATTACTTTTTCATAGTCATTACATTATAATTGCCCTTATATTTTCATAAGATAGCTATATCATTGCTTGTTTCAATTGTTGTTCATACACTGAACTTTAGTCCACCCCTCTTTAGCTTTTATGTAGGCAGCTTCCTCTGTCTGGAATACTTTGCCTGTACTCAGACTCTATTATCCCTGACATAAGTTCTTTTACCTCATCCTTCAAGTTTCAATCTTATGAACCTTTTCTAAAACATTAAGTTATTCTAATACTTCAAAGTGTTTTCTGCTTTCATTCAAGGGTCATGCACCCTTTTAAAATATACATTTTCAATTGAACAGATATTTTTGCTACTAATTTTATCATTGCTCTGGAAATGTGAAATGGGTATTATAATTATTTTCTCACTGATTTCTTGAAAATTATTTGAAGTGCTTCACGTAGTCATATCAGGAGAATTATGCTGTCATTTCTGGGGATATTTTTTTCAGTTTTAAGTGCTTATTTAAATTTTTCATGAAATATAACTTTATTTGCCCTTTCCTCTTCTTCCAAGTTGGCCCAGATCTCCCCCACCTACCCAACTTCATATTCTCCCTCTCTTTCTAAAACACAAGCAAGAAAACCAACAAAACCCTAAAACTATCACAATAAATGTGGCATGTACTTTATATCACAGAAACAGTTTGAAACAAAATGATAAAAAGATTTCTATTTCCCTAAGGGAATACACCTACATGTGCCAGAATTTGCTCTTATTTGTTCTGTTAGTGATATCTTATATGTTTCAAATTACAACAAAACAAAACAAAAAGATAATACTGTTGTTCTTGGTTTCATTAATCCATAGAATACCAGACAATGATATATCTCCAATGGAATTACTAAATATTTTTAATGTAATCTCTTTAAAATTCTTTAGTACCAAAAATATTATTGCTACAGGTTGAATCTTAAATATCCCCCATGGACTTCATTTTAATGACTTGGTGTTCATTGAAGTACCATCCAAGGGTTCTTGTCTAATAAAATGTTATTTGGCTGAGAGAGAATGAAGCATATAAAACAGAAAAAAGAAGTCTTTTGTAACTGAGGCATGCCCTCCAAGAGAAGTAAAGTGCATTTCTTTGTGCTCCTTTGGTGCTTGGGTATAAGATTGCTTCAATTCCTATATAGACTACAACCAGCAGAGAAACAAACTGCAAGAGGCAAGAATAAATCTTGTCTCAGCACAACTTAGCTAGGCTGATTCAAACTTCTGGAGTTTAACACTGTGCTAGTTTGTTTTACATATATTTAAGTATAGTACAATTTTTGGAAGAAAAAGTTTCGTTGTATTCTGGGGAACCTCCTTCAGCCAATGGCCTTTGAGTTGCTAGACCAGGTTAGGCATGGAATAATAATTGCATGGGATAATAGGTAGATCAGTATGAGCTTACTCACACTTGTCAACTGCTTTTATACACAATAGAATACTACACAGTGGTAAAAAAAATAATGACATCTTGAAATTTGCAAGTAAATAAATGGATCTAGAAAAAAAACATATTAAATGAGGTAACCCAGACCCAGAAAGACAAATATAATGTACTCACTCATCAGTGGCTTCAATAAATAAAGCACAGAAAACCCAACCTACAGTCCAGAACTGCAGACAACCTAGACAACAAAGAGGACCATAAGAGAGGCATACATGGATCTATATAGGAAAGAGACAAACACAAGTTCCTATGAGAAAATTGGGAGTATGGGGTCATTGGAAATGAAAGAAGGGGAGTGGGAGGAAGGGAGGGTAAAGGAGAAAAAGTTACATGTCAATAAAAACAATAAAAAATTATTAAAAGAAAGGAAGAAAAGGCAAAATAAAAAATAAAGTCAGCTTATGTTGGTGAGGATGTGCTGGTGGGAGTGCAAACTTTAATAGTCACTTTAGAAATCTGTATGGTCATTTCTCAGAAACTTGAGAATCAATCTACCTCAAGACCCAGCAATACCTCTCTTGGGCAAATTCCCATAGGACTCACACCCATACTATAAGAACATTTGCTCAACTATGTTCATAGCAGCATTATTTGTAATAACCAGCACCTGGAAACAAACTAAAAGCCCCCCAATTGAAGAATGGATGAAGAAAATGTGATATATTTATACAATGGAGTATTACTCAGCTGTAAAAATCAATGCTGAGAAAGGGAGAAACAATTCTCTCCAGAGGAAAGCACACCAATTGATTTTCAAATACCAAATGGTGAGCCAGGATTGTGCATGTTATTATTGTATGCATATGTACATAACATACACATATGCATACAATAATAATTAGAAAATAAGTAAGGGATATTAAAGAGAGCCAGGATCAGTACATGGAAAGATTTGGTGAGGAGGGAAGGGGAGAGGAAATAATATAATCAAACTATAATCTTAAAAATAAAAGAAAAATTATTTTAAAAACAAAGAATAGTTTTATAGTTTAGTGATCAAAAAAGAGTTTTAAGTTTTGGGTTTGTTGATTCCTCTCACACCCATAATAAAATGGAGATCATGTCTATATTTTAATATTCAGAAGCAATGAAAAAGTCACTCAATAAAACACAATGTGGCTTCCGTGTTCTTGAAAAGGCATGGTGTATTTCATAACTCATAGTCTCTTAAAGAACAAGACACCCAGTATTTGTTACAGGATAAATGAAGGACAAAAGGGTCTGAGTCGACACTGACTTTCTGTTGTTTAGAACTCTCAGCTATCAATGTCATCACCACTCTTTAAGACCAAAGACTTCTAGTGACAAGATGTGGTCACTCTTTATTAATGTCCTATATCTAAAGGATGTGTTTCAGTGAAACAAAGCTTGGAATAAACTCTACTGATAAGGAACAATTAAGTAAGGAGTCAGAAATCAGAGAGAACAGAAAACCCTTTTATTAAATTCCCTAGTTTTTTTTCTCTTCAATCATAATTGGAAGCAATATTTTCATCCTGCGTGCTCTCACCTAGCTTCAAAACCACAGTATAAATCACAAGTTCCATAAAATCTCCACTTCGGAATGATGCTACATGATTGTACATGGTGCTCTTCTATCAGGACATTTTTGTTTTGTTTTTGTTTTCAAGACAGGGTTTCTCTGTAGCTTTGGAACCTGTACTGGAACTCACTCTATAGACCAAGCTGACCTCAAATTCACAGAGATCCACCTGTCTCTGCCTCCAAAGTGATGGGATTAAAGGTGTGCACCACCACTGTCTGGCTTCAATGGGACATTTTTTTTAAATATATTTCATTGAGCATGACTTCTGACTTCAGCCACATTTGGGGCATGACTTTGTCTTTATTCAAGCTCAATACTTAATTTAATTTTTCTCCACCTAAGGAAGAGACAATGAAGAAGATGCTCCCTAGTAAGACCCCTTAACTAACATTGCTTAGCTCCTGAAAATTCCCCCACCTTTCTCAACATAGTCACAATTTCTTCATTTGGAAGGCCTTCTAGTACTACTATTCAGGTTGTATTACACTTTTTGAATAAAAAAAAATTTATGGTAGTCTGCAGTTTTCTTTTACATATTTTTCATCAGTGAAACAAAGGACATATCAAGAAAAGGGTCTGGTACTTCTTGTCACAACCTACATCAGTATCACTCATATTATAACCTTAACTTAAGAGGTCAGGAACTTGTTGCAATATTCCTTGAATCTTCTCATTTAGTAATAAGATAAAAAGAGTCTTCCATAAAAGTGAATAGCACAGAGGAGTGAAAGAAGGCTTAAACTAAAAATCCTACAATGGAAAATAGGCTGTTATCTCCCTAGGGATCCCTTGTATGTGAGCCATAAAGCAAGAATATCTTTACTTGTAATCATTATAGTGAGCAAGTGTGTGTGTGTATGTGTGCAAGTGTGTGTCTGTGTGAGAGCACACACGTGTGTGCATGAGAGAGAGAGAGAGAGAGAGAGAGAGAG
>JABTXL010005416.1:9875607-9896301 GCA_025134845.1 Neodon shergylaensis | reverse complement strand
TATATTATATTATATTATATTATATTTATTATATTATATTATAGGGCACATCATCTGAATTTGCTCAAAATTTCAGATTTTAAAAATTGTGTCAACTAATTGACTAAATCTTTTTATACCTCGATACACCTAGAACCATTTATCTATTACATCTATTTTTTCTTGTGTATAATTCTCCTCTATTTATCTTTAAAATGGCCATTCTTAGAGTTAGAAGTGGATATTTTAACAAAGTCTAACTGTGGGAAGGCTTGGACTGTAGGTGGGAATTTTGATAGTATTATAATTTTTATGCATTATTAATTTTCTTTTCTGCTTGCAGTGGCTCCATCTTCCCACTGTTAAATATTATTATATTCTCACCCTGTTTACATCTCCAGAAAGTACTTAAAATGTCAGCAGATTTCTAGGGAATGTAAAGTGATTTCAGAATAGAATAAAATATTATGAAATGTACATTGTTCAGCCTTGATGAATTAGCATTATTTTCCTCTATCCTCAGTACTGCTTTTGCTTACATAAATAGAGCTCCCTACAGCAAACTGATGCTATCTTTTTTTTTTTTTTTTTTTGTTTTTTTTTTTTTTTTTTTTTTTTTTTTTTTTTTTGTTTTTTTGTTTTTCGAGACAGGGTTTCTCTGTGGCTTTGGAGCCTGTCCTGGAACTAGCTCTGTAGACCAGGCTGGTCTCGAACTCACAGAGATCTGCCTGCCTCTGCCTCCCGAGTGCTGGGATTAAAGGCGTGCACCACCAACGCCCGGCAAACTGATGCTATCTTGATCACGAGTCATCACCATTAGACTTTAGATTAAGAACGAATAGCTGTAATTAGGGAAAGCTGACTGGCTTAAATTCAAAAACAAAGAACAAAGAGTTGCTAAGATAGTTCTGTTGGTAGTGAATCTTGCAATCAAAACTTACGACTTGAATAGGACCCATGCCCCCCAACATAATTGTAATTTTTCAAAAAACAAAGAATTGTATGGTAGACCAATACCATCACTGTCTGAGCTCCCTTCCTTATATTAAAAGCATCCCATAAGCTAACTCAATCTTGTACTCCCTCACTTAGATATTTATTAAAATATCTTTGATGAGTTGAAAACCGTATAATCAGAGAGGAAAGTGCCTTTCTGCCTAGGGAAAGTAACCTATAGTAGAGCTAGATGGATTTCACATCGCTTCATTTCAAATAAATATCAGTGAACTATAAAAGCATGCAGATTTCTTATGAATCAATTGAGGAATGAAATGATAAAATAATAATTAGGCAAACCACAACACTTTTAAGATAGCACCTCTCCCAGTAAAAATTACAAAAGTCATGCTTTAATTCAAAATAAAGTTTTAATCAGGTTTCCTTAAGACAACTGTCAACCAAAAGTAAAAGTTGAAAACCAAACAGGAATGAGTCTCTCCAAAACTTCATGACACACACACACACACCACACACACACACACACACACACACACACACACACACATATATTTGTGAATATATGTGGTAAAAAGTTATTGAATGGAGAGATTTGTGAAGTTCTTACTTTCCTTTCAAAAAGAACAAGTCGCTGAAGTTCCAAAGACTCTACATTTCCGAAATGTATTGATAAAACACACCAATAGAGAATTCTGTTTTATATGTTGCTTGGGTGGAGAATGCGGAACAGAAAATAATGAGCAGGCGAATACAAGAATATACAGTGGCTATCTTAAGAATTTACCATCATGTGATTTTTTTATAAAGACTTTAAGCTGCTGATTGAAAAGGTCTGTGCTTATCATAAAATCAAACAAGCAAGTACTTGTATTAAAAAGAGAGAAAATCACTTTTTTCTTATAGCCTAGCAAATTGCAATCAATATCCTGCTTGCCTAGTAGTTGAGATATTTTTATCAATTTATCTGCAATTACCAAAGAAATATCATGCTGAGGTAATTACACACTGTGCCTACTTTTTGAAAAGTAGCATTTTGTAAAAGCATGCTTGGATATATCTATTGCCTCTGCAGAAATTCAAAGGCAAGCTCTAGAAACTGCTGAGGGAAATACATTAAACTTTACAATTTCATTTCAAATTTCTGTAGAGTTTAGAACTAGTTGTGGGTTACGAAACAGGCTCATTTATGGGTCTGACTTTCATAATTCAAGCTCTGTCTCTCTGGAAAGGCCTACCTATACTTAAAAGATACATCATCTTGCTTATATTGTCTAAGATGCTTGCTGATATTCTTATATAATACTTCTGTTCTAAATAGATTCAAAGTATATAGGTAGGACAAAGAAGAAATTATCATGGACAACTTTTTATATGTATTTACGATATGAGAAGTACTATTTAAAGCATTGCACATGACAGTGTATTTAATCTACAACTCATATCAATGCTGCAAAGAAGGATATATAACATCTGTATTTCATCTCTTGTTTTTTTGATTTATTTTATTTTATTTTATTTTTTTTTAGTTGTTGCAAAAAAAATTTCCGCCTCCTCCCGGTTTCCCATTTCCCTCCCCCTCCTCGCACACATCTCCCCCTTCCCCCATTCCTTATCCCTCTCCCCCTCCCCCCCACTCCATTCCCCCTCCCTCTCGAGAATGAAGAGCAGTCCAGATTCTCTGCCCTGCGAGAGGTCCAAGGTCCTCCCACTTCTATCCAGGACCAGGAAGGTGAGCATCCAAACAGGCTAGGCTCCCACACAGCCAGTTCATGTATTAGGATCGAAACCTAGTGCCATTGTCCTTGGCTTCTCATCAGCCTTCATTGTCCGCCACGTTCAGAAATTCCCGTTTCATCCCATGCTTATTCAGTCCCAGTCCCGCTGGCCTTGGTGAGCTCCCAATAGATCAGTTCCACTGTCACAGTGGGTGGGTGCACCCCTCGTGGTCCTGACTTCCTTGCTCATGTTCTCCCTTCTTCTGCTCCTCATTTGGATCTTAAGAGCTCAGTCCGGTGCTCCAATTTGGGACTCTGTCTCTGTCTCGATCCATCGCCAGATGAAGGTTCTAAGGTTATATGCAAAATATTCTTCAGTATGGCTATAGGATAGGGTCATTTCAAGTTCCCTCTCCTCAGTTGCTCAAGGTACTATCTGGGGACATCTCCCTGGACACCTGCGAGCCCCTCTAGAGTCAAGTCTCTTCCAACCCTAAGATGGCTCCCTTAATTAGGATATATATTTCTCTGCTCCCGTGTAGAGCCCTTGAAAACCATATTCAAACTCTGAGACCAGTGTTCATCTCTGGTGCCCCAGAGCTTGACTACAGAGCAACGTTTCTTCTGTTTCAAAACACTCAACCAAGTAAGAGCAACAGTTGTCTGAAGAAATCACTTGTAACACAATTAAAAACTCAGAGACAGATATTGGGGTTCAACCTGAAGATCAGAAAAGCAAACCAGGCAGCCACATGCTCTCACCACTATTCGAAATGGCAATCCTGGAATCCTCAGAATGTGACTGTGTATGAGAGCTGTCTCCTCCCGTTTTATATTCCTTTCTAGGGCTGGGAATAAAGGTATACACAACTACAGCCTGGTTTCTATGCCAAAGTAGTGTGATTACTGAAATTAAAGGGGAATAGCATCATTGCCTGGTCTGTAAAGCTGATCAGTCGAGTTGTTTTACTCTCTGACTTTTAGGGAAGCTTTATTTATTAAAATACAAATGAAATATCACTACATTCACCTTTCAGAAAGTCCAGGAAAATACTATCATGTTTATTATTACATATAAATAAATAAAAATGTGAGGGAAAGGTGTTTTATTCACTTTGGGGAAAATAGAACAGATACAGTAAACATGTAACTTTAAGACAATAAACTAAGGGAGTGCCAAAATCTCATTAATGGTACTTATAGAAACTGCTGTTCAGTGCAACATTAATGTACCATATTCGATATTACTATTATTAGAAATGATGGCTTAATTGTGAGGTGATGACTTTATCTAAAGCAAAATATTGTCTGATACATATCAATTTCATTGTTTCCTTGTTGAGGCTTATGATCATTTTAAACAAAATACCCTATCTCTAATGGTACTAAGAAAATCATCACAGCAGAATTTAGAGCTATAGTGTTTTGTGATTATGTAGTCCTAGTGAAAGAGCACCTCTTAGTGGTAGGAAGGCAATACTACATAAAATAGAGAAAAAATGGCATAATTTGCTAAACTTTTCAGTCTCCAATTTTTTATTGTGAATTTTTCTTTGGGTCTTATCTTCTCACTATTTTTATACTAATTATCATTAGCAGAGAGATGAATACAATGCAATATTTACTTTTATTTATTTTATATACTTTTATTACTTCTTTAAGAGTGTCGTACAGTGTATTTTGATCATATTCATATCCAATTCCTCCCTTTAGCTCCTCCCAGACTCACCTTCACTTCTATAATTCCTCCCTATTTCATGTGCTTTTTCTAAATGTCTCATTGACTATGATTTGTGCTGTCAATATACTCTCCTGTGTGTGCATGTGGTCATGCATTAGGACACATCTCTATATCTTTAACAGAAGCCATCTAGTATCATGGCCTCCTTAGTTACACTTAGTTATACTTCATGCTAGAGTACTAACTTCATTGATCTAGTATCAAATATCTTAGGTACTGTGAGTTCATGAGTATGGCAGCCATGTGCAGAAGACAGCGTGTGGCTCTTGGCTCCTCCAACCTTTTGCTCTTAAAATCTTTAGGCTCCTTGTTTCATGATTATCCCAGAACCTTGGGGGAGAGGATGTGAGACAGATGTCTCATTATTGCTAAGCACACTACACTGACAAGGGTACTCAACACTTTGACCAGTTGTGAGATAGTGTGTTAACCACCATCTGCTTGAAGTCTGCACTAATCAAAGGGTAGAGAGATATGAATTTTAAAGGCAGTTTCATACTATATTCTTTCAGAAAAATAACAAAATTAGGTTGACCTTATCAACAAAAGAGATATGGCAAGATTTTCAACCAGACATGTGTTGCCTCCAATGAAAGAAGCTTTAAATCAAGCCAACTTCTATTACTTGCCCTGTAACATGCATACCACGATTGCAATGATGGGCATGTCTTGTCTTGCCACATTAATCATTATTGCAGTTCCAAGGTTTACAGCTGTGTAAGACTTGATAATTAACCTTGCCCCCAGCAGGATACATAGCACCTCCCAGTACTAAGAAAACGATCCAGAATTCAGGATGCTTCCTATTCTGTATAGGCATGGTTTTTCTGTGTCAGGTCACTAAAATGAATGCTGTCTTCAATAATAGTGTCTTACAATCAATTCTGGTGAGTAACTAATGACAATAGCTTATATTTGGAGGGACTGGGGACAGAACTGACAATAAACATTCTATTTAGTCATCTGTGAGTCCTGGGACATACTTACGCTGTGTGTGGTAAATCCAGTTAAACTCAAATATATATTTATTTCTATATGACAGTGAAAGGAGGCTCAAATTTCATTCATCTACATGTATCTATCCAGTTTTTCTAACATCATTTGTTAAAAATATACCTTTTCTAGTTATGCTTTGGTACCTCTGGAAAAAATCAGATGTCTGTAAGTATGTGGACTTACTATATATGGGTTCTTGATTCTAATCCATTGACCAATGTCTTTGTTGTGACAAGGTCATATTTTCTCTTTCTTTGGTTCTGTAGTTTAGTTTCTGGTTTTGTGTATCAACTTGAAATAAGCTAGGCTGAACAAATGAAGAGCCTCAGTGGAGGAAATGCCTCATTGAGATCCAGCTGTAAGGAATTTTCTCATTTAGTGATCAGTGGGGGAGCACCTAGCCCATGGTGAGTGGTGCCATTCCTGGGCTGCTGATCCTGGAGTCTATTAGAAGGCTGTGGACTGAGCAAGCCACAGGAAGCAAGCTAGTAATAAGTCCCTCTCCATGACCTCTGTATCAGCCCTTCATTCAGGATCCTGCCCTGCGTGATTTCCTGTCCTGATTTCCTCTAGTGGTGAACAGCAATGCTGAAGTGTAAGCCAAATAAACCCCTTCCTCCCTAACTTGTTTTTAATCATTGTATCTCGCCGCAACATTAGAAGCCCTAGCAAAGACAGTAGCATAATGTGAAGTCAAGTATAGTAGTGGCAGTAACAGTATTTTTATTGTCTAGGATTGTTTTAGCAATCGAGAATCTTTCCTGCCTCCATATAAACTTTAAGATTTTTGTTTTAAATTCTATGAAGAATTGAGTTGGACTCTTGATAGAGTTTGCATTGAATCTGTACATTACTTGTGGCAAAACAGCCATCTCAGGATATTAATATTATTTGCACTGGATATCTCTCCATCTTCTGATATCCTCTTCAAATTCTTCATTCATTTCTTAAAGTTGTCATTTTATAAATAGTTCACTTTTTTGGTTTTGTCTATTACAAGGTAGCTTTCTGAGGCTTCAATAAATAAGAATTCTTCTCTGATTTCTTTTTCAATCTCTTGACTTTGGTATATATGAAGGTTAATGATCTGAGTGTGTTAGCTCACTTTGCAGAATTGTTTTAGGTATAGTCCTTTCCTGGTGGAGCATTTGGTGTCAAGAATCATGTAATATGTAAATAGGGTTATTTGACTTCTTCCACTTGTATTTGTATACCCTCTCTTTTCATTTCTTTTTTAAATTGATTGTTTTGAGTTATACATTTTTCTCTGTTCCCCTCTTTTCCTCTCCCCTCCCATTCAACCCTCTTCCATGTTCCCCATGCTCCCAATTTACTCAGGAGATCTCATCTTTTTCTACTTCCCATGTAGATTATATCCATGTATGTCTCTATTAGGGTCCTTATTGTTGTCTAGGTTCTCTGGGATTATGATTTGTAGGCTGATTTTCTTTGTTTTATGTTTCAAAACCAATTATGAGTGAGGACACATAATAATTGTCTTTCTGGGTCTGGGTTACCTCACTCAATATGATGTTTTCTAGCTCTTTCCATTTGCTGGCGAATTTCAAGATGTCATTAATTTTTTATCCTGTGTAGTACTGCATTATGTATTTGTACCTCATTTTCCTTATCCATTCTTTGGTAGAGGGGCATTTAGATTGTTTCCAGGTTTTGAATATGACAAACAATGCTGCTATAAACATAGTTGAGCACATGCCCTTGTGGCACGATTAAGCATCCTTTATATATAGACCTCAAAGTGGTATTGCTGGGTCTTGAGGAAGATTGTTTCCTAATTTTCTGAGAAATAGCCATACTGATGTCCAAAGGAGCTGGACCAGCTTGCACTCCGACCAGCAATGCAGGAATATTCCTTTAACTGCACAACCTCTCCAGCATAAGTTGTCATCAGTGTTTTTTATCTTCGCCATTCTTACAGGTGTAAGATGGAATCTCAGAGTTGTTTTGATATGCATTTCTCTGATGACTAAGGATATTGAGCATTTCCTTAAGTGCCTTTCAGCCATTTTAGATTCTTCTGTTGAGAGTTCTCTGTTTAGGTCTATACTCCATTATTTAATTGAATTATTTGTTCTTTTGATGACCAATTTCTTGAGTTGTTTGTATATTTTGGAGATCAGATCATTGTCTGATGTGGGGTTAGTAAAGATCTTTCCCCATTCTGTAGGCTGTCATTTTGTCTTGTTGACCATGACCTTTGCTTTACAGAAGCTTTTCAGTTTCAGGACGTCCCATTTATTAATTGTTTCTCTCAATGTCTGTGCTACTGGGGTTATATTTAGAAAGTGGTATCCTGTGACAATGCAATCAAGTCTACTTCCCACTTTCTCTTCTATGAAGTTAAGTGTGGCTGGCTTTATGTTGAGGTCTTCCATTTAGACTTGAGTTTTGTGCATAGTGATAGATAAGGATCTGTTTTCATTTTTCTACATGTTGATATCCATTTATGCCAGCACGATTTGTTAAATATGCTTAATTTTCTCCATTTTATATTTTTTGCTTCTTTGTCAAAAAATCAGGTGTTTGTAGGTGTGTGTGAATTAACATCCGGGTCTTTGAGTCAGTCCCCTTGTTCGCCCTGTCTTTTTTTTTTTTTGTATATTTATTTATTTATTATGTATACAATATTCTGTCTGTGTGTATGTCTGCAGGCCAGAAGAGGGCACCAGACCTCATTCCAGATGGTTGTGAGCCACCATGTGGTAGCCGGGAATTGAACTCAGAACCTTTGGAAGAGCAGGCAATGCTCTTAACCACTGAGCCATGTCTCCAGCCCCGCCCTGTCTTTTTTTATACCAATATCAGGCTGTTTTCAGTACTGTAGCTCTGTAGTAGAGTTTGAAGTCAGGATTTGTGGTGCCTCCAGAAATTCTTTTATTGTACAGGATTGTTTTGGCTATCTTGGGTTTTTGCTTTTCCATATGAAGTTGAGTACCATTCTTTTGAGGTCATTTCTTATTATTTTAAATGCTGAAAATAGAAAACTTTGTCTTGTACCTGATCTTAATAAGAATATTTTTTAGTTTTTCTTTCTTAAAATAATGGTGGCTATTTTAAAGAAGGTTCTAATGTGGTGCTGACAAAAATGTGTATTGTTTGATATCTGGGAAAAAATGGTCCATAGATAAATACCACATCCATTTGACTCATGATCATACTGTTGTAAGATGATGTTATGCTCTTTGGACTCTTTTTGGGGTCCTCCCATATGAATCACACATGGAGGCTTACTCTTAGTTAAAATGTCTGGCCTTAGCTTGACTTGCTTCTTGCCCACTTTTCTTAACTTATATTATCCCCTTTGAACGTGCCTCTGGTATACTGATGTCATCCACTTCCACTGTGTGGGGTTAATCAATTATTTTAAATTTAGTAGTGTTTTCTTTATGCAATTGAATATGTATATCTATATCCACAGATTGCAATTTCAGATGGATGGATTGGCACATTAATCAAAAATGATATAACCTTTTCATCTCTAATAACAGACATTAATTTTAAACCTATTTTATTAAACAATAGAATGCATCTTTTATGGTTCCATTTGTTTAGAACACTTTTGCCCATTCTTTTATTCTAAGACAATGTTGATCTTTGGCAGTAATATGTGTTCCTTGGAGGCAGTTAAAAGGTTTCTGTTTCTAATTTTATCAGCTAGTATATGTCTTTTGCCACAGAATTATAAGTAGAAGCAAGTTTTGCTACCTGTCATTTTGTTGATTTTGCAATGTTTGGGGCTTTCTCAGTTTTCTTTTGTGTAATGAGTGTCATGGCAACATTTATGTTTTCTTACAGTGGTCCCTTGAGTATGTTTGCTTTCTCTTCAGATTGAAATATCTCTTCCAGCATCCTCTAGGGAGCTGTTTTCCACATCATGAATGCCTTTAATGTGCTTTTATGATGGAGAGATTTGCTTTCATCATCAATTGTGCCAGGTACTTTCAATGGGTGTATTAGGTTGTGTTGGCAGTTGTGGTATTTCTGAGTTTGAAAAGCCCCAGCTCCAGCTGCTTCTCATGCATTGTCTTGTACTGAAAAGTCCCCAGGTGTCCTAATAGGGGAGGTTTTGTATGTAACTTGTTTTTAGTCTTTTGCAGCTTTCAAGATATTTTCTCATTCTGTTTATGGACTACTTTCTTTATAATATGCTGTGAAGCATTTCTATACTGTTCTTGTCTATTTGACATTCTATATACCCCTTCTATCTAGAGGGCCTTCTCTTCACTTAGAGGTGCTTATCCTATGATTTTACTAAAGATGTTTTCTATACACTTTGCATGAAATTCTTCTCCTTTTATATTTATGATATGTAAGTTTTATTTTTTTCACAGAATTCCAGAGTTTATAAATCTTCTGTTCATTTTTTTAAAAAAATTGTAATTGAAAATCATCAGATATGTAGATGTATATAATGATCCATAACTAGAAATTTTAAAAATGTCCATCTGTTACTCATTTACGAGTTTATCAAATTAAATTAAAACATATTTCAAGCAATGTTCTCATTAGTAGTCTGTGTGATAATGCATCACATTGATAATTCCTTGGAAAATTTTAAAATAAAGATATACTTTAGCTCATTATTTTAAATTCAGTTTGTGATAATTTCTAGAAATGTTATATTAAATTTGAACTCAATATATAATCCATGAAATCTTGGTTAATTAAATAGAGAAAATTAACATAAATGTTGATGATTTAGCCAAGGAGGAGGTCGCAAGTAATTTGCTGTTTTTTAAGAGCGTGATGTAGAGATTCCTTCTAAACTGAAATTTTCAAAAAAAAGAAAAGAAAGAAAACAAATGGGAAAGGAGGATTGATATATCCATCAGTAATATTTAAAAAAGAGATTATATTTTGTTTTACGATAGAGCAATGGCAAATATCTTCTTGGTCCTCTGCAACTGCTTCTAACTTTCTGCGATGTGTACACAAATTAAAGAGAAGGTTTATTCAACATGTTTTGATGCAAGTTACCACCTTGTTAAGGCACAGGAGGCTCACTAGGACTAGACTTTTTAAATACATACATATATTTATATATATTTATATGTTATATATATTATTACCTTCTAGTACAGCAGACTTTATTCTGTGTTTTTCAAAATGACACTAATATAAACCACTGAGATACCAAAGCAACCCTTAAGAAAGTCTCCTCCTTTTGTTCAAGTGTCAGTTCCCATTTCTCCCTGAGGTAATATCACTGCTTTCTACACGGAGGCAGCATGGAGTCTTTCCTTTCAGACAGCATCCCTAGCATTCCACACTGGTGAGCAGGACTTGCAGGAGGATGATTAACTGGAAAGTGTCCTGCTGTGCACAGTAGGCAAGCAGCGCTAAGGCTGGTACAGCAGATGTTTCTTGTTCAGATCTTTAAGAACTATAATTGGGTGAAATAAACATTGTGTTTCACTTAATTCAATTTGCTACCTTCTTTCATTTGCTAGAAAATTTGCGGTTTAAATCCACATGAATATCTTGTTTTGAACAAGAAGGCTCATCTGATATATGACTCAGTCATGTGCTAACAATACATTATAAAGGGTTGACACAGTAAAAGACAGATTTTTCAGAAATTCAGAGAATTCCATTTGAACTTGATTTAACTCTGTCTATCAGAAAGTCTTAATTGGTTCTTGGATTCTTAAGGTCAAAAACTTTTCTCTTTAAATTACTGCTATTTCTGTATCTTATACTCTAGAATTCTAAGCATCTAACATTTTTCATTTTATTTATATAGTTATTATTTATTTTTGTGCTACTAGGAATTGAATACAGGGTACCACAAATGCTAAGCAAGTACTCAGCAATTGATTAATGATCCCATTTTTATGCATTTTATATTTTCTGATGCAGTATTTCAATATATTGTCCAGTGTCGTTGAACTTACCCTGTAGCCCAGGCCTACTTTGAACTTTTGCTCCTTCTCCCTTTGTCTCTGAAGTAACTAGAGTAACAGGCCTGAACCATGAGGTTCAGTTAAAAATTCAATAATTAAAACAATAACATATCAGTCTAAATTAAAAATATTTATTCACCTATTTAGTATTATATTACAAAACATAATTTGATTAAATATATGAAAATATAATTATTTCTTGATATATACAACATCTTTGATACACTCAGACTTATTATAATTTACTTTTTATTTTAATAAAAAAATCCTTAGAGATGAATGCTTTTACAAAAGAAAACAGTTTAATATGTGGTAGAATGCAAAGGAAATGTAAACTTAATATAATTAATTTTCATGTATGGCAAGTAACTTTGTAATTTTTTTGATGATTGGGAGTGGTTGAACCAAAATGTTTTTGATTCAGGTCTAAAAACTTATCAGGCTGCCTCAGAAGAAAGACTAGAATCTAGAGACACTAGAGTCAGGAAAGAATCCAGACAATGCTAGATCAGTGATGATTGGTTACATTGCCTATCTTTGGCCTGCCACTTAAACCTCATGTCAGGACCCTAAACATTGACTTGGGGAGGCATCACTGCATGTCTTTGTCCCTCTTCCTACCTTGAATAAATCTCATACTACTTCTCTCTCTCTCTCTCTCTCTTTCTCTCTCTCTGTGTGTGTGTGTGTTGTTGTTGTTGCTGTTGTTGATGTATAAGTCATGAAGTATAAAAGAGATCCTGAGAAAAAGAAGGAAAAGATTAATGTTGGGATGCTGAGGCCACTGCTGCTGTTATCTTCTCTGCTATCTATACCAAACTTCTTTGGCATTACAAAGTGGAATGACAATCAGCAGCTCTCTGGGAATCTTTAGGGCCTTAATTTCATTTCTTAATGTATCAAGCTTTGTGTATTCAGAAATGGCATGGTTTTCAGCTTCCCCAGAATTCAGACATCTAGTGTTAGACTAGCCAGTCTTTATCATGCAAGCCACATTAATAAATTTTCTCTACAATACATATTATACTGATTCTCTTCCTCTAGAGACACTTCAAATAACTAAAATAAATAAAAAAGAAAGTAAGGGGATAATTATCTGGAGAAAAGGTTGGAATCAGCTGAAGGAAAGGGGAGGGTCTGGGAAGAAGATGGAGTATAATGAATGAGAACAACTATAATGACACAACCTTATAAAGATGCTTTGACAAAAAAAAACCCATAGCTTTCTAGATTAACCTGAAATATCATTTTTAAAAAGATGACAGTCTACATATTTTAATAGAAAAAATACCTTAAGAACAGCATCATTTTTATTTTAAAGCATGTTAAGCTCTTAAGAATCTGTGATTTTACCCTGGGAAACTGGACTTAACATCTCAAGTGTAAGGACAATAATAATTTACTTTTAGGATCTCACTATGTGTAGATGTTATGCTACTGTATTTATGTGATATGTTTCTTGAATAATTTCCACATAATTGTTTTCCAAAAAGTTCATAAAATAAGATATTAAATATAAATCCAGAGAGTAACTAAGTTTTACTTTGTTTAGCCATTGCATAGTAAATTTAAACATATATCATTTTTCTTTCAAAATAAAATCCTCTAGACACTTGGCAGATTTTTTTTTCTTTAATGAAGATTTTGTTGTCTAAATTAAAGAATTTGCTGGACTGGATAATAATTCCCGGGCAAAAAATTGGGATCTTGGGGTGGGGCGGGATGGGGGTAAGGGGAGATGGGGAGAGAAAAGTGAGAAGGGGAGGATGGGGGTAACTTGGGGAAAAGGGATGATTGGGATAAAGGAAGGATGGATAGGGGAGCAGGGAAGCACATATCTTAGTTAAGGGAGCCACCTTAGGGTTGGCAAGAGACTTGAACCTAGAGTGGCTCCCAGGTGCCCAGGGCGATGTCCCCAGTTAGTTCCTTGGGCAGCTGAGGATAGGGAACCTGAAATGACCCTATCCTATAGCCATACTGATGAATATCTTGCACACCATCATCTGGCGATGGATGGAGATAGAGACAGAGACCCACACTGGAGCACCGGACTGAGCTCCCAAGGTCCCAATGAGGAGCAGAAGGAGGGAGAACATGAGCAAGGAAGTCAGGACCACGAGGGGTGCACCCACCCACCGAGACAGTGGGGCTGATCTATTGGGAGCTCACCACGGCCAGCTGAACTGTGACTGAAAAAGCATGGGATAAAACCGGACTCTCTGAACATGGAGGACAATGAGGGCTGATGAGAAGCCAAGGACAATGGCATGGGGTTTTGTTCCTACTTCATGCTCTGGCTTTGTGGGAGCCTAGCCAGTTTGGATGTTCATCTTCCTAGACCTGGATGGAGGCGGGAGGACCTTGGACTTTCCACAGGGCAGGGAACCCTGACTGCTCTTTGGACTGGAGAGGGAGGGGGAGAGGAGTTGGGGGAGGGGGAAAGGGGCGGGAGGAGGGGGAGGGAAATGGGAGGCTGGGAGGAGGTGGAAATTTTTTTTCAATAAAAAATAAAAAAAAATAATTCCAGAAATATGGGAAAGCTGTTTTCTGTTTTCTATGATTTAGTGGAATAATTGGGGTTTACTTTATAGACCTCAGGAAGTCACATGATTACAACCTAACTAATTATGCATTTTAATCACTATTTAATTAATGTTTCTCTTTAAATTTATCAAATAAGAGAAGATAACTATAAACTTCTTAGGACTATAGTACATACATTTTTTCACAACAGATGATGGAAAGTATCCCAACAACAGAATACACACAAAAAAAATTGATTTAAAAAAAAACAGTACTGATTTATCAAAACATAATCATTGAAAGAATATGGCACTTAAATGTAGAAGCACTATTAGGAGGTGTGGTCTTGCTGAAGGAAGTGTGTCATTCTGGGGGCAGGCTATAAAATCTCATTTGTTCAAATTTCCCTCAGAGTAACTTTCAGTTGATTCCCTTTTCCCTACAAGCCAAGATGTAGCTATCACGACATCTGCATGCATGCCACCATGTTTCCCTGTAGGTGGAATTTTTCTGTGTCTAGGCAGTCACTTCCAAGCGACCACACAGAAACTGTTTATTAATTATAAATGCCTAACCAATAGCTCAGGTTTGTTACCAGCTAACTCTTACAACTTAAATTAACCCATTCATATTATTCCACATTCTGTCAGGTGGCATTACTTATCTTTCATCTTGAACCTGCTATTTACTCTTAGTACCTGGATGGTGACTCTTCGGACACTCACTTTTTCTTCCCTGTGTCTTTAGTCTAGTTCTACCACCTAACCTTATTCTGTCTAACTATTGGCCAGCCAATTTCTGTATTAAACCAATCACAGCAACATATATTCATACAGTGTAAAGGAATATTCCACATTCTCCACTATGACAATAATGGACCTCTGAAACTTTAAGTAAGCCTCCCGAATTAAATTTTTATAAGAATTGCCATCGTAATGATATCTCTTCACAGCAATGAAAATCCTAAAGCATGAAATAGAGTACATCACCAATAATTAACTAACTCATCTTAAAACTCTAATCTCTTCCATGTTCTCTTTTGCATATAGACGAACATATAAGTATACAACTTTATAAATACCCAAACAAGCACCATGAAACCTGTATGAAAAAATAGAACATTTCTCTTTCCAGTGTTCAGTTGAATTTCCTCTTACCAAAAGCAAAATAGAGGTTTTTTGTTGTTGCTGTTTGATTTTTTTCTCTTCATTGTATCATTACTCAATTAAGAGTTTTGAATGAGCGATGAAATTATTATTTTTTACTTTGTTAGCCAAAATTGTGCATCTAAGATTACACATGATTAGTTCAACTTCAGGAATATTGCAAATGACATTTCTACAGCAGTTTTTGTCATGGTTACTCTATTACAATTACTTCTCCTGGAGACATAGTTGTTATTATATTCTCTATATAACTAAATTATTGCTGGTGTTCTGCACAAAATCAAAATAAATTTTAAGCAAGATGTTAAAATGATTCATTATTACTTACAAATACACACATGAATAAGATAATGAAAAAAATTATCTTAGACTATGATGTTTTCTGTGCACACACTTGCATACACACAATATATATAGATATAGAAATTGCATTACTTATATAATATAAGGATATCTACACAGAGCTATGTAACCTTTTCTGTTTGAATTTTCTACCCAATTTTTTTAACTTAAATCTATATTATGCGTTATTTTATATTTAAAGCATAACCTTTTAATCATATAGGTCCAATGTTATAATTTTTATCTTTCACTTATATTATTTTTTTCATATTTAACCATTATATTTATAACATAATAAATGTCTCTTTTTGTGGAAAGCTTGTGGTCAGTGTAAATATAGCTTATTCTCTCCTGATTTAGTCAACATGAAAGTGTAAGGGGGCTTTAACAACTGAATTTTGCTCTGAAATGTTGGACATAGTTTTTTTCAATTTTTACAATTATCTCAAACCTTGATTATTTTGACTCAAATTTTGTTTCAAATGATATTTATGATAATTTGTGACATAAGGTCATAGTTAAGCAACAAAATTAATAAATACAAACTGTCTCTCAGACCCAGATATAAATCCAGATACTAATGGACATCAGATTTTTGATAAAGAAACCAGAAATACATACTAGGAAAAAAAAAGACTCATTCAACAAATGGTGCTGGTCAAACAGGTTTTATACATATGGAAGAATGCAAGTGGTGTCTAACTTAGTTTGGTTTACTATTGCCATGAAGAAACACTAGGACAAACAACTTAAAGCTGGAATCTGAAGGAAAGAGCTGAAACCGAGGCCATGGAGAAGTGTTGCTTACTGTTTTGTTCTACATAGCTGCTCAGCCTACTTTCTTATAGAAAACAAGACCACTAACCCAGGGATGACTCCACCCACAATGGCCTGGGCCCTCCCCACTAATCATTAACTAAGAAAATGCATTACGGCTGGATCTTATGAAGGCATTTTTTTCAACTGAGACTCCATCTTCTCTGATGATTCTAGTCTGGGTTACAGGGACATAAAAGCAGCCATTACAAATCCAAACCTATCACCTCCAAAGGGGTCAACTGTCTAAACATAAAATGAGATACAATGAACCTGCTAGAAGAGAGAGAGGAAAATACCTTGAATTTATTAGCCCAGATTTCCTGAATATAACACCAATAACACAGGCACTAAAATTAATAATTAATAAATGGTACCTCATGAAATTGAAAAACTTCTTCTGTAAGGCAAAGGAAACCATCATTCAAAGTGATAGCATACAGAATGAGAAAGTGTTTTTACCAACCCCATGCAAGATAGAGGGCTAATACCCAAATTAAATAAAGAACTCATAAAACTAGAAATAAAAAAAATTAATTAAAAAATGGGACCCAGATCTAAACAGAATTCTCAATAGAGGAAATTCAAATGGCTATGAAACATTTAAAGAAATGTGCCATGCCCTTAGCCATCAGGAAAATACAAAACAAAACTACTTTGAGGTTCCATCTATAGCTGTCAGAATGGCTAACATCAAAAATACAAGTGACTGCTTATGCTGACAAAGATGTGGAATAAGGGAAAAACCCATCTACAGCACTTACGAATTTTCAGTATAACAGTTACTCAGAAAAATGGGAATATATCTACTTCAAGATTCATCTATGACATTCTTGGGTATATACCCAAAGAATCCTTCATCCTGCTACAAGGACACTTGCTCAACTATGTTCATTGATTTGATAATACTGGTTAGGAATTAGAAACAATATACATGTCTCTCAACAGAAGCATGGATTAATAAAATGTAGTGCATTCACACAATGGAGTATTACTCAGCTTTTAAAGAAAATGACATCATAAAATGGCAGGCAAATGGATGAAGCTGGAAAATTGAGGAAATAAATGAATCAAAATATATTTATTATTATATACAGGTACCAGATGGAATGCCTTATATAAAATTGTAAGTTTAGGCATTGTATACTTTGGGTATGATTTCATATTAAGTTTCCAACTTCATAAATAACTGCCATTATAGAAATTTAAGCAGAATTGAAGGCTTCAGGTCTATATGATTATTCTGCATTTCAGTTACTTGATGTCAGTGAAATAGAGAACTAAGAAATAGATGAGAGGGAGAGAGAATAAAATGTGATTCTACTCAAATAAAGGCTAAGAACCATAGCATAGCCAAAGATGAAATATAATAATCTGAAACAGAAAATGGAGGAACAAGAATTATTATTTAGTTTGCAGTATAGTACAGAACACTGAGTTATACTAGAAGGAAAACTGTACATAAAATAACAACAGCAAACACTGGCTTCATGCACTAGAGCAAAATATGTTATTCTGCCATGCAGGAAGGTTTTTTATGTATTAAAAATAAAAAATAAAATATAATAATCCCTTTGCTCCCGAGGTACAATATAGTATGAAATATGTAGAAAAACTCAGTAAAAAATAATTTGACATATCTTCTGATCATTAGTGTAATTTAACTGGAGCTACAGGAAGTTAACAATGGAAACTAATTCTAGGTAATTTTGTTTAACATATCTCCTATGAACTTATGACAGTTAGGTGTCCATGTCTTCTTAGAGAGACCTTTATTTGTTCTTGAGTGTCTTCTGTGTAGGTATCTGCACACCCATTGTACTTTCAATTTTCTTGCAATCTTACCACTACTGTCTAAATGTATAGTTCTCCATATTTCATACAGCTTAGACTCTGGAGTTACTGATTAACCTTGGATTTTTTTATTATAACTTTATTCAGGTATATATGATATCTGTGGTCAATCTGCATAAATTATTTAGAGTATGGAACAAAGTTTGAATCATACTAATCCACACAATAATTGCTTAACAGGTAGTGTGATCTATGTTATTTGATTCCTTATCTATAAAATGGAGATGATAAATATTTAATAATAAAAAAATAAAAAATAAGAAAATTAAAAATTTTAAAAAAAGAAAAAAAGATTTTTAGCTTATAAAATTAGAATGGGGTTTTAAAAAGTATGTATGAAAACGATCAGAAATATTTGAATGGCAGTTTTTTCCCCTTATCACATAAGTAATAGTAGATTTAATAAAAAAAATGTGTGCATAAGGAACATTTACTTCACCTGGCATTTTATTTTATATAATCTTTTGTTCTTGAAAATAGAAATGTTTTATTATTACTAAAAATGCAGTTTGAATAATTAAACTAATATTTTACCCTGGAAATCATGATCTCTAAAAGTAATGTGATTAACATTTTCATCTTTTAACTAATGGGATAAGGTAAAATTGAAAATATCTTTTATTACCTGGTTCAGAACTAAAATCGGTAGCTTAAAATTGCATGTAAGGCTTCTAATCCAAAATATCTAGGCAAGAGAGTAGCACCAGCATGTGGGAAAAGGCTGATTAAATTCCACAGACCACTCATCAACAACTCATTCTTAATCTACTCTCCATCATATGAAGGATATTACAAAATAAAACTTAATTCAAGTGGCTACTTTCTATAAGTACTATGTACAAATTGTCATGATAATGGCACTCATCTGAAACTAAAGATACAAAAAATGATTAATTAGTTTTTATGAAGAAAATGTGTACTAACTGAAATTTATAATGTCTGCCTCCAAGAATCATTTCTGCAACTATGAGAAAATCACTGAAAACCAAATGTAAACTCCCTTTCTGAGTCAGTATTTACAGCAGTTTAAACATAGATGTTTAGAACATTTAAGTTGATTTCCTTGGTCAGATGGAATCTGATCCTTCAAATTACCAATTTCTCTCAGGCTAAGTATTAACTTCAACTATGCTGTGAATTTAGTGATTAATTTATAATATGTTGCAAAATCAAGAAGTTGTTTGCTCTATAAAGTCAAATAAAGGTTTAAAAATATTTAAACTCTACATTGAGAAAACAGGCAGCTAACATACATCTAATCCACCCAATCTTGCCCCTTATTCTGGATTATCTCAGAATGGATGGGATTGTCCTGCAGTTCCCAGCACTTGACTATAAGTTCGTTTTCCTTATGCTGTCTATGGAGGAAATGTTTTAAATGTTTATTTAAAAAAATTGATTAAAGTAGCTTATGATATTAAAAGAAAGGCAGATGGCAGGCATCAGTCTTTTACTTTCAAACTATAGGGAACCCATGACTCAAATACACTGAGGTTCTAGTCACCTCCAGTTGCCCTCTTGTAATTAGCATTAAAGGAGAAGGAAACTACCAAAGTATAATCTGATATATGAACATATGCTTAAAAAGAAATCCTGACTTTGATAATGCACTTACTTAGCACTTAGGATTTTTCTTATAGAGACTGGAATATGTACTGGGAATTCCAGAACTTAATTTTGGCCAACTCCTAAAGACTCACTAGAGGAGGAAGTAATTCTATTTAGAATTTTGATTTGTTAGCACCGTTTTTATCATTCAGGGACAACAGATAAAACTCTGAGACAGCAAGAAGTGTCAAGATAACATCATTCCAAGTACTCATTAAATCTTCATTGCTCATCTATGCATTATTTTACTTGACAGGTAATACTTCAGGAAAGTTAAGTAATAATCTATAAATCTCACATCTAGATATATTTTTAAGTAATTCCAATAGCATACCTGTAAAACTCACTACAGTCCTTTATCATAGAGTAATATTGTTAGCATGGGATTAAGCCTAGGACTCTGTCAGTTATAGGGCAACAGATCTGAATTTCAACTTCTTTCACTACAAGAAATTGAGACTATAACAGGCTGTACATGTTGAAATTATTGCTACAGCAGAGCGATATAATTCATGTATTGACGTATCTCAGGTTTAGTGTTCTTAAGATAAAGAAACACAATGTAAGGTAAACAATCAATAATAGATGGGAAAGGGCTCATTATCTTCATTGATTTAAAAAAAACTGGATTATCATAATTCATGGTTTTTTATCAGAAACTGGAATAATGCAGAAACTAGAGTTATACATTATTCTTCAAAGTATAATGATAACTTTCCAGGGCCAGAGCTATGCTTGTATGTGTATATTCTAGTTACAAAATCATACTACAAGAACATCTTCCCTTCTAACGAACCCATTAAGGAAATGGTACATTTCCACCAATTCCCTATTTGAAGATATTCTGTGCTTTGAATGTTTTTATCTCTCCAAATAATACATTCAAACCCCAATTTTCAGTTAGTGGTATTCTGTGGTTTACCACTCTCAGAAGTGATTTATTTATAAAGAAACACCTTTCATTTTAGAGTTAGTATCTTTATAAGGTACATGGTTCATTTTACCATGAAAGGGAGAAGAAAAAGAAGGAGGAGGAGGAGGAGGAGGAGGAGGAGGAGGAGGAGGAGGAGGAG
>JABTXL010005416.1:9789663-9875597 GCA_025134845.1 Neodon shergylaensis | reverse complement strand
AGAAGAAGAAGAAGAAGAAGAAGAAGAAGAAGAAGAAGAAGAAGAGGCAATATCTCTGAAGATTGAAACCCTCAACAAACAGAATCTACCAAGACTTAATGCTAGCTGCCCAAGCCAGAACTTAGCATGTTTCTCATAAAACTATGCAGTTTATGGTATTTTTGGACCCTCTGTATAAGCTAAAACAATGTTCAAATCAGCAATTCTAGCTAGCATCAAGTATTTGACTGTAAGATATAGGTTTAGTTGTTTCTTAGATTAGATTAAAAGATGTAAGGCTGATAAAACTTACATATGTGATTATTGCTGTACTCCCACAGAGTACTGAGTTTTGAAAAGCATCTAGGAGGATGGAAAGGAGGCCTAGGTCAAAAATGGACATTACCTTCCAATATGTTGGTGGTCCACATGGAAATTTCTCACTTGCAGGCAATCTGCAGGCCTACATGCTTTTTTTCTTTTTGAATGAGCATATCCATCTCTACTGCCATGATCTGATGACATGGGACTCCAGTTTCTTTCCTTGCTTAACAGAACTCTATAGCAGCTACTCTATAAGAAATGTCCATGTTTTGATGATTGGATTGTAAAATGAAGATTTCTGGCTGCCTCAGGAGGCAGCAACTTGACTCTCTGCCTCTATACAGTTCAGATAAGCATTGTTGAACCATAGAGGACAGTGTTCTTAATCCAGCCAATGCCCTTTAATAATATATATGCATACATCCGGTTCACTCTGATTTTCTAAACAATTCTGCTGAATGAACTGACTATAATTCTAGAATTATTAATGACCATGAGGCTAAGAAAACTTATTCTAATTTAGATTGTTCTACATTACAGCTGAATTACACGATGCAAGGCAGACAAAGAACAAAACCACTAAAGTTTAGAGAAAAGATGTGACACAGAAAGGCATTGAACATCCCTGCTCAACATTTGTTTTAGGTTTTCCTTTTCTTACCAAATCATATAGGTTTTTATTATAGCCTCTACTTTTTCTTACAAATCTATTTCCTACATACTTTAGCTTAATTATTCTTGTTTTAAATAACTGAGATATCTCAGTGGTTTACAAATATCACCATTTTACTTCAATTTTTATGACTCACTCATCTCTTCTGTAAACAAGTGTGTATTTAAGTATAACCTACATGTATCACAATTGAATTGGTAAACAAATACGACATAATCTGTGCTGCACTAAATTTTTATAGTTTAGGATGTTAATTATGTAAATTGTAAAAATTCAAAATCATTATTCCCAATCTGTTGAAAATTAAAATTGAATAAAAACATCTTCAAGGGGGCTAGAGAGTTTGTTCAGCAATTAAGAAAGTTTACTGCTCTCGCAAAGGATACAAGTTCAAATCGCGGCACCCAGATGGTATCTCACAACTCTCTATAACTCTAGTACTAAAGGATCTAACACTCTTTTGGTGTCTGCAAGCACCAAAAATGCATATATCAGACAGATATACTTGCAGACAAACACATATTAAATAAAAAAATTCTAAAAAGTCCAAATACATAAATCACTTATTTAGTGTTTCTAAACTCTTTTTTGTATCATTATATAATAAGTGAAAAGTTTGAAATAGATAATAATATATAATAGAGGCATCTAGGGTAAATTTTGGATTTAAGAAAGTAACATTATATAGTCATTTCATAAAATATAATTAATAAAATATAACATATATTAAACTTTCACTTTGCACAATATTTTCAAATACTAACTTATACATTTCTTAGTGATTTATCTTCCATGACACTTTATTTAAGTACCTTTGCATTTGAAATGGTCATAAGTAATTTTCCCCATTTTAGAAATTTCATCTTTCTATATAATTTCTGTGTTTTAGCTGTTAACAAAATTTGTTAGTTACAAGAACAAATTTTCTATACTTCACACAATGAAGAATGTCAATGAATGTGGATGTGTTTGTTGCTTTCTTTTAGGGAAAGTAATTTTTGTCATTTCTAAAGGGAAAAGATCATCAGTGCAGAGGGGTAGATGTTTCAAGACACTTCTATGCAGTATGTTAACCAGGGAAGAACTGAACCATTAACAGTTGACTTCAGTTGCTTTGAATTAAAGCACACACACACACACAAATACATTGCAGTCACACATATATACATATATATGTATACACACACACACATATATATATATATTCATTATATATGAATATAAATAGAGTGCCTGAAACAAAGAATTCACAAGAACACTATCCACTGGCATCTATCTGTTTTTCTGTTTTACTAATCTTCATGTCTAGAATAAGAACCTTATGTATTCTCTTACATGTAGGTCTATGCATTTAAGAATTATGCTTTTTTATGCTGAAACTAAAAGTTCTTTGAAATGAAGAGAGTTTTAATTTGTAAATGACTAAACATATATTAAATGAAATATATAGCCTACTAAAACTTAATTTGCAACTGTCATTTAGAAGATACCAATGTCATTCATTCTAGGAACCATTTTTGCTCTGGAGTTTCCTTGATTCATGATCTTACTTTATCTCAGATGCAAGAATTATTCTTAGATAATTGAGATCTTTTAAGTCAACAGACATTTCATCCATTACTTTTAAATACATGTTTAATCTTTAGAAAGCCTGAGGTTCAAACTAACAGTGAACAGGAGAGCCAGAGGTGATTAACATATCCTCTCTAAACAAGACAGTGAACAAGATAGCTAGAGGTGCTGAACATATCCTTTTTAAACAGGAAAATGCTTTGTGTAGCAGAGACAGATGTTTGTTGAGACTGTTGAGCTTGTAGAGATCCAACCTTGTTATGAAAAGTCACTTAAGACTTTATTTTGGCTCTTAGTTTTGGAGGCTTCAGTCCATATCCTTGGATGTATTGTGTCTTAGAGTGTGGAGAGGCAGAACAGCATGTTCAGAGCATATGAGGGAGCCTCTGACTCACAGTATGGTAGACTGGAGGCAGTATAGAGGGGAGAAAGAGACAATAAACAGGATAAGCTCTTCAGTGTCATGACTGTGTTGAATTAATTCTGACAAGCAGAACTCAGGACCTATGTAACACAAACATATCTATGAATTAACACAGTAATATAATTTGCACTTTCATGATCCAGTAACCTCTCAATAGTGCCACATATAGGATGAAGCCTTTAATACCTGGGTCTTTGAAGGAGCACTTAGATCTTCATTATAGCTTTCACATTATGTTTCATTCTTTGAATATATTGTTCTAGAGGTGTAGACAAATTTATAATAAAATAAATACCAATTCCTTTCCCTATACTAATAATATCTGTGACCCATTCATTAATCCCTTCCTCTCCTTAACCTGCTAACATTCATCTTTTCATTGTCTTTGTAGCTTTTTCTTTTCTAAAATGTCTGATGGATAGCATCCTGGATAGTGTATCCTTTCCAAATAGGCTTCTTTTTCCATACACAATTCATATTCTCAATTACTTTGGATAGCTTGATACTCCATTACTCTAAATAACTAAATGAAAGGCAGTAGGGATGTATTCATTTGTTTCTATGAAAGACATCTTAGATGCTTTAAGTTAACAGCAATGATAAATAGTGATACTAAAAATTTGGTCACCATGTAGTATTAAATTCCTTTCATGTGAGAAAATCCATAATTCCCAGATCGTATGTTAGGGATATATTCAATGTGTAAGAATTCTAAAGTAGTGGCAGTAATGATGGGTCAGTGCTTAAGAGTAAAGACTGATTTTGTAGAGTACTGGTTTGGTTCTAGGCATGCATACTGGGGGGAAAGCTCGTGTCTGTCACTCTAATTCCAGAAGACCCAATGAACTCTTTGAGCCTCCGAGGATATGTACCTGGATGAGCATGATACACAAAAACTCACATGGCCTCACAAAACTGTACATAAATAAAAACAAATTACCTAATTTTATTGTGAAGTAACTGTTTCACTTTGTACTCCCACCAGCAATGAGTAAGTTTCTTTTTCCTTGTACACCCTCATATATATTTTCTCTTTTCCCATGCACTTAATTCTCATCTCAGAAAATCCCTATTCACTCCAGAGTTTGTCTAATTGTTTGTTAATGCTATTTTAAATTACTTTTTATGAGGACACAAGCAAAAATGAAACAGTGCTCTCAGAGTCTCACTTGGTGAAACACTGAGTTTAATGGACTTGTTTACAGAAACATGGATGGGAGGTTAGTTATAAGGTTATGTAGCCTCACAACTGTCTACCACATTCGGTGGGCCTAGTTTAATCCTATGCCGGTTTAGGTGGAAGGGCCTTGGTCTTTGAGTTTTTGTGGTGAAGTTTACAGGCAGGACTATCAACTGAGACAGGAAGTTAGAGAGAAAGACTTACCCAGAATTTGGGTAGCACCATCTGACCAATAAAGAGCCCAGAAGGAACTAAAACTAAAGGCCATATATGTTTACAATCTGTATTCTTCATAAATATGCCAAGAGATTCTACCAGTGACCATGGTGATAGGCCTGGATAACTCTACAGGGAACTTCATGCCATTCAAAATCATTCTAGGTTTACAGCATTGACAACCCCCAGCTCTAACCTCAAGCAAAGGCCTCCAACTTCTTTGATTGAGCATCAGTCAGGTTTGTTTCCCCTCTTATGTGAAGATGATTATCATATAAGCCAACAAAACAAATAATGCAATAAGTTCCTTTTTGCTTTACTTCCTTTTCTATATTATTATGATTTAGCTCTGTTCCTCTGGAGAATCCTCACTTATAATGCAATCAGTGTTGCTGTAAACTCTTGAGATGCTAGGTGTTATAAATACAATGCTTTGAATAAATAACCATAAATGTGTCGCTAGCAAAACCATTAACAATTTTAATGTTTCAATATATAACTTGTTTAATCATCGTAAATAAAAAGAAAGCACCTTTAATAAATATGTTGTGCCATATTGATTTCTGTTCATTAAAGAAACTAAAATATATTTCCAATACTTTTCATGAATTATATGCCTAATTAGAACTGTTAAAAAATAACATTGAAAATTTATCTCATTTTCTGAAATAATTAACAGAAAAGAGATTATGTGAGTCTGGTGTTATGTTTGCACTAGACATCTCATCCCAGGGGTAATAGGAACATCAGGCACTTGTACTCCTGTCATGCTAGAGTTACCACTCACTGTGGTTGAGACATCTGACAAGCAACGTCTCCATGCTAGGATACACAAATTCTCCAAACCCTGCAGCATTCCAGCATTCTTAATCCAGTTTGTTGTATTTCAAAGGAGTTTCAATAAATCAGAAGAGTCTGAGGCAGTAGGTATGGTAAGGGTTTCTCTCCAAAGACAATGAGGAAACATAGGATCTTCATTAAGGAAAATGGAGAGCATTGGGGATTATGCCCCTGCCCTTATTTAGCTATCTTTGATCAAATTTTTTATTCTCCAGTGAAATAAGTTTACAAATCTTATCTCACAGTTGAAGTTAAACCATAATTCAATATTTTCTACTTGTGGCTAACTTGGTGTATAGAAATATTTGGGGAAATGGGTGATTTGATTTTATGAGATTTATTATATCTTATTTCCTTTGACTGAATTTAAGAAGCAATAAAAATTTGAAAAATAGGAACCTGGCATATGACTTGTCATTAAGAATTTATGCTGCTCTTGCAGAGAATCAAAGTATGGTTCCTAGCTTGCACCTATATCAGGCAGTTCAAAACCACCTGTTACTTCAGCTCCAAGAGATCCACTGTCTTTTGTTTAAAATGTTCATGAAAAATAGGAGAAAACAAAAATTTGGGAATTGAAATTAAAATAATGAATTTCTTTCTGAATTTATTATATGCTAAAATCATGCCTTGCATATTTCAGGTGCTGAAGTTTATTAATATTCAGCAGCCTAAAGAGACATAGTCATGCCTTCTCATATTTAAAAACTGGTGATTTATAACAGGGCAATCCCACAGGGACTTGGCACAAGTTCACATTTTGCTTTGGACCAAAATGAATGAACATAAAGTTGCCAGAGAATCATAATCAATTAATTCTGTCAATTAAAGCAAGATACATTTCAGAGAACATCACAGAAATATATTAGGACAGCATCATTTTCATAAATGGCTTTTGATAGCCATTACTACATGTTTTGCCAGAACAGCTTTTTGAAACAATGTTTTATTGAGCATTGGTTGAAAAACACTGAAAAATCCAACTGTAACAATTGTTTGTAATACATTTCCTGTCTTTTATAACTAATTCATAACTAATCAAATAAAATATATTTACAATGAAATGGAATTCAAATAAATCATTTGCACTGTTTTTACTATTTATATATACCCTTCAGATTTTGATTTCTTTCCATCAAACACTCAGTCTCATTTCTAAGGCTCCAGGTAAAATTCAATGCCTAATTTCTCAAAGACAGAGCATATTCTTTGCTAAGTGTCTTTTTGGTGTCTGTAGAATCTAAGTGCTGTCACATTATAAAGGGTAATTTAAAAATCATAAATTATTTATTAAAAGAAGAATCATAAAATTTGAGGGTAACAATTATTTTCTCAGGCTATGGTAGTAAGTATAAAACAAAATAATGATCTCAATGATTTCATAATTCAATAAGCTATTTATCTTACAAACAAATATCAGGGTATAACTGGAATCCATCATTATGCATTTGATTTCAGCATTATGAAGAACATCCCCAGCAAGGAGAGGACTAAGAAGCAGCACAATATCTGGAAATTAGTTGAGTGTATTAGAGTGGACCAAGAGTTTGCAAACCTGTGTTGGATCAGAGTGGATGATAGGAATGAAAATAAGCAGATGAAGAAAAAAATACTTATAAATTGACTAAGGCAGTCTGCTGTTAAAGTCACTGGTTCCTCTTCACAAATTTGTTTAAATATAAAAAGTAAGTCTTCTCTAAAGAGTCATAAAATTATAGAATAGATTTTATGGATTGACTGGAATGGGAGAATGTAATGAAAGGATCAGATGTGGAAAGGTGTAGATGGGTTAAGGAAGTAAATATGGAGAGATACAGCTAGAATTGAGGACCATTTGAGGTATGGCATAAAACCTTACTACTGTGGAAACTTCCTAAAATAAGTGAAGGTGATCCTAACGAAGACTTCAAATGCTGAGGAAGATGATGTCCCAACTAGCTATCTTTTGTTAATTGTGAAGCTTCCAGTACAGGGATTGGGTTATATCAAATTGAGATGTTGACCAAGGGGGTCCCATGAAAATGTGCTAACACCCCAAGTTGTCAAAAACAATAAGTTGCTCTATTAAAATGGACAGCAATGCCCCATTCAGAAGACAACACAGAGATTACTCATTGAACATGGAGTTGTCAAGCTAATAAATAACATATAATTTTCATCCCCATTTTCTAGGTCTCTGGTACTCTACCAAATGAGAAACATAAACAGCAGCCCAGTCACAAAACCTTTAATCTTCAATGCAAATCTGCCTAAATGTATATGCATTATATATAGTGTCACAGAGCTTGTGTGAGTAACCAACCAAGTCTTGTTTGATTTAAGGCCCAATCCATGAGATGGAACCCATACCCAACAATGCTTGGGTGGCAAAAAACAGAGACTAGATAGCCCAGAGACAGTGCAGCTGGGTGCTAAATAGTACTCAGAAATGAGTATAACAAATGAGTATAATACAGGTTTCCTTGGGCTGGAGAGATGGCTCAGAGGTTAAGAGCATTGCCTGCTCTTCCAAAGGTCCTGAGTTCGATTCCCGGCAACCACATGGTGGCTCACAACCATCTGTAATGAGGTCTGGTGCCCTCTTCTGGCCTGTAGACATACACACAGACAGAATATTGTATACATAATAAATAAACATTAAAAAAAATAAAGGCTTCCTTATTTAGGAATAGACTCATAGATCACAATCCTCTGCATGAGCTAATACAGTAGATGAGAGAAAGACGGCACAAACTTTATGTCTACATTTATAGTACAAGAGACCACACTCCATTGAGCAGGTAACTTAAAAGCTATTGGCTGAAGGAGTTCTCAGAGCATCCTAAGGCTAAAACCAAATAATACCTCTCAAATAAAAAATGTAGTGATAAAATGACTCCTAATGGTATTATGCTATATCCATAGATCAGTACCTTATCTAGCAATAATCAGAAAACATTTCTTTTTCAGCAGATGAAAAAAATATAGAAATTATGTGGAGAGAGAACATGGAACATTCATTTCTAAATTGGATAACTCCATTAAATCCCATCCTTCACAACTCAGAGAACCCCATGGAAGATAGGCTGAAAGACTAAGAGACAGAAGGGATTGAGCACATCAGGAGCACAAGGCCCTCTAAATCAAATGACCAAAGCCCATATGAACTCACAGAGACTGAAGCAACTGCATGGGTCTATACCAGTTCCTCTGTGTATAGATTATAGCCTTCAGTTTAGTTTTTGTACAGAACTATTAAGTGTATCAGAGTGGATCTCTGATTTTGTTCCTTTTCTTGGGACTTTTCTCCTTCTATTAGTCTTCTTTATCCAATGTTACTGTGATGGTTTTGTTTTATTTTATTATATCTTATTTTTATATATTTTGTTATCTCTTAGAAGCCTGTATATTTGACATAGAAGGTGAGTATATCACAATAGGAGAGTTGATGAGGAGGAATTGGGAGGAGTAGATGGAAGAAAAACTGTAATCTGGATATATTGTTTGAGAAAAAAATTTATTTTCAATACAATTGAGAAAAGATTTGAGAGTGCAATTAATCTTGTACATTCAGAATTCCAGGAATTTGTAATTATTAATTCTATTTATGCCAAAAGTAATATTTGAATTTAAAGAAAATTACTATCATTTCTTCACAGACAGTAAACAGCATTCTTGCTCATATTTGATAGTAAATATAATTCAGTAAGAATGGAAATATAATATGCCCATATGATGAGTTGAAAATTCTATCAAGTCTGTATACAGAAGATGTGCAAAAAGAAGTGGGAGATAAGATGGAAAAGTTGATAGATTCCTCTTCAAAGGTATAAACAAGAATAAGACAATGGGAAACAAGAAAGAAATATGGAGAATTCAAGTGCATACTGGTAGGAAAAAAAGCACAAATATAAATTGAATCTCATTAAGACTACTGTCAGATATTGCCATGTATATTTTGTATATTGACACAAAGATGTAGAATAAATTATTCAAAGCCACCATAAAATTAATATCTAACATTTTTCATTTTTTCATCTTTATATGACTTACTAAGCAAAAGCAGGACTGCAAGGGTGATGTGTAATTCAGCATACTTGCCAGTATATGGTATATCTGAGTTTAATCCACAGACTGACATGACAAAATGACTGAGTATTACATATTATTTAGAAATCCCATAGACTTGGGGCTGGAATAATGGCTCATTGGTTAAAAGCACTGATTGCTATTCTAGAGGAACCCAGGTTCAATTCCCAGCATTCACATATGGTTTATAATCCCATAACTCCAGTTCCAGGGCATCTGACACCCTATGGCCTCTATAGGAACCAGGTGTGCATGTGACACACACTACGGATGAAGACAAAACACAAATATACATAAAATAAATGAATGATGAAGTTAAAGAAAGAAATTCACAGTTTGACCTTGGATATATCATGAACAGTTCTACTTATCCATCCCCAGAAAACTAGTTATTTTAAAATTATCTTAAAATTAGCCTCCAAAATTATGGTCTTTGTTATGGCAATTTCATAAATGAAAAATTATTCTTACTTCTAGCCCCTATTGCGCTTCTTCTCCCAACCTCTTTATGGCACCTCCATTAACACAATCTTTCTGCAATCACATAACATTAACTCTATAAGTCTCTTCTACTTCCCTAAAATCTCTTCCCCATCTAGTTCCTATGATCCTTTTTTAGTTCAGTAATCTCAACCTCACATACAAGCACAATTACATATTTAAAACTAGAAACCATATATGAAAAAAACTTGAAGTATTTCTGTGTCTGTTTTATTTTTCTAAATGTAACAATATACAGTTTCATCCATTTATTCTGAAAATATCATTATGTCAATTTTTCTTTATTATTGAATCAAATTCCATAGTTAATATATATAACATTTTTGTTATTTATTCATCAAACAATGAACATCTAGACTGTTTCTGTTTGCTAGTTATGAATAGGGCAACAGAGGAAAGGAAGTACAAGTATCTCTTTTTTAGAACTTAGGAGTCCTTTCATTATATACTCAGGAGTAGTATATCTGGATTATATGGTAGTTGTTTTTTTAAGTATTTTGTGAAAACTCTATGTTGAATCCCATTCTAGCCCTACCAGCTAGTATTCCATCCTACAATGATTTTTTTTTTATTTTTGAGATCCTTACCAGCGTTTGACTTCATTACTTTGGTTATTCTGATGCAGATAAGTAGTTTCATTTGTAGTTCCAAGTTGACTAAAGATATTGAATAATTTTAAGACATTTATTGTCCTTCTTTTGAAGGCTGTCTATTCAAGTCCTTATTACATTTACTGAGTAGAAAGATTGCTTTTGTTTAATATAAAGCCTGAAATGTTGAAACTGCATGAGAGAAACATTTCCAGATAAAGACATAGATAAGCAGATTCTCCTGTGGGACATTCTAGAGAGGAATGGTTTGTATAGAAGTACCAGAAAGGTAAATATCTAAAGTATGTATTCATTTCCTGAAGGGCAGTGATGGGTTCACAAATATATACATATGCCAGATATGATTAAATTTGCTTCTTTTAAACATATGGAATTTATTTATATGCATGTTAAAAAGATATTTTAAAATGGCCATATTTATCAGAGAGACAGAAAGAGAGAGAAAAAGAGACAGACAGAGAGAGAGATTCAAATAGCTAACACACAATTCTGTTGCTTCTAGAACACTTTTAGGAAACATTGATCATTGGGAAACAGATTTATTCTATACCTTACCTTGCAGAACAAATTGTGTACAGAACTCTGACCTTTGAAAACCTCAGTTACCTCTTAGAACTAAATCTTAACCTCTGAGTTCCTTTATAGGGCCTGTTCAAAGCACATATCAATTTCTGAGGAAAAGGTCAGCATGTTCTGCTGAGCAATGTGAGTTTTCATTATTTCCTGTAAAGTATGAAATTTTATAAATGTCAGTATTTGAGAAATGAATTTTCCCCTTCCCTTATTCTGGATGTATACTATGAAATATATAATATGGAACTTATAGTAAATAATTGCCTATAGCTACAGATGAATAGAAAATCATGAAATTTAACTATAGGGTTTAAAGATAATTGTACATAATTTAAAGCAAATTGATGCATGTTTCTAATCAATTGAAGAATATGTACTATTTATTAACAGCCATATTTTACACATTAGTTATTTCTCAAACATTTTGAATATTGAAGTTTTATAAAAATCATGAAACACATAGAAAGTCTTAATATGTAAACAATGAAAACTAACAAGACAAACACAAGAATTTAGAACAATTAGCTAACTATGAACAATGTTCCTAATAATGTTTTATTTGGAAATTAGCTAAAGGTTTTTAACACATTTTGTATATTTTTATTATTTTTTTTGATGTTCACTCATACAAGTTTTCACAGATGATTTCTTGTGCTTAACTTTATATACATGTGGAAGACAAATATAAACTAGAAGAAAATATGACATATACATTTGCTTACCTGATATATGTGTTGTCCTAGATACCAGTTTTCATTTCAGTAGAAACATTTGTCACATTATACCATACTTGGTTTCATTTAATTACTAACACCCAATTTTTGAAAGCTTATGGTGAACGGCAAAATAACACTTTGTTGTGGGGATATTTTGTTTATGCTTAAACAAAAAAACTTGCCCGAAGATCAGACTGTAGAGTTAGCCACTAGTTAACCATAGAGACCAGGCATTGGTGACTCACACCTTTAATACCAGCACTCAGGAGACAGAGGCAAAAGGATCTCTGTGTGTTCAAGGCCACACTAGCCTTCTCAAGTTTGAGTCAGTCTAAAGGAGTAACAGAGCTAGGTAATGGTGGTGCACACCTTTAATGCCAACACTAGGGAACGTTTAGACAGGAAGTGACATGGCTGGGCGGAAAGAGGAAAATAAGGTGGGAGGAGAGAGAAGATCAGGGCCTTTAGTTTGAAGATTCCTAGAGACAGGATTGCCCATTCGGTCTGAGTAGTTGGTAGAGATAAGACATAGTGACTAACTGCACTACTTCTCTGATTTTTCAGCTTCCACCCCCTAATATCTGACTCCAGGTTTTTATTTAATAAGACTAATTAGGATTGCATTACATGTTTTTACTTTTTTCATCAATTCCTTGCAGAAGGAGAAGAAACGTGTATAAAGTTGAAAAGGTTTTGTTCCCCAGTTTCTTATAAGACTGAGTCAGAGAAGCTGTGTGAAACTGGTTATTAGAGGTATCAAAATAACTCAGTTATTTTCATAAAAATAAAGGCCTAACTAAACTTTCAGATATTTGTAGTTTTTTTTTAAACTTGTTATCCTTTGCTATTATGGATTTTCACACTTGAAAAAGTGCAGTGATTCTATGTTGAGTAAAAACAAAAAAAGTAACACAAAACATGACCTAATAGTCATGTTTATATTGACCTAATAGCTTCTTTTAAATATAAAAGTGATCTGATATGATTAGTATCAATATTTTAATCATAAAGTCTGTGATCAGGTATAATAAGCAATACCCATTACTGCATGATATCCTTACAGCGAGCATGGAGTACATGATGCTCAAAAATATTAATTAGATATAAATATAAAGGTAACAATGTATAACTATGTCTATATCAGCTCAATTCCTGATGTTAACTGTCATGGAAAACTAAGCACAAATCTCCTACTAAAATCTGCTGTCATGGAGGGAAAACGTACCTTGAAAGAAAGTTGAGTATTTGCCCTATAAATCAACCTGAAAACACATTTCCATGCACATAGTCTAAATGAACACACTATTCTCAATACAAGTGTGCATAGTTATAATCTAGAGAGGCCAAAAACTGAGGATATAGGTAAGACTGTTCACCTTAGAGACATGAGACATTTGCATGTGAATATTATTGGGTCTCAACAATATTTTGTGAGACAGATTTCCCTGAGCACAATTAGAAACTTACTACAGGAGTTTGGGAGCCAAACACAGGTATGGGAGATTTCTCAGAACAGGGCTATGTTGGAGTTAAAAATCACAGAGAGTTTGAAGATTCCTTTGAATGATGAAAGATCAAACTTTAAGAATGAATAAGGATATCTTTTACTACTAAGGAAAAAACAAAAGTATTTTCCTTAATATACAATGAATTTAGAGTTGATAGATTGCTGAGGATTCCACATTAACTCAATGGTCTGTTATAACTAAACCCTTTTGTAAAGAAGTGTAATCCAGACTCTGAAATATCTCCTGTGCTCTCTAGTGGTCAATACCAATAGACAACCTATTTGCAGAAGGGGGAAGGCCCTGAATAAAGAAGAATTAAAGAAGTCAAGGGAAATGTGCATGATGTGAAAGAGAAGTGTAAAAGCTCCAAAGAAAAAGCCCAAGGAACTTGAGGCCCACAGTATAACCAGAGTTCAATCTATGTAACAGAGAAAATACTGATAACATTTAGAAAACATTTTCTTCTGGAATAAAAACATGAAATAGTAAAATGGTATGACAAAACAAAACTGGAAAGATGGTGATTTTATTAAATTCTTCATTAATCTTCAAGTACACCTTACATGAAGAGTACCTATATCAATCTGAGGAGACTTTTTTTTGCAAAGATATAGATTAAAATCTCTTTAAAATAATACAGAGAAATATGTGCATTTAATCCTAGACTTGCAAAATACATAAAACATAACTATAGTATAGAAGAATAAAGTAACAAACAACAATAGCACACATCTTAAACATTGAAACATCAAGAAACATGTGTAGAGTCTGTAAGGCAAATATGCATAGATCAGTCTTAACCAGATTCTCCATTAAAAGCCAAATTGTGAAAGAAATATGAAATTCTTTTTAAATTGTATTTATTGAACTATATATTTTTTCTCCACTCCCTCAGTTACTCTCTTCTCCCCTTCCACCTTATCCCAATGTCCCTATGTTCCCAATTTACTCAGGAGATCTTGTATTTTACTACTTCCAATGTAGATTAGAGTATTAGGAGTAGTAGAGTACTATGAGGAGTATTGGTATTAGTTCTTCTCTGAAAATTTTGCAGAATTCTACACTGAAACCAACTGGCCCTAGGATTTTTTTTGAGGGGGTTGGGAGACTTTTGATGACTGTTTCTATTTCTCTAGCAGTTGTAGGTCTGTTTAGTTATCTTATCTGGTCTTAATTTAACTTTGGTAAGTAATATTTATCCAGAAAATTGTTCATTTCCTTTAAGTTTTCCAGTTTTGTACAGTACAGTTTTTTGAAATATGACCTGATGATTCTCTGTATTTCCTCTATGTCTGTTGTTATGTCCCCCTTTTCATTTCTGATTTTGATAATGTGAATATTCTCTCTCTGCCTTTTGATTAGTTTGTATAATGGTTTGTCTATTTTGTTGATTTTTTCTTGAAGAACCATCTCTTTGTTTCAATTGATTCCTTGCATTGCATTATTTGTTTTATTTTGTTCATTTTAGCTCTCAACTTTATTATTTCCTGCCATCTGGTCCTCCTGGGTGAGTTTGCTTCTTTTTTTTCTGGAGATTTCAGGTGTTCTGTTAATTCAGTAGTATGGAATTTTCCATTTTTTTATGTAGGCATTTAGTGCTATGAATTTTTCTCTTAATCCTGTTTTCATTGTGTCCCATAAATTTGGGTATGTTACGTGGTCATTTTCATTGAATTTTAGAAAGTCTTTAACTTCTTCCTTTATTTTTTCCTTCACCTATTGATTATTCAGGTGAGCACTATTTAATTTCCACATGTTTGTGGGCTTTCTGGAATGAGTGCTGCTGTTGAATTCTAATTTTAAGTCATGGTGATCTGATAAGATAAATGATGTTATTCCAATTGTTTTGTATCTGTTGTGGTTTGCTTTGTTACCTAGTATGTGGTCAATTTTTGAGAAGGTTCCATGAGGTGCTGAGAAGAAGATATATTCTTTTCTGTTTGGATGAAATGTTCTATAGATGTTTGTTAAGTCCACTTGGTTCATAACATCTGTTAGTTCCCTTAATTCTCTGTTAATTTTCTGTCTGGTAGACTTGTCCAGCAGTGAGAGTGGTGTATTGAAGTCTCCCACTATTAGTGTGTGGGGTTTAATGTGTGGTTAAACTTTAGCAGTGTTTTCTTTTTTTTTTTTTCCATAGGAGGGTGCCCTTGTAATTGAGGCATAGACATTCAGTATAGAGATTTCCTCTTGTTGTATTTTTTTTCTGTAACTAATATGAAACATCCTTCTTTGCCTCTTTTGATTGATTTTAGTTTGAAGTCTATTTTGTTAGATACTAAGATAGCTTCTGCAGATTGTGCCATAGGTTCATTTGACTGGAAAAAAGTTTTTCCAAGCATTAACTCTGAGGCAATGTCTGTCTTTGAGGTTGAGGTGAGTTTCTTGTATGCAGTAGAAGGATGGATTCTGTTTCTATATCCAATCTGTTAGCTTTTTATAGGTGAATTGAGTCCATTTATATTAAAGGATATTAATGACCACTGATAGCTAGTTCCTGTTATTTTAGTTTTCATTGTTTGTGATAATTTTGTGTATGTGTTTTCCTTCTTTGGGATTTGCTGCTGTGAGATCATCTATTGTCTGTCTTTTTGTGGATGTAGCTAATTTCCTTGGGTTGGAGCTTTTTTTCAAGTGATATCTTGATTAAGGGAGCCTAGCAAGAAACCTGGTGCTAGAGAAATTCCCAGGAATCCACAAGGATGACCCCAGCTAAGACTCTAAGAAATAGTGGAGAGTGTGTCCTAGCTGGCCTTGCCCTGTAGTCAGATGGATAAATATCTTAAATGTCACCATGGAACCTTTATCTAGCAACTGATGAAAGTAGAGTCAGAGATCCATAGCAGAGCACTGGGCTGAGCTCCCAATGTTCAATTGAAGAGTGGGACAAGCAAGAATATGAACAAAGAGGTCAAGACCATGATAGGGATACCCACTGAAACAGCTTACCTGAACTAATGGGAGTTCACCAACTCCTGCCTGACAGTGAGGGAGATAGCATAGTACCAAACTAGGCCAACTGGATGTGGGTGATAGTAGTATGACTATGGGGTCATTGACAGTGAGACCAGAATTTATTCCCACTGCTTGTACAGGCTTTTTGGAACACATTATTGAAAAAATGCTTATATTTCTAAGATTTCTCTTAATTTGACATAAAGCTAAAAATAAAATGTGTTATTGTCCACATACTCAACAGGCAAAGTTTTGAAGGCAAAAAAGAAAAAGAAAACTAACCTCTATGAGTTACTCAGACACCCAATGTTTTGGCTTTGCTGTATCAAAAGAGCATCCAGGAAAAAAAAAACAATGATATAAACCCATGAAAAGGTCCTACATGTCTGAAAGTGCTCATGAATTCAAGAGATTCAGTATTAAATACAAATGGTTGTGAAATGAAGACAGCCTGCCATTTTTATCAGAAAATATTCCAAAGCATATTATGCTACATTCAATGGTACAAAATTTCTCTGTGCCCTTCCATTGGTAGAATTCACTGCTTATTAGAGCAGTAGGCTCCTATCTTTAGCACAACCAACATTTGTTTCTAAATCAACATATACAGCAAGGGCTTTCTATCCATCTTGAAGAAGTTTTCTGTACTTCTTCGTAAGGGGTCATATCACCTGTGATGGTAATCAGACTTGGTATTTAGGTTACACATGAGTGGGTCAAAGTAACAGCAGTTGTTATCTTAATAGGTATATTTTCTTTTGATCAGAATGTCTCTGTTTAATTAAACATCTTTGAGACTACAATTGTGGTCTTACTATGTCAGAAATACAGGTATCAGACACTCAATTACAGAACCTGCTTGGTAATGAAGAGTCTCAATCATTAAGAATGTGGGTTTTTTCCCCTTTGCTAGACACTCAGAAGAAATTCCATACAAAGGAAACATACTTGGGCATGAAATCCAAGGGAATAAAGGTCACCTTACCCCAATGAATACTAGGAATCTCATAAACAATCTCTAAAGTATCTAAAAAAATCTGCAGCAGAAAACTTGTTTGGCTCAGCCCACTATAGTCTTCTTTCTGGGGAATGCTGTATTTTGCTTTACAAAATAAATTTAACTGAACTGACTTCAATGCTCAGAAAATTTCTTCACTTTGAAATGGCAGAAACCAAGAAGAAAGAACATCTCCTGGTAACAGCTTCAAAATGGAGCCCAAAGAAAGATACGAGATCAAAATGTAAGTCAATACAATGTTTAATTTGGAGAGCAGTGGGGTCCTAATTTATATCCAGATTATCAAAAAACAGCTTTAAAGGGACTTGCAGGATTAGCATATTATTTGAGAACTGTTTACACATGTGTATATAAAGTTTGTGGTGAACTGAGGGTCTTCAGTTAAACTGAAGTAAAGATGATTTTAGTAAATTTAGCAACTTGAAGACAGTTGGTCTGAGCTACTGATGGACTTTTAAAATTCAAATCCAATATAATTCACAACACTACATTATCCATGGAGTTTTATAATTGCATCCCAGAAAAAGCAAAGGCAACAGTCATGAATATTAAAAGGAAGATTAAAAATGCTCTGAAATCACTGTAAATTTTGGATGAAAACTAAATGATCATTGGGTGTAATTTAAATTGACCTTACAGGCATTGCATGCCAGGTTTTGGTGTATTTATAAATGAGCAGATTTCAACCCTTCAGCAATATCCCTTTTTTTCTTATCTAGGCAGAAGACCTTGATGACTGAAATATTAATCAGTGAACCAGTGTCACTATTGCATTGTTTTACTAGTCTGTTTCTTCAGAAAAATGAGTCTATATTTTTATCTCAGGCAGATGGTCATTTTTCAGTAAAACACTACCTCCACAAGGTAAGGAATAAAATGAATAAATAGTATTTCTTTCAAATATATCAAGCTGTACTTTTCCCTTGAGAATTATGGACTCTCAAAGTAATATCATGTTCCTATCATAGCTTTAATAAAGTAGTATATGGTGCCTTAATATTATTATAGTTCCCATGATGGGAGAAATTATTAAGATATAATTGTATCTCCATTAAATAATTGTGGAATGTGTTACCCAGAAAAAATATTTAATTCACCTAAAGTTTTACAATCATTGTAATGTCCTGCTGGTATAAGTCTCCAGAATCCTTACAGACAGTATTAGTGTCATTCCTATTAACTCGGGTTTTATTTCTCACAAACAAAAAAAACATAAGAATTCATTTATCTCCTGGAATAAGATTATTCCTATCAGGTTTTCAGGTTTTAAAATATTCTTAGTCCCATGAAATATACATGTCCATACATGTATATGTGGGTGTTCACAGAGTTTATCTATACATTTATGTATCTTTTATTTATCAACATTTATACAGAGTGAATCTATTCAATATATGAAAAAATATTACTTGCAAATTATAAATTGATGTTTAAAAAGATTTAAATAAAATGTAATTGGGAATTCAATGCAAAGTTTATGCTATACTGAATCTCCTGATTTGTCCTAATCTGCATTGTTATACTAGATTAGGCATGCTAATCTATTATAATATTCAATAAATTATGGATTCTTACTGCTGTATTTTACCTCCTGATGGGATTTACTGCAATGAACATAGGCTCACTATTATTGTTGCTATTCTAAAATCAAATGCTGTTGTTTAATATAGAGGAAAGACAAATAAAATGAAAACAAAAGGAAATTATGCTCTGTGACTTAAAATCATCAAGTAAGTCAAGTCATTGACATGAAGAAAAAGATTAACAGTCTCTTTGAAAGTGAGTAGACTAAATAATATTAAAGTATATAAGCCTCATATTATCCAGATTCCAAGCCAGAATTTTTTTTATTTAAATAAAATTAATTTCATGATATTAAAAAAGTAATGTCTACAAATTAGCATTTTTAAACATTTTGTGTTGTAAATATAGAACTAGTTACAGATTAAAATCTCTAAATAAAATCATTTGGAATAATTAAAATCAGTAATCATCAGCTCTGAAACTTACTCTCAAAACTTACAGAAAAAGCAGACACATTTACATACCTCCACACATATACTTGCATATACATGCATACTCATATACCCACATACATGCTAACATACACACACATGCTCACACACACCATGTGGTCTTTCATACACTTGTGCACACACATACACATGCTCACATATTGTAGACAGAGACTGCACTTTCCTTTCCTGGCTTCCCAAATCCGAATAATCACACAGAAACTATAATAATTATAACACCGTTTGACTGATGAGTCGGGCATATTTCACTAGCTCTTACACATTAAATTAACCCAATCCTAAAAGTTTATGTTTTGCCATGTGGCCATAGTGTTACCTCATTTTCTACATGTTTTGTTTCCTCAGTGGTTTACTGGTGTCTGACCTGACTCTGCCTTCTTTTTCTTTTTCTTTGTATCTCTGCTTGCATTTCCCATAGGCCAATAAAAGCAACACATATACAGAAGGACATCCCACATCATCATACACACACACATGTACTCATACACATGCTCACATACACACATACAGAAGCTCACATACACATTTACACAAGATCATGCTCATAGAGAAAAACAGCAGTAGAGTAAATATGGTGAGATGCTAGCTTTTGAGCAATCTCATTGACTCACATGGAAATTTTTTTCTTTATTTTTGTAATCTTTCAGTGCATTTAAAAATAAATGTTTTAAAATCTTATCCATTATTATGTTTTTAAATTTTATTTTATTTTTAATTAGCATGTAAATACATCAGTCCCCCTTTCTTTCTACATCTCCCATGCTTGCAACCTCTCTGTCTTTCTCCCTATTATACTAAGGCCTCTTTTTCATATATTTGTGTGTGTGTATGCATAAATCATAAATTAACACAGTTTGCTGAGCCAGCATAATGTTGCAATTATATGTATAGTTTCAAAGTTGATCACTTGGTGTTGAAGAATCAATCAAAGTTTTCATCGGTGAGGAAGGGTAATTCTCCCTCTCTAAATAGTCCTTAAGGAACCTGTAATTCTTTGTCTAGGACTAGGATCCAGTGAAACTTTCTTTTTCCATGTTTGCATGTCTGTTGTCATTTTCCTCTTTCAGTTCTTGCTTGTGCAGCCGTATTGTTTCAAAGTTTCCCTGTCATGTTTATGAGACAGAAATAGTACTGTAGCAGATTGCCTCATCAGCAAGCTCATGCAATCTTTCAGTTTCTTCTTGATAAATGTGCCTGAGACTTAGGTACATTCGTTGTCATACAAACACACACACACACACACTCACTTCACAATTAGTTGTTCTTTGCATTTGACCAGTCGCAGTATTCTGTAGTAATTGGTGTTTGTTACAAAGAGGAGCATCTTTGATGTGGGATGAGAGCTATACTTATCTATGAATGAATGCTTATGCATTATTTTATGCACAAATTTTGAATTGTCTAGTTCAAAAAAGGTGAAAAGTCACATCCTGAACAGAGAAAACATTATTTCAGTCAACAAAAGAAAGCACTACAAAAAATAATATATCACAAAGAAGAATGCACCAAGGAGGATATTTACTGCTCAAGAAACTAATCAATTAGAGAATTAGAATAAAATATATATATATATATATATATATATATATATAAGAGAGATACCATTTGAAGTGATTAATAAATTATGCATTGATTTATTTTTTCATTTAATTTCTACATTTAAAGTTTCTGTTGCTGTTAGTGGATAATTAAAATGGATGTTGGGTTTCTATTAGGCTTTATTGCAAGTAAGTCTAATTCTTCAAGATGTGAAAATTTGGCAACTGAATAATAAATATTACTATAAGAATCTATTGATATAAATTTCAGATATAAAGCCATGTATAAATATTGAGCAATATTTTAATTAACTTTCTTCTCTCAACAGGAGTAAATAATTTATTTTACATACTTATTAAAAATTATACCATACATGGATGATAGTCACATGATTGGTATACATAGTATCAACATTGGGGAGAACAGGCCTCATAACCATCAGTTTGTGAAGACGCTAGAGCAGGCACTGATCCTTAGAACACTTCTCTCTGATTTCTAATATGAGAAAACCCTTTCTTTATATTCCATATAATTTTGCTTATGCTTTCGTAAAAGGTTGTCATGACTAAGTATACTTCCCCCAAAGCAATGTGCCTTACCCTCTCTGAGGAGTGAATCAGGAGTGGGTGGAGGAGTTAAGTGGAAAGAATGAGAAAAGGGGGGGGGGACTGGGATTGGTATGTAAAATGATAAAAAGATTATTTGTTTTCTTTTTAAAAAAGAAAGAAGGAAAAAAGGAAAGAAAGAAAGGGAGAGAGAGAGAGAGAGAGAGAGAGAGAGAGAGAGAGAGAAACAGAAAGCACAGAGAGAAAGAGAAGATATAGAAGATTGTACCTTCCAAATTACTCAGCAATAGAAGAAAGAGACAAGGAATTTGCTTGCGTTTTGGTTTATAAAATATTCTCTTCACTCAGCTAATGTCTCCTTCATTCTAGGCTAAATCCAGACTCTGCAAAGTTGTAAAATAAACTGCCCAGTTTTCCCTACTCACCTTCCAATACTCATAAAATGTGAGAATCTTTGCTTCTCACATACCTTAAAGTGAAAAGGACAATGGTCCAGTAGTTGAGAAGAGAAGTCATAATGTTTGACTAATTAGCTTCAAAAATTTAGATAAATTTGGTATAAAATGTAAACATATAGGCCTCAATGAAAACTTGACATATCATTTGTTATGTATGTTTTATTTTTCAATAAGATATAGGAATTAATGCATTCAACTGGTACCCATGACATAATGTCCCAGCAATCTTCACCAATGAAGTAGGTAGGTTATGTTAGATAACATAGAAAGTTTCTAAAAGTTAGCTTTCTATCTATGCAATAATAGAACAGTGTTTTGATTTTCTTACTGGACTAGAATGTTATGAATTTCTGAGCTTTTTTTATACTATATGGGTCAGAGTTCAGCAAGTAGATATAAATTATACCAGCTATTTTATCAGAGATAATTTAACAAATATAGCGTGAATTATTGACTTGGTATGAAGTTACTTAGTAACTGGAAAACGAAAGTGAAGTTTCCATGAAAGGAGTAATTACAGGAGACTGCTACCACATTTAGATCTGTACAGAAGTGAGAAAACTAAAGTATTTTAATTCATCTTAGGAGCCTGGAGAAGATAACCTCGGGATCTACAAATAAAGACATTGGAAAAGAGCTGTGAGTGCTGGTGTCTCGGTGTTCATAGTGGGTGTTTATGGGTCTGAGAATCAAACATCTGAGCTTGGGGACTCCACAGTTGTTGTATCAGCCTGGTCCTGCAATCACAGAGAAACTGGGAACTACATTCATATGGTACTCTGGGAAGATGTTTCCGCTGCTGCCAAGAAGTGGTTGCTGCAACAATGGTTGCCACAGGACCATAGAAAACAAAGGATGAGTCTCTAGCTCAAAGCCCAGTCTCCCTGCAGCAGCAACTCTTAGAGAATGCTAATGGGGAAGCATGGGGCAGAACCTAAGTTTGAGTTGGACCCGGGATCACAAAGTCAAACACAAAATATTAAGTCAGATCTGAAACACAATAGCATGGTGACTTTAATAATTTGCATTAGCTATAGTGAATAAAATATACCTGAATACATGATCCAGAAAAAAAGATAATTTGTAATTTAAGTATATGTGTGTTAATAAATTTGATATATACTGCAAAACAGATATGTAACTATGCATATATATATATATATATATATATACACAAATATGTTTTATCATAAAACCCCCTTGGGATAAAATTTTAAAAGTCAATGTCTTTTAACTTTCTTTCATAGGACCTCCTTTAAAAACGCACGCCTTTAATCCCAGCACTCGGGAGGCAGAGGCAGGCGGATCTATGTGAGTTCGAGACCAGCCTGGTCTACAGAGCTAGTTCCAGGACAGGCTCCAAATCCACAGAGAAACCCTGTCTCGAAAAACCAAAAAAAAGAAAGAAAAAAAAATTATTACACTATGTGAGTTCATTTTCATTTTGTTATCCTAGCAATGCTACATTAACTTCAGTAATATTATGTACTATTTGAATAAACTGATGTCTTAGAGCAGCTAGAAATACTACCATTAAAGCAATGGAAACTTATTGGCCTTAGTAAATGAAAAATGAATTAATATTTGGCTCAAAACTATAACCGAGCATCCTGCTTCATTATAGGAAAGAAGAATCTGTGGATTGACTTTCTGTCAGCATTTTCCCCAGTATAAATGCTTCCTCCTGGTACTTACCTGGGAGTTGCATACTCATCAGCACAGATCTCTGTGATTAGGGTGTTATGTGAGCCTCATTTGACATCAGCATGTCGAAATCCATATTCTGGCTCTCCTATATCACACTAATTCTTCTTGTTGCTATTTTATTTATCTTGTATGGAGTATGTTTTGTTGACTCAAATAAACATCTCATTTTTTTCTTCAACTCATATTTTCATTCATTGAGACTGAAATAAAGTACGAATATTTATGTGTATATAATAAAGCCATTAGTAGAACTGAAAATGAATATGTGTATACATTTAAGTAATTTGAACACCATTATTTTTCAGGAGCACAAGCATTACAGGCATAAAACAGCCTGAATTCTAATGAAATTGTGTTCAAGGAAAGGAAAACTGCAACGAAAACCTTAAAATAAGCCAAATGTTGCAAAGCATGGTGATATGCTAGGATGAATTTATATTTTTTAAGAACTAAAGTACTCTCGGAGGCTAAGTGATTAAGCTGTTATTGGAAAACTGAACAACAAAGTAACTAATTAAAATTTCATTAAAGAATCATTGAGATAACTCATTGGGAAAGACACTAACTGACAAATTTGACTACCTGAGTTCAAACCCCATGATCTACATTGTGGAAACAGACAACTGACAACAGCCTACATACATATAACTTGGCAATCAACAACACACATATGTACACACACACACACACACACACACACACACACACACACACACTGTTGGGTGCCAGCTTCTACAAAAATATGACTTACCAGGGTAGAGTCCTGAGGATTCGAAAATAAGCAAATGAAGGCACAAGTGAAAATAATAAAACAGAAAACATAGGATAATACCAGGAGGCAGTTTCGGTGAATAATAAAATTGCCCGTGTTTAATTTTCATTTGCTTAAACTACCCCAACCACAAAAGGTAGGAGTAAGATGAAAACTGCATTAACATGATATAAGGAAATGAACTGACCAGTTGAAGATTACAGGCTATATTCATAGTTAAACATTCTGTTGCTAGAACAAGAAAAGTAATGCTCACACTCTAGACCAAAACTTTCTATAGGTAAACTACTCCCTGGGTGGAATCCATAGTTATTTCCCTAAAGGAGTAGGAACTTGGTTTGATCCTTAGACTTCTGTTTGAGGTAGAAAGAGATCCACTTCTCAACACCTGAAATGCAGGGTCTGGATATTAGTCACACCTGTTGACAATAACCTTGAGCAAGCAAGACTCTCTGGTCTAAATCTAGGCGGGACCTTTGTTTGAGAAAGGTAACCTTGAAGGAATAGAGCTACCGCTCTCTGACCTTTGGTTAGGGTGGAATGGCAACAACACTGAGCAAGCTGAAGCTTATAGTTTTGTGTTTTTTATGGAATCACTAAATGTGCAAGAGTGTGTCTCTGTGTCTATATTTGTTTCTTTTGACTTTCCTAGGCCCTTTTCCTTCCCCTTGCTTGTTTTGTCCTATTCTGGTGTAGTTTTTTTTTTTGTTATGGGTTGTCTTGTTATATTTATTTTGTTTTATTTTTATCCCTTAGATGTCTGTTTTCTAATAAAAAGCAGAAAATGGATGGATCTGGAAATCTGGAAATCCAAATCTGCATTGGAAAGTGAAATGGGAAGGAACTTGGAGGAGTAGAGAGCAGAGAAGTTATAGTTAGAAAATATTATATGAAGAAAACCTGGTGAAGAAAAGATGTACTAGACAATGTGAATATAAAAGCATATACTATATATTAAAACAATAGTTTAATTCATGTAAATAAGTATATTTAAACATGTGTGTGTTGTATAGATATTGCACTTCTCACCATATTTTTTGACCATTGCAAAAAAATTGTATAATATTTTTATTGATTTTCTGGGAACTTCACATTATGTAACCCAATCACATTCGCTTCCAAGTCCTTCCACGTCAGCCCCTCCCTTTTTAATTCCCTAAAAAAAAATAAAAATAAGAATTAAAAAAAAGTTTAATTTGTGTTTTCTGTATAATCACTGGGGCATGTTCAAACTCTCAGTGACCTGCTGTAAACAGAACTGGGACATTGCCCCACTGGTCAAATCCTCAACATGCCATCAACTATGGAGAGTGGTTCTTCAGTCACCTCCTCACCCTTTTTCAGAGTTCTCTTTGGCGGCTTCCTATTTAGGCTGTTACACATTTTCAGGAGTGAGAGGTTGTCACAGAGGTCTTTCATGCCCCTCCCTCACAACTGTGCATCTGCAGTCATTAGTAGCTCAGCAAAAGTAACACCCCTGTTCTTCTCAGTTGGTGGAAGTACAGATTATGGGCCTCACACACAGTTCTGGCAACAGCACAAAGACAGCCCATCACTGCAGTAGGATTATGGACCTAGACAAGGCCCTTGGTGGCACTGTGGACCATAAACATCATGATGGCTTCAGGTGGCAGTGCAGGCCACTCAGATCTGTGTTACCCCCTGAGACAGCAGCCCCACTCTTCAAGGAGCTCTTCCAGCAACTCTGCTCCAGGCTCCTTCCTAAATTTCAATTTCACTGTTTTAACATACAAATGAAATTCAGTCATTATTTGGGACCACGTTTTTGTGCTCATTCATCCATTGACGGACATACAAGCTGTTTCCATTTGCAGACTATTTTGAGTAGAGAGGTGATGAATATGGATGAGTAAGTATTTTTATAGTTACTGTAGTTACAATATAGTGGGATAAGGAATCCTTCGGGGAATAATCCCAGAAATGGTATAGCTAGGTGATGTGCTAGTTATATTTCTAGCTCTTTGAGGAACCTACACACTTATTTCCATAGAGGTTGCACACATTTGCACTCCCACTAACACTGAATGAATGAGGCTATCTTTGTCCTCACATACTCAGTAGCATTTCATATCATTTTTATTTTTTTTCCTCTGTAATTGTTAATCAGCTGAAAAGCCTGTCTACAGAATGAGAAAGAGATGCTTTGATGGCTATGCATGTGACAGTAATCAGTGTCTAGACTACAAAAAAATAAAATAAAATAAAACATCAAGAAGGCAAGCCACCTTATTTAAAATGGGCTGTGGAATTGTAGAAGAAATACAAATGGAAAAGCAATCCTTTGCAATTAGGAAAATGCAAATCCAAACAGCTTTGAGCTTGCTTACTCCAGGCAGAAATGCTAAAATTGAAGGATCAATGGATGATCTTCAACTTACTTATATATTGGACTTACTGGGGGAGATATTATAAACCCAAGATCTCAGGTTCCATCCCAGAGAAATGACTGAGATGGCAGGCTGGGAAAAAAAAAAAGGAGAAAAAAAAACCCTCTAGAGATGAATTGTTTGTGCATGAGGCTAAAAATCAATGGAAATGACCACTCTTGCATAACAGAGAGATGCCTCTAATGCTGCCTGAATATCAACTGTAGTGGTTCAAATAGATGTGCAAAGGGAGGAGAAATATGCTCAATTTAAATTGCTTATATTATGTCCTGTGCATAGATAGGGTTCTCTACTCCCTTGTACTTCCATGCTGCACTGAACACTCTTTTGGAACATCTCAGTCTGACACCTTCTTTCTGCATTTTAAATGACTGAGTACAGGAACACTTACAATTCTAAAGACAGTTAATACCTTCTGGGTCTAAATACATGACATTTGCAATTCATCTTTGTTAAGGCAGTGTAGAAAGATTGCTTGCTCTCCAGTCAACCTCATGCATAACTAAATATCATACCCCAAGGGTGAAGAACCACCTGGATTCTATCTGCTTATCTGCCTTGTCCCTCCAGAGACCCATAAGCTAGAAGTAAGGAGAGAAAAGTCAGATAGAAGTGAACTTCAGAAACCAATTGAAAATATTTATTCTTTTAAGATTGGAATAATCCATTTGTTAAGTGTTAGTGGAAATGTTAGTCGAAGATAAGGGCAGAGTTAATCACTAGCAGAAATATGGGACTTCATTTGTGAGTCTCAAAGACAATAAAAAAAGTGAACACTGGAAATGTTCATTTTGTTATTAATCTTACTTCTAGTTCTTAATGTTTCCCTTAAATGTTAGAATTCATTAGACACAAATATCCTAATTCACCCTTAATTCCTCACTAATTCCCTTTATCTCAGCTGCACATACCCAAGACATATGCTGCCTGAATATCACCTGTAGTGGTTCAAATAGATGTGCAAAGGGAGGAGAAATATGAACCTGTGAACCCACTGGCAATACTAGCCTGGGGAACAGATAGGTAATCTTCACTTTCTTTTCTGTCCTCTGTTAGCAATCACCCAGTCTCATCTGCAGCCCTATGGCAGACCACCTGCAGTGGCCTATCTCCCCCCTTTTCCTTCCATTTCCAGGGAACTCTGCAAATCCTCATGACAGATGCATCTTTCTTCCCTACAGTAAACCCCCTCAGCTCTATTTGCCTTTATAACTAATCTTAATTCTTTCATGTCAGCTTGCAATACATAGAAATACATTCTATTGAAGACCAACAGTGGCTACACTTGTCAGGATCTTAGAAGCATTCCCTTTGAAGTAACCCACAGTCACCAATTTCTACTAAAATCCAAACAAGGCAACAGAAACCCAAAAAGAACACCTACACAACAAAGATAAATCCAAGTATCAAGACCTAATTTTATAATAATCTAAAACCCAGATGCTTAAACAGCAGCATAGAAACACAATAATAGCCAAGGCAACAATTCTTCATTAGACCAAGTGACCCACTGTACTGTGTTCTGATAAAAACAACATAGATGAAGGACAAGATAAGAAATTCAAAATAGTTATTATTAATTGGACAAAGGAAATTAAATAGTATATAAAAAAGTCATTAATTAAATATATGAAAAAACTGTGGAAAATAATTAAAACCATAAAATTTGAAATGGAATCACTAAAGAAAATTAAAATTGAGGTAAACTGGAACTGAAAAATATGGGAAGTCAAACAAAAACCTCAGAGATAAATGTCACCAATAGAATTCAAGATATGAAAGAAAAACTATCAGGCAATAATGATGAGATTGATGAACAGGATATTTCACTCAAAGAAAATTATAAAACTTAAAAACCTTCAGGAACAAAACATTTAGGAAACCTGGAAATAATCTATGGATAATGGAAATGCATGAAAGAATTCCAGGTCAAATACAGAAAAACTATTTTCAATAAAATCGTGAAAAAATGCTTGTTAACCTTGTAAGAAAGTTACAAGGTACAAGAGACATACATAACCCCAAGTACACTGGAAAGAGATTCCCAACAGCAAATAATAACCAAACACTAAACATAAGAAGCAAAGAATTAATAATATTAAAAGTTTCAAAGAAAAAAGAGCAAGAAATAAATAAAAGAAGACTTATTATAATGACATCTGACACTTCAGTGGAGACACTAAAAGCCAAAAGGGCCAGAGTGCATGCCTAACAAACTCCAAGAGACCATAAATGCCAGTCCATACTGATGTGGGATGTCCTTCTATATTTGTGTTGCTTTTATTGGTTAATTAATAAAGATGCTTTGCCCATGGCAGGGCAGAATATAGCCTGACTGGAAGATATATATATATAGAGAGAGAGAAGGTAGGTTGGGTCAAAGAGATGACATGTAGCTGCCGAAAGAGACAGATGTCTTGCAGCTGCCAAAAGAGGCAGACACGATGAAGCTGCCAAAGGAGACAGATGCCCGACACTTACCAGTAAGCCACAGCCTTGTGTCATTCTACAGATTAATAGACATGGGTTAGTTTAAGATATAAGAGTTAGTTAAGAAGAAGCCTGAATTAATAAATCAAGCAGTGTTGCAATTAATACAGTTTCTGTGCAATTATTCAGATCTGGGCTAAATCCGTCCACCAAAAATGGAGACACTTCCAAGCTGCACAGCACACTGCATGGCAGATATATCTTAGAGGTCCACAACTGGGCAGTGTACAGAGATGGAAGAGGTTAGAATACCATGCCCTAAATACTTATCTCCATCATCCCCTCAACTCAGGAATCAGGGAACTCTCAAGGTTTGTCCCATGCTCAGCTTTAGATGGCCACAGAATGAGCTCAATGGGATTTTTGGAGGTTTTTTTTTCTTTATTTTTTAACCTTACCTTAGAGGTCATTAGAGTATATATTACAGTTTCCAATTTTGTTGGATTTGGGGGCTTTCCCTGTGTCCAAACATGTGTGCCTCTGCATCTATATGTTTCTTGACCTTTATATTTGAATCTGTTTCTTTTGTTTATTTCATCCTATTCTGGTTTGTTTGTTTTGATTTTATTTTTACTTTTTAGATGCCTGTTTGTTTCCTAAGTGAGAAAGTAAGAGTATGAATATGGGTAGGAAGGGTATGGGGAGGACGTGATGAGATGGGGGAGAGGTAAACAATCAGACTATATTGTCTGAAAAAAATATTATTCTAAATAAAAAACATAGAAAAAGAATTCAATTGCCTCATGATATACTTGGATAAATGCATGGAATATAGTTTTATTTAAACATGAGCTATTATTGGTAATGTTTTTATAAACAGTTATAATAGTGTACAAAAATAAAAGTCATTTGAAATGTATACCAGAATTCACAGGAATGAAAATGAGTATGTATTATGAGTTTTCCTGAGTTCTTTTGAGCCATATTCCCATAAAGAAAAACTGAAAAATTAAGTAATACCTGGAAGGCAATATTAAGTCAACAGGATGTATTTTTGTAATGATAAAGAAATAATAACATGTTTGCATGATAATGATAATGTCATCATAGAGAAGATATTTTCAGTGCAATGAAAGCAAAATTATGTCCCTCCTCTGGGTTCCACACTAGGGCCCACAGCCCTGGAAGCTTTACTGTAGGAACCTAGGGATCCCAGAGAAGACACTGCCCACCAACCACTTTAAGCCTGTCCAACACCCACTCTCGTGGGCCCCATATCCCAGCCTACTTCTTTGGAAGAAGTCCTTGGCTTTATCAGAGGCCAGACATGTTCTAGGAACCCCAGATAAGGCACCTTCCACAAACAAAAAAATTCCATAAAAGCTGTCTAACAACCCCAGACTGCACCCTACTCCTCTGGGCTCCAAAGTTATACAATGGGGAAGAAAATCATCTCTGATAAATGGTGAGGGTCTAACTGGATGTTGGCATGTGCATATCTATCACCCTGCACAAAATTCAAGTCCAAGTATATCAAGACTTTATTTTAAATCCAGAAACACTGAACCTGGTAGAAGAGAAAACAGAAATCAATCTTGAACATATTGGCAAAGGAGACTACTTCCTGAACAAAACACCAATAGTATAAGCATTAAGATCAACAATTGATAAATGGGACCTCTTAAAATTGAAAAGTTTCTGTAAGGCAAAAGACACTGTCAATAAGACAAAATGTCAGCCTACATAATGGGCAAAGATCTTCATCAACTCCTGATCCATTAGAGGGCTTATTTCCAAAATATATAAAGAATTTAAGAAACTGGACTGTATGTACTTGATTAACCAAGGCAGTGATATAGTTAGATTATCCACGGTTATCAAGGGGAATCCAATGAAATTATAAGGGGTGTAATGAGTTCATAGCTGTAAACAAGAGGATACATGAGAATGAACACTGCTAGTGGAACAGTAGGACTAGGGATGTAAAAAGAGGACAATCAGAAGACACAAACGGCATCTAGAAATTGGAGAAGAGAGTAGCAAGAATCATCTGCTAGTGGCCAAGATAGAACATGGGATTATTTTCTCGATGACTTTAGCCTCAAAGGCATCATTTTATATTCAAAACTTTAAATCTGAAAGATGAAAGGGGAAATACTTTAAGCAATAAATTTGTGATAATTTCTTACAGAACTTCTAGGAAATCAATACTTACAGACACTACACTGGACTATAGATATTCACTCCACTTCTGAGTGAGAGCTGAGTGATGTCACTGAAAGCCCTAGTTTACTTTCTACTGTTATAATAGAACATTTGTAAAAGTTATCTTGGGAGAAGGAAAAGGAATTATTTGGTCTACAGCTTCAAGCCTATTGTTGAAGGAAACCATTGCAAGAACCCAAAGTGGGAATCAGGAGGAGGCAAAAACTGTAGGAAATACCATAAAGCAATATTGTTTACTTGCTTAGTTTCCAAGATTCTGACTGATTTGTTATATAACACAGGACCAGCTGATCAGAACTAGTACCAACTATAGAATACTGGGCCCTTCTACATCAACCACTAATAGGAATATCCCCCACAGAATTTCATACTGGTTTATCTGATGGAGAAATATTCTGAACTGTGGTTCCCTCTTCCCAGATGCCTGTATTTTGTGTCAAGATAACAACAACAACTAGTACATTGACATAGGGCAGGATTTCTGTTCATTCACTTATACCCACTGAGATAAATTTCTGGTCATTATACTACCTCACCACTTGGTCTGCAAGACAGAGACTTAAATGAATTTCCCACTGAAGGTAGCTAAGTATGACACAGTTACATATCTGTGCCATGGTGATTATAAAATCATGACAGAAGCTCCAACATCATGGAAATCTTGCATTTCAGTTGCAAGCAACATAAGATACGCTTCCATTCTTAGGTACCTTCAAGCAACTCTTTATGAGATTTAGCGTCAGAAACTGTCTGGCAGATGGCATTCAGGTAGATACAAAATTGAGAAAATATTGGCAACTGCCTAACAACTTTTTGAAATCTTTTGTGAAACTGACTTACAGTGACAAAACGTATTATGCACAAAGAAACAGTTAAGCTCTTCGGACATATCGTGAATTGTAAGGCAATGGGTATTTTATATTTGATGCAGCTAAATGTATCTGCAGTTTGATGGCCCTCATAAGTAATAATTTGAATTGCCTATCAGAGGAAAGTCGTAGAGTTATTTACAAAGGAAAAGCTAGCCTGATAACCCAAAGTGTCACCATTTATGCAGAAATAAAGTGGATCAGGCAGCAAGAATAATAAAATGATACAAGCCACACACTTGAAATCTTATGCTCCAAGTTAAAAAAAAATACAAAACTCCTCTCTACCAACTATTTCTGTGACTCTGTACATCCACTGAAATAGAATCCAGATACATTGTGTACATGATCAGCCAAAAGGCTGCCTCTTAAAGGTCTTTATACCATTATACCTACCCAAAATGCCTCTGTGCTCTCAAATATTCTCACTCTCCTCCCTCAGTTTGATCATTTCCTATAAACAAAATTCCTTTATTTTGTGGAAGATCACTTATGTCTAGCATTCCTTTGCTGTTTCCCCAAGCCAACCATTCTGATATGGGATATTTTTCTGTATATGTTTTGTTTTTATAGGATAATGAATAATGCTGTTTTGGCCAATGGCTTATCAGAGTAAATCCAGGCTGAAGTATGAACAGAAACATATATAGAAACATATATATATATATATATATATATATATATATATATATATACTGAGTCAAAGAGATGCCATGTAGTTGTTGAAGGAGAAAGATGCCAGCCCTACATAAGCCAAAGCCTTGTGACAATACACAGATTAATAAAAATGGGTTTATTTTAGTTGCTAGAGCTAGCTAGAAATATGGCGAAACTATTGGCCAAACAGTGTTGTAATTAATATAGTTTCTGTGTGATTATTTGCGTCAAGGTGGCTGGGAAACAAGGGTGCAGTGTCTGCTTGGAACATTCCAAAAGGCATTCTAAGCTTTCTTTTCTGCAGTGGAGGTCACACTGTGTTCTAATTATTGTTATATTCCTTAAAGAAAAATAATTTCACAAATGTCTCACCAATAGCTTCTGCTCATTTTCAACATCTTCATGAAAACTTTTAACACTTTTCATTCATTTTATTATTTATACATATTCATGGACAATCTCCATTTCTTTCAAAATTTCAAATTATTGCTGCATTGAATAATTGTTTAAACTGGGAATCTGATGCTCTGGAATAACAGCCTGAGCCAACAGTCTTTGTTTTTACTTAACAATCTTTACTTAACAAAGTTAAGTTAACTTTGTACAACGAAACGTATCATACAAAGTCTTTTTCCCTCCTGAAATGCTTTACCTGTCCTGTATAAAAAAGGTATTCACAGTTCTATTAGAAAAAGAAAACTCAGGGAAAAGGTAAGTTAAATCACCTAATATTCCAACTCACGATGCTTTCATAAGAATTCTCCACAGATATCAAGGGGCATCGTTCCTGGAAGTGCCTGAACTAGCTGCTACAAGCATCAGTTCTAACAGTCTCATTACATCATCCTTATTGCTACCATAGTCATGTTTTGGAACCTGTATAGGTACTTTGAAGATGCCTTATGACACTGAAGTGACAAAATTACATAGTTGCTTCACTGTGATTGCTTTCACAGGTGATCAGTAGAATTTTCCAGAATTTGTAGAATTGTATTGTAATGAAGCCAACAATGAAAAAAACATAATACTTTATCTTCTGAACAAATATTTGGGATATTTATGGTTAAAAGCAATTCTATTATCTATTTTGCATTTTTGAACAGTGTTTCATAAATTGGGATTTTTCCCTTAATAATGCATCCCTTTCAGCTAAATTGACTTATCTCCCCCCAAAAATCCAATATTCTGTGCCTATGAATTTTATGAATTCAGTCTTTAAATGAACATCCCTTTTTTTGATAATACACCACAGAGAAATTTATTTCTTTTATTTTTTTTCCTTTTTTTGCATTTTTTTATTTATTAAAAATTTCCACTTCCTCCCATCTCCCTATTTCCCTCCCACTCCTCCTCCTCCTCCCCCTCCCACTCCCTCTCCAGTCCTAAGAGAAGTCAGGGTGCCCTGCCCTGTGGGAAGTCCAAGGCCCTTCCCCCTCCATCCAGGTCTAGGAAGGTGTGCATCCAAGCAGACTAGGCTCCCAAAAAGCCAGTACATGCAATAGAATCAAAACCTGGTATCATTATCATTGGCTTCTCAGTCTGCCCTCATTGTCAGCCACATTCAGAGTCTGGTTTGATCACATGCTTGTTCAGACCTGGTGCAGCTGGCCCATTTTAAGACCACTGAAATCCAAATCTTAGTATAAATGACTCATTTTTTAAAGAATTGTATACAACTAGGGGATTTGTTTTATATGTTTGGTTTTATTGAAGGAACAGGTCTTTAAAACAGGTAAATTAATCATCAAGGTCAAATTCTGTGGTGACTCTGGGCCATTTTCTGGAAATCCAAAGATGGATGTGGCCACGCCTACCCACCTGGTCAATATTTTATTCAAGTTTGCTTCAAATTTGTCTTTAAACTATGTGAGTGCTCTTATTCTTAATTAGTGAGTTTAATACTATTAGTCAGACAGTTCACTAAGATTTTTAATAAAACTGATAAAACCTTTTTATATTTAGTAACATCTCACTTTAACATTTCTTTTGCATTTTTGTCTCTTTATTGAATTCTATTTCATATCCTGTGTGACTGTTGCTTTCATTCATTTGTTTTTTGTTCTCTTAGAATAAATTTATTTCTTTGTTAAGCTCTTTGTATATATTTATAATCATTGCTTGAATAATTTGCCTGTAAATTTATGTTTATTTCATTGACAGTCATTATTATGATATTGATAATTTTTGAGAGAAACACATTTTCTTGGTTTTATCATGTTACCTTTTACTACTTCAGGAATTGTGCATCTGGTGGTTGTTGATTGAGAGGGTGTGTGCCAGACATCAGTTCTGGCAGGGTTCAGGTCCCAAAGAAGGGGCATGGAGTCGTCAAAGGGAAGGAGGAGACTGACAGATCTGAGTGCAGATCAGGATGGCTGTTTATTTATCGATAAAAGACTACACTTCTTATATTCTATAATTGCACAATAGTTTAGCCACAGGCAAGACTGAAAGCAGGCTCAATGCATTACAGCACTTTTCATAAGACAAAAGAAGTAAGTTCAGCAAGTGTCTAAATGACTATTGTACTCTAAGGTTCAGTAACTCCACCAAGTACCATCTTACATCAATGTAAGGACTATAAGTACCTCTTGGTGGAGAAAAAGAGAATGAGTCTCTTTAGCGAGAAGGAACTTCCATCAATCCCCTGAGAAAATGGAGCCCTTATCCAAATGTCTGACCTTGGGAAAAGGTCTTCCTCGGGTAGCATACACTCTACTACAATTTAAGAGCAGTTTTCATTACTTGAGAAGCATGACGCAGTGTAAACACTGAACTATTTCCTAATTGTGTTCCTTTGTGTCTTGACCTTACTGGCCTGTTCCAGACTCCTACTCTTCCAAAAGAGAAGGTCCCGATGTCTTAATCTTTTTCCATTATATCATAGTGTTCTTATTCCTCTGTAGTGATTAGTTGAACTTTTTCCCTTAATAGCCTGAGCTTCTGGATCAGAATTGTGAGCTTTTCATCCTTGGAGTCAGGTGTGTCCAGTTAGTAAATCTCTAACTTTCCTGTTCTTGGTGTAGTCGGGAGACAATGGGGATTTCTGTGTGCAGTGTCATTACACTACGCTGTTTCATGGTGGTGAAGTTTTTCTCCCAAGAATTATTTTGGTTAAAAAGGATGCCACTTTATGCATTTTCATCCTCCAAAGTCTGCACAGAATTTTCCACAAGAAAAGGTATAAAGGAATTTCCATTTTACATAGTAAGAATCATTTAAAATGAAAGTAAAAGGGTGCTGGAAAATTGTGACCTGCAAAGTTGAAAGACTGGAATTTTGTCAAGCAAAAATGGTTGCCTTTTGGTCCACACCAGGTATGTGTGTTGTTGTTGTTAAATTACCTTCTTATTTAAGTGTATATTTTTCTCCAACTTGTTTTTCCTTCAGTGGATTGTGATACCTCTTCCTACTCTAAAGCTCTAAAGCTCCTCTAAGCATTATCATTTGTGGTAATAAGATAAAATAAAGTAAAGAACTTATAGACTTAGAGATATGGTTAAATTAAGCCTGTGTATTCTCTGTGTGCAGATAAAAAAATATATTCCATAGTCCTGCATTGCCTTCTTACATAGCCTTGTTTTGGATCTCAGATCAGCAACACCCCACTGACTCACTAGCAGATTGAGCATGCCACTGATGTCCCATTATTATGTGCCCTTGTACTCACAGACACTTTCTTGAATCACCTGTGGATTGGCTATCACCTAAACCAACACATCCTTCTCTAAGTCACCAGCGAGCAAGTTCCAGTATCCACCACCGCAGAGCTTGAATCCACAAATCTGTGTCCTCTAGACTGGGTCACCACTAAGCTATTCCAAGTGCTTTATATTGAACAAATAAAAACTAAGCCTCAAAAATTGAACCAAATCTATAATATTTATGACAGTTTCTTACATACATACAAACAATTTCATTAGTAAAACATTTTAGTAAAGTTGTCACAAATTTAAAATTTATAATCATGAACTTTATTCTCCAAAACACTAAGAAGACATGATGAAATTTTCAACTTTTATTGAGAGTTAAAATAGATGTATAAATTTAAATTTTGCTAAAGATTGACAGTATTTTATAAGGAATATTTAATAGCAAGGCAAAATTAACTATAAGAACATTTAGTGTGATGTTGAATACATTATAGATTTTGTCACCTCAAAAGAATTTTCAAACACTAAGGGGGCTGTGAGCTCAAAATCAAGGTGGATAATGTAATGTCAGAATTTGCACCACTCACATAACATCACCCAGCTCAGCCTGTGTGGGCGCTGGGGCCGAATCCTGAGGGCAACCAGGCGGGCGGGAGTTCCTTTGTTTCAATAGCCTGCCTACAGCAAGCAAGGTAGGCGCTTTGTTTAAGAGCTACCCAACCAGCACTGAGATCTGATCTTGGCACCAGGAGAGCCATCATTGGGGTGAGTTTCTGACCCGTGGTAGCAGCCCGGAACACGGAACTCAGACGTTCCTCCTCCCCCCTATTCTTTCTGGGCTTCCTGCAGAACCTATACTCCCCGCACACTGCCTCTCCCTATCCCACCCAGCTTGCATCCAGAAACCTCTCCCCTTCTCCCTCCCTTCCCTCTTTGGGCACATAACATCACCCAGCTCAGCCTGTCTGGGCATTGGGGCCGAATCCTGAGGACAACTGGGCAGGTAAGAGTTCTTTGTTTCAATATACTGCCTGCAGCAAGCAACGTAGGAGCTTTGTTTATGAGCTACCCAACCAGCATGGAGATCTGATCTTGGCACTAGGAGAGACATCACTGGAGCACCAGGAGAGCCATCACTGGGAAGGAATATCAGTAGGCAAGGAGACCTGATCCTGTAAAAGAAGATCCATAGGGGAGCATTCGGAGGAAGAGATGGGCAGGAGCCAATGCAAGAATTCACCCAAGAATCTGAAAAACAACATGAAACCACCAGAACCCAGCGACCTCACAACAGGAGGACATGAACACCTTAATCAAGAAGAAGTAGAAAAAATTGACTTTATGAAAATGATTGACATCCTTAAACAGCATGTAAAAAATGCCCTTATAGAAATGGATGAGAAGTATAACGGAAAGTTTGAAGAATTGAATAAATCAGTGAATGATACCCTAGGAAACCAAGGAAACATAATCAAACAGATAATGGAAACAGTTCAAGACTTGAAAACTGAAATGGAGGCAAAGAAGAAAACACAAACAGAGGGCCGGCTGGACATGGAAAATCTAGGTAAATGAATAGAGACTACAGAAACAAGCATAAACAACAGAATACAAAAGATAGAAGAAAGAATCTCAGATTCTGAAGATACCATAGAGAAAATAAGGGCACTGATCAAAGAAAACAGCAAGTCCAACAAACTCTCATCACAAAACATTCAGGAAATATGGGACACAATAAAAAGACCAAACCTAAGAATAATAGGAGTAGAAGAAGGAGAAGAAGTGCAGCTCAATGGTCCAGAAAATATATTTAATAAAATTATAGAAGAAAACTTTCCCAACCTAAAGAAAGATATACCTATGAAGGTTCAAGAAGCATACAGAACACCGAATAGGCTGGATCAAAAAAAAAATCCCCTCACCATATAATAATCAAAACACAAAGCATACAGAATAAAGAAAGAATATTAAGAGCTGCAAAGGAAAAAGGCCAAGTTACTTATAAACGTAAACCTATCAGACTTACACCTGACTTCTCTATGGAAACCATGAAAGCCAGAAGGTCCTGGATAGATGCACTGCAAAAACTAAGAGACCATGGATGCAAGCCCAGACTACTATACCCAGCCAAACTTTCATTCACTATAAAGGGAGAAAACAAAATTTTCCATGATAAAAACAAATTTAAACAATACGTAGCCACAAATCCAGCCTTACAGAAAGTAATAGAAGGAAAATCACTAACAATGGAGTCCAACAATGACCACAATAACTCAGACATCTAGAGACCCTTCACCAGCACAACTCAAAGAAGGGAAACATACAAACTCTACTACTAAAAAAGTGACTGGAGTTAACAACCACTGGTCATTAATATCACTTAATGTCAATGGACTCAACTCACTTATAAAAAGGCACAGGCTAACAGATTGGATACGAAAACAGGACCCAACATTCTGCTGTTTACAAGAAACACACCTCAACCACAAAGACAGGCACCTACTCAGAGTAAAGGGCTGGGAAAAGGCTTATCAAGCAAATGGACCTAAGAAACAAGCAGGTGTGGCCATACTAATTTCTAACAAAGTTGACTTCAAACTTAAATCAATCAGAAGAAATGGAGAGGGACATTTTATACTCATAACAGGAACAATTCATCAGGATAAAGTCTCAATCCTGAATATCTATGCCCCTAATATAAAAGCACCCATGTATGTAAAAGAAACATTACTAAAACTCAAGGCAGCCATCAAACTGCACACACTATTAGTAGGAGACTTCAACACTCTTCTCTCACCAATGGACAGGTCAATCAGACAGAAACCTAACAGAGACATAAAAGAATTAATGGAGGTAATGAATCAAATGGACTTAACAGACATCTATAGAACATTCCACCCAAATAAGAAAGAATATACCTTCTTCTCTGCAGCTCATGGAACTTTCTCGAAAATTGACCACATACTCGGTAACAAAGCAAACTTCCAGAGTTACAAAAAAAAATATTAGTAACCACCTGTGTCTTATCAGATCACCATGGACTAAAGTTAGAATTCAATAACAATGCTACCCCCAGAAAGCCTACAAACTCATGGAAACTGAACAGTCAACTACTGAACCATACCTGGATTAAGGAAGAAATAAAGAAAGAAATTAAAGTCTTCCTTGAATTCAATGAAAATAAAGAAACAACCTACTCAAACTTATGGGACACTATGAAAGCATTCCTAAGAGAAAAGTTCATAGCACTAAGTGCCCACTTAAAGAAAACAGAGAAAGCACTCATTGGAGACTTAACAGCCCACCTGAAAGCTCTAGAAAAAAAAGAAGCAGACTCACCTAGGAGGAGTAGAAGAGTGAAAATAATCAAACTGAGGGCTGAAATCAACAAAATAGAAACACAGAAAACAATCCAAAGAATCAATGAAACAAAAAGCTGGTTCCTGGAGAAAATCAACAAGATTGAAAGACCCCTATCCAAACTAATAAAACGGCAGAGAGAGATTATGCAAATTAATAAGATCAGAAATGAAAAGGGGGACATAACGACAGACACAGAGGAAATTCAGAGAATCATTAGATCTTACTACAAAAGTCTGTATGCCACAAAACTGGAAAATGTAAAAGAAATGGACACTTTTTTAGATAAATACCATTTACCAAAGTTAAACCAGGACCAGGTGAACAAACTAAATAGACCTGTTAGTCGCGAAGAATTAGAAGCAGTTATCAAAAACCTCCCTACCAAAAAAAAGCCCAGGACCAGATGGTTTCAATGCGGAATTCTACCAGAACTTCCAAGAAGACCTAATACCTATACTTCTTAATGTTTTTCACAATATAGAAACAGAAGAGTCATTGCCAAATTCCTTTTATGAAGCTACAGTTACTCTAATACCAAAACCACACAAAGACTCAACCAAGAAAGAGAATTACAGGCCAATCTCACTCATGAACATCGATGCAAAAATCCTCAACAAAATACTGGCAAATCGAATCCAAGAACACATTAGAAAAATTATCCATTATGATCAAGTAGGCTTCATCCCAGAGATGCAGGGCTGGTTCAACATACAAAAATCTATCAATGTAATCCATCATATAAATAAACTGAAAGAAAAAAAACATATGATTGTTTCATTGGATGCTGAAAAAGCATTTGACAAAATTCAACATCCCTTTATGATAAAAGTCTTGGAGAGATTAGGGATATAAGGGTCATACCTAAATATAATAAAAGCTATTTACAGCAAGCCGACAGCTAACATCAAATTAAATGGACCTAAACTCAAAGCCATCCCACTAAAATCAGGAACACGACAAGGCTGTCCACTCTCTCCATACCTCTTCAATATAGTGCTGGAAGTTTTAGCAATAGCAATAAGACAACATAAGGGGATCAAGGGGATTCGAATTGGAAAGAAAGAAGTTAAACTTTCGTTATTTTCAGATGATATGATAGTGTACATAAGCGACCCCAAAAACTCCACCAAAGAACTCCTACAGCTGATAAACACCTTTAGTAATGTGGCAGGATACAAGATCAACTCCAAAAAATCAGTCACCCTCTTATACACAAAGGATATGGAAGCAGGGAGGGAAATCAGAGAAGCATCACCTTTCACAATAGCCACAAACAGCATAAAATATCTTGGGGTAACTCTAACCAAGGAAGTGAAAGATCTATTTGACAAGAACTTTAAGGCATTGAAGAAAGAAATTGAAGAGGATACCAGAAAATGGAAGGATCTCCCTTGCTCTTGGATTGGGAGGATCAACATAGTAAAAATGGCAATTCTACCAAAGGCAATTTATAGATTCAGTGCAATCCCCATCAAGGTCCCATCAAAATTCTTCACAGATCTTGAAAGATAATAATCAACTTTATATGGAAAAACAAAAAAAAACCCAGGATAGCCAAAACAATCTTATACAATAAAGGAACTTCTGGAGGCATTACCATCCCTGACTTCAAACTCTATTACAGAGCTACAGTAATGAAAACAGCGTGGTACTGGCATAAAAACAGAGAAATCGACCAATGGAATCATATAGAAGACCCAGTTTTTAACCCACAAACCTATGAACACCTCATTTTCGATAAAGGAGCTAAAAGTATACAATGGAAGAAAGAAAGCATCTTCAACAAATGGTGCTGGCACAACTGGCTGTCAACCTGTAGAAGAATGAAAATAGACCCATATCTATCACCATGCACAAAACTCAAGTCCAAATTGATTAAAGACCTCAATATCAATCTGAACACACTGAACCTGATAGAAGAGAAAGTGGAAAGTACCCTACAGCATATGGGCACAGGAGATCGCTTCCTATGTGTAACCCCAGCAGCACAGACATTAAGGGCAGCATTGAATAAATGGGACCTACGGAAACTGAGAAGCTTCTGTAAAGCAAAGGACACTGTCACTAAGACAAAAAGACAACCTACTGACTGGGAGAAGATCTTCACCAACCCCGCAACAGACAAAGGTCTGATCTCCAAAATATAAAAAGAACTCAGGAAACTAGACTTTAAAATGCTAAATAACCCAATTAAAAAATGGGGCACTTAACTGAAAAGAGAATTCTCAACAGAAGAAGTTCAAATGGCCAAAAGACACTTAAGGTCATGCTCAACCTTCTTAGCGATCAGGGAAATGCAAATCAAAACAACTTTGAGATATCATCTTACACCTGTCAGAATGGCTAAAATCAAAAACACCAATGATAGCCTTTGCTGGAGAGGTTGTGGAGGAAGGGGTACCCTCATCCATTGCTGGTAGGAATGCAAACTTGTGCAACCACTTTGGAAATCAGTGTGGCGGTTTCTCAGGTAATTCAGGATCAACCTACCCCTGGACCCAGCAATACCACTCTTGGGAATATACCCAAGAGATGCCCTATCATATGATAAAAGCATTTGTTCAACTATGTTCATAGCAGCATTATTTGTAAGAGCAAGACCCTGGAAACAACCTAGATGTCCTTCAATGGAAGAATGGATGAAGAAAGTGTGGAATATATACACATTAGAGCACTACTCTGCGGTAAAAATCAATGACTTCTCGAAATTTGCATGCAAATGGATGGAAATAGAAAACAGTATCCTGAGTGAGGTAACCCAGACCCAAAAAGATGAATATGGGATGTACTCACTCATAATTGGTTTCTAGTCATAAATAAAGGTCACTGAGTCTATAATTTGTGATCCTAGAGAAGCTAAATAAGAAGGTGAATCCAAAGAAAAACATATAGTTATCCTCCTGGCTATGGGAAGTAGACAAGATTGCAGGGCAAAAAATTGGGATCTTGGGGGTAGGGCGGGATGGGGGTAAGGGGAGATGGGGAGAGAAAAGGGAGAAGGGGAGGATGGAGGGAACTTGGGGAAACGGGATGATAGGGATAAAGGAAGGTTGGATATGGGAGCAGGGAAGCCCATATCTTAGTTAAGGGAGCCACCTTAGGGTTGGCACAAGTCTTGAACCTAGAGTGGCTCCCAGGTACCCAGGGCGATGTCCCCAGTTAGTTCCTTGGGCAGCTGAGGTTAGGGAACCTGAAATGACCCTATACTATAGCCATACTGATGAATATCTTGCATATCATCATCTGGCGATGAATGGAGATAGAGACAGAGACCCACACTGGAGCACCGGACTGAGCTCCCAAGGTCCCAATGAGGAGCAGAAGGAGGGAGAACATGAGCAAGGAAGTCAGGACCATGAGCGGTGCACCCATCCACTGAGACAGTGGGGCTGATCTATTGGGAGCTCACCACGGCCAGCTGGACTGGGAATGAAAAAGCATGGGATAAAACCGGACTCTCTGAACATGGCGGACAATGAGGGCTGATGAGAAGCCAAGGACAATGGCATGGGGTTTTGATCCTACTTCATGGTCTGGCTTTGTGGGAGCCTAGCCAGTTTGGATGTTCACCTTCCTAGACCTGGATGGAGGGGAGAGGACCTTGGACTTTCCACAGGGCAGGGAACCTTGACTGCTCTTTGCACTGGAGAGGGAGGGTGAGAGGAGTGAGGGGAGGGTGAGAGGGGCGGGAAGAGGGGGAGGGAAATGGGAGGCTGGGAGGAGGCAGAATTTTTTTTCAATAAAAAATAAACAAAAAAAAAGAATTTGCACCACTACTCCTATCATGGCTCTTGAGAGGATACACATTGTCCACCATTCCTTTTGAGTCTGGTAGTTGATGTGTTGATTGTTCTGCCCTTCTGAAATACTTGACTATAACTGTGTGTTGATATTTTGCTTGTGCTGTACCAAATAAAGCTTGCCTGAGAATCAGAGAATGGAGTGAGTCATTGGTTAGTTTTAGAGGCCAGGCACTTGTGGCGCACACTTTAATCTCAGTAATTGGGAGTCTCATGCCTTTAATTCCAACACTAGGGAGGGGGAGACAGGATGGGATACAGCTGGGCAAAGAGAGGAATATAGGGTGGGAGGAGACAGAAGGTTAAGGCAGTAAGTTGAGGACTTGTAGAGAAAGGATATCCTTTTTGGTCTGAGAATTTTGTAGCAGTCAAATGTTCTAGTGATTGGCTGCTCTGTTTCTCTCATCTTTCAGCTTTCACCCTATAATATCTGATTATGAGATTTTATTATTAAAACCAATTAGAATTCTCACTACATATAATACCTGAGATACTTGGCTTAAAAAGTTGTAAGTTTACATTGGCTGCATTGAAGGTTTCAGCCATGCATCCATGGTCCCATTGATATTAGGTGTGGGATGAGGCTGTGAATCAGAGCTGGATATATGCAGAGGAAGTTCTTTTTATGACTGGGAAAGGAAGAGAGCAGAAAAGAATTTCAATATCCCCTTCAAAGACAGGATCTAAAACACCCTTAAAAAGTGCAACATCTTAATAGCTGCACCTCTTCTCACTAGCACCAAGCTGAGGACTAAGCTATTCAGACCCCAAATCCAGCATCTTCTGAAATTGGTGGTCTCCCTCCCCCATACAATAGTCATCTTTTCATCTAAAGGAAGATACACCTAAATGGCATGCCCAATGTATGCTAGAAAATAGTTGTTTTCTGTGTTCAGCTTTAATGGACTCTTCTTTATTTTCAAGTTTATTAGTTGGAGAATCTTGTAAATACAGACAGAGTCCAGATTCAGAAGTAAAGTATGGCTCAATTTCAACTGTAAAGTTTACTTACAATCTTAAAATATACACTTTATGCAGCTACAGCAAGGAGATTAGTTAAAAACTTCTTTGTTCTTTACTGTGTAGATTAAGATGCAATATTGTGCCATGTTGTTTTAATTTGATTTACCTAAATTAGCTATTGAAGTAGCAGAGTATACTAAGGAAAAATCTATAATACTTTCTGCAAAATCTGAATAGAGGCTCATATTTCAGTTTTAAACTTTATTTAATGAAATAATATATACTAAATTTGATTATATACAACAATCTGCTAAAGCTGCTAAGAGCACATTTAAATTGCTCAGTGACTACCAATGTGTCTTGATTTATTTCCAATGTAATTTAAAAATACACACAAAGTTGTCAAAAAACATTAAAACATAGACTAATGAGGTGCGAATGCAAACTTATTTCAATAAAAAGTTAAGCAATTGAAAAAGAATGAAAGGCTCCTTTCATGATGTGAATATTTAAAACTTTTGAAACTATTTTATAAGGAAATATGAAAACAATCTACTTGACACTTCTTTTACAAAACAAAAAAATACATATCAGTGAGATGATTCTTAAACTTAAGCAAAAATATTATATAGAAAGAGAACATAAGAGTGCCTGAAATTTAAGCAGTGAAAATGAATGATGCACAATTAACACTGAATTACAATGCTGACTGGCAGAGTGTATGCCCAGCGTAACTTTTCAGAATTTCCCAGGGAAATCCTATGCTTGAAGAATGAAGAGAGAAGCAGCACTCTGTTATTAGTTGGAACTTTAGTATCAGGTACTCAAATAGAACTCTGAGAGCTCATCAGCCCTGAAAACTCATATATTCTATTATCTCAACATTCTATTCAATTTTAGGAACAACAAAATGAGACATCTTCATGATGACCTATTGTGGAATTTATATTTTGGGGCAAAACATATGGATCTGACTCATCTCACAAAAAGTTTTCAATCATTCAAACTCTCCTAACTGCTGCCGAGTTGGAAGGAGTTGCAGTTAGCAGAGAAGGAAATTGTGGTTAAGAGTTCCACAGAGTCAAAAATTAATGAAGACAAATTTCCTTTCACTAGGCTTGGGAGTGACCTAACCATTGAAGCTATGTGAAGAGTTAAAGGAGAGTGGGGCAAGAAAAAGTCATCGGTGTATACCACGGTGAAAACTTTCCACCCTTGGAGATGTGTTTATGGCTTTTGACTATTTTCTAACTGGGTCAAGAATAATCTATTATTCTAGCAATTGAGACAGTGTGAATGAATTTTACAAACATTTTAGCTAAACAGAGTAAGGAGAGTGTACAAAGGGAACAGATACTGAGTTGGTTAAAAATAATGCATGACAAGGGGAAAAGGTTAATGGCAAACTTGTATTCCCAATGTAAGCTCAATTGGGATTTTAACAGGAAGCCTGAGTTAGTTACCAGTCCTATTATCCTTCATGAAGATTTAACCAAAGTGTCTTCATTTTGAAGCATGCAACAGCAGGTTTTGAGGATGTTTATTTTGTTATTTAAGATATCTTCTGCTTCCCATTGTGGGAAATGACTTTGAAAAGAGTCTGAGATAAGTTTCTGTTGCATGATATGGAATGGAAAAAACTAGTTTTGGTCAGAAAATCATGCCTAACATTGAAAATGATTGTAACTAGAGATTTTTTTCAAAGTATTTAATATGTATTTATAATTTTCAGAAATTTTGAATATTCTGACTGAGGAAAAACATTGCCCAATAATATTAATCATCATTATTTTATGTCAGCTTGATGGAAGCCTAGACATACTAAGGGAGAAGAATCCTCAATTGAAGACTTTATGCTATCATATTCACCTGTGGGCATGTCTGTGCTGGGCATTCTCTTGATTTTTAACTGATGTAGGAGGGTCTAGATCATTATGGTCAATATATGCTTTGGCCAATTGGGCCAGAGTTATATAAGAAAAGTAGCTTAGAAAACCTGTGAATCAAGCCAGTAAGCAACGTTCCTCCAAGGTCTTTCTACTTCACCTCTTGCCTCCATGTGTCTGCCTTGAGTTCCTATTGTAGTTTACCATAACTTGTCAAACGAACAATCCTGATTATTTCTCTAAGTTCATATTTGTCAGAGTGTTGTCACAGCAATAAAGAAGCAAACATATTAAATTAACACAAAAATGAAGTAGAGACTTTTTTTTAATGACAGAATGACCATGGCATAATAAGGTATATAACATTTCCAAAATAGCACGTGAACCATGCTTTTATTACTTTCTGGCATATTTTTTTCTATGCATGCGTACCTCCAAGTATGTTGTGGTTTAACCTAGTAATCATTCTGGATAGTGAGTCTTATTTACTTAATCTCGGCAATTAATGAGAGTCACCTGACTCAGATCAAACTACATACTAAACTAATTAGACATTGGTAATAAAATAGGACTTGACAAATTCTTAAATGACCCTCCACTGCCAGAATGATATCTGAAACCTTAAAATTCCTGGTAGGAATTTTGCAACAAAAATCTACAATTCTAAGTGATATAAGCTGAGTTGTTACCATTCCATGAGTACCAACAGCATTGACATCTCTGTGTATACATCAAATAACATTTCTTACTTCATTTATTAGAGTATTACCAAAGGCTGTTCCTTCATTCATACAAACTGTGGACAATGACACATTCTTCTAACAAATATCAAATTTTTTTGATGCTACAGGAAACATAGGCTACGCTCAATGTCCATTTAGAAAATATGTATGAAAAGTCTGATTCTTAACAGGGAGAAGAATATGGGCAGTGTTCACTGGAACTCAAACATCCTGAAGTACAGGTAGCCCCTGAGTTATTATAAAATCTCTAGTCGTCTGGTTTTATAAATTCATGTAAGAATTCAAACAGTACATTTTGCAGCAGAAACCAATTCTGCATTACCCATCATTAGCTTCTTAGAGTACATGATTATGATGTAGCTATTCATTCTTCACCCTTGGAAAGATCTACAGACATCATGGGGCAGTACATGTTACTAGACATGCTGAAGAAGAACAAATAACTCTGCAAAGAGAGTACTTAACATTTATGTTAAAAATCTATCAGGGAAAAAAGTGCATTTTAACTAATTTTAAAAGAAATTGTTTAGGTAAACAGAAAAAGAGAGGTTGATATGGAAAGTGTAATAGGAGTCTGAGAACATATCATATGCATGGGCATTTAATTCTACCATGCACTCTTTGCAAAGTGCTGTGTTATTGTTTAATTTCAATAGACTATGATCCAGACTGGCCTCAAACTCAGAGATCTGCCTGCCTCTGCCCTCCCAAGTGCTGGGAAAAGAGGGCAAATGGCTGTGTTCCTTTTGCATCTTGGATTACTAATTGTTGGCTTTTCTTCCAAGGAATATCACCAGGATTGACACTTGATAATGATTCCTCGAATAGAGGTTCAAACTTCATGCATAGCTCAGCATTATAACTACAGAAGAAGCATGACAATCTGTGGGGACTATATGCTCTTAGCTCAAGCTGTGGGGCAGGAGGGTTAGTGGTTGTGCACACTAAGAAACCCATTTGTGAGCTTTCCTTCCAAGAGATATCAGCAGGCAGGATAGGAATATCACCAGGAGAGACATGTGACAAATAATTCTGTGAATAGATATCAGAACTCCATACACAGCTCCACATCTCAACTACACAAGAGGCAAGACAACCTGTGGAGGCCATATGTTCTAAACTCTGGTTCCTGGTGAGAACACCCACATTCTCTCTGCTGCCACACTTTCAGGTAGTCATGAAGTAAAATTAAATACAGTAAAGCCTACACTAATTTATTACTGGGTAAGGTACTCCTGGTTGAGGTCAAAATATTGACAAACTGCAGGGTTAGCCCTATGGAAACTTTTAATACCTTCCGCCCTAAAGAGCCCCAGTTTCTTTTCACTCTCGCCACACTTTGCAAGTATGCAGAGGGATGTTGGATATAAGATTCCTCCCTGGCAATTATTCCCTGTGGCCTTTCCAATTGTGGACTTAGAACATTAAAGGCATTAGAACCATGCCCATGATTGGATAATAGTAATTTTGCTCTGTGAGGGGGAAAAAACTAACACAGAATGCATTACATTTTGAGAACAGATGAGAATTAAATATTTTCAGATGGCATTTAAGGAAACTGAAGTGGGGTGACTTAGGTCTTATTACACCAACCAGACCAGAGCACAGAAGTGTAATCTCGGAGGCATTTACTGAAACTCTGCTGCAAATATAGGGTTGTGATGACCTTTGTCTCGTTTCACTTTTGCATCTATCATACTTTTAGTTCAAATGAATTTGTGGTCTTTTCACCCACCCTTAGAATGTGAACATGTTAACGGTTTACTAATAGTATACTTCATTTTTCTAATACTCTTAAAAATATTAGCAGCTAGAAACATTTGTTTTTTGAAGTTCATACATGCAACATGATGTATTCATGTTTTTGTTCATTTGTTGTTTGTTTGTTTATTTGGGGTTCTTTTTTACTTTATCTTTTTGCTCAAACATGACTGTCTTTAAAAATCATTAAGCCCTTTTCTTTTTAGTGTGGAAAGTACTTCAATTGATTTATAAAATAAAAGGACTTAAATTGTTCCTGTTTAAAACATGTGTTTTAAAACAGTGATTCTAAGTCTTCCTAATGCTGTAACCCTTTAATACGATTCCTCCTGTTTAAGAAGCACCATACATAAAATTATTTTCATTGTTACTTCATAACTACTTTTGCTACTGTTATAAATAATAATGCAAATATCTGTGTTTTTCAACTGTCTTAGGCAATTCCTGTGAAAGGGTCATTTGACCTCAAAGTGATTTCACCCACAAGTTGAAAAACACTGTTCTAAACTGAATCTCTGAGCCTCTTGTCCTTCCTCTGTTACACTGGAATCGCAAGCTAGGATCACCAAACCCAATAATATTTTGGAATTTTAGATAGAAATAAATTACAAAAGTAATATCAAAATCTAATTAAATATCAGTAATATACAAATCTTAAGATGCACTGGTCGTTTTAGTAGACGTTTTATTGTAGCTCAATATAGCCCTGGGTTTTTTGGCTTTTTTTTTTTTTTTTTAGAATTGAGAGCTAGTTTAAATTTGGCCACAAGATGGAGCTATGACAAAGCAGTTTCATAGTAAAACAGTATGCCAAACTATTTGTGTTCGTTTTTCACAGTAAATCTTCCAACTTTGAAATTACAGCTAGTGAGTGACTTCCTCAACTTTTTTTTTTAATTTTAAAGTCTTTTTGAGCTTGCAGTGGGGACTGGGCAGGGCTTTTCTGTCCCTGTAACAACTGCTCATTTACTAGCATTCAAAGCAGATTAAAACTGATTAGTCTTTGAGAATAAAAAAAAAAAATCTTTCAGAAATAATGTGATGGTTTATGTGTCACTTATCATCTGTTCATTTATTTATTAATTTTTACGTATTTCTTTATTGTTATTGTTGTTATTTAACAGCAGAAAACATTCTACTTTCCTTTACCCAGAGGGTCATTAAAGTAGCTGTTAGACAACAAACATTTGAGAACAACTGAGAAGTAACAAGCCGCAAAGATGAATTCACTAATTTGGCCACGGCCTTTTCCTTGCTCACCATCTGCTGTTTTGTTGGAAGTCTGTCTCATTTACAAGGGAAGTAAACAATTCAATATCTCCACCAAGATAAACAGAAGCGGAGAGATTCTTTTACAAGTTTTGCTCTCAGGATTTTGGCAGTCTTCACATGGCTTGGCTGCCTTATGTCAGGAGGGCAGGGCTACTGAGCTGGGACTGTTCGTGAGGCTCAGTAAAACTCAAGATTGCAATGCATCATATGAGCACAGTATCTGATGGTTCTGCACAGTCTGCCAATCAGACGATAATAGTTTCAGTCATTTTTTTAGGCAGAAAATAAGTTAAATTAAAATTTTCAGTGGCTGGTGGCTCAACAGTAAGCAATGAGGTTCTTTATACTCTTTAAAGATGATTATAGTAGAAAAAAAGTTTTGAGTGGTTAGGCAAAGTAAATTCTCCCCTAATTATTAAACAGTGACTAAGGAAATGCTTTTGTTAATAAAGTTCTTCGTGTGATAGCATGAGAACCCGAGATGGATCTCCAGTACACACCTAAAAGCCAGATATGGTGATGTACATCTGTAATCCCTGAGACTTGACCAAGGAGGTAACTCCATCTCAAAGTATGATTCTCCCATGGACTCCAGGCTGCATCAGGAATTTTTCTGATGACAATTAACTAAGTACTCAGTGTACAGAAAAGTTAAAAACATCTAAGCCATGGAACACTACAAAATTCATATGGCCTCTTCATAGAGATCAGCGATGTTTTCTCAAAAATAAAGATCAAGGTAAGGGTTTAGGGAGAAGGACTGAGGTCAGTATTACTGCCTCTTGTGAGAGTTGGACTTGACCTGACACTAAGATAACACAGAAATTACATAGGGTGTTTGAAAATACAAGTGATATCTCTCCCAAGGATGGACTTTATTGACTGAGAAAAATACACTCAGGATCTAGGGGAGAAACATCTCTCGGATAAGCAAACATAATACCCTGGAGAATTCTAGTGAAGCTTGACTCTACAGATAGCGAATGATCACCAGGAAATAAATTTCATTCCTCCCAACATTCCAGGTGGAAAAACAGGCCAACATCTCATTCCTTTGAAGAAAGAAGCATGTTTGTTTAACTTTCATGGCTTCACTAGTGCTAATCTGTATGCACAAGGACTCTCTATATTCACCAAATTTCAAGTGTGTAGAGACAATTTAGTTACTCTACTATGCTATTATATCTCTAGCTTGGTTCACATTGCAATTCAAAATTTGTAACCTCAATGTGCAGGTGGTCGGTGCATGCCTTTGTTTGGTTGTATCAATTTGACACAAACTAAAGATACATGGAAAAAGGAAGCTCATGGAGAAAATGCTTTCATCAGAATGGCCTGTAGGCAAGTGTATGGAGCCTGTCTTGGTTAATGATTGATGAGGCAAAGCCAAGACCACCTTGGATAATACCATCACCGAGAAGGTGTTCCTAGGTTGGAAAGCAGGCTGAGAGCGCACTGGATAAAAACAGTAAGAAACACTTCTCCAAGGCCTCTACGTCAGCTCCTGCTTCCAGATTTCTGGCCTGTTTTGAGTTTCTGCTCTGACTTTCATTAATAATTAACAGTGATGTTGAAGCATAAGGCAAATATATTCCTTGTTCTCCAGGCTGCTTTTTGTTATATGGTCTTTACCACAGTAATAAAATCTTAACTAAGACACTTAAAGAGTAACATGTAATTCCTCCTCTATGGAAACTGCAGGTGGAGAATTTTTTCATAGTATCAAACTACTTATCTTTCTGTACCTGGTTTAGCCCATAAGATTGTATTAATTTTTATTAACATATCAATTGTATATGATAATGGGTTTCATTATGATATTTTATATGTGTATATATTGCATTTAGATCATATTCACCATTCTATCCTCTCTTGCATCTAACGTCTCTTGTTAATCCCCGTTCTCTTTCCAACTAGCCCCCTTCTCTATACGTGCCCCTTAACTTCATTGTGTTGGTATGCTTCATTTAAATTTATCCATTTATCCATTGATGGACATCTAAGTTACTTCAATATCCTGGCAACTGTCAATACTGTTTCTATGAACATGGAGGCTACCTTTTGGGATAATGATTGTAATTGCTGTGGGTATATAGCAGAAAATGATATTACTGGATCATATGGTAGGTCGATCTTTTTTCATCAAATGTATTTTATTATTTCTTTTATTTTTAAAATTAGAATATAATTCCATCACTTTCTACTTCCCTTTCCCCTCTAAATCCTTCTATATACCTCTTTTTGCTCCCTCAGATCATGATTTCTTTTTTATATTTACTATGCGCAAAATATATATACTTATAAATTATATGTAGCTGTAGCTTCCTCAGTTTGTATAGTCTTTGCATGTATATTTTCAGGGATGGCCGTTTGGTTTTAGATAATTAAGGGGTGTGCTTCAGTGGGGAAAAATACATCTCACTCACTCAGCATTTCTTAATTGCCTGTAATTCTTTAAGTAGAGTAAAGGCTCGTGGCATTTTGGCTGTGTCAATTAATAGAAACACCAGCAGCCCGTGGAGGTTCTCATGCCTTAATTCTCATCAACTATCTCGTGGTTTTTTAGTAATTGTCACATTACCAAATGTGATATGATAGTCTTATATTTTTTTACTTGTAAGTCTCTGACAGTTAGTGATATCAAGTATCTGTTCCTGTACTTATTAGTGATTTAAAAACCTTCTTTTTCTGATAGTTTACAAATTTTATTAGAATTTTGTGCTTTGCTCTGTTTTATTGTTCTTGAGTGGTTTATGTTGGATACTTTTTTCTGTATGTATAGTGTGCCAGTATGTGCATCTGTTTGTGTGAGTGTGAGTGCCCATATGTGACCATATGTGAAGGCCAGCAGTCAATCTCAAATGTTGTTGCTTAGGAGCAGTCTCTAGGTGGAGTTTTCCTGTGTTCTGGCCACTCCCAATTAATCACTCAGAAACTTAATATTAGTTGCAAATGCTCATCCAATACCTCAGGCTTGTTGATATCTAACTCTTATATTTTATATTAATTCATATTTATTTTCTAAGATTTGCCATGTGGTTGGGTACCTTTTCTCACTAAGGGTACGCCATCTTGCTTCTCTCTGTTTCTGCTCATGCCTCTTCTAATTTCACCCTTCTTCCTCCCAGCATTCTCCGCTTGGCTTTATCACCTAAACTTATCCAGTTCAAATCGGCCAGTCAACTTGCTTATTATGCCAATCATAGCGACATATTCATACAGTACAAAGGAATATTCCACAGCTTTCCACCTTGTTGTTGAAACCCGGTCTCTCAGAAGGATTTGGAGATTGCTAATTGGGACAGTGAGGCCCACGAACACCCATCTCTCCCCTTCCTCATTGATGAAATTGAAAGTGTGTGATTCCATATCCAGTGTTTTCTGTGAGTACTGGAGACCAACACAGATGTTTTTGTATGGAAAGCCATTTCCCCAACCACTGTTTTTGCTACTAATCCTTTAGAAGTTAATGTAGTCACTAAATACTTTCTTCCTTACTGAGGACTGTCATCACATTGACTTTAATATAATCTGCCTTGCTATTTTGGCTGTTAATTATCTTTAGTTTGGGTGTCATAAAAATTTTTCACTCACATTGTTTTGAATTTTTCTTGTTTTTTAATATTTTAATGATTTCAAACTTCACCTTTAAATTGAGTATATTTTGAAGGGTTTTGGGGGAGTGATGCAGGATAAGGATTCAATCATTTTAATCCTTTGTGCATGTCCAGTGTCTATGCTATATTAGGAGAAGTTTGTACATTATTTTTGTGTTCAAGATAACTTTCTTGAAAATGACTTGATGTGAAACCCCTTGGTTTCTTCTGGAATTTTCATGTTGTTCCATGGTTCTTGTGCTGTTCTGTTTTCATTACCACAACTCTGTAATACAATTTAAAATCAAGAAGTGTGGTTTCTCCAGGTTTATTCCTCTTGTTCAAAAAATTTTGTAGTTCTTCAGGACATTTGTTGACAGGATATGAATTATAAGACTAGATTCTCTGTGATTGTTATGTTAGCCATTAGAAGTCAATGTGGAATGTTCAGACTCTAAAGATGACTTTGGGTACTGAAATCACCTATTGTTGAATGTTGTCTACATTTTCATGTATTTGTGACATCCTCCCATTGATATTTTTTGGTGTTCATTATATAAATTCTTTACTTCTCTCATTGAGTAAATTCATTCAATTGTATTCAGAATGCTAGAAAAAATAGAAAAGTTTTCTCAGACTTACATTTAGATAGTTTGTCACTTAATATAAAACACAATATTTATGTGTAGATTTTGTACTCCAAATTCACAGACCTCTCTATTACATTTTTTGTGATGACATGTGTTTTGTTTATTGTAAGCGCTTGTCATAAGACAGAGACAGTTTTACTTTTACATATCCATTCTGTATAGCTTTAATTTCTTTCTCTTACTTAACTCTATTGAGTTACAGAACATGATGAAGGTGGGGATTGTTATCTTGTTTCTAGTCTCAGGGAAGAAACTTACAGCTTTTTCACAATTGAATGTGTTGTTTTATCTGCCTAGAGATGTGTGACCCCATTGAACTAAAGTACATGTTGATATTCTTAACTTATTGGCTTAATTGACAATTGTTTCAGTGACTTTCATATAGTTAATCCCATGACAAGTTTATAGATGTTTTTCCCTCTTCAGTAAATACCCCTTTAGGGCTGTAAGTCCTTCTTGTCTTCATACTTGCTAACCTTTTCTCCTTTCATATTTTATACCCCTCATTAAATTAGAATCAACTGAAAACTTTATTTAAAACCTTAAATATATAAAATATATACCCTCAGTTAGATTAAATTTTGTTACCTTAGGTCATCATCAAATAGCATTGGACTTTCTTTAGGGTTTAGGCTGATTAGGCTCCTAAGAGTTGATATATATATTTTCTAGCCAAATGCCATTATTGAGAGTACAAATTAGAATCACCTTGCTTTGACAATGTTTTGAAAACTATTGAAAGGTTCAGAAACTTGGACACTGAATTTATATAAATAGCAAACTTATCCTCTGCCTGAGAACTGAGACCCTGAAAGAGCTTTAAGGGAACATGCCTTAGTTATGTGGCAACACAGGCTTCCTGATGTTGAAGCCCAAAATCAAAGCCCTGGACAGCTGATTATAGACTTCCTTGAACATCCAGAAGCCTTCCCTGGCAGAACAAAGCCTGTATTATTAATGGTAAGCCACAAAGGCTCACTAGGGCACGCAGCGGCCTCACAATTATAGATTTCAAACCAAGGAGAAAAGGAGTAAGCTTCAAATTGAAACGTTTTCTTCATTGCCATTCTCAAATTCATCCTCTGAGAAGCTTAAAATATTTTTATGGCTGTCTTCATTTCTGTTGAGGCATCCGGAGTAAAAACTGGGTGTTACAATTCATGTGAAATATCTAGCTGTAACCAGAGTTGCAGTCATACGGACTTGAGAAGAACTGATCATAGCATTAACTATAACATCAGGCAGATAAATGGTCTTAAGTACATATTATATAACATTTTAGCCAGGAGTCATGAAGTGGAATGAATGACTATAGATTTGAAATTGAAACAGAATAACTTAATAATTAATAATATTTAAATGCTTTTGATAATATGTAAGTGATTGGATATTATGCAGCTACGAAACACTTTAAAGATCCTTTTGGAAAAGTCTCATTTAACTACTAAGTTCAAAACTCAAGATACGAAATAACATACAATAAAAACTAATATATGTAAATGTATATTATTTAATTATGCTATATAATATTTTATGTGTATTTGATATCTACTTAAATATATATATAGTGTTATAACATGTCTTATATAATTAAGATAATACTAAATAAAAACAAATTAATAGCAATATTTTGTGATAGAATTTTGAGCAAAAATGCTCTTCTATTATATATATTTATTGAATATTACAAAATCTCCTCAACCTTACATTGATTATCTAATAACAACATACCTTGCTGATATGTATCATATGTAGCCATATTATTCATGTGCAAGTAGTGCTGGCAATAAGCCTTGTGTTGAAGAATGTTCCTTTTAAATCAGCCTGTGATGATGGATATTAGATTCAATGATATTGGATAAATTATTCTCACAGATCAATTAAATGTCTGAATCTCACTTTATATTTAACTCTAAAAACTAGAATTGTATGTACAATTGAAGAACTTTTTATTAGCCTTAAGCTTTTATACTCCTATTAAAATCAAAGTATTCCCACTCAGTTTCAGCTAATTCTTTTGTCCTTTTGAATATAAAATCTGACTCTGAAAAATTTTAAGAATTTTTTACACTGAAAATGACTACTTACATTTTATAAATCATTTTTATAAGTAAAGAGCATAAAAAAGGAGATTCTGGATTGGTTGCTTGCATCTTCTACCTGTAAGGATGCAAGATGACAAGTCAGTACAGAAGAGCTGCAGATACCTTCAATGAGGGATGCATCGTTGGCCAGATTAGTGAAGGAGAATTGATGTGATTAAGGTTGGGAATCATTCAAATGGAAAATTCATATATGTATTACTTTATCATGAAGTTATTTGAATTGCCTTGAAAATGAGAGTCAGGCTAAGAAAGAGATAAAGACTGTTATGACAGAACTGTAGCACTTCGGAAGGACTCTAAGGAAAAGCAGGATGCAAAACAAGCCAGTAAACAGCAACAGTGTGTGACTCTCATTTATCATCTAAGACTGAAGAGTTATGAGCATATGACAATCTAAAATTAAAATCTGGAAAGTATAATATTGTTTTCAGTAAAATCACTTTCTTACACTCCTTTTATCTCCTATGGACCTAATTCTTCTAGGATGGGTAGGCACTCAAGCAAAGCATATATCGCCCAGTCAGGGACATGACAAAATGAAAGATGAGTTTGCAGGAGTATGTGTGTTGCCTTTGCTATGTGTGTTCATTCATTCATTTCAAGTTCACTGTTTGAGGGAAGAGCATCTGTGGGGCAAATCCCTGTGTGTCCATTCTTCCTTGCACAATATGGAATGGTATGCCTTCTTGTGAAAGTAATTTGTACTGTATTATGGGTGATAACATGAAATGCAAATAAAGAAAATCTGTCTGAAAGTGGAATGCCCCTGGATTCTCAAGGGACAGTGGGCAATTAGTTTAATTTACTTAACATTAGCAGTATATACAATTTTGGTGGCTCTCAGAGTGCAGTTCAAAAGGTTGCTGAGATGATTTTCTTCTCCCTTTCTTTTGATATGAAAGAGAAATAAAGAGGATCCTGAGATGTCTTGGACAGAATTGTAATCTGAGAATGCAAAATTCAAAGCTAGTAGGGTTGCAGTAAGGTTTTAGTGCATATCCTTTCCCAGTAATGGTCTTTCTGGTGTTTAATAGTAGAATCTCTAACATCTAGTTTGCTGGGTTGCAACTTGGACTGAATTCAGTGATGTCCGAGAATTAATAGACTAGAACTCATGAACTGCCCAGACAACCTGGACAGAATAATTAATTAAATCTGTGTTGTTTCATAATTAATTCCTGACAAAAAACAATACACTTAAGACAGGAGCGGTAGATTAATGAATAAGAGCAATTACTCCACAAGTATGAGGAACTGGGTTCTAGTCCCTGACTCTAATATAAGAGGCTGGGCAAGAACACATGTTCTGGTAAGACTTGTCTTTGGAGAATAAAAAAAGAAACGGCTCCCTGGAGCTCAAGCCAGCCTAGGTGAAATAGTGAGGTTTATGTTCAGTGGTGCAGCCTGTGTCTAGGAACTAGGTGAAGAGTGATAAAGACATGTGGCATTTTGTTCCAGCCTTTATGTACATACATGGGTGCACATAGCTGAACATACACAAATAACGATGTGTATGCAACACAAACTCCGCTATCCACCGATACACACATTCACAGGCACATGCACGCAAACACAAACCCCATATACTTTTATAACATTGTGGCTGCCACACGTTGATACTTCTGTATTGCTTTCATCTTACCTAATTTGTTTCAAATACTCATTTTCATAATTCATCCCTAGATATTTATTTATAACTTCCACAAATTGCATAACATTTTTCATTTCTCTGAGGCATTTAACTGTGCTATTAACTAGGCACATTTATTGCAATCTGAAGATTCAGTGGTCTGTAGTGAAGAAAATTTAATAGATTTCTGAATTAGTGTCACCTTAATATCATTTAGCATTTAACTTTTCTGATAAAATATTTTCCTGGTGTGGAATCTTTGTGTTTGAGTTATTTATCAGTACAGAACAAGGCAATAGCAATTTCCTTGTGAATGATAAAATGCATATTTCTCTCACTTTGTCATCTTAGCATTAGCTGTTAAGGATTTTAGCTAGCTTACAGACTGCATCTGATGCTTCAAATAAAACTGAAAACCCATGTTTATTACTTAATTTGTGATGTTACCTATTCTAAAATGATTAATTCTTACTTCTCATGAAATGATCCTTTGTTGGAAGGGTCTAGAATAGATAACTTTCACCATGTATTTTAATGCAAATGATCATCATAGGATCTTTTAGAAAGAACAATGGGCCAGGAACAAGCATATGCAAATTTAAATAATTCTTATGTACTTGATTTTTTTATAGGATTTTTCTGGAATGTTAGGCTTCCTTTATGAATCTGGTGCTTTTTGTTGTTGTTTGTTTCTGTTCAAGTTAAAAGACTTGAGAATTCATAGAGTAGAATAATGATTTGAAAGAAAACACAATATAACTTATAATACCTGGAAACTAAGGGGTCTGTCTCTTTCCTTTAAGGACCCCTACTGTGTTATATATGTGGTTTCTTTTTCTTCTAACATTCTCTGGCTTCAGGGCCTCACCACAGGTAGCTATGGCTGTGAACCTATAACCCTTAATAATTTTCTTTTGAAGACAAAATCTATCAATTAATTATAATAGCACTCTGAGTGAAGTTTAAATTTTGTGATTTCAAAAACAAGATTTCTGGAACCCATGTAAAAGACAAAGCAAAAGCAACAACCATAACAAAAACAAAACATACAGCTAAATTTAGGAAATATGAAACTTCAATGCTTAGTAATGAATTAATCTTCTGATTTCCATCAGTGGACTTAATATTTTATACTTAAAATAGAAAAGTATATGTTACTTATTATTTTTCTTCTTGTGTTTAACGTGTGTAGTGAAGAAATATTTTGACATTGGTGAAGGAATCCTTTTTTTTTTCAGAGTTTTCTGAGTGAAAATAAATAAGCCCTTGCTATATACCTGTATCATTATATACTACTGATGATGGGACTGACAAAGAACATTGATTATATTATGAACAAAACAAGCAGCCTTGATATATCTGCTCATTAATAATGTGCCAATAGTCCTATGGACAGCACTGTGCACAGAATGGCAGCTGTTAAAACTGGAAAAGCTGCTGCTTCCCTCAAGTTCATCTGATGAAAGTCCTAATTCAGTAAATGAAGCTGTTAAGGACCTTAGGAGATAATTAGAACCCAGTAAGATCAAAGATTAGAAAACTCATAACGATATTAGTATTCTTCCAAAAAGGAGCCATATTGATGCCCCTGGTCTGAGTTAAAACTAAAGGCTATATGGATATCCTTGGATTGAGCCACCACCTAAGGCCATGCTGAAAATCATAGGCTGTCCTGCCACTAGAGACCATGCAGAAGTCCATGGCATATGCTGCCAGAGACCATGTAGATATCCATGGTCCATGCTGTTGCCATGATCTGTGGTTCTGCTACCTATAAAAGACAAGGAAGCTATGTTTTTCATGGTATTAATGACTGGACTTGCAGTTGGAAAAGGGTGGCATAGAAAATTTCTGTGACAACCCCTACTCTAATCCACGTCTACCCCTCCATGCAAAGATAACCACTTAGACAGAAAGCCACCAAAGAGAACTCTTAAAAATTGTGATAAGGATGCTGAGTGTAGCTCTCTACAATTGATGGCTTTGGGTGGAGGTGGGTGGGGAAAGACCATTTTCTTTAAGTGACTGGTTGCTAAGAATTTGGCCATGCTCCAGTGCTCCAGAGATTATATTGGCAACACAAATTGGAATTACCTTTTCTTCTTTTCTTACTTTTTCTTCTTTCTTTTTTTTCTGGGGGGGGGGGATGTTGGGGGAAGGTGCAGTCACTATGTTGGAAGATGGACCTGGGCAGACTGGAAAGTGAGTGTTCTTAGGTTTCATGATGTAAAATTCCCAAATAATAAATAAAATTATTATGGAACAAAACAGGCCCAAAAGTTGTCCCTCCATATCATGTAATGGCACAGGTTACAATCAGGCAGAAATAAGAGAGGTAAGAATCCCCACAGAGCCTAAAACACCAAGACACTTGACCTTATATATGTGTGAGACTTCATAAAAGCAGTAAAAATAAAAGTAGGTTTTGAAGCTTTCCAGTTTCTGGTATTGAGTTTTGGCAACGTGAGAAGACCCGTACAGCAGCATCCACAAAGCCTGCCTTACAACATAAGTCTTGGCTCAACATTTGTTGTTTATGTGACACTGATTTACTTTTCCTTTTGCATCTCACCTTTATCATCATTAAAGTAGAGAAGACAATAGGAACTATCTCATAGCATAACTATTAAAATTAAAAGATGAGTTTTATTAAATATAATAGCTAGCATAGAGAAAGGAATTCATTTGCTTTCTAATGAGTAGATAAATACAAAAAAAATCTGCACAACATTTGAGGAATTGATTAACCATTAAATAGTGTGTCCCTGGGCTGACAGTGACAGGTGATAGAAGGATAACGAAGATAAGCCTGTTATTTATAAAATGATAAATGCAAGAGAAGAAACATAAAAATGATAAATCTATGCACCAGCGTCTTAAGCATGACATTGCTTAGTAACACCTTTGAAATGACACTAATACATCATTGGATAAAGTAAGATACCAAGGAAACGTTTACATGGTTAGTTTATTTTATTTTATATTATTGATGTCAAAATGATAATTCTGAATAATAAATGATTACCAGAATCATTCTCAACATAAATTATATTTCATAAATGCTGAGAATGGCAAGATTCATTCTTTTAGCAATTAAAAATAAAAATACACCATGATTACTAATTACAGTCACCCTATTGCAAAATATCTTTCCACATATTTTTTTACTAATAGCAAAAAGTTTTTTGTTTGTTTTTTTTTTTTTGGATTTTTTTTTGAGACAGGGTTTCTCCGTAGCTTTTGGTTCCTGTCCTGGAACTAGCTCTTGTAGACCAGGCTGGCCTAGAACTCACGGAGATCCGCACAATGACCAAATTCTACATTTCTCCACTACGTTAGTACTGATCAGCACTTTCCCCATTTCTAAAGGATTAAAGGATTTTTTGAGACTACATGTATGTAAGAACATTTGATATTTGTATATGTATCTTTCTTATTTTGTCATTGGTATAAAAACCTAGAATATCTCCCATGTTTCATGAATGGCATTCTTTTTCCAGTCTCTGTCTGTCTGTATGTTGGTCTCTCTTTCTCCCTCCTACTTCTTACCTCAATCCCTCCCCTTCTCCACCCCTCTCTCTTTTTTCTCTCTCATGTGTAATGTGGGATTTCCCTCTGAATGCTGTGAATGTGTTTTGTTACATTAGTTAATAAAGAATTTGATTTAGGTCTCTGGAAGGGTAGAAGAGAGCAAAATGGGAATTCCAAGCAGAGACCATTCCATATTCTGATATCTTCTTCAATTTCTTTCTTTAAAAACTTGATACTCTTGCTCTTCCGCCACAGCCGTCGCCGGCGCAGCTCGCTCTTCTGTTCTTCCTGTAAGAATCTGGTGCCATCTGCAACCATGGTGAACTTCACCGTAGACCAGATTCGTGCCATCATGGACAAGAAAGCCAACATCCGGAACATGTCTATCATCGCCCACATGGACCACGGCAAGTCCAAGCTGATGGACTCTCTGGTGTGCAAGGCCGGCATCATTGCCTCTGCGCGAGCTGGGGAGACCCGCTTCACTGACACCCGCAAGGACGAGCAGGAGCGCTGTATCACCATCAAGTCCAACGCCATCTCCCTCTTCTATGAACTGTCTGAGAGCCACCTGAACTTCATCAAGCCGAGCAAGGACGGCTCCGGCTTCCTCATCAACCTCATTGACTCTCCAGGCCACGTTGACTTCTCCTCGGAGGTGACAGCTGCCCTACGTGTCATCGATGGAGCTCTGGGGGTGGTGGACTGCGTGTCTGGCATCTGTGTGCAGACCAAGACGGTGCAGAAGGCCATTGCTGAGCGCATCAAGCCTGTGTTGATGATGAATAAGATAGACCGTGCTCCGCTTGAGCTGCATTTGGAGCCTGAAGAGCTCTACCAGACCTTCCAGCGCATCGTGGAGAATGTCAACGTCATCATCTCCACCTACGGCAAGAACGAGAGTGGGCCCATGGGCAATATCCTGATCGACCCCGTGCTGGGCACCGTGGGCTTTGGCTCTGGCTTGCATGGCTGGGCCTTCACTTTGACGCAGTTCGCAGAGATGTATGTAGCCAAATTTGCAGCCAAGGGTGAGGGCCAACTGGGGCCAGCCGAACGGGCCAAGAAAGTGGAGGATATGATGAAGAAACTGTGGGGAGACAGGTATTTTGATCCAGCCAACGGCAAATTCAGCAAGTCGGCAAACAGCCCTGATGGGAAGAAGCTGCCTCGCACCTTTTGCCAGCTCATTCTGGACCCAATCTTTAAGGTGTTCGATGCCATCACGAACTTCAGAAAGGAGGAGATGGTCAAGCTGATCGAGAAGCTGGACATCAAGCTGAACAGCAAGGACAAAGACAAGGAGGGCAAGCTACTGCTCAAAACTGTGATGCGGTGCTGGCTGCCTGCAGGGGATGCCCTGCTGCAGATGATCACCATCCACCTGCTGTCCCATCACCGTGCAGAAGTACTGCTGTGAGCTGCTCTACGAGGGGCCACCTGATGACGAGGCCATCATGGACATTAAAAGCTGCGATCCCAAGGGCCCTCTCATGATGTACATTTCCAAGATGTCGCCAACCTCCAATAAAGGCCGCTTCTATGCCTTTGGTAGAGTGTTCTCTGGTATGGTGTCAATGGGACTCAAGGTTCGCACCATGGGCCCCAACTACACACCTGTACTTAAAGCCCATCCAGAGAACCATCCTGATGATGGGGCGCTATGTGGAGCCCTATGTGGAGCCCATCGAGGGCGTGCCCTGTGGGGACATTGTGGGGCTGGTGGGTGTGGACCCGTTCCTGGTGAAGACTGGCACAATCACTACCTTTGAGCAGGCGCACAACATGCGTGTAATGAAGTTCAGCATCAGCCCTGTCGTCAGAGTGGCCGTGGAGGCCAAGAACCCTGCCGACCTGCCCAAGCTGGTGGAGGGGCTGAAGCGACTCGCCAAGTCCGACCCCATGGTGCAGTGCATCATCGAGGAGTCTGGGGAGCACATCATTGCCGGGGCAGGAGAGTTGCACCTGGAGATCTGCCTCCAGGACTTGGAAGAAGACCATGCCTGCATCTCCATCAAGAATTCCGACCCCGTTGTCTCATACCGGGAGAGGGTGAGCAAGGAGTCGAAAGTGTTGTGTCTGTCCAAGTCCCCCAACAAGCACAACCGCCTGTACATGAAGGCCCGGCCCTCCCCTGATGGCCTGGCTGAGGACATCGACAAGGAGGAAGTCTCTGCTCGCCAGGAGCTCAAGACTCGGGCATGCTTCCTGGCTGAGAAGTACAAGTGGGATGTCGCCGAAGCCCGCAAGATCTGGTACTTCGGACCTGAAGGCACCGGCCCCAACATCCTGACAGACATCCCCAAGGGTGTGCAGTACCAGAATGAGATCAAGGACAGCGTGGCTGATGGGTTCCAGTGGGCCACTAAGGAGGGCGCTCTCTGTGAGGAGAACATGCGTGGTGTGTGATTCGATGTTCATGACGTGACTCTGCACGCTGATGCCATCCACCCAGGTGGTGGCCAGATCATCCCCACAGCCTGGCGTTGCCTCTATGCCAGTGTGTTGACTGCACAGCCCTGCCTCATGGAGCCTATTTACCTTGTGGAGATCCAGTGTCCTGAGCAAGTTGTGGGTGGCATCTATGGTGTCCTGAACAGGAAGAGTGGTCATGTGTTTGAGGAGTCCCAGGTGGCTGGCACCCCCATGTTCGTGGTCAAGGCCTACTTGCCTGTCAATGAGTCCTTTGGTTTCATAGCCGATTTGCGCTCCAACACGGGTGGCCAGGCCTTCCCCCAGATCCTGCCTGAGGACCCCTTTGACAACAGCAGCCGCCCGTGCCAAGTAGTCGCTGAGACCCGCAAGCTCAAAGGCCTAACGGAGGGCATCCCGGTGCTGGGCAACATCCTGGACAAACTGTAGACCGCTCGGCATTGCCGGACACTGCACGGTGCCCGCCCATCAGAAGACTCGGTGAGACTGTCCCATAGTGCTGCTCCGGAGATTGTGGGGCCATCTGCCATAGCTGTGCGCTAACACGTGGATTCTATTTATTTTGGAAATCCAAGGCAGCAGAGTCTGCTCTGCAGGCTGAACTGGTGGGCCATGGGTGGGCAGGACACCATGCTATCATTCTCAGAAATGCTCTATAGTCAAAAGTCTATAAATAAAGACATTCAGAGGAAAAAACAAACAAACAAACAAACAACTCGATATTCTTGTCACATAGATCTTTTATTTACTTGGAGAGATACTTCAAGATGTATTATATTGTGTGTGACTATAATGAAAGGTGTTGTTTCCTTGATTTCTTTCTCAGTCCTTTTATCATCTGTATTTAAGAGGGCTATTGAGCAATTGATTTTTTTTTTTTTGTTAATCTTGTACCCAGCCACTTCACTAAAGGTGTTTATCAACTCCAGGATTTTCATGATAGAAATTTTGGTGTTGTTTATGGTTACTATATCATCTGTAAATAGGGAAATTTCGACTTCTTCTTTTCTAATTTGTATCCCGTTGAAATCCTTTTGTTTTCTTACTGCTTTAGATGAAATTTTGGGTACTATATTGAATAGATATTGAGAGACTTGTCGTGTTCTTGATTTTAGTGGAATTGCTTTGAATTTCTCTACATTAAATATGATGTTGGCAATTATATTTCTTTTATTGTATTTAGGTATGTCCTTGTATCCCTGATATCATCAAGAATTTTATTATGGAGGGTTGTTGAGTTTTGTCAGAGGCATTTTCAGCAACAAGCTAGATGATCATGTGGGCTTTTCTTTCAATTTTTTTCTGTGGTGAATTACATTGACAGATTTTCATATGTTGAATAATCCCCACATCTCTGTAATGAAGCCCACTTGATTATGGTGGATGATCTTTTGGATGTGTTCTTGGATTTGGTTTGTTAGTATTTTATTGATTATATTTGTACCAATACTGATGAGCAAAATTGGTTTGTAATTCTTTTTCTTTGTTGATTTGTGTAGTTTGGAGTACTTGGATAATTGTGGCCTCACAAAAAGAATTTAGTCCACAAAATGTCACTTATATTTCTATTTTGTGGAATAATTTGAGAAGTATGTTGTGAGATTCTCCTCTTTATGCTGTGAATATATTTTATTAAAATCGGTTAATAAAAACGCTGCTTTGGCCTAGGTCAGGGTAGAATAGGGCTAGATGGGGAAAACTAAACTGAATTCAGAGGGGGAAAAGGCAGAATCACAGAGACACCATGTAACTGTCAAAGGAGAAAGATGCTAGAACCTTACTGTCTCTAGCCACAGCCTCATGACAAAACACAGGCTAATAGAACTGGGTCAATTTAAGATATAAGAGCTAGCTAGGAATATGCCTGAGCGATTGTCCAAACAATGCTGTATGTAATTAACAAAGTTTTTGTGTGAATAATTCTATTTCTTAGATGCTATAGGTCTATTTATCTGATAATGGTTTAACTTTGATTGTGATATCTGCCAAGAAGCATGTCTAATTCTTTTAGATTTTCCAGTTTTGTGGAGGACTGGATTGTGAAATATGACATTGATTCTCTGTATTTCCTCAGTGTTATGTTCCCCTTTTTGTTTCTGATTTTGTTAATTTAGATATTTTCTTCCTTTCTTTTATTTAGTTTGGATAAGGGTTTACCAATCTTGCTAATTTTCTCAAAAAAAAAAAAACCAACTCTGTTTCACTGATTCTTTGTATTATTCTCCTGGTTGCTGTTTTATTGATTTCAGCACTCAGTTTGATTATTTACTACCATCTGTGTCTCTTGGGTGTATTTGGTTCTTTTTGTTCTAGAGCTTTCAGGTGTGCTGTTAAGTCACTAGTATGAAATTTCTCCACATTTTTATGAAGGTACTGAGTGCAACAAACTTTCATTTTAAAACTGCTTTAATTGTGTCCCATAAGTTTGACTATATTTTTATTGAATCTTATGAAGCCTTTAATTTCTTTCCTTATTTATTCTTTGTCGTAGTGGTAATTGAGAGTTCTTCAGTTTCCATGAATTTGTAAGTTTTCTGTGGTTTGTGTTGTTGTTGAACTCCAACATTAATCCATGATGACCTGATAAGATGCAGAGGGTTATTCCAATTTATTTGTATCTGTTAAGAATTGATTTGTTGTCAGGGACCTTGAGAATTATAGCCAGTAACAGCTAGTGTTCAGATGCAACATACCAGAGGAATGGTTATCTGATGAAGGTTAATCCTATCTAGACAAGCTGTGCATGACCGTAGACCCTGAAAACTGTTGCTCACTTTTGCTAAAGCAGCTTGTTTTCTCTGCAATACCTGAATTGTAGTGTGTAATATCATGTTACATGTTTATGTAATCTCATGATTACATCTCAATCTTATAGATACATATTTCTGTGGGTGATCAGGAAGATGACTTTTCATTTCGCTGTATAATTTCAATATTTATGATTGTTTTATAATTGGTGCTATTTGTCTCACAATGACTGTTGATACTTAAAATTTGCCTTATTCTTTTGCTTATTAGGTGACTTTGCCCACTCAGTGGGACCCCCAGTGAGAAAATTTATTCATACAATCAAAAATCATGTTTCCAATAGTCTAATCTCTGCTCCATTTCCTGAGATAAACTTAGAAGCCAGCTCCCTGCAATGATCTCTTATTTGGCAGGACATTTTGGTCAGGAGAAGAGTCTTTCAAATAAATCATATTTAGGAACTTCAGACATAGGACTATGGCACATCTGAGCTTGTTTGACTTATAGTCCTTCCTGATACAGAGACTGAGGGTCCCAAATTCACCTGCAGCCAACTTGGGAAACAACTTCAATTGACCCTCTGAACTAACCATAAAAATTATAAATTACCTACATCTGCCTTCCCTTCAGTTTATTGATACAGATTTTAACCTAGAAATGTAGTATCATGCACAAATCCCCCTTTCCCTTTCTTACAATGTAAACCCTCTTAAAATCAGCTCCTTTACCTCTTGGTACTGGCGTCTTTCTAGCCTTGCATCCCTGGAGCCATGAAGATGCTGACAGTGTCACTAGGGCAGCCATTATCTGCTTTTTGATCCTGAGAAATCAAGCTCTTTAACTTTGCTATTACCAGAGAATGATTGGTGTGTGTGTGTGTGTGTGTGTGTGTGTGTGTGTGTGTGTGTGTTGGAAATTTTGCAGCACAGGAGAAGAATAAAGAACATGATTTGAAAAGCACATGTGTGTGAACTCATTCTATACTTCCCAGACTATAAATTTTCCAAGTTTTTATGCAACGTTGTGATAACCTGACCCTGTGAGGTAGTATATGGTCAGTTTTGGAGAGGGTTGCATGAGGTGTCCTGCCAAGAAGAAGGTGTATTCTATGGTTTTTAGGTGAAACGTTATGTAGATATATCTTAGGACCATTTGCATAATAACATATGTTCTGTTATTTCTCTGTTTAGTTTCTATATGGGTGATGGGTGATAATCTTTTTGGTTTTGATTTGTTTTGTTTTTTCGATACAGTTTTTCTGTAGCTTTGGATCCTGTCCTGGAACTAGCTTTTGTAGATTAGGATGACCTCAAACTCACAGTGATCTGCCTGCCTCTTCCTCCTAAGTGTTTGCCTTAAAAGTGTTTGCCACCACCACCTGGCTAGTCTTTTATTATAGTTAGAACTCCCTAAATTTTAAATCCTTGTCAGTTGGTACATTGTGACAATGTTAGTAGGGAACATTTGGAGATAGCAAGAGTGGTGTGGGAGAAAGAGCAAAAGATGATAGTTGACTTAATTGGGTAACTACCAGTTTATTCATAAAATTGGAATTTAACAAAGGCTTCTCCCATTGTAAACTAGAACTGCCAGAGCTTGACTAAACTCCAAGATTTGCTGAGATATTAATTTGAGTAGACATTGTTACCTTTACCAACATGACCTTTTCACAGTTTCTATAGTAGTAGCACTGAGATTAATACCATATTAAAATATGTGTGAATGACTACACACTGGTGTGTATGGCAGGGAGAGTTTATCCAAATGTTATTTTCTGGAAAATGAATAAATTATCTAAAATGTTTAAGCTACAACACAACTTGCCATTAGAATCACTATTTAAATAGTTCTGAACATCAAAAATAAAGTGTTTTTTTTCTATCATTTTCTCCCCCATACTTCACATAGTAACTTGACACCCATAGCTGTTTTATCAATACTTGATCTGTCTTCCCAATAAACTGAAACTAAGAAAATATAAACAATTGAAAATCATGCATAAATATTTCTAGAAATTTTAAGGAGATTTTGAGTATTATGTTTATATTCCATGGAAGTAATAATTTATAAACATTTTGTTTTATGTGTTGCTAGACAAAGATATTTACTTCCTATTTAAGCTTTTTCTTATTTATATTTATTTATTGATCTCTCTCTCTCTCTCTGTGTGTGTGTGTGTGTGTGTTTATGCTTACATGCTATACTATACATGCGGATTTTCTTAGGAAAATTTTTGAAAGTGAGATTTCTGCTCTCACCATGTGGGATCCAGCTATTAAACTTCGGCTACCAGTCCTATCTAAAAATACGCTCACTTCTTAAGCCATCTCAGCATCCACATGCATTCCCTATTTATAATTACTCCACTAAGATAATTTCTTATTTATAAATGTTCAATTTGTTAATGTATACTGTTTAAAAACATGAAAACACACATATTTATTACAATGAGTTTCATATATTTCCTTAAGTTTCAAAGGTTCCTACATATATTTTTACATATCTTTGCAGAAAGCAAAAAGAATTAGAAGATAGAAATAATCAATAAGTCTAGACAAGTTATGGATCAATGGTGTCTCACTTTTGTGCTCAGAAAAAAAGTCTTAATTGGGTCTATTCTCACTTCTACTACTCTTAAAATATGTTTTTCTCTTCAAAGGTCCATCCTTCTGTATGCATGAGAATGTGGAGAACTTGCACATCAAATTGCTTTATTATTGAAAATGGTTACTGACTTAAAATATCCACAAATTTGTATATTTTCTCAGCAATAAAGGAAGAACACCAACTAATTCTAAAGGAATAATTGAGAATATGAATGTGAGATGTGAACCTAAGCTGAATATTTTTCCCTAAGAATCTGCCTTAGTAGATTATGTGAGGAGAATTTAATACCCATATCCATTTCTGGGGGTGGGGAGAGTAAGTTTATGTAACATGAAGTGAACATTAGACATATCTAGACATTAAAATTTTAAAAAAATGGATAGCTTTGAACAGACCAACAGTGATGTCTGATTCATTCAATGAAGTTTCAACTGAGAACTAGTACAGAAATATTTTATTATTGTTTCTGATACCTCTTTTCCCTAATACTATTAGTATTACTTTGTAATACGGCTGGCAAGATACCACTGAAAACGTAATGTTTAATTAAAGTAAATTAGTTTTCTTTTTCCTCCACTTCCTATGTTTCTTAGCCTTAATTATTGTTATAATTCTAAAATTATGTGTGATTAATAGATACATAAACTATACAAAAGGGCTATAAAAGTATTAGTATTCAAATAAAGTCTGTTACAAAATTTCCAGGAGACCAATTGCCTTCTCCACAAGAGCCAAGAAAAATCTGAAAATCATGGGAAATAATAAGAGTTTTACAATATTTACCATTAAAAATATTTCTAACCAGATGATTATAGAAAATATTATTATTACTACTAATGATAAGTGTCTGGCATTTATCCAGACATTCATTGACTATTAACATAGTTCTGAAGGGATATGTCTAAAAAAAGGAGTAAAATTTGAAATTCAACAAAAAATGGCCATTTTTTAAGTCAAAAAGAAAAGAAAAAAACAACTAAAATAGGACCACTAATTAGAATGTGTGGCACTATAGAATACAAGAGAGGTCCAATCCCCATTGGAAACCAATTTTCAGAGAGTAAGGAGATAAGGAACAGCCAGCAGAAGAAATTAAAAATGAGTATTCAAGGACGCAAGAGAAGCAAGATTCTACTGCTCTATCCCCAAGACAACGAATCTCTCACAATGGAGTGTGTACTGACATGCTCTAGCAAGGTCATCGATGACCTCTGAATAGCTAAGGTATCAAGTCAGTTCTTCATTCTCATTGACTTTGAACTGCCAGTAGCAATTGTCATAAATAATATTTTCTTTTCTAGACAAGGGTTCTGCTCAGTCTCCAGGAACAAGACAGTTTAGTGCTGGGGAAGAAAACTGGGAAAATATGTGTCTTCATAGGTATTGTTTATTTTAGTAAAACTGAGTATATAGCCCTGGTTTAATACCTAGAGTTCCACAACTGTTTGGTCAAATTTCTTTCCCTGTTTTCAGACTACAGGCTTAGTGATATTTATCAATCACATGTTCAAGGAAAATAACATTAAGAATGCATCTATTATATAGGAATACAGAGAATGGCCCTCCAACTAATATGAATCAATCCAGACAAGAAAACCAAAAAGAAGGAAGCTACATGTTTTGTAGTTAATCTTCTTTTCCTCAAATGGCAGAAATGTAAACATAGATCACATCAAATCTATGTGTTGCACTGGCCCCATTGTATAAGGATAGGCACTGACAGAACTCAGAGTCTACAAAAAGAAAAGACACCTTTTAAGGCATGGAATGAATGATATAAGCAAATATACTGGAGTTAGGTAAATAATGACAAACATCAGAACACTGGGCAGAAAGGTAAGTGTTGAGAAGTCAGTTATGATGATTAGCCTGTGAGTCTTAGTGAGTAAACCATTTAACCTGGATGATAACCTTATGTTTGAGGACTAACTGCAACCTGAAGCAAAAATCTAATTTTTGTTTTGCTAATGTCTATTGTTGGGCAGGAAATAAAAGAAAAAAATCATTTTGCAGAGTTACTTAGGTCAGAGACAGCAAAGAATACTTGAGTTGGCATTTATTATTAGAAGCATGGGCAAATGTTTCAATGACTATTCTATTGCTGAGGAGAGATACCAAGACCAAGGCAATAGAGAAAAGAAAGCATTTAATTGGGTGATTGCTTACCGTTTCATAGGGCTAGTCTATTATTGAGGCCAGAAGCATGGCAGTAGGTTTGAAAGGCATGGGCTGAGAGCTAAAATGCTGATCTAAAGACAGACGACAGAGAGAAAGGAACTGGACTTGGCATGGACTTTTGAAATCTCAACACCCATCCTCAGTGACAAACCTATTCCAAGTCCACATATACTAATCTTTCCCAAACCATTCCATCAACCCATGACCAAGCATTTAAATATATGAGCCTAAGGGCATCATTGGCATTCACATCATCGTAAGGAAGTATCCTAAGTTTAGTCCTTCATTACTGGTTTGGTTTTTCTTCAGTCTCACTGTAGTCTGAGGAAATGTAACCCACACTGCTCTGCATTGGTGTTACTTTCTGAAGCAGATTTCCAGATGTTAACGGTTCTAGTCTCCATTTGTGATTCTCTTTTTCCTTTTTCTATGTGCAAGTGTTCGATTATTTTAGGAAACACAAGTTATGTAACTACACATAAGAACTCAAAGTAATGCATTTGTGTGATATAACATTGTCAGATAGTATGGAAACAACTGTGATTAGATTCCATGGGTCATTTCTAACTTAGAAGCCAAGAGATACAAATAAATATAAACCTAATTGTTAATTCCAGAATTTCAACACTGGCTGCATGCATTGTTTTAGTAATATCAAAGAGTCCATATAAGTCTATAAATGGTAAAGTTAATGTTCTTCACTAAAATAGATTATATTCCATTTGAAGGAGGCTTACTGCATTAAATAACTTTGTTTTACTACCTGTTTAATACCTGTTTGAAGAGTTCCTAAAACTCTTTCAAGCACAGAATTCTACAGTTTTAAAGTAGTATCTACATGTCTGCTGCTTTTTACTTAGAACTGTCCATTTTGTTTTTTTTCTAAGCTATTAAATGAGAAAGTTTTTATCAAAGATAGTTTAAAGTTTTTCTCCGATGGCTAAATATTTGAACTTAGCTTTTGTGCTAGTGACATTTCAATTTAGGGGGAAAGGGCTTCTTTAACTTACAATCTCAGGTTACAATACATTATAGTTAGAAGTCCCAGTAGCAAGAACTCAAAGCAGCCAGTCATATCATATCCAAAGTCCATAGCAGAGAGAAATAAATGCTTGCTTAACTTCATACTTTCTCTTTTTTATATAATATTCAGAATCTGCTGCCTAGAGAATGTAGCACAGTGAACTGAGTCTTTCCAGATCAATCAAAAATTAAGGCAATACCCTACTGAATCACAGTTTTGCAGGGAAATCTTGATTGGGTCAAACTGAAAATTAATACTAACAATCATACTCTTTTATTGAACAAAATGATATAAAATTATTAATATTTGAAGGGGCAAAATAATCTCCATTACAGATAGAATGATTTATGAAGTGTTCAACAATTGACAAAATTATTGACTACTATCCAATTTGCAAGAATAGCTAATGAAATTTCCTCTTACAAATACAAATACAAATAATAAGGCTAATTCAATCCCATACTTTGGAAAAAGCTTCTCAGAGTATTTTCAAGTATATTTGCATTGTTTTCAAAGCATATATAAAGAATAATTGAATGTAAATTAAATACATGTATATAAGATCTTCCATAAGCATAAAAATAGCTGGATGTGTTGCATACAATATTATAACAGTGTTAAAATAAAAAAAGTGTTTGACTACATATCATAAGTTCCCTGCCTCCTTTACAAGATCCATTTCTTTGTCAGGTTAAGTATCAACTTTGCTCTTATAAACTTTCTCTCTCTGGCTCTTTTGGTGGAGACAGAAAAAATAATCTTTCTGAGTAGAATGTACATAAAATCTAAAATTCTGCTTATATTTCTGAGCTATTTATTTACATGACATTTGAAAAGTCATTAATTGATTGAATCCATCAACCAGTAAGAGAACCAAATGGTTTTTAATGTACAACAGTGATCTGAAATATTTTGGTGGTATTCAATGTAAAATGAGTATGAACATAGGAGTAAATTTAATTCCATGTTTGAGGCAAATCATGGGAAAATTATTCACAGATATTTGTCTCATGACAAAGAATCAGTAATGACTTAGAAAGGAACATTGTACGTAGAGCTGCACTGAACACTCATATTTCAGAACTAACAAGAAATGGTTGATATAAACAAGAATAACTGTCAGACAGATTGGTTTGTCTGTCTGGACATAGGTAATGGAGCCAGGCCTATTTTGGGAGAAGAAATATGGGAAAGATATGTGGATCTTTATCTTAAGCAGTTCAGTTATACTAGAAGTGCTGGAGAGTCAATAGTCTTTCATATAAGAGAAATATTTTCTGCTATGGCAAACTACTAATAAATTCTCATTTTCCAAGTGTGTCCAATGTAATACCTGTTTGAAGACTTTCTACAATTATGTTAGGTGTCACCAACCTCATTTAGACTTCATAAATTGCTAGAAAGGCCCACAAGATGTGAAAAATAATATAAATAGAAGCAGGAAAAGAAGAATTTTACTATAAAGGATAGAGAAATGAGACATCAACTAAATACATATTATGTCAAAGACTATGAGGATGTTTACATATTGCTATATGAACAGTTATAAATATAGATGTCAGTCTAGACAATAAACCTGAGATAACAAACATATTTATATACTGATGAGAACAATGTAGTGGCTAGTGAAAAATCAGCAGAAGAAATATATTTGGGTAGATATAAGACAGGGCATCAAATAAAAGCACAGTCTAAAATTCTAGAGCACAGAGAGGGTTTGTCTTTGATTTTCAGGTAGAGACAGAGTGTGTAGGTGTGCTCCATTTGACATGATATCTTTAGAAACAAATATACAGTTTTTTTGGGGGGTTTATATAAAGTTTTATTAAACTAGTTGCTTTTAAACTCTTTTATTTATTTTATTATTTATTTTATTTTATTTTTTATTGAAAAAATTTCCGCCTCCTCCCAGCCTCCCATTTCCCTCCTCCTCTTCCCCTCCCCCCACTCCTCTCCCATCCCTGCACTCCTCTCCCCCTCCCCCCACTCTATTCCCCCTCCCTCTCCAGTCTGAAGGGCAGTCCTAATTCCCTGCCCTGTGGGAAGTCCAAGGTCCTCCCCCCTCCATCCAGGTCCAGGAAGGTGAGCATCCAAACAGGCTAGGCTCCCACAAAGCCAGATCATGCAGCAAGATCAAAACCCAGTGCCATTGTCTTTGGCTTCTCATCAGCCCTCATTGCCGCCATGTTCAGAGAGTCCGGTTTTATCTCATGCTTATTCATTCACAGTCCAGCTGGCCTTGGTGAGCTCCCAATAGATCAGCCACACTGTCTCAGTGGGTGGGTGCACCCCTCGCGGTCCTGACTTCCTTGCTCATGTTCTCCCTTCTTCTACTCCTCATTTGGACCTTGGGAGCTCAGTCCAGTGCTCCAATGTGGGTCTCTGTCTCTATCTCCATCCATCGCCAGATGAAGGTTCTATGGTGATATGCAAGATATTCATCACTATGACTATAGGATAGAGTCATTTCAGGTTTCCTCCCCTCAGTTGCCCAATGAACTAGCTGGGGACACTCCCTGGACACCTGCGAGCCCCTCTAGATTCAAGTCTCTTGCCAACCCTAAGATGGCTCCCTTAATCAGGATATATACTTCCCTGCTCCCATATCCACCCTTCCTTTATCCCAACCATCCCATTCCCCCAAGCTCCTCCGTTTTTCCCTTCTCACTTTTCTCTCCCCATTTCCCCTTACCCCCATCCCACCCCACTCCCAAGATCCAGTTTTTTGCCCTGCATTCTTGTCTACTTCCCATAGCCAGGCGGATGATTATATGTTTTTCTTTGGGTTCACCTTCTTATTTAGCTTCTTTAGGATCACAAATTATAGGCTCAATGTCCTTTATTTATGGCTAGAAACCAATTATGTGTGAGTACATCCCATGTTCATCTTTTTGGGTCTGGGTTACCTCACTCAGGATACTGTTTTCAATTTTTATCCATTTGCTTGCAAAATTCCAGATGTCATTGTTTTTTACCGCAGAGTAGTACTCTAATATGTACATATTCCACACTTTCTTCATCCATTCTTCCACTGAAGGGCATCTAGGTTTTTTCCAGGTTCTGGTTATTACAAACAATGCTGCTATGAACATAGTTGAACAAATGCTTTTGTCATATGATAGGGCATCTCTTGGGTATATTCCCAAGAATGGTATTACTGAGTGTTGGGGTAGGTTGATCCGGAATTTCCTGAGAAATTGCCACACTGATTTGCAAAGTGGTTGCACAAGTTTGCATTCCCACCAGCAATGGATGAGTGTACCCCTTACTTGACATCCTCTCCAGCAAAGGGTATCATTGGTGTTTGTGATTTTAGCCATTCTGACAGGTGTAAGTTGGTATCTCACCTGATCACTAAGGAGGTTGAGCATGACCTTAAGTGTCTTTTGGCCATTTGAATTTCTTCAGATTAATAGATTTCCATTTATAATAGTCTAACTTTTAGTCATTAGTTAGGTTTTCTAGATATACAGAGATATATTTCAGTTAGATAAATAACTTCAACATTTCAAAGTCCACCAAAATAAGACATTTAAAAGGTTTTAAGAATTTAGACTTTCTGGACAGTGAGATACATCTATTTTTAGCAACACAAATTACTTCAGAGAGGTTAATGAACATTAGAGAAACTTATTATGGAATTTGCCTTCAATATAACAAGACTAGTCATTTGGACAAGAAACTGCTCTTGCATGAAATCCTTGACAGTATGTTATATAAACTGGACATGCAGGACCAACAAAAAATAATAGCTGAACTTGCCAAAAGAAGGTAAGATAATCCTCTAGGATAGTCTGCTTCATGAAAGAGTCTTCCAGAGATTTTACAGGACCCAGAAGAAATTTACTAATGACAAATGTCCAATATAGGTTAAAACATCTTTTAAATGTCCTGCTTTATGGAAATGTCTGCCTATAGCCTGTAGGCTAAAGATGGGTGCCGCAATGTTACAAAAGAACTTTGGGTGACTGTTCAGGCAGTGAAATCTCTTTGTCAATTCTAGAGTTTTGAAAGTTGCTTACTTGAGTTCGCCTTCTTATTTAGCTTCTTTAGGTTCACCAATTATATACTCCGTGACCATTATTTATGGCTAGAAACCAATTATGAGTGAGTACATCCCATGTTCATCTTTTTGGGCCTGGGTTACCTCACTCAGGATAGTGTTTTCTATTTCCATCCATTTGCATGCAAAATTCGAGAAGTCATTGTTTTTTACCGCAGCGTAGTACTCTAATGTGTATATATTCCACACTTTCTTCATCCATTCTTCCATTGAAGGGCATCTACCTGAAATGACCCTATCCTATAGCAATGCTGACGAATATCTTGCATATCACCATAGAACCTTCATCTGGGGATGGATGGAGATAGTCACAGAGACCCACACTGGAGCACCGGACTGAGCTCCCAAGTTCCCATTGAGGAGCGGAAGGAAGGAGAACATGAGCAAGGAAGTCAGGACCACGAGGGGTGCACCCAACCACTGAGACAGTGTGGCTGATCTATTGGGAGCTCACCAAGGCCAGATGGAATGAGACCGAAGAAGCATGGGATAAAACCAGACTCTCTGTTCATGGCGAACAATGGGGGCTGATGAGAAGCCAAGGACAATGGCCCTGGGTTTTGATCCTACTTCAAGTTCTGGCTTTGTGGGAGCCTAGCCAGTTTGGATGTTCACCTTCCTAGACATGGACGGAGGGGGGAGCACCTTGGACTTTCCACAGGGCAGGGAACCCTGACTGCTCCTTGGACTGGAGAGGGAGGAGGAGAGGAGTGGGGGGAGGGGGAGAAGGGTGGAAGGAGGGGGAGGGAAATGGGAGGCGGGGAGGAGGGGGAAACTTTTTTTTTTCTCAATAAAAAATTAATAAAAAAAAAAGAAAGTTGCTTACAACACACTTCCTGTTTACTTAGATAATATTATATTGTTCTGGGGGGTTTTGGTAGATTTGAAGACAATTATAGTTATGGTTTTCCTTAGTTATGATAAAAGATAAATTAGATATTAAACTTTCCAGATACAAATAGACAAAATACTGTGAAGGGTAATTCTTGCTTGATACCTGTTTTGTTACATGTAATGTTAAGCCCAAGATTCCATGCATTTCCTGCTGTTCATTCCTGATTATGGATGTAACATGAGCAACTCCTTCAAGCTCTTGCCACTGTGATTTTCCTGTAGTAGTTGACTGTAACCTGGAACTATGAACTAAAATAAGCTTTTTCCTCCATGAAGTTGCTCTTTTCAGGAGCATCAGGAAGTTGCTGCTGTTTAGTGACCAGTCACCTTCCCCTGTTTAGTCAGGAGTTGAGGGTTGAGGTCCTGCAAAGGGTAGGTAAATTCATACATGACAACATCTGGAGATCAGGTCAATATTGTACACACAGAACAAATTACTCACCCTTGATCATCATCTATGTCTTGTGGTTTACACTATGATGGTATTGGATGAATTACAAAACAACAATTGATTTCAGATTCTGGTGAAATTGCCTTCTCTCTATGGTGCAGAAAGATGTTAAATTATTTGGCTCAGTCATATCTAGGTTATATGAACTCAGTAATGCTTTGGTGGTATTCTTTTTAAAGAAGTAAACAAACAGAGTGTTAGAGAAATTGAAGGGTGTCAGACAATCATAACTAGGTTAATATTGAAAATTTGTCTGAATGCTCAAATTATGTGATAGGACATATTTTCTTTTAACAAGGGCTCTCTAACAATTTTATAAATCTTACAAATACTAATTTAAAATGCTAAACCATTGCTTCTGTGGGTCGTTAGCAGTCTTACTACTAGATGGTTATCTATAGTACATATATATTAAGTATTTTACCAAAACTGAAGCAAAAAAACTATAGAGCAGTCCTAAGTCCCAAAATAACAAGGCTGACCTTAAACATAGAGATTTGCCTGTCTTTCTCTTCTCAAGTCCTGAGATTAAAGTCTTGTGCCACCACTACCTGCTACTAAAATACAATTTAAGTAAAGAAAATTATTTCATTACATGATTGAGGCTTCTGCAGTTATAAACTTCCATAGAAATGATCTTGAACTATAGTGTGATACTAATTAACATTTTCATTGAACATATAAAGTTGAGGAACTTTAAGAGCTATAAATATCACAAGCATATTGCTAACTGCATAACTTAATAGGTAAATTGCTGGTTGTCAAAATATAGGCTGAAATTTTTATATTCTGAAACAACCAAAAAGAAAAGAGTCTGATTAACTTAGTATTTTTAATTTGTGCCAGTGTCTCCAAGTTCAAATGACCAAAAGACACTTAAGGTCATGCTCAACCTCCTTAGTGATCAGGGAAATGCAAATCAAAACAACTTTGAGATATCATCTTACACCTGTCAGAATGGCTAAAATCAAAAACACCAATGATAGCCTTTGCTGGAGAGGTTGTGGAGGAAGGGGTACACTCATCCATTGCTGGTGGGAATGCAAACTTGTGCAACCACTTTGCAAATCAGTGTGGCGATTCCTCAGGAAATTCGAGAGATGCCCTATCATATGACAAAAGCATTTGTTCAACTATGCTCATAGCAGCATTATTTGTAAGAGCAAGACCCTGGAAACAACCTAAATGTCCTTCAATGGAAGAATGGATGAAGAAAGTGTGGAATATATACACATTAGAGTACTACTCTGCGGTAAAAAAACAATGACTTCTCGAATTTTGCATGCAAATGGATGGAAATAGAAAACACTATCCTGAGTGAGGTAACCCAGACCCAAAAAGATGAACATGGGATGTACTCACTCATAATTGGTTTCTAGTCATAAATAAAGGTCACTGAGTCTGTAATTTGTGATCCTAAAGAAGCTAAATAAGAAGGTGAACCCAAAGAGAAACATATAGTTATCCTCCTGGCTATGGGAAGTAGACAAGATTGCCGGGCAAAAAACTGGGATCTTGGGGGTGGGGCGGGATGGGGGTAAGGGGAGATGGGGAGAGAAAAGTGAGAAGGGGAGGATGGGGGCAACTTGGGGAAACGGGATGATTGGGATATAGGAGGGCTGGATAGGGGAGCAGGGAAGCACATATCTTAGTTAAGGGAGCCACCTTAGGGTTGGCAAGAGTCTCGAACCTAGAGTGGCTCCCAGGTGCCCCGGGCGATGTCCCAGTTAGTTCCTTGGGCAGCTGAGGATAGGGAACCTGAAATGACCTTATCCTATAGCCATACTGATGAATATCTTGCATATTACCATAGAACCTTCATCTGGCGATGGATGGAAATAGAGACAGAGACCCTCACTGGAGCACCAGACTGAGCTCCCAAGGTCCCAATGAGGAGCAGAAGGAGGGAGAACATGAGCAAGGAAGTCAGGACCACGAGGGGTGCACCCACCCACTGAGACAGTGGGGCTGATCTATTGTGAGCTCACCAAGACTTTGGCTTTCTTGCACTGTGAGCTGACTTTCACATTGCCTCATTCCCAGCAGCATGGCTTAGGTTGGCTCCCTTCCCCACTTTCTTCCTTCCATGCATCTGCAAGAGCACAGCTTACTAGCCATGGGGTTGCTTTCTGAACTATAATTAATTTCCCCCAAGCCTCTCTTTGAGTATCTTTGTAGTCTTTGAGTTTTTGTTAGTGAGTGTTCTTACATTCTTTTAATGTAATTAAAAACCGCTTCCTGATTTCCCAGGTATCAGATAGTGACGGCTGAGAATCTCCAAGACTCTTTCTTGACTCCTAATTCTTTAATTTGCAGAGAAGAGGCACCTGTAACCGAACCAGTTGACAATATCTGACCAATAGTATTTCATATAAATATTATCAACCTTTTCCAATTTAAGATTTATTATTTATTATAAAAGTAACCTCAATTCATATACAAAGTAACTTTCAAAATCCACAACTTTATTACAGCATTTTATTTTATGTAAAATTTAACCGTAATAGTGATAAGAAATGTTAAATCCAGTAAATGTGTAGATTATGTAATAGCTTTGAAATGCAAAGAAAAAAGGCAGCAAAATTCTATTTTTTTACAAAGTTATTCAAGCCTAGGGATACTTTTACAGTTTCTGTAAGATGATAACAAATAATTAAATAATATAATTAAATAAATCAGGTTTAAGTTGATAGTTTTCAACATAACAAAGACATGCAAAATAAATACAATATGCCTAAAAAACTTGTTTTTAGTCCATGTATTGTTTGATAAATTTTTGCTGTACCTCTGACAATATTCAAAGAAAATCTGTCCTGATGTTCACATTCTTTACAACAATGATAGCAAGAATCCCAAACTCTGAACACAATGTTTCTGTGAATCAAGTGAATGCCAAGGCTTCAAACAATGTACTGTTTTCTTTATTGACTTCATTAGTATTTTTACTAATGCAATTTCTACCTAATTTATTACTAGCCTCTGATGTGGTAATCTTGATTTTGAAATCCTTTCGGATAAATTCTGTTAGTTGCTTTTCTTGGCATACACATAACTGTAAGCAGAACTGCAGAACTGTGGCCTGCTCCATTCCATGTCCAGTTTGATCTGCTCTGATTTGATTAGTTGCGTGGATCACTTATGGTTTCATTTTGTATTTCCCCTCATTCTGCTCTTAGATTTGCAAATACTGTTTTTTCCTTGGGTGACCATGTATGTTGTACTGTTTCTTCCTGCAGGGCTCGAGTAAACATCTCCCTATAGTTAGTGTCCAGACTGGAATTTGATGAAGTAGAATAATGCTGATACATTTGCTTCTGTTTGTGTTTTGTCAAATCCAGGAGTTCAAGTTTTGAACTAGGGTATAAGTATCATAAATTCATGGTTTTTTTTTCTAAAGGAGTTTTTTGTCTCTTATCATTCTTTCACTATGGTGGCCAAGTGATTTCTATTCAGGGCAAGCGGAAATTGCTGGTGGTGAAGAATTAACTCTTAAGAGAATGCAGAATTAGACTGGTTAACAAAGAGAATGTGAAAATTATGATGTAGTATATAAGCAGTATACACAGCATTAGAGTCAAGAAAAAGGGTTCTGGGGGAAAGTCTTCAGACACATTCTAGGTTAATTTGAAAACAGCACTGTGGGATCTCACACAATCATTGCTGTAGTAGATGAATTCGCTAGAACTCTGCTCCAAGGTTCTAGGTAAAATTGTTCTGAAGCATGCTTCACCAGTAGCACTTCTCCAAAGATCCACTTCTCTATGCTGAGAGTGTCTTTGGGTCACTATGCAATAGCCACTGAGCCAGGCGGTGTTGGTGTACGCCTTTAATCCCAGCATTCGGGAGGCAGAGGCAGGCAGATCTCTGTGTGTTTGAGGCCAGCCTGGTCTACAAGAGCTAGTTCCAGGACAGGAACCAAAAAGCTACAGAGAAACCCTATCTTGAAAAATCCAAAAAAAAAAGAAAAAGAAAAAAAAGTAATAACCACTGTATATTACAATAGTCCTTGCCCTAAGTATACACCATGCTGTAAAATCTTCTAGAGTGGTTTTGATTCCCAGATATCACACTGCTCCAGTAGCCAGTCCTTAGAGTGGACAGAACACGTGTTTCCAGGGACTGTTTAGACCCACTGAGTTTCTCCACATAGTGATTAGGAAATATGGGGGACAGCATGAAATCTCAGAGAATATACAGCCCTACTGTTCCTGCGACTCTGTTCTCTACTTGCTCTTTCTAGTCTCATGGCTAGGTCTGTGTTCTCATTAAATAATCTTTGAGATTCTTCCAGGAGCCATAGCAACAGAAACAGAATGAAAAATGTCTAGTGTTTGCCTGAAAGAAAGCAACACTCAACATTTAAAACCATATTAATTTTCACTTAGGTAGTAATTTTTCTGGATTTTATAAATGAGCATATCAGTACTTGACACTTTGTTTTGTAAAATATAAAATATATCATTCTTTTGGTACTGAAATAAGTTTATTTCCTCCCCCACACCCTCTTTATCATTTTCTTCCTGTTGTGCATATCTTTTCTTTCTCTACCCATCTTTCCCCACACAATAATTATCCACAAACTATAGTGTTAAAAAGTAATTCAAAGTATTTTTCATTCTCTTTTGTACTGAGTATTTTCACATTTATTTTGGGTTTGATACTTAAAAATGAGAAAATAACAGTTTCAAACATGAGTTGTCAAAACAGAGATCTGCCATAAAAACAAGAGATTTTCATCATCATCAGAAATAATTTTATTATCTATTTTAAAGCAGGTCAATAAAACTAGTAGCAAAAATGGCACATAGACAATAAACCAAAGCAATTCTCAAAGGGCTAAGAGCACAATTACTTCCTGTTTTATTTTCATGTGCAACTGTAATCATTTTAAAAAGGCAACAGTTTGTTGAGTCTTTTATAAGCATCATTTATTCTTTAAATAATTGGAAAGACTATAAACTATTATTTTCATATCAAGCAATATTAATCCTGTCAAATATTAAATTTGGGCTAATATTAATAATCAAAAATAATTATTTTAAAACTTATGAAACAAAATTTTTAGTTTTGTAGGAAATATAGTCATATCCTAGCTTAAAATTCCAGTCTTAGCAACTGTCATAATGTAAAAATACTAAACTTCGGAGCTCATTGGGAAAGAGAAGATGTTTAAAATCTGACATTTATTCTTAAAAGAACTGTAATGGAATAAAAAAATGTCAATCAAAAGAAATATCTTACTTGACTACTGATAACCAAAAATGAAATAAGTCAGTATATTCAGTATGTTTTATCTATTCCATACAAAAATTCAATCTTGCTTCCAATTTTAACATCATGTGGAGTTTTTCAGTTGTATTTCACATAGATAACATACACACACGCTTGCATACAATCATGACGTTTGAAGGCATGCTCTCAATTTGAAGTAACTTGCTCAAACCAATCTTCTTTGAAGACCAAAGCATCTCTTTATTTTGAGAAAATCCTTCATGCTTTTCTTATTCTAAATTATGGGTAATGTAAAGTACTGTAATAAAAAATACATACTATATTCTCCTGTCAAATTGTAAAATGACTAGAAAATTTAATTTCACATTTTATGTTTGTTATTTTTTGTATAATTATTGGGAGGATGTTAGGTTTCATTTTCTTAAAAGAATTTATTTTCCTTTTCTGTGATCTGTTTCATTTTGATAAAGAAGGAAAAAAATCCATTTCTTATATGGACTATTTTAGGGTGCAAGTGTCATGCTCAGGAATAAATAAATAGATAGAAATCAGTATTTTTGTTTTTGAAATGTACTAGTATATGTCATGGGAACAGTTTATTACTCTATTAATTTGGCAAAGTGTGTATACATTTATTCTCTTATAAGTTTTGTTGTATTTATGATGAGAAAAAATAGGGAATAAAGACAAAAGTACTATATTAAAATTATCTGGCAAATGCTTAATAATTCATTTTAAAATTAAGTTAGAAGAAATATCTATTTAATGATATTTTTCCTTACAATGTTGAAGTATAGATATGTTTGATTATTTTTATATAAATCAGATTTTAAGTGTAAGTCTTTAATATCAAAGACATTTGGAGAATGCTAAAGGTTTTAAAGTGTCTCTGTGGTCCATAAAATGTATAAATACTTTTCTTTTAAACTTGAACCCATTTTCTTAGTGAAATCTTCTATATAGCTAAATGAAAAATATTAAAGCCTACAGCAATAGAAGACATCACTGCCCATCTGATATTTATGGGAGATATTCCAGTTCTCATATTAACTGAAAAGATATGCATTGTTTTCTCTAAGTAAGGTACTTTTTAGGAGAAAATATATTTTTTTCTTAAATAAATGTTTCTCAGCATAAAATGTGCATTAGATATGAAGCTACCAAAAAGCCCAGATGATTAATAGTTCTTTGTGTTTTCGTTTCTTCTGAATAATTAAACATGCTATGGATATTTGGCTTCTAAAATGAACACAATAATATATGGACAGACAGACATAAATGACTCTAAAGATCTATTCTGAAGAAAACTATGATTCCTAGACAGAAGTCACCCACAGAAGTTCGTGATTAATCTCTGGATAGAGATAAGCATACATTCTTATTGGGCTCAATTTTAGAAACATCAAAGTTAAACAATATAATGACATATTTAATTATAAGGAGAAAAGCAGACTTTAGTGCCCTTGTGATGCACTGAATATGCATGGATTTCTTTATTTTTATAGTCTTATTAATGTTTTAAAACAGGATGCATACAATTCTGATAGTTCTTGAACAGTTAAATATCAGATTTTAACTTCTATGTTTTATAGTCATTTTCAGAATCCCCCACCAATGAAATTTAAATACTAATTAGGGAAATGTCAATAAATACCACATTAAGTTCCAAAATGATCTGTACTTCTAAGAGAATATGTTTTGTTTTTAAATAGAAGAAAGGTGAGAAATTGAATACATTCCAGTCAGTTTCATAGGACCATCCCAACATTTTCCTGATTTCAAGCAAGAACCCTGTAGGGAAAACAAGGTCCCTTATTTTCTTTTCATCAGAGTTGAGTTTCCTCCCGAGAATCTTGAACAGCAGCATTGCAGATGTTGTTTTTCCTACTGGGTTCAGTGTTTGGAAGGTAGGACAGTGGATCTGGTCGGATCAAGTATCTACCAAAGGAAAACAAAGTAAGAAGCTATATTAGTAAATCAAGGTACCTTAATTCAGGGTGTCACTAGAAATATTCACTAATTATAAACTCTATCTGTAAGTTACCTAAGATGTTACTTTATAAATAACCAAAAAAAAGTTCACTGTAATTAGCATGATATGATTAGATGGCAAATGCTAATGAATTAAGTTTTACTCTTTCCAATTTGGTTTAGGCTCCATAATTTATCCTTTCAACCTTGTCCCATGAATACTGACTACATTCTATTAAGATCTACATCATAACCGTCATTATGTCAGTACTTAATTACTCTTCCACTTATTTTTATCATTTATGCAATTAAGAAATTGTTGTAAAGCCGGGTAGTGGTGGTGTACCCCCCTTTAATTTCAGCACTTGGGAGGCAGAGGCAGGCGGATCTCTCTGAGTTTGAGGCTAGTCTAGGCTACAAGAGTTAGTTCCAGGACAACTCTAAAGCAAAACCCTGTCTTGAAAAACCAAAAAAAAAAAAGAAAGAAAAAAGAAAAGAAAAGAAAAGAAAGAAAGAAAGAAAGAAAGAAAGAAAGAAAGAAAGAAAGAAAGAAA
>JABTXL010005416.1:9758635-9789653 GCA_025134845.1 Neodon shergylaensis | reverse complement strand
AAAGAAAGAAAGAAAGAAAGAAAGAAAGAAAGAAAGAAAGAAAGAAAAAAATTTCTAGGTGGTTGGAAAGTCTTTCCAATTTATGAAGTTAAGTATCATTATGGAAAATATTACTGCTAGATAACATTTGGATTATTTGGAAAATTGTCTTGTATTTAACATAATAATACTGAAGTATACAGGCTTATTTATATGCCTTTACTTATTCTTTATGTTTGTCTATTGGTGTCATTTGTCTAATTATCTAGTCCTAATTGGTCTGGAACTTGCTATGTAGGCAAGACTAACTTCAAAATTATGAGGATAGTTTTGCCTCTTTCCGGAACTTCTATGGTTAAATGCAAGAGTCAACATGTTATTCTTTAAAATTCATTATTAATAAGTTCTAGGAGTCAATAAGAAAATGTACATTTGAAAAACACAATATTGTTTCAATAATATTTGAATTTCTCTGAGGGAGATGGTTCTTCATGCTGTGAAATCATATGTGACTAGTACGTGCTACCAGTTCACTATACCGTGTGTGTGTGTGTGTGTGTGTAAATGACCTCTGTTCTGCAGAAGACTATAATGTAAATTATGGAGCAGATGTAAAGAAGAAAATGGATTCTAAACAGCCCATAAAAAGAAAAGAACTGGATAATACTTTGTTAAAGGATTTGGGGGTTAATCTTTTTTTTAAAAAATAGACTTGATAAATCAAAAGCAGGAAGATGATGACAAACTAACTTAAATAGGGAGGGACACATACAGAGGAAGGACTGACTGTTCCTGGTATACTTTGAAAAAGGAGTTTAACTAAACATCTGGTTAGAAAAGAAAGTAGTGGTAGGTAAAGTCAGAAATAAAATCAACACAGAGATAATGAAGGTTATTAAACATGGCTTTCTAGGATAGTCATGTTTCAAGTGAAAATGAAAGGAGAAATCCATGTTACTATAATACCTTTACAAAGAAGTAAAAAAAATAAATCAGGAAACTAATTTAAAAACAAGTACCTAACAATGGTTGTACTCTTTAAAATGTAGGTGGAAAAATGTTCATAGAGTACATCCTAATAAGTATGATGAGTGGAACCTGAGAGCACCTCAGTCCAGTTTCTTCAATCAAATTAAAGTTTAAATTAGTATCCTTGGATCTATTAACAGAATTTCACTGTTTATGCACACGGCTTCTAATTACTTAAAATTTTAATAGCATTGTAGATCAATGAAGAAAACTAATAGCAAACCTCAAGCCATTTAATGACTTTTCATCTAGTGATTGATTGTTTTAGAATCAAGTTAATGTTGCTCTTTCATTTGGAATGAATTTCTAGAAGCAAAATTTTAGAAAGAAAGCACAAAAAGTACAAGTATAATTCACTATCCACTAAATCCATTGATGTTGTGACAAACACTACAAGTCAGAGTTTGACAGATCACATTCCTTTGGTTCTCCTTTGATTTGCTACATACCATGGTAGATATTAGAATGTGCCATAGCTTGAGTTCTGTTAGGCCTTCTCTCAGGGCCATGAATATAGTCACTGTAATAGTATGAGGAACATATTTTTTGTGGCACTTAAGTTGATGTTTTGCTTAAATTTAATAAAAATCAGAGTGTTCAAAGAGTAGGAAATTTCTCTCAAGCATTCATGGTTTATTGAATGCTTTGTAAAAAATGCTCTAGTTATAGCTTGGAAAGTTTCATATTTAATTTGAAGTAGTAAACATACTTATACATATGTATATAATATAGTATTACTGCCACACAATTTATCCTTTATTATATTTTTTCAAGGAAGGAATGGAATAACAAAAGGGTAAATACTTTGTGATACTATTTACTTGAAAATGTACTAGTAAAAGAAAGCATATAAAGATAGAATGTAGACTAACGAGTAAGTGCAGAAATAAAAGTAGGAGGATAAGATGATGGAGATGGGTAGCTTTACCCATTTATGGTGCAGGACTTCTTTAATGCTCAATAATATGATCCAAAATTGAATTGTGATCACTTCTCCATTGCCATTGGAAATATTTAAAGACATTAACTTCTATATATTAAATGTATGAATTGTATGTTCATTTTATCCCAGTAAATTATTTAAATGTGTCTTCTTTTATACTATAAAGACATACAGAGTAATAAAATTAATTCTTACAAGATCACAGAACCCAAAGAGTACAGGAAGAAAAAGAAAAATTGCAAATGAGATCATAACAAGACAAAAAGCTTGGCCAGTCAAAGAATAATTAACAAAGCACAAACTACAAAATGGGAGATGGTTTTTGAATTATTCATTCAACAAGTGATATAATATCTAGAATATATAGAGAGTTCATCTGACTTAAAAACAGCAAAATTCCAAAGGTATTAATGCAGTTAAAAGTCTTCAAATGACCTGAAACAAGTTCTCAGACAAATTCCTGGTAAGAATAAAAAAAAAATTAACAACATTCAATCATTAGATGAGTACCAATCAAAACAGTGATTATTGTTTCACATCTTTTGGAATGGCTATTATACAAAAGATCAGAGATCAGCTATTGCTAGAGATATAGACAAAGAAATATTCATTTACTATTGATACAAATTTTAGTTAGTGTAGCCATAATTAAAAAAATATGGAAAATCTCCTTATAGAACTAGAAATAAAAGCACATGTGATCCAACAAACTACTACTATGTATATAATGACAATCAAATAAATCAATAAGAATTTTATGGTTAATTATATCATGTATTAAATTGTGCTAACTGACATTTATAGGATATTTACTTCACCTATTGCTTCTCAATTACTTCTCAACATATAGAAACTTCTTCAAGATATACTGCATTTTAGAAGACAACACAAGTATAAAAACAGAAACAAAGAAACAAGAAACATCAATTTTGTTTTTTTTTTCCATCAGTACAGTGGCAGCACCTGAATCTATAGCTGCTTCAATCAGTAATTGTGGCTCTGCCATTACTGTCCCACTTCTCTGGCAGCTGCAGTGTGTGAAATTTATATCCTGTTTGGTCTACCTTCTGCTGCTGCCACCAAATGCAGTTTTCAAGTAAATCTCTTTAGTTCTATTTATCAATAGGACTCAGGAGTCAGAGGCTGAGGTGAAAACCTGTTAGTTCAGAGCATTTGAGGAGCAACTAGCTGACCTTCTCTCTTCACAGAAAGTGTCATTCTGCAACATCAAACTTAGAGAGACCACCATACTTAAAGTCCTTTCTACTGCTTCCTGTGCATCTCTCTATCTTCCAGACTCCCTCTGATTTGCTATAATTAATTTCTGTCAAGGAGTTGCTGGCTCTGCCTCCCGACCCAAGGTTGAATTTATTTACTTAATACAAATGCAACCTCAGGGTTAATAGTGTGATCAAAGATCCTGTAACAATATTTCTCTTATCTGATCAGAAATATCTTTATTTTTATGTGTTTTCAAATTTTATTATCAAAGCATTGCTGCATTAGGAAGATTGACAACCATTTTAGTGAATGTGTTCCTCTTTCTATCCCTTTCCTCCTGCATTCCACTATATTTTAATTTTCCTTGTGAAAATTTTAATATCTTTACAGATATATACTGTTAGATGCTTCCCTTTTTCTTTGAGCTGTTCTCCAACATAGTATAGATTTTCTTGTTTTACAAATGTATATTTGCCTAGAGAATAGAAAATGCTACTATTTTGTCAATTAACAAACCTTCTTTACAACAATTCTATACTTTATAGTACTACACAGAGAAACACAGGAATCCCTATGCTCATCAGAAATACCTTTTGCCAAGCATGCTCATCACAATAATAAGGGACTATAATGGCAAAATAAAATAGAAGGTAGATTTGTAATTTATATATCCCTAATCCCTAATATGAGGTCAACTTACACAACATCATTGAGCTCAAGCCTGGTGTCTGGAGATGGATTAATCAGGATGTAGGATAGGGTGCTTTGATGATCATTCATTTCATCTGCAAGATAAATAAGTCTGTTAGGATTCACACAAAATCACAGAAATCATTATATTTGTGTTTAAATCATGGAGTTGTCAGTGAGAACTCACTGAAGTTGCGTTGGGTTCTGTTTTGTATTTAATGCATGGAAGTTTGGTTTTCATTTTTCTGTCATCTGAAATGTTGGCAAAGTACCTATTTTTTGTTCCAGTAGATGATAAAAATAAAGTACCTAATTCTGTTCGGTGTAACCATAGTTACGTTCTCTCCTGAAAGTCATTACAATTAAATTTTTTTCTACTAAAAAATAGTTACGAGATATTTACTTGATTCATTTCCCTTTATAATAATTAAAAATAATGAGAATGAGAAGTAAACATTATCATTCAATAGAACATTGATATTAAAATCTCCTGAAAAATAATCTAGTCATATGTATTTAAAACTGTAATACATATACATATATAACTGAAATATATATATATATATATATATATATATTTAATATGTATGCCTTCATGGCATGATTTGCTTTTTAAGAATACAAAGAATCCATTGGAAAAGAAATTAGCTTTACATTTTAATGAGATTACAGTGGTAAATATTTTCTTTTCTTATTGGACATATTGGGAATTGCTGGTACTGTGTGAGGGCACTGAAGTCAGTGTCCTCAGAGCACCGGGCTTTGTCCTGAGTCAGTTCTTAAAAGATCAAGTTATTTTAAAAGAGTAAGTCTTCAACCCCTGCAGCACACAAGTGGGCATTATAGCTTACTCCGCAAGGTTCTAGTTTATCTGCTCATCTATTCTGATGTGATATAGACAAGGGGACACCACAAAACACCAAAGCTGAACATTTATTAGAATATCCACCTTCAATGACTTAAATAAACATCAGTTTTTAAAACGTACACAACTTCAAGTGCCAGATATAGCAATAAGAAGCTCACCAAAACAAAAGAGCATAAACATAATCATTTTTAAAATGTGAAAAACTTTGTAGATCTTGATGTTTAACGTTCTAAGTGTATTAAAAGATACAACAATAAAGCCACGTGGATACATACTTTAATGATTACCTTTTATTTTCCCAAGGAGAAAGTATATGTTGATATACTTAAAATCAGAACAGTCTAAAATATTAGTATTCATTTAGTTACTATACTTATAAATAAATATAGTTCTTGAAAACAAAACTGTATTATGAAGTTTGAAGAAAAGTCTAAAATTATTTCTTACCAAAGACAGTTCCTCGATATTTATATATTTCATTAAAGTTCATGTTAGCCCAGCGTAGCTGAACCTAATAAACAATTTGCTGTACTAAAATGTTTTCTTACAAAATAATATTATTCATTATATTCATTTCAGTAGAAATAATGCTCTTTTAATGTCATAATATATTCTGCTTTAGTTCACTTGATATGCAAACCTTTTTTAAAGCCTATAAATCAAAGTTAGAATCCTACAAGACAGACAAATTACAGAATAGATGAGCCTACCAAAAGTTTAGCAGTAAAAATATTTCAATTTCAAACTTATTAAATTGATATTCAAATAAAGTAATATATTTTGTTGTTAATTGTTGAAATAGATCCAGAAATATAACTGTATCTTCCCCCTTTAGGATTAGGGTTGCCAAGAAAAACAAAGAATGCCCAAGGATATATAAACCACAGCTAATATCTACAAACAAACACTTTATAACAAATATAGCCTAAAGATAACATGTGAAACATTAAATAATTTCTGAAGCACTGGAAATTATCTGAAAGTCAAATGCAGCTGGGAATGCAGCATATTTATTTGCTAAACCTGGGATTGACATGTAAGGAGAAATGGCTAAATCAGCAGACGGGAGTTTGAAATCCAAATATAAAAATGATATTTACTCCAAAAATAGTTACTAATAGTTATAAATCACATTATATTGACATGAGTTTATCAAGATCATATATCTCTATGAAAAGTAGGTTTCATTTATGCATTCATCTTGAAAAAAGTATTATTTTAATGTGAATTGTAACAAGTTCTTTTCAAAGGAACTCCAATTGACGGTATTCTCTGGACCCTAAGTCATAACGCTCTGAAAGGCAGTAGCTATACTAGAAAAATCTCCATTTCATTTGGATGTGAGCAGCTCAGTATCTAAAATAAACAAAAATGGTCCTGAACTGCAGTACAAAGAAGGCAACTCTACCTCTTGCTCAGTGTAGATACCCAGCCACACTTTATCATTAACAGAGCACTCTTAAGTTGCTTTTGAATAAAAGTCAAGTGGCAGTGGTGGTCTTATTTGTTTGTCACAAATGAGTCAAGATAATTCTGAGGTTTCCTAAGAGTAGATGCAATTATTTTGTCAATATTTTGATTTGCTCAATTAGCCTATTTTCACAAATCGAACTGAACACGTTAATTGTGCAACTGGCTCTAAGACTGTTATCAAACATGTCGATAATACACTCAGTGATTTCACACGTTTTAAATCAAGGCATAGATGTGGCCACAATCAGAACCAGCAATTCCTTTTTTTTTCTCTACTCCTCAATGACTAGTCCTCGTGAAGTGGAATGCCATCATTTTGATTTAGGTTAAAAGTAGTTGTTGAGTTCAAAGCCATTCTTTCAAGTCTGCGTGGCCATAGAGCTCAGCTTGACCCACAGCTTGTCTGCCATGCTTTGTGAAAAGACCTGCTGTTACCTTCTTCTCTTTGTGATTTTGCACTTGAGAATTAATAAGCAAGTTTTAAAGTCTATTTTAACTTGTTTCAAAACATTCATCAATGTTTTGCTGGCCATGCACTACTGTTTTGGTATCAAACAGTCATTTTCTGTGGTTATATTTTATTTCTCAATTCTATAAGAATGAATATAGTAGGTTTGATAGATTATTAAGAGCCTGACATAATTATCATTAACTACGGCAGACATGAATACACATGGTTGTGCCCAAACCAGAATATATTACTTACTAAAAATTTGATTTGCATTATATTTGGTTGTATGAAATCAGAGAATCAAGATTCTATTTCCTAGCATTAGAAATGTATTAAGAATCTTCTGTTAATATACTGTGTCCAGACAGCTAAACTCTGGCCTTAGAAAACTAAAAAATGCCATCTGCTTAAAATCAGTGCTCTTGAAATTGTTTCACACACAGTAGAAAAAGACAGGTAATTCAACAAATAGTGCTGACAAAACTAAATATGCACCCTCAGAACAATAAATTTAGGTTCATGTCTTTTATCCTATATAAAGCTCAATTCAAAAGAAACCAAATACTTTAATTTAAAACATGAAGTGTTGAAACTTCTGGAGGAAAGCACAGGGGATACACTTCAGATTGAAGTATGGAAAATAGCTTCCAAAGAGGGCTTCAGTGGGATAGGAAATCAGTGAACAGACTGCATTACACCCTTGGCACAGCCAAAGGAATGAAGAGCAGGGCTACTCCGTTCACAGCTGAGAGAAAATCTTTGCTATGTATGTCAGACAAGGGGTTATTAGCAAAAACTTATGAAGAACTGCAAAGTAAAACTCTAGTCCCAAACAATTTGAATAAAGAATTGAAAAAATGATAAATAATATCATTTAAATAAAAATTAAATAAATATAATTATTTTTTTAGTTTTTGAGACTATAATATAATTATACCATTTTCCCCTTCCAAGATTGTCTCCAAACCCTCCAAAATACCACACCCTGTCTCTCTCTTTCAAATCATTGATTCATTTTCTTTGTCATTCTGTATTGGGTATGTGTGCACTCTTAAATAAAACCTGTTCAGTCTGTTTTATGCAACTTATGTGTATATAATTTCAGACCTGATCATTTGGTGCCGGATAACCAATTGAAGTGCTCTTCCCTAGGGAAGACTATTTCTCCTGCTCTACTCATTCCTTAGTTCCTTGTAGTTATTTGTATAGGGTTGATGCCCCATGAGCTTTCCCTCTTCTGTATTAATGTATTTACTAGTGTCATTCAAGCAAACATGTTTCTGAGACTTCATACCTGACATTTCCATTACACACAATTTCACAGACACTTTCAGAAGGAGTGCTATAGATATATAAGATGCAAAATATTACAGAAAAGTACAATTGACCAACTTTTTTTAAGTGATTAATATTCCTAGCAATCAAGAAACTGGGAATGAAGGGTAGGGGTGAGTTATTAAAATTTAAGAATATATGAAGAAATCTAATGGACTGACACTATTTCATAAGCCAATTACAAATTTCTTTTTCTTTTCCTTTTTTTTTTTTGAGACAAGGTTTCTGTGTATAGCTTTGGCTGTCATTGAACTCACAGAGATCCACCTGCCTCTGCCTCTGCCTGCATTTCTGTCTGTGTGAGTTGATTGGATTCCCTGGAACTGGAGTTACAGCCAGTTGTCAACTTCTATGTGGGTGCTACAAATTGAACCTGGGTCTTCTGGAAGAGCAGTCAGTGTTTTAGCCCCTGAGCCTTCTCTTCATCCATCCAATTTTATTTCTTAACACCAAATTAGTGAACAAAGCTGTTTCCAGAAGACATGAGTAATTAAATGAAAATCTCATAGACATGCATGTATTAATTTCCTATGTGCTATTGGTCAAAGAGTTCCCAGAGTTACTCAAGACAATACAGGCACTGGCATTGCTCTTGGATGTCCATCATAATTAGATGATTAGTCTCTATTGCTGAGGACACCACACACCTTGGTTTCAGGACACAGAGAAATTGACCTTGAGTTAACCAGATTACTCTTTTTCACTCACTTCACAGTGCTAGAAGGTGCTAGGCAGACTGCTGAGGGAAAATACCTCATTGGTCTTATGCAGCATTGAATTGAAATCTACAAGTTACAAAACTGACCTGGTAAGTGAAATGTTCCTACAGGTTCAATAATAGAAAGACTCATTATAAGGGAATTAATTGCTCTCTTGATTGAATTTGTAACTTCAATTGGAGGGAATACATGCCTAGTACGGAAAGCAAACTCAAAACCCATGGCTAGGGAAGTAATAGGCCTATTTATAGGTCTATTCTGGATCTATTAATATGTTTTTATAAACGGTCATGCTGTTAATAATATGCCTTCTAAATATATTTTATTCATGGATTTACACTGCTCCAATCTTAATAAGAAACATCATAGCGGAAAATGGGTAATTTAGAGATTCATTATTGTTCAGTGTGATAAGAATAAGCAAATATGAGTGTTCAGTCATAAATGGGACATCTAGATCAAACCTCACCCACCAGACTCCAGAAATATTTCTGTAGAGGTGGGCAAAAAGAAAGTAAGAGCCCCAGGACGGGGAGAAGTGCTATGGAAGTCATTGCCTTTGCATACATGAATTCACAACACCTGGATTGCATATCTGCATGAGAGTTACACAAGATCAAGCCTGTTAAACATTACAGTATGCAGAATATAAGAAGTTACTTCAAATTTCTAATATTAGTTGAGGTTTGCTTTGTGTTTCAGTATGTGGTCTATTTTACAGAAACTTCCATTGGTCATTTTGCTGTTTGCACCAGAAATGATTACAATGAGATTAGCAGGATTTTTCCCTATGTGGGGGTACATATTGTCTTAGTTTTTTATACTGCTTGTATGTTTCTGCTGTGACCTGTACGTGTGGCATTAGGTCACTGGTTGTCTTTTGATGTGAGTTTTTACATAGACACATATCTACTCTTCATGTTGAATGGGATTTGGATCCCTATTTTCTTTTACCTCTCATTGGCTGGGTTAGAGTCAGCTAGGAGATACTAGAAGCATCACATTGTGACCACTCAGTGTTGATCATTAGTGTGGTACCTGACAAACTTCAGTTCATCTATGAAAAGGTAGGGCCTCTGTCATTAGCAGCAAGTGCTCAGCAAAAGTGAGTAGAGATGAGTTATATTGCAGGGCTGGTGGCCTTTGACTTCTGACCTGGAGGGCAAACGGGTGCTCAGTATCTGGTCTTGAGAAAATGGTGAATTGGACTTTGAAGGTCTGCATAATTGTGGTGTCTGACATAAGGGGTGGGTAGGCACTCTAGGCAAATGATAAATTAGCAATATTTTGGGTTATTATGGTAGCTGTGATGTGGTCTCTGTTTGGTAGTATTTATATCTACTATACCTAAGTAGCTGCCTCTACTATTAATGCTACTCCAATCTGGTTTAGAAATCATTTTATAGATACAGTCCTCTCAGTGCTACCATGACAGACTACCAGACTTGCAGCATTACATGTTTTTATACCAAGGAAATCATAACAAGGCAGATGTAAAAAGAGGGAGAAAATAAATGAACGTAATGCCTTCTGTTATATAAGAATTATCATGAGCATAAAATCAACTAATTTCCATAAAAATAGAATGAGAAAATCATAAGAAAAAATTTCTTACAAATCCCTGCTACTTTCTTAGGTGATGCCCATACAGTCGGCTCGTACATTTGCATATTTCTAACAATCAACAATATGATCTGAAGTAAAACTGTTCTATAATGGCCGTGTCTGTTGTAGTTTCTGCCGTAGCTGCATGTGTCACAAAGTGTTCTATATCTGGCCAGGATAATCTAGAGGCAGCACTTTTTTAATGGTAAAATAAATCTAATGAATATAAACTCTCACAATAAACCTATTTTTCCATCGTTGACCTTTTTAGGTATTAAAATAAATAATTGCTGTGTAATGTGAATAAAAGAGAATATGATATGCAACTCTGCTTATGGATTAACAGGAGATTAGAATGTTCTTGAGTCAGCTGAGATTAAGATGAAGAACTTTTTGCTTGATATTCTCATTAGAAGAAAGTAACTTAGCAATACATAAAAGGTAAAAATAGAAAATTAATTTACTAGAAATTGAATCATCTTAGACATCATCAAATTGGCAAGTAGCCATTAGTGAATTTCTGGAAGATCATTCTGAGCTTTAATTTTACTTTTTAGTGTTACATATTACATGCATTTCTATTAAAATTCCTGGACACAAATTAGTCTTCATCACAATGAAAAGAAATATAATTACAACTGTCAGTTATAAAAGTAACTGACTGGAGCAAATTTAAATGGAAGTTTTTGAGTACGACAGTTCACCTCGAAGAGGAAAATAATGAAATTTAAAAAAAAAATCACTTTGAAGGAATTATAAGAAAATTGGCACAATTTCATATGAAAATGCTCAGTAAATATATTTCACTTTTCATGCTCAAGAAAGAAAAACAACTTCTTTTAAATTCTAACTCAGTAAATAAAATGTTTTAAGAACATCTCAATACAAAACTTTATAATAAAGAGAAAATGAGGATTATATGTGTGTGTGAGAGAGTTTGTATATGCATGTGTATCCACTAACGTATACATATAAGTATAGATAAACAATGAAAACTTCTCATTTATCACTGGCCAGTTGACTATTTTTATAGTTTTATATTTTTTGAGAACTTTATGCTTGATGTTTGAATCTACATAATCTCTGTCCTTTCATTTCCTAAATTCCTTAATTTCCTCTCCAATATGCATCATCTTTTTTTTTCTATTTTTTTTTTTTTTTGATTTTCGAGACAGGGTTTCTTTGTAGCTTTTGGCTCCTGTCCTGGAACTAGCTCTTGTAGACCAGGCTGGCCTCGAACTCACAGAGATCCGCCTGCCTCTGCCTCCCGAGTGCTGGGACTAAAGGCGTGCGCCACCACCGCCCGGGCCTGCATCATCTTTTTTAAAAATTATTATTGTTCCATAGCTAAGAGGATAATTATATGTTTTTCCTTGAGTTCGCCTTCTTATTTAGCTTCTTTAGGTTCACCAATTATATACTCCGTGACCATTATTTATGGCTAGAAACCAATTATGAGTGAGTACATCCCATGTTCATCTTTTTGGGTCTGGGATACCTCACTCAGGATAGTGTTTTCTATTTCCATCCATTTGCATGCAAAATTCGAGAAGTCATTGTTTTTTACCGCAGCGTAGTACTCTAATGTGTATATATTCCACACTTTCTTCATCCATTCTTCCATTGAAGGGCATCCAGGTTGTTTCCAGGTTCTGGCTATTACAAATAATACTGCTATGAACATAGTTGAACAAATGCCTTTGTCATGTGATAGGGCATCTCTTGGGTATATTCCCAAGAGTGGTATTGCTGGGTCCAGGGGTAGGTTGATCCCGAATTTCCTGAGAAACCGAAACACTGATTTCCAAAGTGGTTGCACAAGATTACATTCCCACCAGCAATGGATGAGGGTACCCCTTCCTCCACAGCCTCTCCAGCAAAGGCCATCATTGGTGTTGTTGATTTTAGCCATTCTGACAGGTGTAAGATGATATCTCAAAGTTGTTTTGATTTGTAGACAAAATTGCCGGGTAGAAGATTTGGGATCTTGGGGGTGGGGTGGGATGGGATTATCGGGGGATGGGGAGAGAAAAGGGAGAAGGGGAGGATGAGGGAAACTTGGGGAAACAGGTTGATTGGGATAAAGGAAGGTTGGATAGGGGAGCACGGAAGCACAATTTTTAGTTAAGGGAGCCACCTTAGGGTTGGCAAGAGTCTTGAACCTAGAGTGGCTCCCAGGAACCCAAGGCGAGGTCCCCAGTTAGTTCCTTGGGCAGCTGAGGATAGGGAACCTGAAATGACCCTATCCTATAACAATGCTGACGAATATCTTGCATATCACCATAGAACCTTCATCTGGGGATGGATGGAGATAGTCACAGAGACCCACACTGGAGCACCGGACTGAGCTCCCAAGTTCCCATCGAGGAGTGGAAGGAGGGAGAGCATGAGCAAGGAAGTCAGGACCACGAGGGGTGCACCCAACCACTGAGACAGTGTGGCTGATCTATTGGGAGCTCACCAAGGCCAGATGGAATGAGACCGAAGAAGCATGGGATAAAACCGGACTCTCTGATCATGGCGAACAATGGGGGCTGATGAGAAGCCAAGGACAATGGCCCTGGGTTTTGATCCTACTTCAAGTTCTGGCTTTGTGGGAGCCTAGCCAGTTTGGATGTTCACCTTCCTAGACATGAACGAAGGGGGGAGCACCTTGGACTTTCCACAGGGCAGGGAACCCTGAATGCTCCTTGGACTGGAGAGGGAGGAGGAGAGGAGTGGGGGGAGGGGGAGAAGGGTGGAAGGAGGGGGAGGGAAATGGGAGGCGGGGAGGCGGGGGAAACGTTGTTTTTTTTTTTTCTCAATAAAAAATTAATAAAAAAAATTATTATTGTTATATGTATGCATATCTATGGATAAAATTATACACATATACATAATACAGAGTGATCATTTTGTGTGGCTCATATGTGCATGTATCAAGGGACATACTTCATATTGAATAACCTAGTGGGAATTTATCTTAAAGGCAAATAATTCTGCCTCTCTCTGCAGTCCCTGGCCTCTAGTAGTTCTCCATGTAAGGGTGGGACTGTGTGAGGTTTCCTCTGCCTCCACAGCATGTATACGAGCTTTGTTATTATGTTGCTAACCACATTTCTAAAATAAAACTGGGATAATAGTAATGATATTTCTCAAGTGATCAGTGTTTTACTTCATTAAGTTTTTTTGTATATGGAATCATTTATTAACATATCAACAAGGAGTTATTTTAAAAGCTTGTACAATGTTCATTAAAACACTATTTCTATTACAAAAATAAATCTTTTAAGACCTCATCCCTAAGGAAAGAACAACTGAGAAAAATAGGGATCTGGAGAGCGGTCTTCACTGGGGAACAGCATGTCAGCTGGCTGTACAAAGCCAAATTGTCAGCCCAGAAAACATACATACAAGTGACTTAGTAAAAACTGAACTGGTTATATTTAGGGATACACACATATATGCATACAGATATTTGAATGAAATAACAGTTAATGGAAGAAGAGGCCATGAATTTAAAGGAAAGCAAGAGGAGTATATGGGCTAATTTGAACAAGGACAGGAAAAGGAAAGAAGTCATAATTATATTAGAATATCAAAATAGAAAATAAATAAAGCTTTTGAAGTCTTTAGGTAAGAAACTAAACACAATTTTTAAATTCATTGTTGTTCTCCAACGGCTGTTATAGTTAGTTACTTACAATACTACAAATTAATTATATCAACAGCCCCAGAACTTAGATGGGTGTGATGTTTGTGTCTTGTGTGTGTTTGTTTGAGAGAAAAAAGAAAAATTGCACCAAAATAAGCATTTATAAATCTCAGCCATGTGTAAGAAAATCCAAAAGTTTTCATAGCTCCAAGGTGGAAACTAAATCTACCTCAAAATTTCTGTTTAAATTAAAAATGGGGTGTTCTTGGAATAGGTTCAAACATTGCCAAGTGATCTAAATAAATGCAAGACATTTAGCAATAATCTTGTTAGTTCCACAAAAGATGAGATTTTCATCAAAGTGCCATGTATAGGTATTTCCTAACAAAAATCTAGTTCTTTCCTATATCAGAGCCGACTGTGTGACCAATAATAGTAAAAACTGAGACTCCATGTATAGTTTTAAGAAGCATACCATAGCCCACCGTAGAAAGGCCCAGGTGTTTCATCCTATTTTTCACAAGTTCAGCAAGCTCCTGTCTTTCGGACCTCCTGTAGAGGTTCAATCGCTGCTGGGTTATTTTTTCTGCCGTTTTCCCAGAATGCTTTGGTCCTTTTCTGCTCAGCCTCCTAGCCCACTGCATGCTCTTCCTCCGCAGCAATGGATGGTCTGACTGGTCGCTGGAGGTTGAGTTGCGGTGCATGCTGCGGTGGTGCCCTGGCTCTTTGGCATCTTTGGTGTCTTCCCACTCTTCCACACTGATGGATATTTGAGACTTTAAGAGAAATGCAGATTGGTAATTAGATCTTGAGGAAAAGTCTTTGCTAGAATTGAAATCAGTCGCATTTATGATCTTGGTGTAATTGTATACACATGAGCTTTTCCACAGGATAAAGAAAATCAACACATTCCATTCTAATCATATTTTACTAATTAACTTGTAGAAACATTTCTGGAGCTTATTGTGAATAAATTAAAACATCTAGATCTTCTTAGTATTAGTATTTTAGGAAAAGACAATGTCATGTGTGCTCATGTGTAACCTATTTTTCTCCTATAACCGATTACTAGCACACAGATACTTGCAACAAACAAACAGCTATGTATTTTATAACTTCATTTAAGTACAGTCCAGGCAATAGGCAGGCTACATTTGCCACAAGTGTTTTAGAAGAAAAAAACTGATATAAAATCTGTTTGGGAAAAATCTCATTTATTTTATATTAATGATCCTTCTGTATATGACCATGAGATGACTTTTATAAGATGGGAATTTCTCTTAATTCTCATATGCACTAAGAAAAACCAAACAGCTTTTTTAATTCATGCATCCATTATCCACCACATAAAACACTTTTGTGATTAAACTTTCTTCCAGGATATCTACATTAAGTCCACTTTTTCTCGAATGCCTTCAGGGATAACATAGGAAAATCATGCTGTCCTCCATAGAAAAACGAACCCTGGGGAACCTCAGCACATCTGTCCTAACCCATTCATTTTCTGTGGATTCTGCTGTGTACTGTAAAAGCCTCTCTTTGTTTCAGTGTTATCACTTTTCATACAAGGCAGTCACATGAAATGGAACCCTAGCCAATGAGACTTTTACTGTAAGGAAACATGCACATGTCAGGAAAGAACTTCTGGACCCATGAATCTGCCATGGAGCTCCCCTCCAGGTCTGAAAACTTGCTGGAGCTGCAGCTTTCACAGTTACACACAACTGTCTTTCAAAATAAGAGAAATTACCAATTTAAGTCAGGAAGTAGACCTAATACATCCTCCAAATATGAATATAAATTATGAGGCTCAATGCATGCCCACAACTGTAGCATCAAGCTAGGAAATAGTTATACACCTAAGCCCAGCCAAAATATCAACAATTCATCAGATTCCTATTACAAAACAATGCTGTATTTGTGTAACGTAAAATAGTACATTTAAACTTCATATGTTTTTGTGAAAAGTTCATTAAAGAAATGTAAAAACTGGATTTTATGTCTCTGAATTTAACCTAGAAACATTAAAGGTTTTAAATCATGCCATGCTTCTTCCGTCTCATTCCATCTGGCCTTATAAAACCGGACTCTCTGATCATGGCGAACAATGGGGGCTGATGAGAAGCCAAGGACAATGGCCCTGGGTTTTGATCATACTTCAAGTTCTGGCTTTGTGGGAGCCTAGCCAGTTTGGATGTTCACCTTCCTAGACATGGACGAAGGGGGGAGCACCTTGGACTTTCCACAGGGCAGGGAACCCTGACTGCTCCTTGGACTGGAGAGGGAGGGGGAGAGGAGTGGGGGGAGGGGCAGAAGGGTGGAAGGAGGGGGAGGGAAATGGGAGGAGGGGAGGAGGGGGAAACGTTTTTTTTTCTCAATAAAAAATTAATAAAAAAAAGGTTTTAAATCATGAATACTTTTATAAATCTTAGCTTATTTGTTCTCACTGAGTTAATATTACAACTTAAGTCCTTTTAAGTGCAAGTAGTTTACAAATTATTAGGCAATATCTATCATTAGTAAGGACTATCTACAATTATTCAGTAGTATTTGTAATATGTCCTACAAGAATAAATGCTTGAAATTCTTCTGTGTAAAACTTTCCAGAGAAACTCGTCCTGGTGCATGAGTTCATATAAGATCACTTACTGTTTGTGCCTTGGAATCACGCACTGATAAATATTAAGGGACAGAGGAAGAATTTGATGTTATTACAAGCAGAATTAAAACATTATTTGTCTTTGTGAATGTTTCTTCTTAGTCCAGTGGCTCAAATACTGTGAAATACATACATCTAAAATATGAATCAAAATGTATGTATATGTTATCAAAGCAATATTTAAAAGGCCACCTTTAGCATTGTTCTAAATCCCCTATAAAGGGGACAGCATAATTTCACATATACAATCATTTACAATTGCAAGACATCTTTCTTGTAAGTCTACACAATGAGCAAACATCTCTTAATAGATGTTGCTTTAACTAGAAGAAAAAGAAATGAGAACAATTCTGTTTTTTGTTTTTGTTTTTTAGAAAAATCAAGTCAAATCTTAGACATTTGGATTTCTTTCTCCTTTGAATACCATGTATGAAAAGCATAGTTAGCTTTTATAGTGAGATGAGTAAATTAGAGAGCTGTTTCAGGTGCAATATGAAAACCAAACATTTTAAATAAAATGGCAATATTCATCCTCTACCCCTCACAACCTTTTGAAAATTTATCTAACACATTGCCATACAGAGAAAACATTCTCATCCCTAACTTTGAACTAAAGTGATGACAGTAATAATTCATAAGAAATAAAGTTTACCCACAGTGTAAATAGCATTGCTGATATGCTCCTGTTATTAAATCTCATGTCTATTGTGTGAAAAGATATCTCTTTGTGAATTAATTTCCTACTGTCTCTTCTTTTGATGTTTCTCACTCTATTCTGTGCTGGACTAAGCATCCCCAGGCAGGAGACACTGCAGCACAGGAAATGAAACACTGTTTTCACTTTAGGGACTTTTCCTCAACTTCTGGTTTGAGGATTAGAATAATAGACGATTAAAGGCAGGCATTCTGGGATCACACCGGACTTGGTTATATTTTCACAGGCTATTTAACATCTACCTTCCTTGGTTATAAAATCTAAACTCTCTGATTATTTAAATTTTCCTTTCTGAAAAAAGTAATTGTATTATTGCATTGGTTTTGTCTATCAGTCTTCTTATTAAATCAAAGAGACAAGGCATGGGGTTTAACTCAGCCAGAGTTCATTATATACATAGTAAAGTGGCTTGTGACCTTGCCAGAAAGAAAAGTACATGGATATTAAACAGTGAGTAGCAACCTTGTTATTTGGTTAAATGTAATGAATTGGAAGATCAGAAAAATACTTATCGTAAATATATGTATATTTTCTATAATGTTCTTCTCGATTACTCTGTAAGAGAACTCTGTATTTTTATCTTTTTATCAGCACAATCTCCAATGCTTGATAATAAGAAATAGAGGGCTACACACAAAATTTTGAGATGGGTGTTGGGGTTGCCAATTCAAAATGCCATGCCTGTACATCAGGTGCTCTTTTTTTTTAAGTATATCTCTATCCCATCACAAATATACTTTCTGTGAAATGGTTTACGAAAATTTTATATGTGTGTTATAATAAGTTTTTGCATATTTAAATTCTTATTTTAAATGGCACATTATTTTCTAAAATTCACAAAACTTGTCATGATTTAGAAAAGCACTAAATGTATGTCTTTACAAAATAATAAAATGTGTATTTAAAATAATAAATAATTTATACCTAAAATAGCATGCTCACCAAAGAAAAAATCCTCCAAAATGAAATTGTAATTCTAAACATATGTATGCATAAAGCAGAAGGGTACCAGAACTGATAAAAGAAGCAGTACTACAGCTAAAATCACACATTGAATTTTTTTATTTTTATTTTTACTTAAAAATTTACACCTCCTCCCATTTCCCTCCCCCATCCCCCTTCCCTTTCCTCTCCAGTTCAAAGAGCAATCAGGGTTCCCTGCCTTGTGGGAAGTCCAAGATCCTCCCCGCTCCATCGAGATCTAGGAAGGTGAACATCCAAACAGGCTAGGTCCCACAAAGCTGGTACATGCAGTAACCGGACTCTCACACATTGATTTTTACAGTGACTTTGGGCAGCCAGTAAACCACGTTTTCCAGGACACAGATCAATGAGACAAAATATAAACAAAAATTCTGGGGCCAAATGACATTATAAACCTAAAGTATCTAATAGATATTTCAAGAAATTTTCACCCAAACACAAAAATAATATATCTTCTCAAAAGTTCATGAAAGTTTCTCTGAAATGAGCCAAATATGTGGAAACAAAGCAAGTCTCAATACATAAAAAAATAAATAAATAAAAGGAAAAACCAAACAAAACAAAATAGGAAAACCCACTGCAACCTATCTGATCATCCTTACAAACTCGTGGAAACTGAAAAATTCACTAGAAAATGAAACTGACTCAAGACAAATTAAGAAAGAAATTAAAGTACTTCTAGAATTGAATAAAAATGAAAATAAGCATACCCAAACTTATAAAAAACAATGAAAGAGGTTCAAAGAGGCAAATTAATATAGCATTAAGTCCCTACATCAAAAACTGTAGAGATGTCATAATAATAACTTAACAAAAACCCTAAAATCTGTGGAAGAAAAGAGGAAATCATATCCAAAACAGAAAGTATCCAAAAAAATACAATTTTTGCAATTTAAAAATAGAAACAATAACAGAAAACCAATACAAAAAACACATGAAACAAAAAAATGGTACTTACAGAAAATCAATAAACTGACAAATGATTGGACAAATTAAGTAAAAGGTAGAGAGAAAATACTAAAATTAACAAAATTAGAGACAAAAGTAGGATATAACCAAAACTGAGGAAATTAAAAGAATTATATAGACATACTTTAAAAACCTATACTCCACTAAACTGGAAAATATTTTAAAAATTGAAATTTTCTTAAAATATACTACCACCAACCAAGACCAGTAAAGCAATTTAAATAGATTTATAAGACCCATTGACATAGATGCTATAACTAGATGTCTCCAAACCAAAAAAATTCCAGGACTAATGGCCTTGGCACAGAATTCTACCAGAGTTTCAAATAAAAAATTAAGGACAATAATCTTCAAATTACTCCATAAAATAGAAACAGAAGGAAAATTGCCCAATTCTTTAATTGAGTCGCACTTATCCTGATAACAAATCCACATAAAGATCCAGCAAATAAAGGATTATAGCGAAGTTTCCCTTATGAATATATATGCAAAATACTCTATGAAAGACTTGTGAACCAAATATAAGAATACATGAAAAGAAAAATCCATCTTGTCAAATAGGTTCTCTCCCAACATTGCACAAATGGCTCACCATACACAAACTGATAAATTAAATTTATGATAACTACAAATTGAAATACAAAAAAGTGCATGATCATCTAATTAAACACACACACATGCACACACAGAAACACCTTTAACAAAATACAAAACCTCTTAATGATACAGGTTTTGGAGAGAAAAGGATTACAAGGGACATATATCAGCATAATAAAGGCAATTTACAGAAAGTCCATAGCCAACATCAACTCAAATGGAGAGAAATTCAAAGCATTTCTACTCCAATCCACTCTCTCCCTACCACTTACTAGAGTATTTGAAGTCCAGAGTAACTGGATGATATCAATCAAGGGGATAAAAATAGAAAAAAGAGAACTGTAAGTATCTTTATTTCCAGATAATATAATTGTATCACTATACCCTAAAATATCCATCAGTAAACTCTTACAGCTGATAAACTCTTTCACCAAAGTAACAGGAAACAAAATTAGTACACAAAAATTAGTAGGCTTTCTCTATACAAATGACAAACTGATTGAGAAAAAATTTAGGGGAAAAAGAGCTTTGAAAAAAACCTCAAAAATTTCTTGGGGTGATCCTAACCAAGCAAGTGAAAGACTTGTATAATAAAAATTTTAAGACATTGAAGAATATACCAGAAGATGGAAAGGTCTCCTATAATCATGAATAGGTAAGATTAATATAGTAAAATTTGCAATTGTCCTAAAAGCAATTATCAGAATAAAGGGAAATCTCATTTAAATTCCATCACAATTCTTTAAAGTTCTTGAAAAGCCCATAGTCAGCCTACTATGGAAACACAGAAATATCTTAAATAGTTTAAGATCTCCTAAATAGTGAAAGAATTGCTGGAGGTATCACCATTCTTGGCCGCAAATTATACTGCACAGCTATAGTAGGAAAAGTTTATATATATTCACTAATATGTGAATGTTAGGTGTTAAGTCTTCAATAAGCAGGCTACAATCCACACAACCACAGTAGTTAGATGTATAGTAAGTTACTGTGTGTGTGTGTGTGTGTGTGTGTTAGATCTCCCTAGGAAGAGCAAATAGAATAAATGGTTACACATGGATGGGAGCAGGTGGTAAAGCCTGAAGTTAGTGGATCAAATGGGAAGGAGAATAGAAGACATATATGAAAGAGAGAATATGGGGAGGGACATGTATAACTAAAGGCTAGTTTGGGGGGGGGATGGAAACCTAATACAGTAGATGCTTCCTAAAATATATACAAAAAGGAAGTGATCTAACTGGACTCACCAAACAACTAGGAAGAGAGAATCACACTGGTCATATCTTATCACAAAATGAGTCACCTAGATTCTGGCATGGGTTATATCTAACTATATTGTTGGTCAAAGGATACTCATGGAAAACCCCAAACAACTCATCTGGGGCAGTGATCATGGCTCTCAGAGGTGGTGAACATATCTCTGCCAGGTTGGACAGGGCATAGTCAACAAGCAAAGCTGCAGCCTTAGTCATATTCTTGCCTTCATAGGAAAAAAAAGAAAACCTCTCCTGGTCAGAAAATGATTATAGATACACAATAATAAAACAGATTAAGACAAAAAAAAAAAGGCCTCTGAATGGGTCACTCACTGTGTTGGATAAATGTATATGGCCTTAGGAGAGAGAAAGAAGGAAGAGCATGAAGTAGGAAATATAGATTAAAGGACTAAAGAAAATAAAATAAACATTAAAAAGTAATAGAGAAAAATAAGCCACATAAATATTGCATATGCCCGAGAGTCTGGATTATGTGTATTATTTTGCTTTCTGTGGATTTTTGACTGTTAATGAGTTAACAGCTAAAAATCATTTGATTCTGAGGCTGTTAAGCTAAACCAACATATATATTTTAAAGGTATCTTAATTTCAAAATCTGAATCTAAAGACATGTTATTTTAGAAAAGGGTTCTGTTTTTTGTTTTTTTTTTTGTTTGTTTGTTTGTTTTTTCCCACAGAAGACAAGAACCTGCAGATTCCTTCAAGGTTAATGTGATTTGATGGAGCAAGATCCCATGAAAGGTCTTTGTAAACCCTAAAAATACTTGCCCAACAAACAGCAAGAAGCAGTTTAAAGAAAACTACACCAGAATTCCCAAAAGGATTGTTTATAAATATTTGTTTTCAAATTAAAAGAGGTTGGAGATAAATGCTTGATGGTCACAGTCAATCTCTTTCTTTAAAAGGGATGAATGTGATATGGAAATGCCTATTTTACACTGTCATGGACTTTGATACAAATTTAAGGTCAATTTTGTAATATACATACTTCTTTTGTTTAAGGTATTATTTTTATACATCTCATTTAAAATGTAATATATAATTAAAGATTACAGATTAATAGATAATCATTTATAATAGTCGAACTTGTAGTCAATTAAGTTTTCTAGATATGAAGAGATATATTTCAGTTAGATAATCTCCAACACTTAAAGACCTATAGAATTTAAAATGTTTTAAGAACGTAGGCTTTTCTCAACAGTAAGATATACTTACTTCTGGCAGCACCAGTTACTGTAGAAATGTTGATGGGAATTGAACAGACTTTTAATTTGCTTTCAGTGTGACAAGGCTATCCATTTGGGCAAAAAACTGCTCTTGCCTGGACTGCTTGATGGTATGTTGTATGATTGGACAAGCAGGACCCACAGAAAAATTAATGATGAATTTTCAAAAGACAGGATGATCCCTCAGGGTTTCTGCTTCATAGAAGAAGCTGCCAGGTATTTTTTTCAGGACACAGAAGAAAGCATCTGACTAACTTTGCCATTATAAGACAGAATAGATCTGTCTCACTGAAAAGTCTATCAGACATTATGTTACCACAGTTGAAGATGAATGACCCAAAGTTACAAAAGAACTTTAGGTGATTGTCCAGGAAGTTAGATGTCTGTCATTTCTGTAACTTTGGAAGTTGCTTATATATGTACTTCCTGTTTACTTAAGTAGTATTATATCTTTCTGGGGTCTTTGATAGGGTTAAAGACTAGATAGTTATAATTATGGCTTTTCTTATTTACGATAAAATAAAAATTAGATACCAAACTTTAGGCTCACAAAGATAGGATAGATGATAGAGTATTTTTCTTAATTTTCCAAATGTAAATAGACTAAATATTATAACTAGAATTCTTGCTTAATAACTGTTTGTATATGTAAATTTTACTATGTTAAATGTAAAACCTTCCTTTATAATTAGACAGAAAAGGGGAGACTACTAGGGTAGTCCTTCTGTATATATTTTGCTTTTATTAGTTGATAAATAAAGTTGCTTTGGCCAATGGCTTAGCAGAGTAAAACCAGGCAGAAAATTCGAACAGAGATACATACAGAGAATAGGTGGAGTCAAGCAGATGTCAGCCAGTCGCCAAGGAAACAAGACATATAGAAGATGAGGCAATGCCATGGCCACGTGGCAACACAAAGACTAATATAAATGGACTAATTTAAGAGGTAAGAACTAGTTAGGAATATGCCTGAGGAATTGGACAAACAGTCTTATACTTAGTATAGTTTCTATGTGATTATTTGGGTCTGGGTAGCCAGGAATGAAAGCCATCTACACTTATAAAAATCTGAAAAGAAAACAAAAAAGAAATAAAAAAAAAGAAAGAAAGAAATGTGGGAATTGTAAAGTGTTAGTTCAAGGTACAATCATCTATAACCTCAGGGTGTGTTACATAAGCCATTGTGAATGAAGTTAATATTAATATATTACATACTTGAAATGTCATAAAAGGGATTTGGGAGGAACGTTCTTAGTTCATTATTACACATCTCATCAAGTAAAGCAGCTCCTGAAATCTGTTTAGACTGGCATATAGGTCTCCAATCACAGACACCCTGAAGGCAAGATCGGAGTTCTCTGGACACTCGTTTAAATTCTGCTTAATCTGTAGACTTTGAAAAGTCACAATACAACTACTTTTCAGGATGCTTAAAAACTAACGTTTTGAAAAGTCTTCCATTATAAATTTTAATAAACAAAATAAACTGTGAGTACAACTTGGAATTTCATTCTTAAGATAAAAATCTAGAAAAAAGTACTTAGTTTATTAATATGCCTTTTTATTCTTAGTGTCTTTCCAAAGCTTCAACTAGTATCTTAAGTTATGCTTTTTTGCTCTGAACTTTTTAATAGATGCAGACTAATTATACACCATAATCCTTTCAGGACAGACTATGAACTTAAAAAAACACACGAAAAAATGTTTTTGACTGCTGGTTGCTATCGTCATTAATTTCTCAGTGTTTGTTATAGTATTATGCAACTGATAAATTTAAATTCTGAAAGGGCCCAAAGAGAATTAATAAATGCAGTCCAAAGACAAATGCAATACTATTTAACAATCTTTTGTGGATAATAAAATAAGTTAATTTGAAAAGAAAGTATGGATGAACCTTTTGGTATGATATATTTTTTACATGCACTTCTAAATTTAGTTTTCTATTCTACACTGAGGAATGCAACAAACAGACGATACTTACTTGCGATGCTATTTCTCGAGACTGACACAAAGGAGGGAAAAAGAAATACACAAAATGCAGTTTAGACAATGACTGAACTGTACATACAAGGAACAGCAACAAGGACAAAATACAACATATATCCATATTACACTCACAATGCAATAATGTGCTTACTTTTGTAAAACTTTTGATCTAAGTCAGGTAATCTATGTTTTTTTCTGTGTCCTTATCCTCGGATTGTTTTAATAAAGCAGACTGTTTCTGCTTTATTAAAATTGTCTAAGTATAATAGATACTAAAATAAATGGTAGAAAATAAATGAACCACTCTGTGGAAAAGAGAATATTGTTAATAACCATTTGCATTAAACTCTTATTATTAGTAATAATACATACAAAAGCAGCCTGAACTAACATTCAGGAACATTATAATTAACTACAATCTGTGTAGCTACACAAGACAGGGACTGCTATTTATTCTATCACTATAATATATTTTTATTGTTGATAAAGATGTTTTTTTACTAAATTTACAAATGTCTTACTTGATAATTGATTGTATATGCATTTATGAGTAACTTATCCTCAGGAAGTTTCCTGAAGATTTTCTGCTCTCATAAAGGTAAAGACTACATCAACAGTCTAAGGAAATCTACTTTGTAATCACTACAAACAATTCAGAAATATTTGTATTACACTGAATTTTTATGTTCCACTTTTAAAGAATATGTGAAATTGAAAGCCACAGGAAAATGAATGGGTGTTTGGAGACAGCAGTGCTAGATAGTGAATAGGTCATGAAAGCTCTAGTGATCCCAGAATACCTTGCTCCTTCTGTCCTGAGGAAGACACATTGTTCAAATTCCCAAGAATTCCAAAGTAGACTCTCCCCAGACAACAAACCTAATAATGTTTAAAATGTCAGAATAAAGTTTTTATTAAAAAGGTCTTTTTCGTTATTTATATTTTGTAGATGAATATGTTTTCATGTGAGAGTATATGCACAGGTGTATATGACCCTCTTCTGGAAGAGCAGTATGTACTTTTTACCACAGAGCAATCTTTCCAACCACTAAAGTTTCCATTTTTATAAACTGTTGAAGGTATGGTATGTTACTATGAAAATCATAGAAAACTAAGGAAATGTTAAATTACATATAACAAGAGTTTTTTATTTACAGTATAGTTAAATAATATCTGTATCTATTCCAAAATCTGTAGTCATATTTGCTGAACCACTACATGTCTTGAATGTCTCTCCAGTCAACTATTGTGTGGAAGGTTCCTTCTTTGAAAGTGCTCTTTATGAAGTGCAACTCAGAGTCTATGATCAAAGAAAAACTTAAATATGGCTGTAAAGGTGGCAATGAATACATATTAAACAATAGAGCAACTAACAACATCTCACAAAAAACATTCAGATAGCCATAGTACACATCTATGTAAATAAATAATCATAACTAGACAAAAACCATCTTATTTTAAATGTATGTTAACTTCCTGTAAAATGTGCGAATTTTTTATTTGATCATATTTTCAATGATTACTTTGACTGATAAAATGAAGATCATTGCTGTGAACCCTATGTGATTTTTTTTAAGAGGAAAAGATTCAGCTAGCCAAAATGTGTTTGTAATTTATTATAACTTTGGAATTTGAAAAGACACACTTCAAGAATATGAACCAAATTTTATGTTAAGAAATATTATATATATATATATATGAGATATAGGATAGTATATCTATCAAAAATTTATGTCATAAAATAATCTAATTTAAAGAGCTGGATTTTCCTAAGATTATAACACTCACCCAAAACCAAAAGATGAGATAAATTCAAAATATATTCTCTGTTGCAGGTGGTCATCAAAAGCATTCCATTTTAGCAAGTTCTAGTTCCTTATAAAAATTATTCTCTTTCCTTAAGAAATCAGGTTCTGTTTTTAGACTTTTCTATGGATTTACGTTATTTTCAGTGTAGAAACGGAGAAACATGAATTTTGATCCTTAATGACTTTCCTTGCTTTGCTTCCATCCAAATGCTAATACATGCAATCAGAAAATATATTAGAAAAATAGGTGATTTGGAGACTTTTTTTCTATCTCAGAATCTTAGGGTGACATATTTGTTGTGATTCTTTAAAATGTTCTACCAGTGGTTAATCTTGGATCTAGAAAAGGAGGCTGGAACCCATTATCGTCAAATGTAGGAAAAACCTCTACCCAGCAATACTTTGTGAAATAGCTGAGATTTCAGCTATTGAAAATTTACACTGTGATTTTATAGAGGACTCCTTTTCACTTCCTCTTGCATTTGGGTGAAATCAGTTATTATCCTTACGAAGAATTATATTCATCAGAGTAAACACAACAAAAGGGCTTTTATAGTTCCAAACCTCAGATGTAGTGAGTTTCTGAGATTCCGTCCTGTAGATCCCAATGGGAACATCTCCAGTAGAAGAACACAACTTCTGATAGAGTCTGGCATATGTTCTGATCCACAAGTCATCTTCAGTGATTTTCATCTATAATGCATATGAATGATTCACACAATCAATTTTTAAGAATAAAAAACCCAATGGTCATTTTTCTCTTCTGAAAAGCCGCATCCATATATATTTTGAAGTTTTCATAATTGCTTGTTCATTCATTAGGATTATTTATTTTGCTACATCTCAGCTTATCCTGGGAGTTCATCCAAAGTCAAGAAATGTTAAATAGTCAGTCTTGGGCAATATGAAATTATATTGGTGCAATAAAAGTAGGCAACACAACATTGGTAGTGACCTGAGAGATGGGGTAAACAGTGTGGAGATTTTCAAGATGATGTTACGACAAAATTGACACCGACACTTAGTAGACAGAGTTTTCTAAAGCTAAAAATGTAAGGTACGAAACTCTAGTAATAAAAGTCCTATTCCACATGCACCAGAGTTACTAAATGTACACAAGCAAACCTATAGTAGATGGAACACAGGACTACAAACAGGAAACCAGGTTTCTCATCTCCCCTAGTTGCTTGGACATTTGAACCATTAGCAATCTATTTCATTCACTACACTATAAAACAGAAAGTTTTAACTAGATATAATGCCACAAGCCTGTTCTCCCTTATATTAAAAGGGCTGGAGTAGAGCATTCTTTGATTCCAGGAGTATGAAAGACAGTCTGAGCAACACAACAAGATCACTTCTCAGAAAGAGATATATCAACAGATAGGAAGGGAGAGGTAACAATGGAACAATGGAGTTAATGCCAGAATCATCCTGCTTAAGGACAAAGCAGCAAACAAGTCTTGGATAGGTCATTGTCAAACTGTCAACACCATCAGTGAGAATTTCTACTCAATTTTATATAAAATGTTTTTATTTTTTGCAATGATATTAATTGAAATTCCCAGTCCATGAAAACAGCATATAATGGATTTAAAGTTTAAAAAGTTTTCTTCAATTAGAAAGCCTGAGATATAACACTTTGGACACATGAGGAAATAAATGTGATTATAGACAAGTCACCAAAGGCACATGGTAGGTGAACCTCCAAACTTTCTATTAGAATTCTTTACTCTTCCAGACATAGTTAACTTACAGAACAAAGAAACCCCGATCCTGGTATGGTGTCCAGTCCCAGCAGAAGTCTGGTGATAGAAATCATATAATCTTTCACAAATGACTGCAATATAAGCAGAATATGTATAGATTATGTATGTAAGGTATAGAGAATAATGAGGAAGGTGAACACATAAATATTTCTGAAAAATTTACTTCAATCACTTCTGCAAAGCCTCAATAAAAAGAGATAAAAATACATTTCAACTTCTTAAATAGCTAAATTAATAGTTAAGCTGATCCTAAAGAAATATATGAAATACTTGTTATTTACAGATAATATGTATGCTGACATTGGCTCATAAGACATTATGCTAATATTTTATATGATTTAAAAATAAAACAAAAGTCTCTAAACTGAAATATAATGGTGAAATTAATAACTATTTAAATAAATATTTAAAATATTTCAACCAGTCTTTTCTCTAAGATTAAGCTGCCCAATGGTAAGACAAAATCTATTTACAGATGTCCCTTTATTATTTCTTATTGCATATATTCTTTTCCAAGCTACTCATGTTAAAATAGAATCTCTTTTAAAAAGAATCATATTTTCTTAAAATAACAGTGTCTATCACTTAATAATAAGAAAATAAAATATGGTATTAGCAAGTGCATACATATAGCATCATCAAAAGCCACCCATAGGAGTAGGATGTAGCTGTCTAACACACACTAGGCTCTGGAGTCTAATGCCAGCATCCAAGAAGAAAATCATTTCCAACAGTTCAGAATTCATTGTAACCAACAAAAATTCTGGGACAATATAAATTATTTCCTATAATTTTCTAACTCTGAAATTCTTTAGTTAAGTATTTTACAAAACAAATAGTAAAATAAAGTTACAAGTTGTAGCTAGAAAAAAAATGAAGTGAAATGAATTAAGTTTACCAAAATAGAGATGAATCTAATTCAGCAAATAACATTTGCTATATCATGGGGTGTTGTAAAGTTATATACATTCAAATGTGGACATATGCAGTATATATTGGATTTAAACTGTGATATAATTATGAACTTAAAATGCTATATTTTTATCTACATATCAGTGTATAAATATGGGTGCATGGGTGCCACAGGCTTCCTGTGCAAGTCAGAGGAAAAATTTTGGCAAGTGGCTTCTTTTCTACTAAAATGTAGGTCCCAAAGATCAAAGTATTGTCCCCAGGTTTATCCACAAGCACCTTACCAATTGCACCATCTTGTCAGCCCTAATTAAAACTTTCAAATTCTAATTAAGCCTTTAGGCAGAAGTTTAAACAAACAACTAACTTTGGTCTCTTGATAACATGAAACAAAAGTCAAACCAAAGAAGACTTAAAAACTGGTCTCTGCTAGAATTTTGGGAATCACTTTATATACTATCATATCATCTACCAAGAGCAAAAGTTTGATTTCTTGCTTTCTAATTTGTATCCTTTTTATCTCCTTTTCTTGCCTTATTGCTCTAGCTAGAACCTCAAGTACTATATTGAATAGATATGGAGAGAGTGAACAGCCTTGTCTTGTTCCTGATTTTAGTATGTTTTCATGTCTGAGAACATGATGGCAGATCATATTTTAAAAAATATTTTTGAATAAAATGTTTCAAATCAGCATTTATGTAAGTAAATATCATGAAAGCATACTAAATTGTTTCAACCCAACTTTTAAGTTAAAAATTCAAAATATCACTATCACTTATTTTTACTTAAAATCTAAGTGAAATATAAAATAAGCATTTTGAAAGAAGAAGAGAGATAGTATACCTGATAGAGAAGCGTGTCCAACATGCTGATGCTGAACACTCGTCCCGCAGCAAAAGGCAGTCGAAACATAAAGGCCAGGTTAGAACCTCGTTCTCGCTCTTTCTGTTCAGAACCAGAGGAAAAAGCTGTGAGCATTTAGATCTTATGCACTGCTATGGGGGCAAATTCTCTTGGCAACAATACTTTTTCAACTATTAATAATAACTATGCCCCACCTTCTTTTAAAATTGATTTTGTATATGTTTTTGTGAGTGTACGTACATGTGTATGCTTAAAAATGAAATTTTAAATATCATTTCAATGTTCGTTAACAGCTTTTCTGAATTTATTGGACCAACACATAATTCAGAATGTTAACCTCTTCATGTGTAAATATTTATTATTGCTACAAGAGATGACATAGTGAAACAAGCAAAATAAAATAGTTGAATTGAATTTAAGCAATGGCTAAAGTTACATAATATATCACGACACTTAGATTTGCATATATCCTAACTGACAAGGTTATGGCATTATAGGGTTTGGTTCTGAAAAACTAATTTCATCAAATCAGAGAAGTTCTACTGAAAGGGAATTTTGGTGCCCTAAAAATTAAATCCTTCTACCATGTGTCAGCTTTGAACAAAAATGTGTGCCTTTACCATACCCCTAATTGCGAGCAACTTGACCTCGGACGACTCATACTCCACAACTGAGAGAAATAGGCACAGCAAAGATCTCTCTAGGCCATGGCACTTTGGAGAAGCATATCAAAGAGGAAAAAGTTATATCACACCCCATTATTTAATTTTACTTCTCTTTCTGATCCTCGGGATCTCTCTCACACACATACTTACACAAAAGTTCCTTTGTTTCCAAAAGAATGTTTATGTAAATGTAAATTTACAAGTATATCATGATGCTCAGTATTTTCTTTAAACATAACTCTACTGTTATTTGGATGCTGTGGTACAGACTTGTGAGGCTGAGCCTGGAGGACGGACCATCCTTTTATACAGAAGACTTTGCCTCAAAACAAAACAAACTTCTATTACCTTCCTACTAAGGACAGAAACAAGGAGAAAATGTAACATGTAATAAGTGAAAGAAAGAGCAGCCCGGCAGTGGTGGGGAACACTTTTTATCTCAGCACTCGGGAGGCAGAGGCAGGCGGATCTCTGTGAGTTCGAGGCCAGCCTGGTCTGCAAGAGCTAGTTCCAGGATAGGCTCCAAAGCTACAGAGAAACCCTTTCTCGAAAAATCGAAAGGAAAAACAAAAAAAAAAAGGAAGGAAGGAAGAAAGGAAGGAAGGAAGGAAGGAAGGAAGGAAGGAAGGAAGGAAGGAAG
>JABTXL010005416.1:9559168-9758625 GCA_025134845.1 Neodon shergylaensis | reverse complement strand
AAGGAAGGAAGGAAGGAAGGAAGGAAGGAAGGAAGGAAGGAAGGAAGGAAGGAAGGAAGGAAGGAAAAGGAAGACCATAAGAGGGCAAGCTAACGTTATGTTTGCCACTCATTAACTTCAAAAGCACTACTTCTTTGCTGCAAGCTTTACTACTGAAGACAGATACTTATGTAACTGAGAAATACATTTCTTGAAGAAACTGAAGACCCCATTTTTAAGGTAGCAAATTTCAGGGATCTCAAAGAAGAACCCCTCATATTCTTTTCTTTAAAATGAGTTTGAGGCTATTCTGAATGACCATGATCATAAATCACACACAGAGATATCCAGAAAGGAACCTGCAACCACTCTGGCAATGGTTCTCAACCTTTGGATTACAACCCCTCTGTGGTCACAAATTAGATACCTTGTGTATCAGATATATGCATTATGATTCATGACAGTAGCAAAACTACAGATATGAAGTAGAAAAATAGCTTTATGGTTGTAGGTCGTTACAAAATAAGGGACTGGATTAAAGGCTCACAGCATTAGGAAGGTTGAGAACCACTGCATTATGGGAATCAGTATGGTGGTTTCTCATATAGCAAAACTATAACTTCATTAAAGTGCTTCTGTACCATGTGTCATGACCAATCTCTAAGTGAACATACCAGAGAGATATTCGCACCTCCATGTTCACAGATTCACTGTTCACAAAGAAAACAATATTTTGGGATGTCCAACAACAGGTATGTAGATCAAGAACATGATTGCACCCCAGATTTTCTCCTGCTTACTCATTGTGTCAGTAAAGAACTGAGCTTGGGACTTCAACCTTTTTTTCTCTTTGATTTCTAATCAAAGCCCCTATACTCACTTTTATATTTAACCTTAAATCCACTCATGAGTTTAACATGAACACCACTAGGTCAAGCTAGCTCATGAACACCCTATCATAAAACAGTAACCTAACTAGTAAATCTTGGTTAAAAAAAAAAAAACTAATTCATCAATGAAAGAACGTGGTGACTTCCTCCATAATCTGCATATCTACCAGATTTTCAAAAATACCACTAGTACAGTTTTCTTTTATTTCTCCTGCTAAACTGTACTGTTTTAACACTAGTTAGATCTCGAATCCGACATTTTCCAACCTCAAGTCTTTGTTACCACTAGATAGCTTCCACGCACTGTTAACTAATCCCTCCTTCCTGGCAGCTCAGCATCTGTTTTTATATTGAGTACATTTACCCTATAATTAGGCTTTTATAGACCTGCCTGGAGAATACAGAAGCAGAAATTCATAAATAAGGAAAACTTTCCTCATTCAGAGAATCAGAAATATTCTCATCTTTAGAATGTGTTGTCAAACGAACTTAAATCCCCCACCAGGTTGGTGGGTTAGTGTGGAAGTTCTCAGGTATATCATGATTTCTTTGCACAGGTTAATCCTGCTAGACTATTTTCCAGTTTAATCACATTATTTAAAATGCTTTTTCAAATTTAAGATTGGCGGTGAATTCCATCTGTTATAATTATAAAAATGTAGTGCACTATGGCGTGGCTCAGTGATCGACAGAATCATGTAATAGGGTTTGGCGCAAGTGATGCTGCTCAGGTGTTGCATGACCTTGAAGACAGTATTTAGTATTTCTGCTCATGAAATGAAATTGTATTGGCATTCTTATTTCATTGTGATTGCAATAAAGAAAATATCTAAAGATATTTTATGTACAGCAACTAATTAGACAAAATGACATTGTATCACCATTATATTTTTAATATATTAAATTGTGCTTAGTCTTAAAGACTTCATATCTTTCTTCTGGAATGTCACTTTCCATGATTTTACTGCAGTTGCTATTATAACACAACTATTACTTCTACACAGAGCCTTTTTTTGTGACCTTTAGGAAGGCCTTCCTTTCCTAGTTACTCTTGAAAATGACCTTCCACTTCTTGCCTTACACAATTGAAATCTATAATTCCTTACTTCCTTTTTTAAAGGTGTTTATTGATAGATGTCTCCATTAGACTCTTTGTCCCATGACAGCACACTCCATATGCATGCTTCCTACTCTTCACAGTCATGTCATAAACTGCATGTTGCTTACATGTGGACAATGGAATTATTTGAGCAAATGAATTGTTGCCTATTTAGTAGCTGCCTACATCAAAATTTTACTAGAGATATTAATGCAATTAACTTTCATAATCGCAAGCAAGAAACTAAAAGAAAAAAATAAGGGATATTCAATGTTTCTGTTTTCTCACTAGAGCTACTTAATGGAGATCTGAAGATATTAAGGAGTGTACTGTTAATTTCTATTTTTACAATGTTCTCTTTCTTATTTTTCCTTGTTTTGTATTTTATAAGACATACTAGCTATCTCTATAATTGCTTCTAACACAAACATACTTTTGTAATCCTGTTAAAAACTATAATGATGGTACATGAGCCATCTTTCCTAGGCTTATTAATTTCTCAACCTTTGATTGATAAACTACCACTCCTCCACTACAAATGGAGATCATCACAGAAAACCACATTGTAGAGATCAGTGGATCCTGGTAATCCCAGCCCCAACCTATACGTCCACAACATAGCTCCCACATATAAAGCTCTGGGAACATCACAAAAGAGTTGGAGAAAAGATTGCAACAGACAATACCAGGAAGTCTGAGGTGAAACCGTCACTCTTAGACACGGCTGAATAACCAAGACCAGAACAGTGGTATTATCGATGGACATGCTAATGTTGGGGGGGGGATTTCATGGAATCCCACCTTTCGACAAAGAGTTAAGCTAACTAATGATTGTTGAAAGAGGGAGAATTAGACTTTCTTTATTATCCAATAGAGTGGTCAACTGTGAAACCATAGAAACACAAATACCAAAAATGGTTGTATTTACATATTTGTGCACATATATGTTTGTGCATACATATGCTTATATGTATGTAAAAATAATAACAATAATAAAGAAAAGCAAGGACTGTCAATTTCAGAATGAGAATCATTGGGAGAAACATGGAAAGGAATCAGGAAAGGGTTGGAGGGAGGAAAGTAAAGGTGGAAAGTAATGTATTTCTATTTTCATTAAAATGTTTAAGAAACAAACATGGAGCCAAAAATACTCTAGTACTTCTGAAACGGACATATAACTCAGAAGTAGAAAAGTTGCCTATCTGACATAAGGTCTTCAGTTCCACTCCACTAACAGAAAACACTCCTTTCTAACAGAATCCAGTATTCAAATGGAACATCATTGATGACCTATTTTCTTGATAAGCATTTATCTAAAGCAATTTACGTAAGTCATTGTTTAACGATTTAAGGTGATTTAATGCACTTGTTCCCACCTATCTTCTTATTAGATTTGTGATCATTTGTGCCGATATCTCAGTGGAGACCTCCAATTGCCGCGCACCGCGCCCCCGTGTCTGTGCTCTGTGCGCTGGCACCCAGTTTGCGAGCTTCGGGCAAGGGGGCTGGAGGTTAAAATACACAAACACACACAGACAGAGAGACAGCGACACGGGTCATCCTTGAATTCCCCAAGAATGCCCCCTTTATTGTGTTCAGGGGCAGATTATATAGAGACAGCCACGCCCCAGCCAAACCTACCAGAAACCACCCTCCCGCCATCAGGAACTCCTGAAGGTCTCATGCTCAGAGAAGCTGCAGGCACTCAGATCAGGGGATTACAAGAAATTCAGGATCTGGGGTCTCACTGCTCCCAACAATCATGTACACATGCCTTTCTCAGTACAAGAATTTATTCTTGAATATTTTGTTTGCTCTTTGTTCACCCAAGACTGTATGGAATGAGATTACAAATTCTTAGATGTAATGGAATAGCTTGGGAGGAAGTGTAAATCAAGACTCATTGGAACAAATTATTGGCTTCTGTATCCTCTTTGATAAAATTCTTTGACATGCCTTCATTTCTGTTCCTGACGCCTGACAAAAGAGTCCCTAACTCTAGTAGCTTTTTAAACATTTACCTATGCAATTTCTCTTAAAAGAGCTTGCCCTGAAAAATTCAAACTGTAACAATCGGCCTTATCTTTGACATGATTATCTTTTTCTAGATGGCTCTTTTTTCATTTACCTCTTTAACCTTCTACTTCAGTCACTCTTTTTTATGAAGATAAATCTTGTGACTAAACTCTGTCTCTGTAAAAATCCCTTCTTATTTTTTTTTTCAACATGCTTCTCTGGTTGGGAAAACAGATCAACAAATAAAAGCATCTGCCCTGAAGCCTAACAAACCAAGTACAATTTTAGTTCTCAACGGTGTATGAAGAGAGAACTGACTACAAATTATCCCGTGACCTCAACCCAGGCATGTGTAGTGTATGCCCATTATTCAAGTATATGTACATATATATATATGTATGTATGTAAATATGAATATAAATATACAAATATATATCTTCAGTCACATAGTACCACCTATATAATACATACTACAATATTGACTTGCATTAAACTAAATGAATACCTCATCTATTTTACCAGTCATTTCTTGCCCAGAATTCTGTTTTAATCATCACAAGCACCCTGCCAGCCTTCATTATCTCTTATCTGAATAATTGAAATTACTCATAATACATTTCATTTATGCTACAGTGCTCCTTTTTGATAACTACAGAGTTATAATATCAATTATGTAAAATCATAAATCTGATGGAGTCACTTTCTTCATGTCCTTAGACAAGCTACAGCTCTTTTTTTCTCCATGTAGAAAATTCCAAAGCCAGAGTTTGAATAGCCAGTTACCAGTTTCACCCATTTGTCCAGGTTGGCTGACTAGAACTTCTCAGTGAGAGCTAATGAGGAGCCAAATAGATATCTGATTAAATTCGAAAATTTCCTTCATTGCATCTGGCTCCCAATACACCATGGAAAACATTCTTCTCCTACAGGACACATTGTTTCCCACAGCCTCCCATGAGACCTCATATTGTCTACAATGCCTTGATGTTCCCTGAAGCCGAAAGTCCTGCATATGAAACTATTCTGTTAAGTGTGAATAGTTGGTATTTATCATTTTCTGACTTTGTTTTATTGACTCTTTTAAAAGAAAATAAACCAATGACTCTACAGTAGTCCCTTTTAGCCTACAGACTTTAAATATGTGAGCAAGTAAAGTCTTGAACAACTGCTTCAATCCTGATGAGAATATATAATATAGTCAATTATGTTACCTAGGCAGAAGACACATTAATTCAGTAAACTATCCTTTAGTGGTGCCATTATATTGTATCGCAAACATAAAATTAGTTGGCAAAATCCATCGTATTTATTTTATCTAAACCTATCTTAAGGAACAAAAGCCCGGACTGGAGAAATGGCTAGGAGCTAAAAGCACTGACTGCTCTTCCAGAAGACCTGGGTTCAATTCCCAGCACCCGCATGGCTGTTTTAACTGTCTGTAACTCTGCTTCCAAGAGATCTGACACCTTCATATTAATGTACATAAAGTAAAGTTACATTAGTTTTTAAAATGTTAAAAAAAGAAGCAGAAGCACAAATGGCTAGAAATTATAAGTTAGAGAGAACTACTACAAGTATAAGATACAGAGAGGCCTCATTTAGATGACAAGAATTTATCGAAGCTTACTAAGATTTCAACATTTAACATGAATCCTGTTGTCTATTTATTGTAACAATGGGATATTATAGGTCAGCAACTCATCAGGCTTGAAAGCATTTTATCTCTTCTAGGTTTATATTTTTCTGTATGTGATTCTCAGTATGAATTAATGAGATTTGCCCAAACCAAAGACTTTCAATTTTCCACATCAGAAGACAAAATACTAAGTTATCAAGAATAACTATAAGCTCATTATTGTACACGTGACTTATATACATAGAAATTACATTAAAGAATTGTTTTAAAAAGCAAAATGTGTTTAAAGAGTGCATGTTAAATTATGGGGAGAAATACCAATAATAATGGAGTACTTGCTTAATGGCTTGGGATAAAATTTCCTAGAACAACTGAGAAACATTTAACAGACAACTATTGTGTATTTGGATTAAAATGCGTCTCTAGCATGAACTGTCGATGGATGTAGGGGTCCAAACTTGCAGAAATTCTTACTTTCAAGGGAGAAACTGGGTAGCAGTACCATGTGATGTAAGCATGTATTAGCAGACTAAGGAGAGTGGCAATGTTGTCTTGTGTAAAATAATAGAAAAAATGAGACTTAAAAGAGAAGTTTGCCTGGTAAGCAGACAGAAAGTACATCATTTCATTTATCTTTATTATCTAGGATAATAGAGTTCAGTTACATTTCATTCATTGTTGTGAAGCTTTATAATTAACTTTTGTTTTATATGATGATGCAAACACACCCATACACCATGTATGGCTCTTCAAATGCTGCAGCTCATAAAAGAACTGCAATGTTGAAATATCAGCAAGCCTGGAAACAAAATAATTTGCAAGATGCAGTTAGATCACTGAAAAGAGATGATGAATGACAGCACTGGAATTTTCTAAAGAAAAAAAATTATAATTCCCACTAGTAGAAACAGGGGCCACTAAGGAAATAATATTGACATAAGAATTAAAGCAATAACTCAAATAATTTTAACACAAGTGTAAGTAAATATGTGAGATGAAAAGCAGTGAGAGAGGAAGAAAGCAAGAGATCACCTTACTTACATTTAGCGCTTTGTAACCATTTTGCAAATGAACTAGCATTAAGTAAGTAGTGTGATAAAATCAAATATAGTATTCATTCATTAATGCAAAATTAATGTAATGGTGGGGTGCTTATGTGGATGAGTGTTCCACAGTGCAAGTGGAGGTCAGAAAATAACTTTCAGAGTAGATTTCTGTCTTTCATCTTTGCTTGGATTTTTGGAATCAAATTTAAGTCATCAGGTGTACAGAGCAAGTGATTTATTGCACAGTGCCATCCCACTAGGCCTATAAATAATAGACAATGTCTGAATTTTTACAAGATAAAATATTGATGATTAGTGGTGGTGTAGCCCTTTAATCCCAAGCAGATCTCTGTGAGTTCAAGGCCAGCCTAGTCTACAGAGAGAATACCATGATATTCAGAGCTACACAAATAAACCTTGTCTTTAAAAAAATTCCAAAAAAGAAGATAAAAGATATATGATCTTTTTGAAAATTACAAAAGAAAATGGACTACCAAAAATTATCAGGAGTAAATACAAATGACTTTTTGATAAGTCTAGAATATATTGTTTTGAAATGATCTCTAAAACATTATTGCAATTTACTCTTCTTTAACACTTAAAAACATTAGTAGATTATAATGACATAGGTACATAATATGATTTCTTTATTACTGTATTGCATCGTGAAGGTATCTAATAAAGGGTTTCAGAGATAAAAATTATTTTCAAAACAAAGACTATCATTGCATATGAGGATAACGTTGCTTAATCATTAAGAATAACCTTGTCTGTGTCCAGTTTCATGATTGAACTGGAGTTAAAGTTCATGAATACAATTTAAGAAAATTTGTTTATAAAAAGTTAATATACCTGTGTGTTCATATTCAATGTATTGTTCCATTGCTGTGTTTGTTACAATGTATTTTTGTTCCCTTTATACTTATTTTTAAGATATATGTTTTAGTTTTATTTCATGTGTGTTAATGGCTGATATATATATGTATATATACACTACATGAATGTGAATGCCTGGTGTCCACAGCGACCAGAAGATGGTCTTAAATGTTTTGGAACTGAAGTGACAGACTTGCACAAGTCACAATACTGGCACTAGAAACTGAACACAGATTCCTTGTAAGGGCAACAAGCTCTCCTAACAACTTAGATATTTCTCCATCCCGTTTCCAGAGTTTTAAAATCTTTTTCTATTTTAGTCTTGATGTGAAGCATCAATCATCAATATGCTGTCTCTTAGATTATAGAACTGAATGTCTTCGATCTCTGGATAGAGAGTTAATTAACCTAGGAAAGAAATAGATGGGAACTAGTTTTCTAAAAATACTTTGTCTAATATGTACATGTATATATTATATATATATATATTTAAATCAAAATATTTCAAAGACATTTGTCAGAATAGGTTGAACTTTTTCGTGAATCATAAAAATTGTCGTTATGATTTGTAAGCCTATCTACCTTCCTCCTTCTTTCTATCCTATATGCATATCTGTGTTAACAGATAATTAAAACTCTTTAAAATACCCATTGTATTTACTTGTTTAATCTATATTCAATACATGTTTTTTCAAGTTTTTTATCATAATATGTTTTTATGTTAATTAGATTCAAATACTCAAATGATTTAAGGTACCCCTTTTGCATAATAATGCATATCTCAGGTACACAAATGTAGGCAGCCCTATAGAAGTGCTGGTTCGTAGAATAAGAGTATGTTTGGGTGAAGATGTCTATGCATCCATCACCTGAAAGCCGGATAATTAAAACTCTTTAAAATACCCATTGAATTTACTTGTTTAATCTATATTTAATACATGTTTTCTCAAGATGGCAGAAATGTCTCCCAGACTGGGAACCACAAGTCAGAACAGGCTGAGAAATATGAAAAGCAGAGAACAGCCTGTTATTTTTTTTAAATTGATTTTTATTGAGCTCTATATTTTTCTCTGCTCCCCTACCTCCTCTCCTCTCCCCGCTTCAACCCTCTCCCAAGGGCCCCATGCTCCAAGTTTACTCTGAAGATCTTATCTTTTTCTACTTCCCATGTAGATTAGATCTATGTATGTCTCTCTTAGTGTCCTCATTGTTGTCTAAGATCTCTGGGATTGTGTTTTGTAGGCTGGTATTGTTTGATTTATGTTAAAAAACCACCTATAGTGAGTACATGTGATAATTGTCTTTCTGAGTCTGGGTTACCTCACTCAATATGATGTTTTCTAGCTCCATCCATTTTTCTACAAAATTCAAGATGTCATTATTTTTTTCTGCTGTGTAGTACTCCATTGTGTAAATATACCACATTATCCTTATCTATTCTTCAGTCAAGGGGCATTTAGGTTGTTTCCAGGTTCTGGCTATGCAAAACAAATGCTTCTATGACAGAATTGAACACATGTCCTTGTGGTACGGTTGAGCATCCTTTGGATATATACCCAAAAGAGGTATTACTGCGTCTTGAGGAAGATTCTTTGCTAATTTTCTGAGAAATCACCACACTGACAGCAAAAAGGGCTGTGCCAGCTTGCATTCCCACCAGCAATGCAGAAGTGTTCTCTTTTCTCCACAACTTCTCCAGCATAATACATATTTTAATACTGGCAATCAGCCACTTGCCACACCAATCGCTCATTTTATTGCATTTGGAATTTCAGTAGTAATAGTTTTTGTATGTGGACTATGCATTCATCTTCTAAAATAGTACATGGCAACTCTGTGGAATGTTCAAGACTAAGCAAACAATCTCTAGGGTTGCTCACGGCCTATCTAGTGGCCCAATGTGAAGATCCTAAACCTGAAGTTTTAAAACAATTCACATAGTAAAGTTGTTACTCATATCATTTGTATTTGTCACCTTTGTAAAGAAATAAAAAACTGTATATCCTCAAATTCATTTGAAAAAAATAAATAAGGATAGAAAAATTGTATTTGTAAAAACAGCATATGAATCTTTACTAATGGATCAAATCCAATATTGCCATTTCATATCACATTCAATTTAACAATTATAGTGTCTGAATTTTTCATGAATAATTCAGTTTCTCAAGATAGTTTTAAAAAATAAGAAGGAAGGCAATATTATGCATTTTTTTATATCTGTGTTGCCCATCAAATTATATTTTTCAAGTTTTTTGTTCAATTTTAAAACTGCCAATATTTGGCAAAGCATTTTGTGCACATGCAGTTGTCCAATAAATATCCATTCTCTTCAATTTAATCTAAGTTTAATTTAATTTAATTCAAGTTTGAGTTGAGATTATGTACAAAATTATTTCTTGTTGATTTTGCAAAATGAACATATGCAAAACAAAACCTCAACAGTTTATCTCTAGTTATTAGTATGCCTCCCTTTTCGGCTCTCCAATGACTACTAATATTGCCTGTAGCTGTTTGCATTATGATAGCAATTCCCTGCTGTTAGATGGGTGCACTTCCAGTTTCTTAAGTTGTTGTGCTTAGTGCAGAGAACATGCAAACTATATGGTTCCTACTTCACATGGTTCCCACCTCATCACAGAAGTCACAATTCCCAGATGAACTCAAATCAAAGGCTTTTCTGCCCAGATGTAATTTAGGACCTCTCAGCATTTTACCAATCTGCTAGTATTGTGAGTCCACTCACAGAGTACATGAAATGCTATTTCACCAAATAGGATGCAGAGGAACATCTTAAAGGAAAAGTCCAGGTCTGGGTGAGACTCTGAGCACAGGACATTCTTGTGCTTAAAGCCAGAATACAGGGACAAAGATTAAAACCATATATTTTTAATAAACTACATAGTTCATTTCACATTATCATTACTTAGTGAAGGGATAATAATGTCAAAGCCCCAGATGGAAAGATATACTATGGATAAGATAGTTGACTTGAATGCTAACACCAATGGAAGCTTCTGATATGGGGATTAGCATACCACTCACTGGGATATACAATCTTGAGACTTCTGGGAATGGTCGAGGTTTAGCAACTGCAGGATGTAAGCGGGGATTATCAAGACATTTTTGAGACAAATACTTAAAATCACACTTGGAAAGTTCTATGGACCAGTGATGCTTCTCTGCTTTCAGCTACTTTTCCATTTTGAACCTGAAACTCTTGCTGTGGCAATGGGCTCAGGACTCGTGCTGTCACCTTCATATTTGCTAAAGCATCAGAACCAGGAAGGTGCTCTCTGGCCTCTCTTGCAGTTTTCCTTTCATGAAAACCATAAAATTAACCCAGGTAAATTCTTGTAAGAGTACTCGATAATACTTACAGTTCAAGGCCAGAACAATGGTTTACTGGGTACACACAGGTAACACATATGTACACACACACACACACACATCTACTAATAGTACATAAGATAAAATCTTAAATTAAAGAAAGACTCATTCCATAGGTTTCTTTCTAGATTCAGATCATCAGAAGATGTCTACTCGTCCCTAGAGAGGCATGACAAATCATAATAAACAGACATTCCAATGTTTATCTCATTTACACCTTGACTGCCCAGAGTGAAGTTTATTATTAAACATCACCTTTTGTCCTTGAGCTTCAGTTAAACTCATTTTAATATTTTATTAATAAGACTAAGAACCCAAAGAAAGGACTCCAATTTCTCCTTTCTGTATGATCACATAGTCAACGTCTAGCATATAGAAGGTGCTACTTCACCACAAAAATCTATGCCTAGGCAAAAATTCCAGTATTCTCACTTTTTGTCATTCAATCAACCAGTAGCTTTTCCACTTTCTCTATCTTTAATACGTTTTCCACTCCTGATCCCTCACCTAAACAACCTCACAATAAATCTTCCGTATAGCCAAATGAGATTCCACTGAATGGATTTTCATGGGTGTCCAGTAGAGGGTCCTTTCTCAGTAACATAACTCTCTGTTTTTTGCAAAGATATACAAATTTTATTTTCCCTATATATAAACAAAGGTAGATAATTGATTGTTATATACTCAAAATACATGTTCTTGGTTAATAAAATGTTACATATAAATAACTGACATAGCATGTATAATCTGCTTTTGATATCTAAATAAAGTTTTCTATATTTATACAAAGGATTTTTAAGATATCAATACATTTACTTTTTAAATAAATGTATAAACAAAGATTAAAAATGTCCATTTTGCCTTTTTTTTTTTTGGTTTTTCGAGACAGGGTTTCTCTGTAGCTTTGGAGCCTGTCCTGGAACTTCCTTTGTAGACCAGGCTGGCCTCGAACTCACAGAGATCCGCCTGCCTCTGCCTCCCGAGTGCTGGGATTATAGGCGTGCGCCACCACCGCCCGGCTGCCTTTTGTATACTTAGTTCAAGAAACATACAACTGCATAGTTTTCATGAATGCTGGGAATATTATCCACATTTATGACATTTCTGCATCAAATGGCTTTGCAAATAATTATAGAGAATAGGATCAAAATTTATGATATTATAAAGAAATATAATTCATTATTTAGCATCATTTAAATACTTATTAAACTAAATACTAGACTGTTATGCCTTTATTATGAACCATAACCTTTACATGACATAATTTATTTTTTAGTGTCATTTTCCTGATAAGATTTCAAGACTAGATCCATGGGACTAACTAGGCTCTCTGTATGTGGGAGACAATGGTGAAACTTGAACTATCTGAGGGGCCCCTGGCAATAGGATCAGATTCTATCTCTGACACATGAGCTAGCTTATTGGAGCGCCTTCCCTATGACTGGATGTCAAGCTCAGCCTTAATGCAACTCAGTGGGGCTTGGTTCTGCCTCAAAATAATGTCCGAGGCTTTGTTGACTCCCCAATGGAGTCCTTGAGAGAAATGGATGGGAGGTAGGTTGTGAGGGAGGTGAGGGAGAGCAGAAAGAGGGGTAGAGGGAGAACTGTGGTTGGAATGAAAAATGAGAACTCAAGAACAATGGCAATGGGTTTTTGATCCTACTGCACGTATTGGCTTTGTGGGAGCCTAGGCAGTTTGGGTGCTCACCTTACTAGACCTGGATGGAGGTGGATGGTCCTTGGACTTCCCACAGGGCAGGGAACCCTGATTGCTCTTTGGGCTGACAAGGGAGGGGGATTTGATTGGGGGAGGGGGAGGGAAATGAGAGGCGGCGGTGGGGAAGAGACAGAAATCTTAAATAAATAAATAAATAAATAAATAAATAATAAAAAATTCTTTAAAAAAGTAAATTAATTTAAAAAAGAGACTTCAAGGCTAGAAACAAAAAAATAACTAATCCATATTCCATTACTGAGAAGTGTGGAGATTTGGCTTCCGACTCCAGAGCCTAGGCTCTCCATTACAATGTCATCCATTTCACTTGTCAGGACAATGCAAAAGGTACATGTCATCACCAATTCCACCCAGATTCCTAACTACTGTATTTGCTTATGGGGATCGGGCCCATTTAACTCTCACTAAAAAACCTTTAAGTATTGAAATGGTGTAGCGTTCTGGAAGTTGTTTGCTCTGAACTCTCATGGATCTATATTTACCATACACTATTGATTTGAGGCGCGTATAATTCTGAATTTACACCATATCAAGCTTATTTTCTACATAAGTAACTAAAGAATATCAATGATTTCCCTAGTGCCAAAGAATAGTAATGCAAGAGTAGTCTACCATAGCATATGTTTTAATTCTGGAGACTGAAAGCACAGAGAATACCCCAAACACTTTATCACTATATATCTTTAAGAAGTTCAGGCAGTATCTGTTATAATAGTGAAACTCATCTTTGAAGCAAGATATTCTGACTCTATTCCGTTGTGCTTGTACTTGCCTTAAACAACTCACAAGGAAACTGTGGTTGGTGCATATGAATTATGAAGATTGGTGATCAGCAAACCTTAAGTAGCTCCTGTTAACCTGATCATTGTGCAATGTATCCACACTTAAGTAAGCTAACCACATATAAGAATGACCTGAAACATTGATCTTTGCTGTTGAAAACTGAAGAACCATGAAGTATCTTCTGATTAGGTATTAGCGAATCTCCTGAGTAGGTAACTACAATCCGTTGTGCATTACTTAGTCATAAAGTTCCCCTCCTGAGAAGTTGTCCACAAATCTAGCATCACCCAAGAGTCGAGAAGCCATGGATCACACTCAGCTTAGTCCTTAGAATGGAAAACAAACCTTACAATCCACAGAACATTACCACAAAATCGTCGGTCTGCTTAGCATACTAATTGTGTAATCCTAATTTGGGGATTTCTTTGAAAGACTCTTATTAAATCAAATCTCCAGTCTTTAGTGCATTTTGCTCCTGCTTTTCAGATTCTAGTGTGCTCCGGCAGCTCCATTGAAGAGGTAGGTACCCTTGCCTGGGTCAACAACAAAGCTGGCTTTGTCTCAGGCTGTGCTAGAGTTATGACTGAAGTCAGCAACCATCAAAGCCTATTATTCTTTAAAGGTACATATCTTCCATGAGTCTTTGAACCCACATAGACAAACTTCCTTAATATTGGTCTTACCTTTTCCAGTTTTGAAAGTGCAAGAGAGTAACAGTCCTTGGCTCTGAATTGCATGAATCTCATATTTGCTGGGTGAGTAAGCTCAGTGATAATACTGAGACTGGAAAACAACCTAAATTAAAGAAAAAAAATTGCATCACACTAATAATCCAATATGGTATGTTATTATAATAACATATTTATGAATGAGCGATTCTTAGCATTAGGCATAAAACTACATCCAATTACAACTTCAGGCACTGCCACATAAAATGATCTGTAAAATATAAGAAAAATGTAGCACTATTTTTAAAAATATTTTACCAACATATTTGTACTGTATGAAAAAAATAAATTCAGCAATTTTCCTTTAATTTGATGTTTTATTTCCATAATTATGAAACAGCATGGAAGGGAAACTCATAAAGTTGATTTAAGAAGGTATTAAGATTACTTTGTGGGTGATATTAAAATAAAATATATGACTATTTAGATTGCTATAAAATTCACATGATGCTCTTCTTGTCCATTCTATGAGATTTTCTAAGCTATGATTCCTAGCCTAATACCACACTCTTTCTAATATCAAATCTTGGCACAAGGAGCTCCTCAGATAAGAAAATACCATAATTTAGGTAAATTCCACCAATAAGTTGAAGTCAAGGTGAAAGCATTAATAAAGATGTTACAAGATGAGCTGAGTAGCCGGGCGGTGGTAGTGCATGCCTTTAATCCCAGCACTTGGGAGGCAGAGGCAGGCGGATCTCTGTGAGTTCGAGACCAGCCTGGTCTACAAGAGCTAGTTCCAGGCCAGGCTCCAAAACCACAGAGAAACCCTGTCTCGAAAAACCAAAAAACCCCCCCCCCCAAAAAAAAATAAGATGAGCTGAGTGTTTTTGAACTACCCCCTTTCCATATGTCTCTCTTATATACTGAAAAAGTCACATGTCCACACACACTTGACTTTTTCACCCTCACAGAGTAGCACATCATGATTGTACAATAAATGACTATTTTTGCTTCTGTTGCTGTTCTGGTCTAGCTGACCTTCATGCATCACTTACAGTTTTTCTGGTTCTAATGTTTTGGGATTTTCTAGTAGTTATTTCCTATGGTAATATGCTTCCTTTCCCAAACAATGTCTTTAAGTTAAATTAAGCTAATATCACTTAAAATGCCAATAGCAGTTTGAACTCATCTCTGAGCTCAAGGACTAGCATTGACTGAAAAGTATGAGTCGTAAACCATTTGTCTGGGCCGCAAAAACCAATCAACTTTATTTCCTATTAACTCCAATGCTGATGCTAGTCTAGCTTTAGCAGCTCATTGCTTGACAGTACTTTACAAATTAATGTGTTTGTCTTAAAAGAGGAGCCCTATTCCTGAGCTACGGTGCTGGCTGGGGAGGATTTTTACATTTCCTGGGGTCTAATTTCCTGATGCTTATAGAAGATTTGCTGAAATATCTCCCACCTCCCGGAGAAGTGTGGCAAGATAACACTTCAGCAGAATGCAGGGTCATGTTCCCACAAGAGTCAACAGTTCATGATGACTTCCTATAAAGTCTCTTTCCAAGGGCTCCCTTTACTGCTCAAGTTAACATGCTAAAATCATTCTTCATAATAATCTCTTTCAGAGTTATATGTGAAATTTGTATATCCCATTCTTTACCCAGGTGGGGCTTTAGGAACCTTGGCATCATTCACATTTTATAAACTGAGAAATGTAGGCAGTATTATGCCTTCATCTTTGTTTTGATGGCAGATCTTATTTCTTTGTCTAAGTAACATGTAGCACAGGTGAAGCAAATAATACCAGTAAATAGGTTTAACATAAAAGACACGGTCACATTTTTTTTGTGTGTTACATGCCATTGTTTTGATTGTTTATAAGGAAAGGAACCCAGAAGATTTTGGATGATTTGTGAAACATTTAGCCAAGTGGCAGGAAATGGATAGTATTTCCAAGAAATTTAAATTTTAATGTTTTTATTTATTTATTTATTATTATTGTTGTTACTATTGTGTTTCTCTCTCTCTCTCTCTCTCTCTCTCTCTCTCTCTCTCTCTCTCTCTCTGTGTGTGTGTGTGTGTGTAAGAAAGAGAGAGAGAATGAGAGGGAGAGAAATTACTACAACATGCCACTTGCATGGCAGGCCCCCTTTTTGCTGAGCCACATCACTGCTATATCTTATAGAGATTTTTATGGGTTTTTATCTTAGTCTTTTTCCCTAAGATACCATTGCTTTCTTGTTTGCTGTTCTCTTCAACCTTTACATGCTTGAAATCAAAGATATTTTTTAAATTTCCTCTAGAATCCAGTTAAAATGAGAAATTTTAAATCCTTTGAAGTGAAAATCCTCATCTAAAGCTCCCTGGAATTTGATTTTCACACTATCTCTTGCCCTATACTCTAAGGATTTTCTCTTATGAAACAACAACATCTAGAAAGGCCAGGTCTTCCTTTCATGACCTACCACTGCCTATCTCTTATATATCATTAATTAACAAATCTTTTAAGACCTATTTTCTGAATCTTGGCTCATGCAGTTGGGATGAAGGGTTAGTGGTAGACACAGCGCTTCTGCTGTCTACTTGACAAGTAAGCTATATAGTTTGCATCCCAAGCAATCTCCTTTCAGAATCATTGTCTTTTTATTTCAAAGCCAGTTAGCTAATAAATAAAATAATAATACTAAATATAGTTAACATATGGGATGTCACAGCCTGTATTTAATAATAGGAGCTTACAGGTAGTTAAATGGAATAAGTAATGTCACTAAAGCAGATCAATTAACACAGAATCTTGTAGTTTAATTAGACACTAAATGCTGCAATCTATACTTGAACTTCCTTCTTTGCTGTTCCCATTTGTACCTCCTTTCTGCAAAACTGTAAGGAGGATGGCTTAAACTTATACTACCATTTCAATGTCTACAGACTTGTGCTGTTCTGTTCCAAACCATCACATGAACTTCAATCTTTAGAGCTACTTGAGTTGCTATCATTGTGGCTCTGGCTGGTCTTGGTGGATCTATCAAATCTAATATTGACCAGACAACAAAATCACATCTTCTTGCTTGGTACTTTGATGTTTGGCTGTTGGGTGATTCCAACTTTTATTGCAAATCAAGAGAACTAGCTACATTATCTACTCAAACCAAAAGTGGCAAATCGTCTTAAGAAATCACTTACAATGGGCACCTTACTGAAGAAATTTAAGCACACACACACACACACAAAAAAAATATGCATTTACTGTAGAATTTCCATAGTCAGAATCTAACTAATCCTTCAGAATCAAGACAATACTCAAAAAGTCATTTCTTACTACTCTAAAGAGATTGGATACTTAGTAAAGAAAGTCAGATAATCAGAAACAATAATATATTATTAAGAATATCTTTCATATATTAAAAGTCAAATGTATTTTTGAAATATCAAGTCTATTACCTAGCATAAAGAGTGGTAGACCTGTCCTTAGTACTGTTCTAGGACTAGAGAGCTGGTGTCTGACATCTAATTTAATAAAAAAAATGGTAAATATCCATTACTAGCAATCTTTGGTCTTAAGGAAATACAAAAGAGATATTGAAGTGAAATACTCATTATTCAACTCTGAGAACTGACTGTGGAGACAGCAGAACTGAATGATTACAAGCCAATGTATATTAGTTTAAGTGGTGGCAAACTGTGGCAGACTGGGATACTCCTATATGAAGTGACATTAGGACACTAGTGAATGATAACTTCCAAGGCAAACATAGCTTCTTAAGGAGAGAAATGTATTTCATCTGTTGGAGAATTGTTATCTTCCTACAATGTGTAAATGCTATAAGCATATGGCTTATTTTCTAACTCATTAGATGAAACAGAATAATAGATAGGGCCTAAGAGATAGTGAATAAATAATTAAAATTGCAGGACTCAGTTGTATTTGAATGACTACTACGGTTGAAATTCTATTGTGAACAAAATGTATGTGACTTGTCTCTTATACATAAATGAATTTTACTATTTTAAGCTAAGTAGTAATGCATTAGCTAAGCCTGCCACCTAGTGAAAATTTAAAAGTAATACTTATGCAATAAAGTATTATAGGACCCTTTATGTCTATAAAACATTACTTGTATTCAATTACAGTATTCATTTATGTATTCATTTGCCTAACACATTTAATTATGTTTCTTATAAATACCGATGCCATAAATCTATTTCTTAGTCTTGATATTTGCTAAACACATTGTGAATGCTAAACAGTTTAGAAATAACATTATATAATAAGGTTCTTTTTTTCTTAGATACTAAGAATAGGATATAACAATACAGCAATTAATAAAGTAATATAATTAGTTTTATTTTATTCTTTTGCTTGCTACTTTATTTTATTATAAATCTGTTTAATATAATTAAATCTTTGCAAACTTAAATCAAATAAAATAATCACATCTTTTTGCTTGATACTCTGATGTTTGGCTGTTGGGTATGTAGATAGTTCTGTCCTAGCCAGGTGCTAAAAAAGCCATGTTTAGAGAAACTGGGTCATGTACTGGTTTCTCATCTTTATCTTCCTTCTTCTTTAACATAAGAATATCCTGAGTACAGCTGCCTAGTGGGTGTGAGTAAATACTTAATTAACTCTTGAAGGTAAGTGCTAAAACACCAGTCTGTCCTGTCTGGGATAGGGAGGCAGATGAAGGCCTCCTTGATATCTATGATTGGGACAGTTTGATTGGCCAGCTCACCTCTTCTTTCCTCTGCCCAATAATACTAAGTGACCCTTAGAAAAAGATTCTCGGCAGCACCCCACTTGACCCTTACTCCCCATAAAAGTTCTGCTTGCTCTCTTTCTACAATAAAATCCCCTGTCAGTTTTCTTCCATACCAGATCTCTTTTGTAAGATACATTCTCTCTCCATAAAATTCATGCTTCAATTTTAGGAGACAAAGGACCTGGAAGGCACTGATAATAGTAGCTTCAGGGAACATTGGCATTTTGCCATGATAGTCCCCCAAATTATGTTCAACGGAGAAAAGAAGTCTCCCTCAAGCTCCAGGAATTGCTCCCCCATCTCAACACTATTCGATTGTTTTTAATAATTATGAAGCAAAAGTACTTTAGGTAAATCTTTAATTAAATTACTTCATAATTTCCTCTACTGGCTACTATCACAAAAAGTCTTCCAGTAATTTCTATGTTTTCTTTTTCTTAATCAGTATAGTGGGAACAGCTTGTATATTCTCAACACTTCCTAGATGCTTGACAAATCTGTGAGTCAAGCGTACCCCATTACTAAACCACAAGTGAGAGCATTGGCTGTAAAGGTCATTGTGTCCTGCTACTGATCTAATGCAGATTTTGGTCTATTTTTTAAGAGATGACAGGTCTGTAAGTTGTTTGCATGTTCAGAGTGCTCATTATCTTACAAGTTCTGTTGCCAAATTTTGGTAAACAAAATCAACAATGCTTCTTATTGAAGTAAAATGAGCACAAATGAAGCTTTGTAGGAAATTACTCCTGAATTTTTACCATTTCAATATAACACCAGATTAACTGCATACTTAAGGAGCACTAAACATTTTTACTGTGTTCTATGCAGAGAAACTTTTCTTTCTCAGACATTTTCTCCTCTCCTTTTACCTCATACCTGTTCCTAAATCTGCCAGTTTGTCACAAATTGGTTAAAACAAACAGTAGATCCTAATAAGACTGTTTTCTTTCTTAGCAACACAGGTGGATTCTGTTAAGATTTCAAACAACACCAACCAAGAGCATCAATAGCTTAACCTGGCTATTTTAATCCAATTTTGATGTGCTTATTTAAATTTAGCTTTTTCACAAACCTATGAAAATAAGATTTTTTGTTTTTTAGTTTTCTGAGACATGGTTTCTGTGTGTGTGCTACCACCACCTGGTGGAAACATTTTGTAAGTGAAATGGTGTGTGTGTGTGTGTGTGTTTATGTGGGCATATACACCTGTATTTACACGTGCACACGCACATGTGTGCACATTTGTGTAGAGACTGCATGTTATTGTCAGGTATCATCCTCAATTGATATTTACATTATTGCCAGTGTCACTCACTAAACAGAGAGCTTAGGGATTTGTCTAAATTAGCCAGCCAAGGAGTCCCAAAGACCCCACTTCTCTGTGCCCTAAGCTTGTAGAGTTCACCTTCAGGTTGCTGAGTCAGCTTTCTATGTGTGTTCTGGAAATCAGAACTCAAGTTCTCATGTTCATGAGACTTTACCCACTGAGCCAAAAAAGTTAAATTTGAAAGAAAGGCACTAAATTTCTTTCCATTTGGAAATCATATATATGTACATCTTCATCTTGGAGGAGGTGTGCTAGTGTTTCTACTTAGCTGTGGGAATAGGAGATAGTAAGCACTCATAAGATAGACATTAACAGACACAGACTTGGCACCAGTCTTCTCAATGATTTTTAGTCTTTAGAAATGGTTTTTGAGGAGAAGGGTATCAACGGATTAGTGTCTAGGAATCTGATTTCTGAGTAAAGTAACAGATATATTCTATTTCTTCATGCTTTTCTCTAGGGACTCTGAAGATTTCTGGGTAATGGTATCCCAGATTTTCATGCTATAAAGATGTCTACCACTATCAAGTAAATAAACATACAGAGAGAGAGAGAGAGAGACCAAGTATCTATTCTCTGTATTCTAAGGGAACATAGGTAGTTTAAACTACATAAAAAATTGTTTTTATATGTTTTAAGTAACTCAGTACACATGCACTGCTAAAGGTATGTTTGTGGTGAGTTAAAGTATAATTTAGACATAGTCTACATGGCACATTGAGCAGAATACTAAGACTCAGTGGCTTTGGGCATAGGTAAATTCCACTACACAGAAAGAGATGAGAAGCAAAAGTGCAAGATGCAATAAGGAGAGAGTCTTAGAGACAAAGATGAGCAATTGAGGAGTGACTGGTGGGGATAGTACTAAGCTTTGGGAAGATGTGCCACTGCTGAGGTTCCTTGTAAAGCAAGCTAGCAGGGAAACATAAAGGTAACAGAAGGTTGATCTTTTAGGATATAGATTCTGTCTCTTCTTAGATTGTCAGATCTCTGTGTATAAAGTACAGCTGGAAGACTGAACTCTTGCCTCTGATTATTGGTGCTGGGTAACTGACAGATCAAAGTCTGCTATTCTGGTGCAGACTGACTGATTGGAACTTCATAAGTAAAGGAAGCCGGAATGCTGCAAATCTAGAGCCAAGTGTCATCAGGCTACCTTCAGTCTCCTTAGCCTTTTATTGCTCACCTTTAACTGACCTAATATTCTCATAACTATTAGCTAGAATGCTTTTGAAACCCAACATGTCACTAGCTTCTGCCAATCCAAAAGTTAAAAATACTATCAGAAAGCATCAGAGACCTACAGCAAAGGTATCTCTGTTTTGGTGTAAGCCATCCACCAGACACTTCCAATTATGTATTTGAACATACTTTGATTTTTTTACTTTTCTTTTTATTCTGTATCTATAAAAACTTTGTGAAACTGTTTCCATCCTGGACCATGTTATTTGGGACAACCTGAATCTATGTTGCTGGGCCATGGTCTGTCACATTTGTCTCTAGCTTAATCTTTTACTCCCCGTTAGAGGAGAACTGTGATTTATATGGATACTGCTAAGATTCTTATAAGCAAACCCAGCAGGGAAAAAGGAACACATCAAGACAATAGCAATTAAAAGGTCTTTGCCTAGGATTTGGGCATCAGACATGTCTATAATCCCAGAAATAAAATTGCGCCTGGGGAGTCAGAGGCAAGTGGTCTTCCAGTTAGATACTAGCTTGATGTACACAGTGAAAACTTGTCTAAAAACAAAGTAAGTAACAAAATACCTTTGTAGAGATGGGGATAAGCTAAGTAGTTGAGAACATGTTCAGTATTTTTCAAGGGACTCTATGTTCTTGGTTCCCTAATTTCCCATTGGTGAAAAAATCAGAAAGAAAAGAAAAAGACCTATTTGAGCTATTCTGTTGAACTAATTTCTTTTTACATAAAACACATCAACCTAGAAGCTCCTTGTGGCTCTGTCAACACTGTACAACTTTAGAACCACTAATCACACTGATCAGAAGAGAAGGGACAGAGAGATAGGGAGGCTTTAATAATCTGTATTAAAATGACACACTTGTATGTCACATTGCAGAGAGAAATCTACATCTAATTATTAATAGTTTAGCATGTAAAAATACTAATGACTTTTTCTGAATTAATGATCCCTCATTCCCCAGTGCAGATGCTCTGGAAGAGTGCAAGGTTAATGCTGGCAGACAATAACTCCACTCAGCATTTCAAGAAAAGTCTGAGACAAGACATCTTGAGAATGAGAAATAGGGAAAAGAATGATTACAGGGGAACTCCAGACATTACGAGTCTTTGAAAAGTTACTGATTACCTTACTGGAGGGGCAATACTGAGATCTGCAATGATTTACAGACAACCTCTGTCCCATCCTTACCTCATGAAGTCTACTGGCAGAAAATGAGAGGGAAAACAAGTTATTAGGATGTTAATCCACTGCTTTGTCATGTCACTGACTCTTTGGCTAAAGAACAACTTAAAGATTCAACTTCAATCTCTTCTTATTCATGTTTAGTTTCAGGCAACACAAACACAATTATTTACTTATTTATTTTTAATTATGTTTGTTTTTGTATGTAGGTATGTGCACATAAGTGCAAGTGCTCACATTTGCCAGAAGAGGGAGTTTGATCCTAGAAATACAGGCAGTTCTCAGCTGCTAAACATGGGTGCTGGGAACCAAACTCTTGTCCTCTGAGAGAGCTCTATTTGATAAGGATTAGGAGTGATGGATTTGTTGGAGTAGGCTTGACTTTGCTTGAGGAAGTGTCACTGTGGGTGGGCATTGAGATTTCAAAAGTCTTTGTCTCCCTTTGTCCTCTACTTCTCCAGCACCATGCTCCCCCACTCAGTGATAATAAAAAGGCTAACCCCTGCAACAGCAAGCAAGCCCCAATTAAATGCTTTCTGTCATAAGAATTGTCTTTGTCATGGTGTCTCAGAATTAGAAGAGTAACAATGATACTTTCTTTTTTTCTTTTGTTTCTTAGTGAATTCAGAAGTGCACTAGGTCCAGAATAACATTGAGACCAAGAGCAAGTTTCCTGTTCAATATGCACTAAAGGGTGAAGTTTTCTGCTTTACTCTGGTTCCTTCTGAAATAAAGTAACTGTCTACTATCTCTGTCAGTTTATCAGGGGAATGGATACTAGTATTTTCTGCTCTTTGTATCTTGTCAATTCTGCAAATTTTATCACTTTCCAAGAAATATCTGCCAGGCAGCCCTGGAACATGATATTCTGTAACTCAGACTCTAGAGAAACAAAGACAAAATATAGAAAAGAGTCTTCAAAAAATACAAGTGTCGGTAAAATCTTCCTAGTACTTGCAATATAAAAGACCTTTTCAATCTATGAACAAGTCACTGATTGATTGATTGATTGATGATTGATTGACAGACAATATTTGGTATAGCCCAGGCTAGTCTTATATTTGCTAGGAAACAAAATATAATACAAAATATGATTGCTTGATCTTTCTGCCTCTAATTCTAGAGCACTAAAGTTTCCTAGTAATATCATCATGCTGAGAATCATGTGATGCCAGGCATCTAACCCAGTGCTCCACATACAGTCTATCCAAGGAACTTCTAGGTGAGTTAATGTATTGCATGAAAATTATTTGTATTCTTCTTATTTTTAATAGGTTCATATTTTGTATTCTATTTCCTTCTATTAAAAAAATAAAAAAATATAAGAACTAAGAAACAAGTACTAGCATGAGGATGTACTTTTGATAAGGAAGATTTGAATGAAAAAATAAAAGACAAGACAGTGTTTTTGTTTAATAAAATAAGGTTTGTCCCAAGAAAAGTGAGCAGATTATTCCATAAAGGAAATTGTTAACAAAGAGAAAAGTGCATATCATGAAAGACCCAAGTAAATCACAAAGGATTGTGGGGGATAAATCTTAAGAGAATATGTGTAATTAAGGATATTAAAATTCCTAAGACATCTAACCACATGGTGGTAGTAGATACCTTTAATCCTAGCACTTGGAAGACAAAGGCATGTAGATCTCTGTGAGTTCAAGGCCAGCCTGGTATACAAGAGCTAGTTCCAAGACAGGCTCCAAAGTCACAAAGAAACCCTGTCCAAAAAACAAACCAAACCAACCAACCAAACAAACAAACAAACAAAAAACCAAAACAAACAAAAAATTCCTAAGATATCTAACAAGTTCTTATTTTTCAAACACCTTGTTTACTCTTTTGCTCCTGTATCTTTTTATTTGCTGATTATACTTTAATACATTGCAACTGCTCTCTGGTGGCATGCTATCAGAGTCCAGCTCCTAACTATAGAGAACCAGAAATATGATCCTTTCAGAAGCTAGGACATTAGCTACAAAACAGACAAAATCAAGCTGGAAAAGGAGGCAGGCATGTTTGTTGGAAGAGCTATTGTTTTCTTACAAACCTTGTTTGCATTTGATCATAAAGCTAATTCCTGGACATTGGTCACTTATTTTCTGAAAAATCTCAAGGGAGGGCTGTTAGGAGCAAATCAACACTAAATGGCTAACAAGCAATGTCCTCAGGGACATTTCAATGTCTTCAGAGATATTTAAATTATGTCAAGGAGGAAATTTGCATAATCAGAATATAGTCAGGCCAGACAGGGTATGGTGCTGTAGAACAATCTTTGTACACTGTAAATTTGTATTATTCTCATTGGTTAATAGATCTGACTGATCTATAACTAGGCAGGAAGAGATTGGGCAAGAAAGCTTGACTAGGAGGACTTAGGGAAGAAGGATGTGTCTGAGGAAACACCATGATACACAGAGCGAGGAGGATGGAAAGTTGATACATTAGGTAATCAAGCCTCGGGGCAGCACATAGATTAATAGAAATGGGCTAATTTAAGTTATAAGAGCTATGGAAGAATAAGTCTAAGCTATCAGCTGAACATTTATGCTTTTTTTGCTGGCAGGACAGAAATGTCTGCCCACGGTGGGGCATGTATATAATCCCATGACTCTTGAGCTTGAAGCAAGACAATCATATATCTGAGGTCTGCCAGGACTTTATAGTGACTTACTTTTATACAGCCACCAACAAAGATGGGGTAAGGTGTGATGTAAGAAAAGTTCTCATGCCTGATTACGTGACACTGAATAAATGCCTTATCATCTTGGCTTCTACTTGCAATCTGTTTACGTTTGCTTAGGGGACAAGCATTTTCCAGGAACTTTCACCTAAGTTTAGAGTATCAACACAAATCCCTCAAGGTTGAGGCATAAAAACAAATGAAGGGAATCCTAAACATCTTTATAGAAAATTGATATTACATGTATTTCATTTGTCTGAGAATTTCACCTTCTGGATAGATATGTTAAAAATGTTTATATTTACCAAAAGAATTAAGAAAGTTCCTAAAATTATCTCTGATAAAGAAATGAGGGATTTCCCTACTTTTGATCTGTTGGTTTTTTTTTTCTAATCTAATATGACACTTACAGAACTCATGGACACCTTTCTAATTATCTTTAAAAAAAAAAAAACAGAGATAGTTCTTAGCCTAACTACTTGCTGGTGGACATATATGCAGTTTTCTGCCAGAAATCTGATTCACAAAATTTCTCTGACTCACCCTGAAGGGTACTTGTCTGTGATGGCAAGGTAGAATCTTGGGGCAGGAACGATCATATTTTTATAACATCTCTACTCAACTAAAGCTATGACAACAGAGACAACTACTTCTGACGATCTTATAGGGACCAAGCTAAGACAATGTTGAATTGGACCATAGCTTGGACAGGATTTTTCTATTCTTCAAACCTCTTGCCCCATGACCCAATTCTTTGTCTGTTTAAATTCAAAGGGCTCAACAATGATCTGAAGATGAACTTTGGATTACTGGATCCTGCTTTTGATTGTTTTATTTGTAGGACCCTAAACCCTTATTCTCAAGGGGGCAAGAAAAAATTTCCTAGCAGAATATTTTCCCAAGAAGATAGTGGCCTTCCCCTCTCCCAGGGGAGATTCCCAGGACAAGGTCACTTAGCTTAGCCCAGCCAGCTACCTGGTACAGGCTGATAAAGAACGCCTAACTCAGAAACAGTGGTCTTGCTCTAAGAACAAGGAAAAAACTGACTTAGCAGGATGGGAGGGAGCAAAAGTCCTTGCACCTGTGCCAAAGCAGCTTCAAAGAGTCTCTTTGTAGTTGTGCCTTTAAAAGCTTACCCCACAGAGGAGATACAACTCCTCTCTACCTCACTACAACCGGGATGGAGAAGAGTTCCAAACATGTTTATATTATGATGATTAAACCTTGCTTATTACAGTCTGGGCCTCTCTGGTGATCTCTCTCTGGGGGTCATAATCTGGGCACAACATTATTCAGTGTATTTGATTAAATCTCCTTTCTCTGCTTTTCACCATTCCTCAGTTCATACAGGTAGCTACCATTGTCAAACTGACACATTTGATATAAAGGAAACCTAGAAGAGTGATTGCCTCCTGGACCATGTCTGTGAGGCATTTTCTTCACTGTTAACTGATGTAGGCCTAGTTCACTCTGGGTGGTGTCATTCCTCAGAAGGTAGGCCTGGTTGTATAAGACAGCCAACTGGACAAGCCAGGGAAAGCAAGCCAGGAGATAGTGATCCTCATTATCCTGCCTTGTGCTCCTTCCCTACTGCCTGCACAGACAGACTGTAACCTTTAAACTGAAGCAAAATGTTCCCAATGCCCAGATAGCTTTGGCACAAGGTGTTCATTACAACAACAGAAACAAATTAAGCATCTTGTCTCTTACTTGGCATATAGGGATGAGTGTCTAAACCTAGCCTGTTAAGCTGTTAGAGCCTGAGGTTGGGCCCTAGAACCTCTGGGCTAACATTAATCACCACAGTATGACTTCACCTTTGTGAGCTAGTTTCTCCAGCAGAGGGATGTAGATAACAGACTATTTGCTGATTGATTTGACTTTCACACTCTGCCACTGTGAGTGATTCATATCCTTTATCACAGTCCTTTTAAATTTCTTTCTCTTTGTATTGCTAGAGAACACAGGAGTCTTTTTGTCGGCTCTTAGATTTGCAGAATTTAATTAAAGGCCAATTTTATTAGTTTTTGCAAGTAAAACAACAGACAGGTAAAAGATATTTCAGCAGCAGCTGGGAATGAGAAGATAGATTTAAGAAGACCAACTTCTTTGGGTTTTCTTTGTCAGAATCACTAAAGTCCTCAGGCTAGGCTTAGAAATTTGTCAATTGGCAGCACCATGGGGGTTGAGTAAGATGTCTTCAAGAGTGACCACGGAATTCTGAGAAGTTAAAGAGAATTTAGGATTTGGTCTGATATTAGAAAAAAATTTAATAGAAAGGGGAAAGAAAAACATAATTTTACTCTGCAAGTTGGCGGCTTTCTTAGTGAAGATGTCTGAGCCAACATAAGGAGTGAGGGGCCGAAATTCAGTCTGGACAGAGAGAAGAAAACCCCTTACTCAACTAGGAAGAGTGAAACAGTGAACCCAAAGAAAAACATATAGCTATCCTCCTGGTTATGGGAAGTAGACAAGAATGCCGGGCAAAAAATTGGGATCTTGCGGGTGGGGTGGGAGGGGGGTAAGGGGAGATGGGGAGAGAAAAGGGAGAAGGGGAGGATGGGGGGAACTTGGGGAAATGGGATGATTGGGATAAAGGAAGGTTGGATAGGAGAGCAGGGAAGCACATATCTTAATTAAGGGAGCCATCTTAGGGTTGGCAAGAGACTTGGACCTAGAGGGACTCCAAGGTGCCCAGGGCGATGTCCCCAGTTAGTTCCTGGGGCAGCTGAGGATAGGGAACCTGAAATGGCCCTATCCTATAGCCATACTGATGAATATCTTGTATATCACCATAGAACCTTCATCTGGCGATGGATGGAGATAGAGACAGAGACCCACACTGGAGCACCGGACTGAGCTCCCAATGTCCCACTGAGGAGCAGAAGGAGGGAGAACATGAGCAAAGAAGTCAGGATCACAAGGGGTGCACCCACCCACGGAGACAGTGGGGCTGATCTATTGGGAGCTCACCAAGGCCAGCTGGACTGTGACTGAAAAAGCACGGGATACAACCAGACTCTCTGAATATGGCGGACAATGAGGGCTGCTGAGAAACCAAGGACAATGGCACTGGGTTTTGATCCTACTTCATGTTCTGGCTTTGTGGGAGCCTAGCCAGTTTGGATGTTCACCTTCCTAGACCAGGATGGAGGGGGGAGGACTTTGGACTTTCCACAGGGCAGGGAACCCTGACTGCTCTTCAGACTGGAGAGGGAGGGAGAGAGGAGTGGGGGGAGGGGCAAAGGAGTGGGGGAGGGGGAGAGGAGTGGGAGGAGGGGGAGGGAAATGGGAGGCTGGGAGGAGGCGGAAAATTTTTTTTCAATAAAAAAAAAGAAATATGAAAAAAAAAAGAATTCGTAGTTAGCTATAACGCTTTGTGTACGATTGTGCTCTCCTTAAAGACCTTACATTGTTCGTTCGTTCATTCATTCATTCATTCATTCATGCACGCATGCAGACTTGCATCCATCAGCCAGGTACTCAGAGAAGGGCTATTTTGTGTCAGTTGTCTATAATATATCTTCTTTAAATAAATTTGATCAGTTAGCTTAAAGGGATTAATTAACACTTCTCAATAAGACAAAGATGAATTATTGTCTTGGAACCACATAATCTATTCAAAGAAAAGATAATAAAGATTAAACCAATCTTAATTCTGTCATGACAGAATTAAACACAGAACATTGGAAGTAAAATAGCACATTTAGTTTGAAACTTTCATCTCTGAAAGATCTAATTACTTTTTGCAAAGCATGGAAGGGGAAAAAGTATGTTTTTTCTTACTTTATTTACTGACTATGGATCTCATGATTGAATTAATTTCTTCTTTATTTCTCTAAAGTAATGAGTTGCTTATAAAGACCATGTTTTCAATATCTTACGTTAGTCTTCAAAGCACTATTAGACAACCATATTAGTTGTATTCTGCTTATTCTGTCACATTGTAAGAACTTTACAGTGTATATTCTTCCTGCTCAACCTAAACTTCTTATGCAAATTCAGGGTATATGTTTCTGGCTGTGGTAGTATGACAGATTCTTTACATATCTTATAGCTAGTTGTTACTTTTCCATTTCAAGGTTCATTTTCTCAGAAGTTTATGGCTGTGGGAAACTGAATTTCAATTAGGTTAGGAAGACATTAGGTCATAAAGTTAGTGATGTCAGAAGAGGCTCTAGGTGGACATGGTACCAAATGGACTTTGCGGCTCTCTATAATAGGGTAAGTTTTTCGAATTTTCTATTCTGTCACAAGAACCTGGCAGTTATATGATTCATGGTTATAGTAATAATGTCTAATATATATTATATATTAAATTAATATATATTAAAATGCCAAATTTTTAAGACAATATATTTTTATCTTGATAACAAAATCATGATATTTTAAAATATTTAAGTTACAAGTAGTCTTGAAAGTGCTATATTGAGGTTTAGAGAAGGAAAGTCCTGAAAAATCACGGACCAAAATGTGACTGCATTTGGGACTCACACCTAAGTTACTACCTGTGAATTCTGAATTCAACCTATAAACAGAGACATTTGGATGTCACTGTCATTGCTACCAATGAAGGTATGAAGGTGAAGGGAAGAGAATGGGGAAAGTGTTGAGAAGATTTGAATTACTGTAATAATTCAGTAGGTCACACATTTCTTTTTTCAAAACCAGAAATAATGCAGTCTGTGATGCTGAAGTTTCACAGTATGTGCTAAATAAGTATCTGCTTCATGATCAAATGACTAAAGGAAGGACCCAAGGCCAGGCTTCATGTCACACTGTCACTCCTCATATACAGATCGAATGAAATACTTTACAAATGGAAAACACGGGCTAGGCTTTAGACACATACCTGAAAAGGGTCTGTACATTCACAATAGTTTTGGCATCTGCCATGTAGTCTTCCTCAGCACTCATGGTGCTCTCCTTGTCCACAACCACCATGTTGGCAGCAAAGGTCACGCCACACCTGAGCAAATCATCTAGGCTTTGATAAAAATCCACAAGAAACAAAAGAATACAATTTTAAATAAATCACAATACTATGATCACTGTTCATATTTGTTTATCGTTAGGTTTATGTATGTTGTCTTTATAGATGAATTTATCAAGAACACAGACAGACATTAAGGAGAATTATAAGATAATATGATCTGGTGATATGCAAAATTCAGAATTCTGCAGATACCAACTGTTTCAAAGCACCCATATTTGGAATCTGTTTTTAGTAACACTTACTATATAAACAGTAAAATAGAAAGTAAGTTAATGATAATTCATTATTACAGTTAGTGTACCACTTCAAGGACACAATATTACAATTGGTTGAAGATTCTACAAAGTTTTTTGTGAACGTATAAGAGGGGTAAAGACTATGCTAATTCAGATAACAAAGCTAATGTAGAAGTATGCTATAAGTATTTTTTAATGCCTAGATTTATTTATTTAAAATCTATATACTAGAGATTCTTCCTACACTACAAAGAGAGTAGGATATATGTATATGTATATCTACTTGTGATAAATAAACCTAGAACAACTATTTAGCAAGGGACTGAATGGCCAAAGATTTTTTGCCTGCCTGAGGTGACTAGAAAAACTAGGGTTCAAGCACTTATTACCTATTCTAGTCAGTTTTTCTTCCTGTCCCTGTAAAATTTCTTGACTAGCATTTTCCATAAAAAAAAGGATGTTTACCATTGAGGCTGAAACAGGGCAACTGTTTCACTGTCTTTGCTGTATACAGACTTAAAAAAAAACAAATACCAGGACAAAATCGAGTGTGACTATACTTGACCCTGTACAAGAATGTAGTAGTTACAAGGTTCAGTGAAGACAGATAAGAAGAAAATTAGTCCAGACCTCCTGATTTAAAATAGCAACAATAAAATGTACACAACTACAGTCGCTACCGATAGTTACTGAAGTTTGTTTCTAGAAATTACTTTAAAGCAGATGGTTGGTTTATAAAGCCATGTACCTCACAGTGGCATTACCAAGGCCTAAGCCTAAGACCTCCAGAAATAATTCAAGTATGTGGCAGGCCGGGCAGAAGGGATGAGGGAGGGCAGCAGGAGAAACAAATACTGTCCTTAAATTTGGAGCTATTTTCTGTGACAGAGATTTTATAGCTAAAACTGTAAAAACAGAATTTTATTTCACCATGAGAAAAGAGCCCAGAAACATAACATTCAATCAACACAATGTTCCTCAAGATTAAATCCCTAATATAATAGATCGACTTTAAGTGTAGGAGATTCATTGTACTTACTATTGCTTCATAAAAGTATAATATAGAAAGCATCTGGCAGCAGCTGGGGGTTTAGGCCAGTGCTAACGAGCTTGTCAGCATTTAAAACTCCTTGGTTTAAGAGCCCTTGATCACTGGAAAAGGCGGTTTCCCCTTGTGGAAAATATGATGATAACTAAGTCAACTCGCTTCTAGCATCTAGTGATTTCAACTTATCTCCTAATATTTCAGCCTTCAAAAGATTTTTCTCCATCAAAATTCTCGATTAGAATTTTATAGGAAAAGGGAATATAAATTTTTAAGAAGTCAGTTTTGCTGAGTCAAAGAATAAATAATTGCACAAAACTGATGCAAATGTTGAACACAGATTTTCTTAAGTGGGATTGTTCTGACTTTACATGTTCTCAGGTGCATCTGTTGATTCCATCCTTAATCTATTTCCTGTTGTAGTTGCTCAGGACTGCAAATTATCACTAAATTCTGTGTTAGAATTTAGAGATAACAAAATAATTAAGATGTTATTAGTGAAACATTTGGAACTGCTATACTATTAAACCTTTAGTTTTTCTAATTAACACCCTAACTTTTTTTGAGTATTCTATGAATGTATTTTTATGACTCTAGGCTGTCTTTCCCCTCCCTGCTACTGCTCTACTATGTATCGTTTTTAAGCATGGTTGCTTTACAAAGTTCAGCCACCAGATGGCAGCCAATGAAAAGCAATCCAAGAGAAATAAGCCCTAAAGATACTCTAACCAGGGGTCCCCTTTTTACTCTTCCATGACTCAGTTTTTCTAAGGACTGGAATGTGAAATTTGCAAGTATGAGGAAGTATTCTTGTTCCAAATAGGTTTTATATTGCATGGAAATTTCAAATAACGCAAGCAAGAATTATACATGGACACTTCATATATAATTCCCTCTCTAATATATACATGTGCATATAGATATGGTGACCCACCTTAAATACTTACTAGTCTAAAATCAATCAACCTTGGTTCATCTCGTCCTTAGGAGCTTAATTTTCTAAGTTTCCTTTTTTATTAGCGTAAATACTTTACAATAGTATTTCAGGTAATTTGTCTGGTGATAATTTACATTTTCTCAATAATGGTGTCACAACAGAGTATATTTATGTTTTATGTTACTGCATTACATAATTACATGCATTACATAATTTCAATTGAGAAATTATATTATTATAAATTACTAAATATGCTTGAATAACTTGTCAAGCTATTTTTACTATTTTTATTTCAAGTTATTGTAATGGTCTCACTGCATTGAAATGTGGAATTTTTAAAGCACTTTTTGATGCCTTTAGCAATACTATTACTGCAAAAAGTGCTCCTTTTGCAAGAGACATAAGACTGAAAGAGCTCTTCAAATGGGGTGCATCTGACCAGTTTGACATGCAGCAATGTCTGTTGCAATTCAGCAATGAATTATGGTTTAGGCAGTATGATAAAAGATGCAGAACACAGGGGCATGAGCTCTGCAAGCATGGGTCACCATATTTACAATATCAACACGACAAAGTACACTCATCATGCAGGACCAAGACACAGCACTTGACAGACCACAGGGCACTACACTACTCATGTGCCATAGACATTGTCACCTACTTGTCAATAGAGCCCACCATGTAGTAAACCATTGGAAACCAACAGATTGCATCCAGAAAATGCATATCTGGCCTATGTAGCAGATGGGTTACAAAATGAAACACAGTGTCACAACAGAGGCAGCACTTCTAGGAAAGGGAAGCAAGTTCATTTAGTTTGCATTTCCAAAACCAAACACAAGGTACATCCTAAACTGCTATTTTGCTAAAGAATATGTTTTGCATTTCTTATGAACCACACAAAGCACACAAATGTGAAGTATAAATCAGAAACATTATGGCATAATTCTACAAAATCCTTCATGATTACTCTTAGTGAGTACTTAATATTCATCGATTAGTTCAGTTACACAATGCAGAAGAGGATTTGACAATGAAGAGCAAATGTTTTTGTTTTCTTAGATGACCTCAAGCACCACAAATGCCTCTAAGAAGTAATTGGTAAGCTTGAGAATCAAAAGAGCTTTGTCAAAGGTATGTATATAATCACAGCATGCTCCATATCTCAGTGTGTCGGGTATAAGGTCTATATATGCATGGAAAACTGTGTTATATAAAGTTACACTGACATTTACCCAATGTAATGGTGAGCAAATGTTCATTAAGACCAAAATCTTTACTTATAAGATCAGCAAAGGAAAGAATTATAAAGTTCAAATGTTCTTAGAAATCACCTAAAAAGCTATATCCACTTAATAGCTTTTAGTTTATAATATTCAGCATATACAGATTCAAAGTTTATTCAATGAGCAGTAAAATGTATTCTTTTATATTTATAAAACTGCATATGATTAATTTATAAGATATGTAGAACCTTAACTACATAGATAAAATCATGAAAACACAATATGTTTCATTCTTTAAAAAGACAGGTGGCAGAACTGGAGAATATTACAGAGAGGTAATATTTACTTTAGGTTTTGAAAGCTGAGTAGGGATTTGGCAAGTACAACAGAGCAGGGAAATTGCAGGTTAAGGTAATGAGAGAGTATTTGCCATTTCCCAGATGCTGATCCCCAGTTTGATCAATTCTTTTCCTAACTGTTTTCTTTCTGCTATTGTCCCTCCTATTACCTTAAACTCTAAAGAAAAAGAAAGTACAATACAGTAATGTATTAACAAAACTTTCCAAATGATGATACTATTAAAATCTTGCCTGAATTTCTCCCTCCAGTGAATTTATTTGCAATAGTGAATGCACCGGTACTTTTACTTTACATAATTCAGTTCTGAAAATATTGAATTATTTAACTGATAAGTCATATTCACTTTATGTAGCCATTTCTAGCTTAATTTCCATATAGCATGTTATGCATACATTTAGATGGCTTTTGGGCATCATCAGTTTTGTCAAGATCCCAAGCATTCACAGAGTAGATATTATTATCAGTCTTAAGTCATCCTTAAAGCTCTTGAATATGATGATTTGAATCAGTATTCTAACACATACATTTGTGGAATTTAGGATAGAGATTTTAATTCTATTTGTAGACACTTTGTTGCTTCTCAACATAGAAAGACAATGTTTTGGGGATCTTGATAAACTTCATAATTTTAGAAGCATATGTAAGGATGCAAGCACTAAAAGTACTGAAAGATCAAGATGTTTTGGGTCTTAAAAACATTTTGGGCTAATTTTACATTAATAACTTGTTTTTGTTTAAGTGCCATTCTTAATTGGTAATTGTAAATATGTACATGTATTTAATGATACCTATTTTAATCTGCCATATTCATTTAGGTTAAGATTATATCAATTCTTTATACTAGCTCTCTGCACAAATTTTCCCACTGAGTCTCCAGTCTATGCTTTTCTGAACTATTTCATAATAGATCATTGAATTCAACACGAGACATAAATTTTTCTAAGAAATAAAGTGTAGCCAGGTCATTGTGGCAAATAAGGCTTTAAGCTATGGCTGCCATCATGTGAGAGATAAAATTCAAGGTGAGACCTTCATAGATTTCCTTTTCATCCTTTGGTTGAAGAGATGACAAACTTTAAATGTGTGGGAAAAACAAGGTCTTTTTAAAGAAAACTCATCAATGTTATTTACGATGTATTTACAACATGTATTTAGATAAACCAGAAGTCTTCCAAATTGTTCAAAATTGCTTTTAAATAGGGATAATACTATGCATCTTCATGTGGTTTCAGCTATCACAAGGGAAAATCAAGTACCCTAAACTTTGTAAATATATATTTTTGATGAAAGACACTAACTTTAAGACTCCTCTATGATGTAAAAGAAACTAGAAATTTAAAGAAACAAACAATTTTGCATTCATATATTTTGTAACTGTTGAAAGTTGACAACTGTATTTAAAACACCAAGCTACTTAATAATTGAATTTTCCTAATCATTGAGAGGCAGTGAGTTAGCAAGCATAATTATACATTGAGAAGCATTAATATTGAGAAACTAAACAAACACATAGAACATTCATCACAAATATGTTTCTTGTCTCTATTTTATATCATGTTCCAAAAGTACAATGAAAACTTTAATATACAAAAAAAATATTAATAAAACAAAATAAAATGTGTGACTTTTTTTCTGGTTGCCAAATAGAGAATCCTATTTTGTCTATTAAATATGGCATGAAAGAATCACGGTGAAAAAAAAGAAATGTGATGAAAGGATCAGATGACTTATCTATAAATCTATTAAAAAATATAAAAATGTAAAACTTATTATTTATACAAAATAGATAAATCACTTATTTCATACAAAGAAATATTTTAGTTTGTTTAATCTAAGAGACAGTGATAAATATGTCAATTGATGCAGATCAGAATAAATTCATAGACCAAAGTAAAAAAAAAACACAGAATTACCAGTTATAAAGAAAATAAAATAACAAAAATATACAAAGCAGTCAGTGTTAATAAGTAGAAGTATAAAAGTACACTTGGTAATTACAGCTCTATCTATAGAGTCTACTAAGTACACTGACTGTGAATACAAAGACTTGTATCTTCATAAATCTCTCACAATGACACTGTATATTAAAACACAAAGTAGCTCAGTATTGCCAGACAGGGAAAAGTCTCATAAATTTTACCGATTAGCAAAACTTAAGAGCAAGTTTCCTATCCAATTAAACTAATACACACTATTTTTGCTTTATCTCTAAGGAAAGAAATTAATATATTTTTATGAGCCAATCTTATCAATATTTTACAAGTATACTTTTAGGTAGTTGATTTATTTTTTTAAAATTGTTTGATCAGGGGCTATAGAGATGGCTCAGCAGATAAGAATACACACTGCTCTAGCAAGCACCTAAATGACTCCCAGCACCCACAAGGCAGCTCACAACTCTATATCTTTAGTTACAGGGAATCAAACCCCCTCTTCCCTGCTTTGGAGGATCCAGTCAGACAAGTGTTGCACAGGAATGCTTGCAGGCAAAACACCCATATACTTATAATTTAAAAAAAAACATTAAGAGTTTAAGCTTAGTTGCAAATCCTTAAAATCAATGTGCACATGTGTGTGAGCGTGCATGCATGTGTGTTTAGTGTTCAAAGCTGGGATCTCTCACATGGTAGGCATGCGTTCTTTCATTGAACTATGTCTCCACACTATGTTTTCTTGTCCACTGGGTTTATATACGACCTTCCAATAACTTAAATAGTATCAATGTCAAACTTTTTAACAGGAGAAGAAATTCTAGCATTTCTGGGCTGTCACCTAAATTTGATCTTGCCTTAGTATGCGACACATATTATCTAAGTCTGGGAATAACTTAAATTTCTTACCATTTACAAATTAAAGAAAAAAGGAGACGAGGTACAAGAATAAATATCATCCAGGCTGCTCTAGAGGTTAAGCTTAGATCTCATTTTGTCTACCTCAAACAAAAGGATAAGGGGGGTATTTATCTTGTATTTTAGCAATTATTTACAAATAAACTGAAATTTTTTCATATTATATGCAAAGAGGTAGATTGACATAAAAATGATTAGTGTAAAAAATTAATGAATTCAGCATGCATCTCACTCATTTATGTTTGTTTGTTTGTTTGTTTTTGTTTTTGAAGACAAGGTTTCTTCGGGTAGCCCTGGCTGTTCTGGAACTCACTTTGTAGACCAGACTTGCCATGAATTCACAGAAGCCCATCTGCATCTGTCTTCTGAGTACTGGGATGATTAAAGACATGCGTCACCATGACCTGAATACCGCCCCATACCACTTTGAGCTTGCCCCGTCTCCTGCTTTCTGGCACATTTTTGTCTAACTTTGTTTAATACATTCCAGCTTTTATTGTCAGCTAAATTTCAGCTGGGTGACCTTTAAGGTAGTGTCTATAATAAAAATATTGGAAATCTTTCTAGCACGGAACATCAAGGAGAACAGATGGTGTCCCAATCAGAACTGACATCATTCTGATGAACTGTGGACAGATCAGCACTGCTCTGCTGAGGCACAGAAAAGATGTTTTCAATGCACCAGGCTTGATAAACATTGAAATGTGTAAGTCTTTTTGTTTGGAAATATTCCATAACATCTATTTTATACTGTTATGTGTTTTAAGTATTAACATTTTAATACTTCGTATTTATGACACATCTGTTTCTATATGGAATTAATTTTGTCTTTTCAATTAATTTATCTCCACAGCCATTCACTTAATATTATCTTCATCAAGCTCATTTAAACTTTGTCAAACCTCAAAATTAAGTAATGCTTGCCAAAGTAGGAAGGGTCATGATCATAAAAGTTATTGGATATGGATCTATTTTAAAGAGAATAACATCATTTTATATAATTTTGTACAACAAATTGCAGAACAGAAGCCATTTCAGAGCAACAGGTGTTTCATTGTTTCAAAAGGGGAGAAAAGATTGCATAGGACTCCCGGGAGCACTAGTTATTGGAGTTCAGGTTTTGATTCCTCATTCTTCATCAAAGGAGCTGAAGATAAGTAAAAATGTTAGATGTCACTTTTGAGACATACCCAGGAAGCTGAAGGTTTTATAACATGTCCTTGGAATTTAGTAAATAAATTAAACAATTATAATACATAGTGTATGATAATAAAACAACCACTTTAAACTTAAGTAGAATTATGCTTAGCATAAATCAGCAAACAACAGCACCATGTTGAAATTTATAATCCAAACCATCAGCAATTGGTAAGGGTGATATATCTTCAATGGGTAAATATTGGAATTTAGGCTAGATTGTTGTCTATAAAACTAACTGAAAACAATACATATTGTCTATACATTTGTAACTAAATCTCACCTTAGGTAAGATACAAAGGAAAGAACAATGAATTAGTCATTGCATAGCTGGACCTAATTCTAAAATTGACCTTGGGAACATTATCTGGATGTCATTACATCTTTAGTTCTGCTTCATATCATTCATAACAAAAGTTTATTCAAATGTTTAAATTAAATGCAAGCATTAAGACTGCTAACTTCCTGAGTGCATTTCTCTGGAGCGATTATTTCTATGTATTATGATTATATAAAATATAAAATAAAATACAAATATCAAATATGATGATTTGTAATAAATATTTAAGATTCACTATTATTATAACTATATACAGGGAAAGTCTACCAACTTTTAAATTGATCTTCATGGTTTCATTCAATTAAGAGAGTACTGAAAGGCGATATACATAGAAAAAGTGACCGTAAAGAGAAATAGTAACCTGTCAGTAATCCAGATATTGGAGCTTTCAGACATTTTGTGGGATTAATCACATTCAGAAAATATGGCTATATACAAAGAATCACAGAACTATATAATCCTATTGAATGAACCAATACTCTAGGATTCAGAAATGATAGTGACTTTTTCTTCAAAATATAATGGAATTTATTAGATTTTGAATAAAATTTTGAATGGAATGGTTTGAACCATGTTTGATATGATAATGAGGTAAAGGGGAATAAATGGATGAGTTAAGACTACTTTATAAGAATGGAGATTAAAAATGAGGAGTATACTTCTATTTCATAAGTAGGACATTACTCCAGAAGAAAATGAGTATTTTTAGAGGTGGTTAGTGAAAAGTTACATATCAGGAACCAAAATTTAATATTGAAATATTGTGAGGAAGAGGACAGACTAGTCCAACTTGAGTACTATCAGAGGATGTTCTGAACACAGTCCACTTCTTTCTTTTGATGGTCTTCCTTCTATATTTTTATAACTGGGGGCTTTAACTGAGTTAACCTTTCTAGTCATTCACCATGAGGATACCACAGTAGTCTGCAATGGCCATTTTTTATATTGTTTGCCACATTATAAGGGCATCCCATAGAAAATTAGCTACAAACTAAATATTTTACTTAGTTAACTGAAGTGTTTATAGTAACAACTTGGATGCTCTGCAGCTTCTCCCCAGAGAACCTCTAGAATTCAGAGTGTATTGAAAACACTGGGAAAGAGCTTGACAATTCTTCTATTGTTATGGCCATACTACACATTGATTGTCAAGCTCCTGATGTTTGCTTTCATATGCTTTAATATCTGCTAACACTGTGCTTATGACAACCAATTTGTTTACACTTACAGTGAAGGGCACTGTAATTTTAAAATAAAATCATTTTGACCATTTCATTCAGGGACCTATGTATTCATCTGTAGGATTTTCTAAATGCTTAAGTAGTCATATTTTAAAAAGTAATCCAATCAAAAAGTTTATAGATATACAGAGGTGATGCTACACAACTGGTTTTTTGTTATCATATATGAACATCATCATAAGTAAAATACGCAGTGACATTCCAAGCTATAACATATAAAGGTAGATCAATAAATGCTTTTCTGATAATTTATGGTTAAAGAACAAAACTTTACAATTTTGGCAGGTGTCTTCCATGCCTGTTGATTAAATTGAAGAAATTTGCAAAAGATATTTCAATGACTACTTTCAACTGGTACGGTGAGTAAATGATCATTTGCATATTAATTTCAAATAAAAGTCTCCAACTCAATGATATTTGACTAGTATTGATGAAACATACTATAATCAATAATGTTTTCCATCATCGCATACACTCCCAATGAATTTTGTACCATAATGTATCTGATTTAAAGTACCATCAGCAAATTTAAGTAAATTATTTTAATGTACAGTAAAATTAAAATCTCTCTCTGTGTATCTTAAAATATACTTACGGGTTATCCAATAGCAGAACTATGGGATTTAATTCTTTCTTTGGTCTATAATATGCCCTGAGAGGTACAATAAAATTATATAATCCATTTCCAGCTGTTTCAGCTGCAACTATAATTAGTTTATTTTTGAATCCATAGGCTTTTGCGTCCTCATAGTAGTTATGCTGGCAACTCTAGAGAAGAAAAATTATACAAAGAAATGCCATTTTTACACTCCACTAAAACTGGGTCAAAGAATTTAGGATATATGGTTATGTAAAATTTATCTAAGTAGTTTTCTATCAGATTGGAGCACAGTCACATTTGTCTTTACCTAGTTCTCCAGCTTGATGTGGGCAAACAGTGATAAATAGTGAAAAGGAGAGGTAGCATACACCTGATGCTGAAGGTGGACGAGGGGTTTCCTGCTCGCACTGCGAGCTGAAAGCTGCCTCGGTACAGTCACTCAGCATCTATTTTGCTACATCACTGACATGTCACTCCCATGTTGAAAATACCTTGATGCTAAAAAGCCTCAGGGATATTCCCATTACTAGCTACTTAAAGTTATGAAATAAAAAAGAAAATAAAACAGAAAAACTAGAAAAGAAGAAAACTGAACTGTTTAAGTCCATACCCGGGTTAAAGTGTAAAAAGCAATACATACAAAGCAAAGCACAACCCTTGATCAGAACTCACTACAGAGCTGAAGTGAGCACAAAATTGTTAGAAAACTAATTTAATTTCTAAAAAGTTAGACTCAGAAGAAATTAATTAACATTACTAAATCAAAACAATTTTCAATCTAAATTATCTGTGTATTAACGGACTTACTAGATTTTTTTCTTCATCATTTTAATGTCTCTACATAAACTTTTCATTTATCTGAGTCAATATTATTTACTTCTCTGTGTGTTCTTTACCTATAAAGTATCCATTGCATTAGTCTTTAATAAAATTATTTTTATATGGTGGAAATGAAACACCATGTGTGAATAAAAATAAGAAAACAATTATATCTATAAAGACTCCAGATTTTGATGCTACAAGAGTCACAAAATATTGTGGAATATGTTTAAATAAATAAGAAAAAGGCACTTAAAGAATTAACAAAATACTAGTTAATATTCAAAACAGTTGTTTAAATATCTTATATTTAATTTTATATATTCTCTCATGTTGAACAATATAACTCAAAAGTTAATTCAGAGTTGAAGATACAGGTCAGTGGTAAAGCACATTCTGAGTATGGGTGAAACACCAAGCTCAATTTTCAATAGTGAAAAAAAAATTAAATAACTTATTTAATGTAATTGAAGAAATCAACTACAGAACAGAGATGAAATAGCAACCCAGATGCAAATACAAAGCAAAAATAAAAGCTACAAGCTAAAATAGAAATCACAGTCAGAAAGAAACCTTATTCAAATAAATATTGACTGAGAATTTTCTAGGAGTGAACAAAGCACAAAGCCTCAAAGAATCAGTGAATGCTAATCCAAATGAATAAACAAAGTCACATATTCCCACACATTATTATGAAAGCATAGGCTAGCCAAGACTATGGGACATTAATCATTCATGAAAAAAGAGTGATTAGCTACAAAAGATGAGAATGATAGATATTTATAGTAGTCAGAAGGATATAGGCATTGAAGAAAGAAGCTATTGCAAAGGTAGACACCAAGCACACCATCCCTCCAGAATAAAGATGAAAGGAATCCACGGCAAGACATAATGAAAAAAAATTGTCAACCATCAAATCTCACTTGCAGAAATTCCAAAAGTTGAAAATAAGGCTGTATGAAAACGATCTAGTAAGTAGGGGAGAAATATCTAAGAGAATAGTAAAGAAGAGAAGCAACAAGTCCTCATGAGATACAAGGTAGAGATTTTTATAGTTCTGATATTCAGAATCTATAGCCATATAAAGAATTAGATTAGGTCACCAAGAAAGGGGTTGAAAAATACTGATGAGTGAAGGCTTAGAAAGGTTAGAACTGCAACACCCACAAAATATCACAAGGTAATAGAACTTTACAGCTCATGAAGACATGGAAGGGACACAGTCATTAAGAAAATCCAAAGAGACAATGCGAAGGTAGTGTTGAAACACATTGGCACTGGGACAGAATGATAATGCCATCCCAATCCACCCACTTCACAGACACGGTGGAGCCAACTGATTAATGCCACCCCATAATCCTAAAGTAAACTTCCATTTTCAGAGCAGACCCTATATACCAGTCTATAAAACAGCAAAATAATCAATAAAATACATATTTTCCTTTATTAATGTAGCAAAAGGCCGCTAGTATACTGCTTTTAAAGGTCCTCTACTGGGATAATAATCTTCTCTTTTGAGAGCTGAGTCTTATCATGAGAATTAGATTAGTTGCTTGAAGATAATTCACTTTTACTCTTTTGGTTTCCTGATGCTTCCTCAACCTCTATAATTTATATATATTGTACACGAAGTGAATTCAGGCATCAAGGTACCTAAGATATATGTCAAGAATCTTGAAGGAAAACATCAAAAGTACTATATTTGAACATGACTTAGGAAACTGTAGCCAAGGAAGAAGTCTTATTTAGCAAAACACAACAGAGATGACCAGTAGCGGCAAATGCTTCAAAAATCAAAGTTAAAAAAGAGGACATCAAAATACTAAGAGCCTGAGAAATAGAATTCCCAATGAAATGGAGCTACATGGAATACTTATGGGAATGAGAAAGAAGCACTGGCAAACTTGAAGTAGATGTTTAGAGGTCACAAATATTCTTTCAGTCTTCTTCAAGAGTAGCAAAAAACAATATTTGTAACTGAGAAAACAGTAAGCATATTAACAATATGAATTGAAACACAATTCAAAAATTAACTATCTTAAATTAAATTTAATGACTAACATGACCCTTCTAAGAACACTATAGCATTAAAATTATGTTCATTTTACAGATAAGAAAGCTGCACATCATTGTGATTTTCTTAAGTTGTCCAGAACATGAATTATAATTTTAACCAAAATAAGGAATAAATGAAGAAATCCCTGATTAGAAGTCAAGGCATGCTTGAATCTCTTTAGGGTATGTAATGTTTCACTTTAGCCTTTCCTCATTACTCAGGAGGACAAAATCAGGACAAAGACAAAAATGATCACATTCTCAAACTGTTCTGTTTCGAGTAAATTCTTTAATGCCTTCAGGTAGGAAGAGAGAACTGTGTGGGAATGAGATATGAGGCAAGACACATATATCAGCTTCCTAGTCACAAATGTACTTGTCTCATTTAGTCAAAAGATTTTTTTAAAACATAGATTTAATATGTTAACAAACACAAATTGTAACTAAATAGTAACCAAAAGTAATTTAACACTTTTATGCCTCTGTCTTTCCTTTAAAAAAAAAGAAAAACATAAGTTGGCTACTTAAGTAGATGGATAACGTTGTGTGTGATGATAAAAGCAAAATTAACCATTTTATAATATCATGTTTATATGTAATGTACTTTATATGTTTTTAAGTGTATATATAATGTTTGTAAGTAATACACTTTATCATATTTATACTTTCATAAAGTATTTTGGACAAATTGTATAAATTTATATAAATGTGTTCAATAGCTCATGGTATAATTTTATTTTTGGAGAGAATAGCACCAACAAGTAACCATTACCTTGTCTAATCTTAAGCAGCAGAAGGGCACTTTTTCTTGAAGCAGGTGACAAAAAGTAGGTGAACTTCCTATGTATGGAGAGTAGGGTGGGTAGCCCTTGGCATATCTGGAAAGCAATATGAGATGTTACTCCTAGAGAATTCATGGAGAGCTGGACCCCTCAGATATGACCCGGATCTTCTGTCTGATTACATTAAATTAGAAGCTTATGCTTCTAACTTATTAAGAAAATCACATGATCTTCAAACTGTGAAGTAAATTATGATTAAATATGACTCAATATAAAGTTTTGTGATATATATTTTTAAATAGTTGAGAAAGTATTTTCTCTCATGTAAAAATTATATAGTTTGAATTCTCCACTAATGAAATCAGCATCAATGAACCACAGCCCTTGTTGGTTACTGAGATCAGCAGCAATGAACCACAGATATTGTTGTTCAATGAAACCAGCATCAGGGACCACAGCCATTAACACTCAGGTTGACCTGAATAATGGGGTATTTGTGTTTGATTCAGCTAGAGAAATGAGGAACTGCAACAAGAAACATAAATACATAATAGTCAAACATTTCTCAGTCATTGTTCTTGAAGACATAAACATGTATCCATAACAAATAGCAATGTTATGCCTTACAAAGTGTACTTAACGCAGACTCATTATAATGTTTTGCTGTATCGATATTCATTAGCCATGCACACATAACTAAAGGAGGAGAAGTAAGTTAATTAGTGAAAAACAGGGGTTTTCCTGGAATTGTTCTTAAAATATTATCAGAGACATTTAGTTTGTTTACTGACTTTTAAAATCAGCCACCTGCACATTTTGGCTACACCAGTGTAGAACATGGAACTTCTAAAGGGCAGAAGCATAAAAGTTAATTAGCAAATAAAAGAAAATTACTTGAAGCAACATTTTCTCATTCAAAAGGGAGGCTCTTGATTTTTGGTAACGTTTCCTGTGATATAAAGTTAAGGCCTTGTTGATAGTCCTTTCTAGATGCTGGGTTTTTTGCACGTTAAATTGTGCACATTTGATAATTTTAGAAGCTGCAGTCATCACTGTTACTTTCATATCTCTTTGTTTTTCTTATAAAACAGTTCTTTTACCTCTCCATGATCTAGAAATCTAAGAAAAAGTATTTAATTCATAGTTTAAAACATTTCCCATAAGAATGGTTGCCGGCAGGGATGGTGCCCAGTCTGCTGGTTTCCCATCCTATATTTTCCAAATGTACTTGAGCATTTGGCCCACAGAAAACTTTGAGACAAGACTTTGTCTTCATGTATATTGACATTGTATGAAACAAATAGAAATTGTGGATGAATTTCAAGTTTATTTTTTCTGAGTTTCAAAGACAGCTCATTTTCAGTTCAATAAAGCATGAAATGATTTTTTATGACTGCAACTGTGAGACTGAGACATACATGATCGGCGGTGACTGTCCTGGTACACCTAGTCACAGTGACAACACTTGTAGTGACTAATGCCATTGGTTGCTCAGCACTAAACATCAAAGGAGCACTTTTCTCCCTCATTTCAATTAGAATTATGTAACGCAAGGAGGTGGCAACAAACATAATTTACAAATACATTGAAGTCAGGCTGCTAATTTGTAAACAAGCATCATAAGACAAAACTGGGATGGAATAAATCTTTTGAGATAGCAGGTCAATATTGTAGATCACTGTTCTTTCGGCTTTCCAATGGTAACATAATACAGAGGATAGCACATGTTAACGTGTATGACAGGCTTAAATATGCTGACTTCTATACAGGTAGATACTGTAAGAGAATGGAAGCTTAATGAAGGAAGAATATGTCTTTCATTTGTAAATTTAAATTATTACTAGCCTCCACATATAAAAGGAATTCTAAATGGTGAAATGAGAAAACATTTCATGTGAATATGTCATTTGATAAACTTTTGAACTTAATGATGGTTAATCTTGCTTGTGAACCTGACAGATTTTAAAATCACCTAGAAAATATACTTATAGGTGAAGATGACTCCAAAGAAGTTTAACGGATGTGACCAGACTCACTGTGAATGTAGCCAATATTATCTCGGGGCGGAGGTCCTACACTTAACTAAAAGGAAAACGTCAGTTGGGCACCAGCATCCCACCTGTCTCTGCTCCTGAGTGCACCATGTGAACAGCCATCTTTCGTCATCATGCCTTCTCTGTCATGATCAACTGTAATCTCAAACTGTGACCCAAAATAGACCTTTCTGTACTTAGGTTACTTTTGATTTTGTCACAATATTGAGTAAATCACTAATGTAAACTTCAAAATGGATATGAATAAAGGAAATTAAAGATAGAAGTGCAGTAGAATAAACTACAACTTTGAAAATGCAACTTATATTATTCTCAAACAAAATTGTATATTTTTACATTAAGTTAAAGATAATTTAGGAAAAATAGGGCTGGAGGTATGCGTTGAAGGTAGAAAATCAATGTCTTATAATACTCTGTAGTGAGAAAATGATTAATAGATAACTATTTTAGTAAAACTATGGAGCAATAATTCTGGATCATCCAGAAGGAAAAAAAATTATTCCCTTCCTTATTTTTAAATTTTATCCCTTGATAACAAACTATAGGCAATTAATAACATGAGAATGAGCCATCTGGTATGTCATCCAATTCAAAGTAGTCAACAATAAACACATGAATATATAAGCAACACTAAGTACATTCCACAGAATGCTTTTATATATACATGTTTATATATGTAAAAATAATTATTAATGAAGAGGTCATGATGTTGAGGGGGAAGTGGGAATATACCGAAGGAGATGGAGGGTGAAAGTTAAAATGGGAATGATGTGAATAATGTATCCATGTAGGATATTCTCCAAAAATTAAACTAAAACGTGTTAGCAAAAACAAAAGCAGACAAGCCGGGCGATGGTGGCGCACGCCTTTAATCCCAGCACTCGGGAGGCAGAGGCAGGCGGATCTCTGTGAGTTCGAGACCAGCCTGGTCTACAAAGCTAGTTCCAGGACAGGCTCCAAAGCCACAGAGAAATCCTGTCTCGAAAAAAAACAAAAACAAAAACAAAACAAAAAAAAAAGCAGACAAACAAAAACTTAGAAAATCAAACCTACTCTAAATTTGAAGAGGTTTCTTCATCTGGTGTAGTTTCATCTTCTGATTGGTCACTTAAAAGATCACATGTTTGAATTGATGATGAATCTGCAACCTCTAAAACAGGAGCAATACTAGGTCTTCTTAATTCTTTGCTTCCTTCTGAAGGAAGAGCCAGGGTAGGGCCACTTGCTGCCCTACAACTTGTGTCTTGCAAGTCTATAGCCACGGTACCTAAAACAACAAAACATGAAAATCTATTAGGACATTTCTAGTAGTTATGTCATAATTAATTTTAATCACTTGGTGGTTAAAATAAATGAAACGTTATCACATTATTAGGGTGGCTGTGTGTGTGTCTGTCTGTCTGCTTGCCTGTCTGTCTGTCTGTCTAACTAATGGCTATTGAAGTTCAAAACTTGATTCTTTTCAAGTTAAAAATTTCACTGGGTAAGAAATAATGTATCCATAAATGTATATCACAACTTATATGTGGAATCAGTTAGACACAGTAACACACACTTTTAATGTCAATAGTCAGGAGGCATATGCAGGTTGATCTCTGTAAGTGCAAGGGCAGTTTTATCTGCCTAGTGAGTTTCAAAGATACCCAATAAGACCCTGCCTCAAATAATTATTTGTTTCATTTATAGTTTCGGGAGATGCAAGCTTGGATTAAGTGTGGAAATACAAGAGGCAGTAGGTATTTAAGAGGTTTGGTCTTCTGTGAAGTTATTATGGGAAGTCCAGCACAGAGTTACTGAAGTGTTTGGGCAAAGATAATGGGGGTGGCTACTAAAACCACATCAGAGAGAAAGAAAGTGGGATTTTTTTAAAGAAGGAATGAAATTTTTTTCTTTTATTTGGTTTTGAGGGATTCAAATTTTATTAAATCAATTTATTGATGCAAAGAAAAGCTATCTGGTATGTTGTTATCTTAAAATTGTAGAAGTGAGTGCACATCTACTACGTTTACCGCTACAAATGATCATGCAGTATGCTAGTACCTCAGAAAGAAAAAAAAAAAGAAAATATGGCATGCCAGGATATTTGAAGGACTCTGTCAAAATCAAATTGAGACATATCAAACTCCCCCTCACTCATTTTCAATTAGAAGATAATACACATATGTGTCTTCATAGAAACACATTATGTGTTAAATCCTCTCACTTTCAAAGGGATACTTACATAACCTCATCACCAATATATATGACTGTACATCACCTACAAATACCTAGTTGTTTCCTTTCCTAAGAAGACAACATATTAAAAAAAACATACTTCCTTCTGTCTATCTTCAGTTATCCTGAAAATACTGATATCTACCAGCAGTCTGGGCCCAGAGAAAGAGCATGGTAAATTTATAATACACAAGAGAGATCTGTAAAAGCAGTTAGGTGTGTAAAAACAAGACTTTGCAACATCTTTTACTCTTCCAAATGTTTTGTTCTTTTTGAGGTCTTCTTCTTTACCATAAAGAGATAACTTGAGTTTTTGAGGTAGAAAAAAAATCTTTATTTTTGTCATTAATCATTTTCTTTATCTTCTGTGAAAAATCTATTTTTGCATCATAGGACTTCAGAGTATAGTATCTACTGTATATTATTTGTTCATCAGTTTTATTCTATTTTATCTAGTTTAATAGTGAACTAAATCTTCCATAAAATCATGGAATAATTTAGATGTCATCACAGAGATTAATTTCTCATAGTTTGGAAGGATAAAGTTTCAGAATAAAGGTCTTCACATTGTTGTGATTTTTTTGCGGGGGGGGGAGATGGTGAGGGATAGAACTGTTCTAAGTTTCTTATTTATTTATTTATTTATTTATTTATTTATTTATTTATTTTTGTTGAAAAAAATTTCTGCCTCCTCCCCGCCTCCCACTCCTCTCCCCCTCCCCCATTCCTCTCCCCCTCTCCCCACTCCTCTCGCCCTCTCCCCACTCTTCTCCCCCTCCCCCTACTCCATTCCCCCTCTCTCTCCAGTCTGAAGAGCAGTCCGGATTCCCTGCCCTGTGGGAAGTCCAAGGTCCTCCTCCCTCCATCTAAGTTTCTAAGTCACCTGGTTTGGTGACATATTCTATTCTCCATCACATTTTCACACAAACTTCTTGTATTTGTGTCTATGCTGTGTTTATTTTTACTATTAGTTACCTAGTCACATGGAAATCATGATAACCCTAATGATCCCATTTTAAATTTATTTCTTAAAAACCCTTGAGCTCCAAATGAAGTTATATACTATGGCACTGGGATGGGGTAGGGTTTCAGTGTATAAGTTTGGGATGACAGTCACAAATTTCACATAAGAATATTTTTGTCTCTCTAGTGTTTTCAAAATACATATAGATAAATTTACTACACATTTATCTCTGATTTCCTTGAGGTAAATGGGATTTAGCTGTCATCTTATTTTGGACCTTTCATTTCTTCTCGTATTTTTTTATGTGTACACATGTATGTGAATGTGTGTGTATGTGTATTTGTGTGGGTACAGGTACACAGTATATGTGGGTGTACATAACACATATATAAACATATATCGAGGTCAGATTTCCAATTTATTGTTGCTCAGGAATCTCTAACTTTCATTTGGGGACAAGGTCCTTCGTTTGGTTAAGCTCAGTAATAAGGGTGAACTGTCTAGACAGTGACCCCAGAGATTCACATTACTCTGCCTCTTCAACACTGGGTTTACATGTGTGTGTTAGCATGTTCTGCTTTTTCATGGAGATAATACTCAAGTTCTCATGTTTGCATGGAAATCGTTTTATCCACATATCTATTTCAAAATTACTCAATGCTTTACTTTCATTTAGATGTTAATAGAACTAATAACAATGCTTCATTTCATTTATTCCACACATAAAACTTGTGACTAGCTCTATTTTGTGACTTTCTGTAACTACTCTTAACCACAACTACTGGAAATTAAATTCAGCTGTATAAATGCAGTCAGGGGTAAAGACAGAAATGAGGGATATGAAATTTTAAAAGCAGAAGCCAACTCTTTTGAGGACTTTGTAGGGGAGTAAAATCATGAAGCTCAATAGCATATCTGTATGTATTGTGTTGTGTAAAAATGGCAGAATGTAGAAATAGCAGCCTGTGAATTAGGATAGTGGTAGAGTTAAAAATAATAATAAGGGCAAACCAAATTCAAGTTAAATACCCCAAAAGAGAGAATCAAGAGCATTCACTGAGCAAATGAAGACAATGTACTTAAATTTTACATAAAAAGAATGGCATATATTCCTTAAGCAAGGGATTATATACTTATTTGTTCACTTGTGGTGTAGTGGAAAAATGTAATTAATTTCATACTAAATGGATTTCATTATTGTGTAATAAATGCCAAAATAACTGATGAGAGTAAGATGAAGTAAGCCTTGAAAAAATCAAAACAAAACCGAAAACATTGGGAATATTTCCAATCAGCTATTGTATAGACAATTAACAACAAAAACATACAAGGCAAGCACTTAAAATTAGTAAAATAATTATTGAATATTCTTTGTTAATCTTGCATCTGATGTGGGATACGCCTCTGTATGCTGTGAATATGTTTTATTATCATTGGTTAATAAAGAAGCTTCCTCGATCTATGCCAGGGCAGAGTATATCTACACAGAAAATCCAAACAGAGATAGGGGGAGAAAGAAGGCAAAGTCAGAGATGCTGGGAAGAGCGACCGGGGAAGCAAGGTGTGAGGTCACAAGCCACTAGACTTGTGGTAAAATGTAGAATAATAAAAGTTGGTTAACTTGAGTTGTAAGAGCTAGTTAATAACAATCCTGAGATAATAGGCCAAACAGTATGTAATTAATATTAATCCTCAGAGTAGTATTTCTGGAATTGACTGTCAAGAGACTAACTGCCAGTAACATGCATTGTTGCTACACCAACAGTTTAGAAATTTACTTCTATGTTATATAATCATACATAGTTTATAATATACACAAGGAAGTTTTGAAACTATGAACCTTTATTAATATAGATGTGTATTTATAATCTTTTAAAACATATAAACTAAAGGCAATTTCAGCAAGCATGTACTGACCCATGCTGGCGATGATGCTGTGGACAGGCAACCTTGAAGGACCATGATAAAATGACCTTGATACATTGCTCTTTCTCTGCTGGTCTTGATTCTTAAATGCTGAATTTTCTTCTTTGGTAATATTAATATAAAAACATATATCTGAAGCATTCATAATGTATCGAGGACCTGGATTCAGCAAAATGTTTTTATTATCCTCCCTCCTAACACCAATCAAGCAGACACCAAACCTTAATTTAAAAGAAGAATATAAGAGTTTAAGAATTACATTTGATGAAAAAATTATCTTTATGTTGTTTTAACTGCTTACATTTATAAGAAAATTAACCGAATATAATCTATTAGAACACAGTAACAACATCAAATAACAGAACTAAGAGGCAGGAGAGGATTCTACCATTTGATAATCTTATTTTTAATGAACAAAATCAATTCAATTTGTCATAAGAATTATACTATATATATATGCATATATATACATTTAAATGACAAAATATAAAGGAGAATATAAAATATTAGAATGCTGGTCATATAATAGAGGTAATTGTGTTTTATATTTTTAAGATAACTACTAATGTCAAAATAATGAATAATATTTCTTACCTTTTTCAAAATATTTACAATCTAATGGAATAAGGGAGACTTTTATAAAATGTCATGTGAAAAGAAATGATGTCTCTTAATCACCCTTACTATCATTTCTACAACCTCTCATATATTCAGCTTTAGAAAGAAATATTTAAAATAGTCTTCAATGGTTGTACATGTTCAGGAGAAAAAATTAAACATGTTGAAAGTAATATAGTGTTAAAATATTTCTTATTTCTCTTTGGTGATGTTCAAACTTTCAAAATTCATCTTAAAAACCTCATAGAGTGAGTGAGTGAGTCAAATTGGAAATATATGTATTAGCCAAATATGTATCAATAAAGCCATTGAGAATTAAAATGAGTACACTATATATTAGGTAAGGGAATATATTACTACAAAGTGCCCAAATAAATTACATTTAATTACTTTAATATAGATAATTTTTGATATACTTTTGTATTCCTTAAAAAATTAATTTTGTCAATAAAGGAGAGGAAAAACAAATCATCCTGACTAAGCTAGAAAGTGTATATAGTATCATTTATTTAACATTCCTTTTGGACAATGGAAAGGTTATAATCAAATTATTATTTATTTACTTTGGGATAATTGTGTGTTGTTTCAGAAGCAAAAGTTGAAAATCAGTAACCATGATTAGGCTTGTGCACATAGTGATATTGAGGGCAGCCTAAACTACAAGAGACCAAGAATCAAAAGGTCAAATGGGGAAAATGTAATTTTTTTCTTTCTAATTTTGTTCTTCATCTGTTTCTGTTACTGTAAATACACACACACATATAATTATATATATAACTAAATACATATTATATATATATATATACACACACACAACATTTTAAATTCCATTTATGTAAAAATTTTAATGTTTTATGGTTGTTAATTCTTAATTGCCCAGGATGTTATGTGGGTCACAGATGTAGTAGAGTAGACATCCCGTAGATATTTTTCTCTTGGTAAACTTGATTTGTAGATACTAAATGTTCATAGTTTAAATGGAACAAAATTGATGCTAAAAAGTCAAAATGCTAGAAACTTATGAGCACCAATATGGGTTGATCTTTGGAAAATAGTTTATATATGATCTGATTGACTGATGAGTTAATTCTCCACTGAAAACAGAAACATACTTTTTGTGTGCATGGAAAGAGGCATAGGTAAAACTCTTCCCTTCATATTCAGCAAAAAAAGTACTTTCTTCTAAAACGATGTGATAGACTTCATTTCCAGAGCACCTCCCGTACATCTTCTGCCATTGTTCTGGCGACTGCTGCCCTTCTCTGCAACATAAGCACACACACATACACGAAGAGGAAAAGACAATGAATGTGGGTCAATGATGCCACTGGCTGGAAAGTTAATCTCTAAGGCCGAGAACCAGTCAACACAATTAGAGGAGATATTACATTGGGTTCTGAGTTCAGATTAATGACATCACACTGAATTAAATTTAGTTCCACATATAACATGAAAATGATGATTAGTGAGTAGGTAGATAGTAAAATTTTACAAGACTCAGTGTCAGAAATATTTATTCTAACCATGGAACCATGATTCAAAGATTTGATTTGTTTCAGTATGTGGAAATGCTGCACCCTAGTCCAGTGTGTAGAACTTGTTTCATTGTCTCTGTCATAAGGCAAAATTTATTTTATGATACACCTTGACTCTTATAGATACTGAATTTGCTTCATGTTTAAATTTTTGTTTTTCATGATATCAATTTGAGTTTGCAAAAGTATATAATTTTAAGTTTTGCCAATTTAATAATCTATACTCCTCTCATGCTAGGTATGCCTCAAGAAAAGACAGATATTGATGTAGAATGATTTTAATTGATCTTAATAATAAAAACCTAGAGTCATATATTAGGGGGTGAAAACTGAAAGATCAGAAAAACAAAACAGTCAGATCTTTAATCCCAGTACAACGGAGGTGAATATGGGAAGGAATATGGCTGGGCAGAGAGTGAAAAATAAATCTGGAGGAAACAGTAGCTCAAGGCATTCAGTCTGAGGATTCCTAGAGAGAAACACGATCACCCATTCTGTCTGAGGATTCTGCTGAGGTAAGAACAAGTGGTTGATTTTTCTGCTTCTCTGATCTTTTAGCATTTACCCCCATATCTGACTCAGAGTTTTTATGATTAAAACAAATTAGAATTCCTGCTACATATTTGAGAAATACACTTTTAAAAAAGGGTCCCAGAAATAGATTTGATATTTATAACCCTTTAGTGCATGTATTGCTTTCATTCATAGGCTAGTATTTGTATGTAAGGCCTTTGGGTATGGTAGGCAATAACAGTAAACACCAGAGTGAATTAGAGGCATCATCAGTTCTGAAGAGCTAGCCTGTTTGTTCTACTACACAAGATTACAGCCCAGAGTAAGAAATCTGCAATTTAGACTTCTGAACACCTGAAATGTGAAAAATAAAGTGTTCTTGTATATAGACCACTCACTCTTTGACAATTTGTAATAACAATTAAAAGTAGAATAAGATGGTATACAAGAGGGATGCTAATGGTGCTTATATAAAGAAGACATATACATTAAGAATAAACATTATGGTTTCTTTAGCTCTAAAATGTTCTACCTAATTCTGAGGCTTTGGAAATTCAATTCATACAAAAATCATAAAAAAGACCCATAGCTGATTAAAAACCCTCTGTTTCATGCTCCTATTGCACATATGAACTGTGCTGTAGACAAACTGAAATCTCTCTGAACCCGTGTGTGAAATAATTCTTTTTAGTCCTTTAAGTTGTTTCTCAGATATTTTGTCCTAGAAACAATGAAAGTAAATATATTAAGACTGATGATTCCTTGTGGAGAAAAAAATTCTTTTCGGCAAACCAAATTATCCATGGACCAAAGAACAATCTGGCAAAATAGTATTTGGCAAACATCAAAGCCTACTGAAGGTCCAGCAATATTAGAGAACAGGCTGGCAATTCATCATGGCTTATTTGAGATACAAAATGATTTCAGTGTCAGAGAGCTGTTATGCAAATGTACTAAAATCCCTTCAAGAGAATCAAAAACCTAATTCAGAAGCTGAAATGGGAACATAATGTGGTACTGAGGAAGAGAGCAAAAGTGATGGAGCTCAGCCCAGGCCAGATTAAAAAAAAATCCTTCATGAAGTATTTCTCATCTTGCTACTTCATAACCTTACTTCCCCTTTCAGGAAGCATCATATCATGAGGAGTCCTTATCTTCATGACTTCTTTAATAGCTTGTAAAAAGTAACCAAGAACATTTACTTTTCAATTATTGTAAAGATGTAGACTTTTCTTCATGAAACTTGGGCCTTTTATTTGAAAGAATATGTGGAAATTTCATCAGATACTAATAGCAATAAAAAGTCTCACAAAGCAGTGATTGAATGCAAAGAAAGTTTTAGATTGAATGCTATAATAATTAACAAAATGGAGGGAGTAGTTATGGACTACTAAGAATAAACAGGAGAAGAAAGCTTTGAGGAGAAAAACGAAGGGAAAAGGAGCCTACGTTTCCAATGGGTAATTTCAGTGTCTATATGATGACCCAAGAACTCCAATACTGAAAGTCCAAGGGTTCACAAAAATATAAATGAAGAAGATTGTCTATAGCTTTCCTGAAGAAATCCATGTATGACAGCAAGAGCAACAGGTCCTTCCCCTAACCATAGGAATGCCCAATGTGGCTAAACAAAAGCAAAGAACTCAATTATTCTGAGTTGATGAAGAAAGATGTGTAGGAGACAGATAAAAAAGGAGGGTGCTCATGTAGAAAACGTAACAATCAATACATGTGACATTTGCTTGAAATGACTAGGCAGCCACTGGGGATTTTATATACGCGCAAAAGTATACACTTAAATTTTTATAAAAGTTCTTATAATTGTGCTAAGAAGCTTGAAGAAGAACAAAGACAAAAGTAGCTGTTTGTTGGGCCCAACTAGTAATGATGTGATGGAGAAGGGTCATCTGTCTATTTGTTATTTTCATTGGTTAATAAAGAAACTGCCTTGGCTTTTTGATAGGGCAGGATTTAGATAGGTGGAGTAGACCAAACAGAATGCTAGGAAGAAGGGAAGTGAATCAGTCGCCATGATTCTTCGACCTGAGACAGATGTGGGCTAGAATCTTTCCCTTTAAGCCACCACCTCGTGGTGCTACACAGATTATTAGAAATGGGTTAATCATGATGTGAGAGTTAGCCAAGAAGAGGCTATATATAATAGGTCAAGCACTGTTTAAAGCATACAATTTGTGTGTTGTTATTTCGGGTATAAAGCTAGTCTTGCGGGAGCAGGGCAGAACAAAAAGCAGGCCTGCTCCCCTCATCACTACAATGATGGTTACCACCCATGTTTCCCTTGAGTTAATTAACTGGTTTTTCCCTTTCCTCATCAATGCTTAATTTTCTAGAGGATTCCTAACTCATCTTTGTCTCTAGTGTTGGCCCTACACATTTTCTGTACTGTTATAAAGATAAAGGAAAATATGAAGTTTCACAATCCATGGGAATGATAATGGAGAATATGGACATGTGGATTACCATGATTTGGTCATTATACACAGTATACACAATTGCATTGCAATTTGCACCCTATTAGATGAGTACAAATCTTGTATATCAATTTTAAAAATTAAATTAAAAGCCCTAAATTATTTTTGTAATTGGCATATGAATTGCATTGAATGTATAAATAGATTTTTTTGCAGAATGGTAGGTTTTACAATATAATTTTTAGAAAACCATGGGCATGGAATGTCTTTCCTTTTATTAGTGTCTTTCTCTATATTTTTTTTCTCAGATGCTTAAAATTTTCATTGTACAAGTCTTTTGCCTTTTTGTTAGGTTTATTCATATTTTACTTCTTTGGGAATATTTTGAATAAAACTATATCAATGATCTATTTCTTAATATGTTTTCCCCCCTTTTTCAGGGAAAGTTTATTTACAATATCCATGGGCACTAAACAAGTCTAAGTTACAGAGAGAATAACCAATTTATCAAGGTACAAGGTAGGGATTCAAAGTTGTTGGAAAAGTGACTATCAGATAACAAATACCTTCTTTTTCTTTATGTTGTTGATAGGTAGAAAAGTCAGAAAAGTTACCCCCATGAAATCTAGTAAATATGGCTGCCTAAGATTATCACCAATAGTCATATTAACATGAAAGGGCAGAATTGCATAGGGCCTTGACCCTAGTCGAAGAACTATCAGAAATTTAGGTGTTTTGAGAGCAATAAAAATAGTCTTTGCCAAGGGAAAATACATCCAAATTGATTGTCTAATACTAAGGAATCAACTCTGAAATAATAGATAACATGAAATTTACATGCATACTGAGCATGTTGTGTTTATGAATTTAAGACAGCACACACACACCATACAGATACTATGAATATGGTAAAAGAAGCTAATTAAGTCTGAATTTAAAATTTTTCTCATCTCAAATCTTTTCATATGGATATATCATGTGTTAAGTGGAATTTTGTGCTCCAAATAACATCTTGAAGCCTTATTATACAGCAACTTCAGTCCCTATGTCAAAACTGCAATAAATTATTCAATGAATTCACATTTTTTTAAAAAAAACATAAAACCTCATTCATCTGACAACTTCTTATTGATTAGTGAATATTAAAAAATGGTAGAAAGTGGAATTTGACTTTTAACATATGCATTTTCTTTATGTATATGGTAATTGTGATGACACTGAGGAAAAACTAAGAGTTTTTTTTTTTAACCTTTGTGTATGGAGAATTACTTTTAAATTTAGGAAATGTAGTCATTATTAAAATCTACCTCTTTTATTACTTTTATTGTTTTAAATAAATTTGTTAATAATGTCTATTTTCCAGCATATTCTGCTTTCTCTAATCCTAAATTCTACAATTAAGCAATATCAGGTTCATCAAGATTCACCCAGTTTGTCACATGACTTGCTGATGTTCAATTCTTGAGATTATGCAGCCAAATTATTTTCGTATCAATAATCCAATAAAAAATGGAGTATAGATCTAAATAGACAACTATCAACAGAGGAATCTAAAATGGCTGAAAGACACTTAAGGAAATGCTCAACACACTTACTCATCAAATCAAAACAACTCTGAGATTTCATTTTACACCTGTAAGAATGGCCAAGATCAAAAACACTGATGACAACTTATGCTGGAAAAGTTATGGGGTAAAGGGAACACTCCTGCATTGCTGGTGGGAATGTTAGCTGGTCCAGCCCCTTTGGATGTCAGTGTGGAGATTTCTCATAAAACTAGGAAACGGCCTTCTCAAGACCCAGTAGTACCACTTTGGGGTATATATCCAAAGGATGCTCCATCATCCCAAAAGAACATGTGCTCAACTATGTTCATAGCAGCACTGTTAATCATAAATAGAACCTGGAAACAACTTAAATGCTCCTTGACTGAAAAATGGAAAAGGAAAATTTGGTACATTTACACAGCAGAAAAAATAACAACATCTTGAATTTTGCAGGCAAATGGATAGAGTTAGAAAACATCATTTTGAGTGAGGTAACTCAGACCCAGAAATATAATTATCACATGTACTCACTCATAAGTGGTTTTTAAACATAAAGCAAAGAAAACCAGCCCACAATCACAATCCCAGAGAACCTAGACAACAATGAGGACCCTAAGAGAGACTTACATAGATCTAATCTACATAGGTAGTAGAAAAAGACAATAACTCCTGAGTAAATTGGGAGTATGGGGACTTTGGGAGAAGGTGGAGGAGGAGGTGAGAGATATTCTTAGTAGTAATCTATTCTAGTAACTAAAACAAGCTTTATTATGTGTAACAGAAAATTGTTCCTTAGAAAAATAGATCATAAATATTCATACTTAAACAATGAAACAAATAATGGTTTATTGTTATTCTAGTATAAAGAAGATAGATATATTTACTAAAATTTTATTGATTAAAGGTTGATTTTTAAAAGTCTTACACAAGTAATATTTAAATTTAGTTCAAATCAATTAATCTTTGCTAATTATGTAATTATCTTTATATTTAATATCATCTTAGTTGTAGAAAATTTACAGGATAATTTTCTTCAAACATACATGAAATATATTCATTTGCAGTCATATGAAACTTTTACTTTATTTAAAAGTTATAATTTGTAAATGATATTTCAACCTTGGCTGTACTACCACCTTTCAACAGATATGAATGTTTAATCATTGTTGGCCAAAGAAATAATTATGATGCACAGTGGTCTGTTATATTCACTAAATTTGTGACATGAAGGAGGTACACTAGGTTCCTAAACATTTATGATTACAACACTAACCACCATTGAAACTTTGGGTGCACATTCACTCTTTCTAGGTGTTTTCTAGCAAGTTCCTTGGAGATAAACCTTCATCTTAGAGTGAATCTTATTAAGACACAAGGTGTTCTATGGGGAGATGAAACATTTTGTCCCGCAGAAATTTCATTGATATCAAGAAGAATTCGAAAGTTTCTAGAAGTCACTGAAAACTGACAAGAATCACTAGTGGCTCTCAATCACCGCACGTATATGTTAATAGTAAGGGTAGCTCAGAGACTCACCCAGAGACCAGCACAGACGCCTGAAAGAAACTTGAGCCAAATATAGTACCTAGAAATGACACACTCTAGCTTTTTGAGCTTTTGGAAATCTGTGCTGTGCATTCTAAGTTGCCAGCTTTTGTGAGTTGTCACCTCTGCTTCAGAACTCTTGGGGATGCAGCTGTCTTTGAGTCATTTCTGCTTGTATAAGTAACCTCTCATCCACATCCCTAAAAGTAACTCCAATAAAAGTTTATTTTTAAGCAGATTAAGCACTTTGGTGACATTCTTACTTTGATCTATGTGTAGTTTCCTATTTGAGGTGAATTGCGAATAAGAATAGTATCACATTACATTAATTTGCAGACAACTAGACTACGTGTATAATGTTATTCTGTCTATAATGGGGACAGGGAAGGAATCTACATGAAGGAAGTAACAAGATCAGATAGCTCATTACACTAGGATGTGACTTCGCACTTCTGTTTCAAATCAAGACTTCAGCTATTTATATTATTGGATATCAAAACAGAATTCTGAGTTCTAAGACTGAAAAAGTAGAAAGAAATATAGAAAATGGTTCTTGATTTTCTACCACTAGATGGGACTGAAAAGCTGTTTGGTATTTGGTATTCACTGTATAAGATATACAACTGCTTAAATTTGAGGGACTAGAGAAAGGCTATGCAATGTAATTCTGACACACTGCTAACAGTAAACTTAACAAAAATCATCATTAATTGGATGAGTTAAATTCAGTAAGGAATTAAAGTGATCAAAAGTTAAACATGAACTGTTGATAAGTTGACCAAAATTCACTGCAATTAAAGTTGATTTTTTCCTACAGTATTTTAATTTTGTGTTTTTATCCTGTTAATTACTAAGTAAAATAAAAAATAATAGCAGATTTCTCCAGTTGGCAATTAGGATATTTCAATGTCAATTGATTTAGCAATATTTTAAACTTCCTTTCATTCCCTTCCCTTCATCCAGCTTGCATTGTTTTTCAACTAACCCTACACTATTGAACCCCAATCAGTGTTTAAGTACAGGTTGCTATAGGAGAAAGATTATATGATATTTTTAAAAAAAATTTTCATCAAGAATGATCTTAAACTTGGCAGTGTTCTTTGTCTATGAAGGAAGGATTTTCTACTACTTACAATTTGCATTTAACCAGATTATGTCGATTTAAATAATTTTACTTTTTCTCCTTGTCTTGAAATTTCCTACCTTTATTTTTTTATCTTATCTTTGTGGAAAGTGTAATAAAAGATATTACCTCTTTTGAGTTGATCTGTGCAGATAATGCCTTGTGTCTGCACTTTTATTTGAAATTCTCAGCTAAGATATATATTTGATTTTATAATATTTTAGAAAAGATTAGCAAAGCACCTCTAATTTTAATAAGTCTTTTTTACTTTTTAATTGCCTTTCCATATATTTTTCCTTTTAATCTTCCTAATAATAATAATTATATTTATTTCAAGCTGTTTTTAATTTCAAGATTTATTTGTTATGATCCCATTCGCTCTAAAAATTAAAATAAAAATTCAACTTCTATAGATCATAACAGTGGGTATTTTTGTTTAATATCATAAAAAATCATAAATAATAATAAATTTGTATAGCATTTTATATATTTGAACAACCATTCACATGGCCATATAATTCCCTAGTATTTTTCTATTCTATTATTTAAATGTCCCTTTTTTGCAACATTAAAATATTTTAATGTAGCCTGGAGGCAGTGGCACATGCCTTTAATCCCAGCACCCAGAAGGCAGATGCAGGTAAACCAGCCTGGTCTACAATAGCTAGTTCCAGGACAGGCTCCAAAACTACAGAGAAACCCTGCCTCAATAAATCAAAAAATATTAATGTAACTATTTCAAATCATGCAAATATTCTTTCTAATATATATAATGAACTATATGTTTTATATATAGCTTTCATTTTAATTGCCATAAGTCTTTATTTTTAAATTTTTTTTAAAGATTTATTTATTTATTATATATACAACATTCTGCCTCCATGTATGCCCACACGCCAGAGGAGGGCGCCAGATCTCATTACAGATGGTTGTAAGCCACCATGTGGTTGCTGGGAATTGAACTCAGGACCTCTGGAAGAGCAGATGGTGCTCTAAACCACTGAGCCAATAAAAACACCAAGACAAGCCTATTTACGTGCATCACCCCATTGAAACAGAAGACACTGATCTAAATAGATGTACTAACAAAATGACCACCAATATACTGACATTCAGGAAAAAAATATTATAAAATTCTGAGCATTAGAAATTGTGATAATAAAGAGATCCATTTCCCTATGGAGATCATATTTACAATGTCAGGTCTCAGATCATACTGAATAAAAAGGGAGAATTCTGCTTAGCCTGAAGATTCCCAGGTGTCTCACTATTAAGGGCTGAGACCTGATTCCAATTGCTTGGTAGAAAATATTCTTCAAAGAGTTTTTTTTTTTAAGTATTTTAGAGGTGGTAAGGAGATATCTCAATGAGTAAAGTGCTTTCTGAAAGAACATGAGAACTTCATTGGAATGTCAGGACCCATATCATACAGGTATACTATGGGATTCTCCTCTGTATTTTATGAATATCATTTGTTAATAAAGAAGCTGTTTTGGGATTATGATAAGATAGAACAGAGCTAGGAAGGGGAAACTAAACTGAATGTTGAAAGGAGGCAGAGTGAGAGAGAAGCCATGTAGCCCCACCGATGGTCAGAACTTTACTGGGTAAGCCACAGTCACGTTGCAATACACAGATCAATGGATATGGGCTTGTTTAGGATATAAGAGTTAGCCAGAAATATGCTTAAGCTATTGACCAAACACTATCGCATAAAAATAAAAAATTGGTTTCTGAGTGATTATATATGGGCCGATCAGCTGGGAACTAACAAACAGCCTTTCTTAGAACAAATTGGCATGCCAATGTGGCCAACTAAAATCCACTTAAAACCTGAGAGAGCTTAAAAAGGAATTCTAGACACATACATACACACACAAACACACACAAAACAGAGTCAAGCATGGTTTGCTAGCAGCATTTCTTGTGTGAGCTTTGTTTGCTAGAAGCAAGCAAGGGCATGGCTCCTTTAAGAGAGGTTTTCCTGATTCAGTGGTAGCAGAAAAAAGCCACACCTTTTTGAAATGGCAGCTTTCTAGGACTTGCTTCTAGTGTAAAATCTGAGAAGGTCCAGCTATGGAGTATTTAAATGGGTTTTGTGAGAGTACTACAACATGCTTAATGGTGTGACATAGACACATTGTGTACCTTGAATTGGGGAACTATGCACAGCTTGAGAGGCAGTGAGAGGCACAGCTAGAATTCCACTATGTTGGAATGGGCAGAGCAAAAAGGCAAAGCCACATTTGTCCTAGTAATGCCACATTTTAAGTTTTTAAGAAGCGCTTAGCATTTTAAGAAGCACTCCTGGACAGTAAAGAATTACAGATATACAATAGGACAGATTTTGACATAAAAGACCTCTAAATGGGGCACAGTGTTAGATAAATGTATGTAGGCTTGGAAGAGAGAAGAAAAAAATAAAGTCTAGACAGTTATAAAAGGAAGGAAAGGGCTTAATAAAATAAAACAAAGTCTTTAAAGAGACAGAGTACAGTCATAGATTAAAGGAGTAAAGATAATTCAATAAAGTAATGGGGTAAAAAATAAGCCGCATAAAGATGTAATATACACAGAGCGACTGAATTATGTATATAATATGTTTTCTTTGAATTTTTTGTCTATGAAGGAAATAAGTACAGAGAGACATTTCATTGTATGGACTGATAAGCTAAACGAACCTATATGTTCTAAAGGTATCATGACTTCCAAATTTTTGTCTAAGAACTTGTTGCTTTGGAAAAGAGGTTCTGATTTTGATTCCATAGAAGATTAGGAGCTATGAATTTATTTTAAACTAATGTGGTTTGACAGACCACGATCCCCTGAAAGGTCTCCGTAAACAACCCCCAAAATACTTCACCCAATAAACAGCAGGAAGCAGTTTGAAGAGAACTACACCTATATTCCTAAATATAGACTACAGATGTTTGTTTACATTTAAAGAGTGATATGTTATAGAGATTGGATTGGTATAGATTTTGGTCTATTGATGCAAATTTAAGATCAAATTATATATATATATATATATATATATATATATATATATATATTCAAATTATACACACACACATATATTTCTGCTCTTGATTAAGGTATTGTGTTTGTGAAGCTCATTTAAAAATGTAGTGTATAATTAAGAAATATATGTTAATAGAAAGTCACCTGTAACAGTCAAACTTGTAATCATGATAGTTAGGTTTTCTAGATATATAGAGACATATTTCAGTTAGATAGGTATTCTTCAAATCTTCCAGAGACCTTCAGAATATGGCATTTAAAATGTTTTAAAACTTAAGACTTTTCATGACAATGAGACACGTCTGCTCCTGGCAGCACTAATCTACTTCAAGAAGATAATGGGCATTGAAGAGGCTCCTTATGGGCAAAAAACTGCTATTGCCTGGACTGCTTGACTGGACAGGCAGGACTCACAGAGAAAAAAGGACTGCTGAAGTTGCCTAAAGATGGTGAGGCCATCCTTCGAGGTCCCTGCTTCATCAAAGAGCTCCCAGACATTCTATAGGACAACAAAGAAAGTATTTATAGATGGAACTGTCATTGAAAATTTCCTGCTTTACAGAAAAGTCTGCTCGATACTATAGGCCTGTAGGATGAAGATGGATGCCCCAATGATACAAAGGAACTTTGGATGACTTTCCAGAAAATGAGATGCCTCTTTCAATTCTAGGGTTTTGGAGGTTGCTTAGAATGTACTTTCTGTTTACTTAGGTAATATCATATCATTCTGGAATCTTTGATGGAGTTGAAGAATTGATAGTTATAGTTTTCCTTAGTTTTGATAAAAGATAAAGTAGATATAAATGTTTTCACTGTAATTCTTGCTTGATACCTGTTTTGTTTAGTGTAATTTTACTATGTTAATATTAAAACCTTCCTTTTTATTTAAACAGAAAAAGGGAGGTAATGTGGGATTGTCCTCTGTATGCTGTGAATACTATTGATTAATAAAGAAGCTGTTTTGGTACTGTGATAGGGAAAAATAATAGAACTAGGTGGGAAAAACTAAACTTTATGTTGGGAGAAAGGAGGCAGAGTCAGGAGAAACATGCAGCCACTGCCAGAGACAGACGCTATTTAACTTTTCTGGTAGGCCAGGACCTCATGGTGATGCACAGGTTACTGGAGATGGGTCAAATTAAGATAAAAGTTATCCAATAAGAAGCTGGAGCTAATGGGTCAAGCTGTGATTTAATTAATACAGTTTTTGTGTGATGATTATTTTGGGTGTCAGCTGTTGGGTGGCCAGAAAACAAACTAGTGGGCTCTCACAACCAATGGACACAATGATACAGGAGACAAGTACATTCCAGGGGTTAACTAGCCTGCTAGTTTAGCCTAGGGGATCTCACATTCATTGAAAGACCATACACTAAAATGAAGCAAAAAAAGTGTATTAATGTTCATAGTACAAAAATAGAAACCCAAGAAAATATGGGAGAGTCCAGAATCTTTGTAAAGAACAACTTTCCACCCCATACATGAAAATCTGAACATCTTTCTCTAATGTATAGTGAATATTTGCAAAACATTTTCTTGTTTTCAGGTCTATAACTTGTTTCTTGTTATATATAGTTAACTAATTATAATGCTTTTTTTTAGTCTCTCTTTACAGGTTCAGATTTATGAAACTTCCCTATATGGTACAAAGCTGATAGAAGTCCAGAGTATCTGAAATATAATAACTATTGCCATGCATATTTGGGTCACTGTAAAAATAAATTGATACAAAAAGATTTTTACATAATTAATTAAATTTATCATAAATGTTTTAATTTTTGCTATTTCAGATGAAAACATTTAAATAAACTATATCATAGATGAGTGTGTTTTAATTAATGGATAAAAATGTATTAAAATTTTTCATTTAAAATATAGTTTAAATAAAATGACACAAAGTACAAAATAAACTGATATGGAGGACTGGAGGAAGACATCTGACATTGATAGCTGCCTTTCCCACACAGAGAGAGAGAAAAGTAAATGATAGAAAGATAAATCCATAGATGATAGGTAGATAGATGGATAGATGATACAAAGATAGATCTATAGGCAGATGACAGATAATATCAATAAGTAGGTAAATAGGTTGCACACATTTGCACACAGAATAAAAAACCTGCATTAAGAAAAATCTTACCATCTTATACTTTTTCGTGACATATTTCATATACCTAAAATAACTGCAAAATCAAGGCTGGAAGGGATGGTGTGGTGAAGACAAGGACTGACACTTTATTCTTCCTGGAAGATCATTTTATTGCTTTCCTTTTCTAGAAATCTTCAATACCAGAGCCTCGTAGGGACAACTGTATCCTATTGTAGTAAATTCTAAAAAAAATATTCTTGTTGGCGCTTTCCTCAAAATCTTGATGTTGCTTACCTCTAACCTTTCAGAAACACAAGGAAACCTCTCACCCCTTTTACTACTTTCTTCTTGAAAACCTGCGATTAATCATTTATTTTTCATTTTCAATAAAATCTCATGAAGGAGAAAAATGCATGCATAAGTTAAAAAAATGCTTCAAATCAAGTACTTTGAATTGTCATGTTTATCAATACTTCATTTATTAAGTTAATGTTCACTGAGAATTTTGTTTTAAATTTTTTTCTAGAAATATAAATGTAAAAGGTATAATCTCTACATTGAACTATTTCATAAGCAAGGAGGCAGGAACATATACCTGTGCACTAAGGACACAATAAATATATATTGTTCATATATACCAAAATTCATTGCAAGTTTAAAAAAGGATAAATCACATTAAATTGGGAAGTTTAAAAATATTCATAAGAAGAAAGAACCTTTGATATAACAAAATCTTCCAGGAAGCCAGAAGCAGCGAATTTAAGGCAGAGGGAACCACATTTAAAAAGGATACAGAAGGCGGAAACTATAAAGTATATTTAGGATATGTTATTTGGAGAAAGTGCTATACACAAGAGAACCATGGGAGATTAAAAGGTAAAAATAAACCAGGACTCATGCATGGAAAGCCTTAAATACTTAAATATGGAAATGTTTCAATCTCATTTAATGATGAATGCTAAGCTATTAGAGGCCCCCCAAGCAGAGGAAGGCAAGACCAAACCTTTGTACAGACTTCTCAAAATGTATTCCATAGAAAGCCTCCAGTTTCCTCTTTATCATTGTACTGAGGAAAACATACAAGTAATGATGTGAACTAGTCGAATCACAAATTAAATTGCCATTATATGCAAACCAGTATACAGCAGTCTATATAAAAGAAAAGTTACAGCATGTTTAAATGGCACATTATTACCCTCTTCTTCATTCAAAGTTCTTCTCTTGAAGCTCTTGTAGCTGTCGTTTTGGTTGTGTGTTTTGAAACAGAGCTTTCTGCAGCCCAGGTTACAGAGAGCATTGCCAAGAATACTCAGTGCTGCTTTGAGTTCCTGAGCATCCTGCCTATGCCTCCTCCCAAGCATCAGGATCGCATGCATGGACCACCTCACCTGGATGCTTTTGTCTTCTTTATGTTGTGAAAGAAAGGTATAAAGAACCACCAAGCACAAAAGCAAATATTATGTTTCTTAACTTTTCAGAACTACACACACATTGGAAAAAAGAACAGTTTGTGGATGGAATCCAAAAGAACCCACTGCACACATTCCTTCTGACCATACTATAAGCCAAACTGTGCCCTCCTTTCAACCCGCATCTCTAAGCTTAATTCCTAGTAGCTCAGGGCACAGCTTGCACTGGGTGATCAAGCCTCTGGGGAGGTGTTTTCATTAAACGGGGACTGTTAGAGTGAGTCCTGATCCAATGTGACATGTGTTCTTGAAAGGATGTGAAACGTGGGCACACAAAAGACAGCAGAGGTGTGGGCTCATTGAGGAGACACCATCTGAATAGCTAGCAAAAGGCAATCAAGGAGACTGAACATGAATCTGGGCCTTCTGGCTTTAAGCACTGCAAGAAAATGAATTTCCTCTGTTTAAGTTCCACAATCTGTTGAAATATTTTATTAATTTGTCTTGTTTTTATTTTTAGTGGCCAATGATTATCAACACATATAGAGATTAGTTTAACACTAAAATTATCTGTATATTTCTCTTTGATGTGCAAGTGAGCTTATGTGTAAAAGCCTGAAGGTCATTTAAGGCAATCTAACAAACAGCCTATCAGAGGAGAATATACAGGTGCAGCCCATTTATGTTACTAATTATTTCTGTGGGGAAGTATAGAAGTGAGTCTTAAAAACAAGTGTTAGGCACTGTGCTGCTGTGGAATAATGGAAAAACACACTCTACCTGAGTTGCACAGGTAACCAAAATGAAGCAGGGCACCATTCTGTAACCCATAGTGATCAGTGATAAGGGTGATTTCCTCACCTGGATGAAGCTAAAATTTAGCCTGCTGGGCAGGGTGTGGAACAAAGGCATGAGATGTGCTATGGTTTAGGTAGGCAGAAGTCTGTTAGCAATTTCAATATGATGGAAGCCAGAGAAAAGCATACCAAATGTATTGATGGGATCAGATAATTTTAAAAGTTGTATTTTTTTTCTTCAAGAAAAGGTCTAATATTGTCAAGGTTAGCTTCAAAGTTGTTAGGTGGCCAAAGATGATCAAAGATGACCTTGAAGAAGATCAAAGATGACCTTGAACTTCTGACCATCTGCTTCTATCATACAAATGGTGGGATTGTACATGTGCACAAAGAAGAAACCTGTTAGTTTTAAATTTGCTTCTGTTGGTAGAACCCAGGAATCCGTGCATGCTAAGCAAGCACTTGATCCGCTTAGGTACACATCTAGCAAGTAAAGTTTAGCCTTTATTTGCCAATTTAGCTTAGCTGATACACGGCAAGCAAACATATTCAAACTCTAAGGTGTGTATATGTGTGTGTGTGTGTATGAGTGCATGTTTATACACACACACACACACACAGAGAGAGAGAGAGAAACTTTTAAGTTAAGTCACAACCTCCCTCATTGCCGCACTGTCACCGGTTCTCTATTCTAAACACTGAACTAGATTTTCCAGATTACAAAATACAGTCTTCTGTCACAGTTCTGAGTGTGAACCTTTCTATGCAGCTAAAGATAGTCCTTTTGAGCACCGTCTCCCACCCTTTCCTTCCTTTCCTTTCTGGCAGTCAGGATGATAATTATAATCCCTATTACTTCTGAGAAACTTTCTTTTCCACCCACGTGGCAGCTGAATCCCTGGGCTCTGCAGCAAGCTCAGGAAAAGGCAAAGCCTCTCACTCATTTTCTACATCTCCCTCATTCTTTTCTTCATTCCCTGGTGGCTTTCTTTGGACCATTTCCTGAAGACAAATAGTTGATTTTTCTGTTTTTTTCTTTTGGGCATAGAAATATGGTGAATGTGTGGATATTAGGTAAAATGCACAGGGGATGGCTTATGGCTAATTTCTCACTTGAGGTCATTGGCCTACTTAGTAGAGAAGAGTTGCATGCTCTGTTCAAGGTAGCACAAAGTCTCTGAGCATCAGGGCATAGCAAGCACCATTTGCCTCCAATTTTGCCTTGGTGATTGTTTTCTCCAAATAAATATTTTCTGAAAGCTTTCACTGAGTGAATGCTTCTAGTCAAAACAGATTATTATAAGTATTTAAAGTTTTTTCAAATTAACCTATATAAGATGATAAAATACAAAATCTTCAACCTTTACTTCTTTTACTACAGTGACATTTTGAAGTCTATGAGCCAGTGATTGCATGTAAGTTTTCTATGTAGATTTTCCTGCTATCTGCTCAGAAGGGAAAAGTGTTGGAAGAAAAATCAAAGAAATAAAGCTAGGTCTTTTGTGGATGCTGGGAATGGCTGTGAGATATTTCAGGTCTTTTTCTTGGTGATATTTATAGTAATAGTTTGTTCACAGTATGTTATTCAGGTTCCTCCTGTAAAATTGCAAGTTTTAAGATGGTGGCTAATAAACATCTAGGGGAGTTATCAAGAACATGGTTGCTCTACTTCTCCTTGAAATTCCACCCACTACTATGTGTGGTACTCTTAGCAAATATTGGTAGAAGGACAATACTTACATGACATTTTCCTAAGGTTAGCTTTACATATTTTCATTTTTCTATATTTAATATTGGAACTCTTTAGAAAGGAAGATATAATTTTCTTTCACCTTTTTAAGTTTTTATTATACCAGTGTGGACTCTTGATATTTGTTTTATTTAACAGATTTAAACACATTTTGTTATGTATTTTGCAGCCCACTAGAAAATGTTTTAATTTGAACCTCATGTCATTTTCCTGACCCTCACACCAAGCAAGTCCTTGTTCTCCATCAGAGTTTCTAGGACTGTGTTCTAATTTTCTGACACTTGCCCTTAATCAACAATGTACCATTCCTTTTTTGATCCTACTGCACAAACTGGCTTTGTGCGAGTCTAGGCAGTTTGGTTGCTCACCTTACTAGACCTGGATGGAGGTGGGTGGTCTTGGACTTCCCACAGGGCAGGGAAATTTGATTGCTCTTTGGGCTAATGAGCGAGGGGGACTTGATTGGGGGAGGGGGAGGGAAATGGGAGGTGGTGGCGGGGAAGAGTCAGAAATCTTTAATAAATAAATAAAAATTAAAAAAAAATATTTAAGAAGCAAGCTTTCATCATTGTTCAACAGGATGCCCTTGCTTCTAGGCTCTCTTGAAACTATGGAAAATTCTGTGTAGTATATTCTAACAGACATATACAGCTGCACTTCTATTGCTTTTATTTGTTCTTAAAAATCATGTGATTTATACTGGCATTAATCTCCATAAGACGTGTCTACATATTAGAAGAAGCTGAGAAGAAGAAAGCCATAAATATATGATATATAACAGGATATTTTGATAGGGTTCAATATCAGAAAAATAATGTTAGTAGACAATTCAAAGAGGTCAAATAACCAAAATGATAGTATTTATACTAATGGTAAGACCTCATCTGAGAAGTGAACTAAAACTCAAAAAAAAAATTACTTAAAGTACTAATAAGAGTATGTGGAAATATTTAAGCTATAAACTGCTTCAAATAAAAAGGAAAGAAAAGCAATTACAAAAGAGCTTTTAGTCCAACATTTCTCAATCTTCCTAGATTGTGAATTTTATTTCTCTAGAAAAATATTTGCTTCATGAAGTAATTTTAGATTGTGTCCTTAGGTATTGTTTGTATTTGCTTTAATAAATGTATAATCTTACAAAGGCAAATTGAGTAATATGTACTATATGATATCTGTGCTGACATTTCTTATGAACATAAGAACTAATAATATATAGTAAAATAAAAGCCATCTGGAGCAGTAAGATAGCTTAATGGGGGCAAGTTAGAGTTGCCTAGCTTGACAACCAGAGTTTGGTACCCAGAACCAACATGATGCAAGAAGAGGAGAGAACTGACTGCAATAAGTCAATAAGTTCCCTCTTATTTCTATATATACTCTTCCTTGCATGGGCACATACAAACACACACACACACACACACACACACACACACACACACACATTCACAAGTTAATAAAAGTTAGTAAATGTTTGTAGATAAATTTTAAGATTTTTTTCATATTATATATTATGAATATTTCTCTCCTGTAATAATTTTCTTTTGTCCATTATGCAAAAGAACTATTTTCAAGGGTATATGTAACAGTACTTTTTTTACATACCAAAAAGCACATAAACTTGTGCTCAATATAATTATACATAGTATTATAAATGCAAGTTAGAGACACAGTGAGGCATCTTCAAACCCACCTATGATAGTTTGAGAGCAAAAGTGAAGATGGTAAGTACTGAAGTAACTGTCATAAAATTGGAACCCTGATACTTTGCTAGTAAGACTGAAAATACTGTAATCTATTTATAATATCCTTACAGCATTCAACAAATGATTAAGAGTGACTACGTGATCTAGATATTCTACTCTGCCTTAGTAAACCCAAAATGGATGAAATGAAAGCATGTATAACAGTAAACCAGTTTCTTTCAGAGGTTATAAACAACCCACACTGATCATGTGTTAAAGAGAAAAATGAAATGTAGTCTCTCCTGTGGTAGCATACCATCAAAATTAAGATTACCAGTTATTGTGTGTCAATATGTATGGATTTTGAAAATGTCACTCTAAGTGATGGAAGCCAAACCAGCAACACATGGCACAAAGAATGGTCTAGAACTGGTGAAAACGGAAACAGGAGTAGATTAGTGGCTGGTCAAGACTGAAAAGAAGGAAATACATTGTTAAGAGGTTTCTGTGCAATTTTTTTCTAATTAAAATTGCTAGCGACAGATAATATGACTATATTCAAATAATAAACTTTAAACATTACTGGGGGAACTTCCTGGCCTATGAATTAAAACTCAGCTATGATTCTTCAATGAAATTTATAGTTGAAAGGGCAACTTACTGAATTGAAATACTTAATTATGTTAAAAAAGTAGTTTCAATAAAGAAAAGTTTAATGGAATATATAGAATTAATGACTTGTGCCTATTTTTAATCAGATAGAGCAGTGCCGAAAAATAAGTAAATAAATAAAATAAATAAAAAATTAAAACCAAATAACAATGTGAATGAATTTTCCTCTGTATGAACAGTAGTGAAGTTGGACTAAAAGTTCAACATTATAGTTCTAATATTTGAAGACAAAACTAGTATGAAAAATATTGATACACTTGATAATGTCTCTATTCAATTAATTCATGTCTAATTATTTTCTGTACTTTAACTGGATCAAACGACTGAGTATTTCTTGAAAATAAACCACCCCACCCATGATCTCTCTACTTTTATTGCTGAAATTAAACACTTGTGAACATGCAGAATACAAATATTTCTATTAAGAATTTGTATAAATTGCTCCTGGGGGAATCTTTTTCATCTCAGCAGAAAAGAAACCCAATTAGAGACAAGATGGTGAAGTCTACTTTACAGTACCACTGAGCATTTTCTGTTTTTCTATTAGTGACTCCTTCTAATTACCATACTTTCTAGAAAAGAAATTATGTATTGTAATCTTCTTGCTTTAGTAGTTCAGTTAAATAGCAATCATTTAAGTTTTGGAGAAACAAATAAGCAATCAAACAAGCAATCAAACACAAAACCCACCTGGACCAAAAGCACAAAGTAGAATATAGTTAGATAATCAACATTTTGCCTTCAATATCAAGTCATTGATAGAAAGCAAAATGGATTTCAGTACAGCATTTGTGTTCTAAAGTTAAAGCAACATATTCAGTCCCCAAATTTTCTTTTATCATCCAAATCAAAACATATTTTGTATATTTGAAACTATAATAATATACAAAAGAATTCTAAAATGTTTTATTGCTGGTTTCCAACTACCTGAAATGTACATACTATGGTATACTCCATATAACTATTAATAGGTAGAAAAGCACAATTTTGAGATCAATTATGAACATAAAGTTTTATCATAACATTTATTTTAGACCTTATTACTCATAAAATCTCTTCAGGAAAATTTCATTTACTGTAAAAGTGTTATTCATGGAAACTAACTATAAACCCATGAAACAATGTTGAAACTCAGAATGTTGTTTATAAAAATTATAACAAGATTAGTGAATAAGATTAATAACCAGTAAGATCAACTCTATTCATTTCTTAGGCCTCTTAAATTATTAATGTATTTCAAATGAAGATAATGTAAACAAAAACAAATGTACACAAATAACTACTTGTATATTTTGATTTACTATAGGTCTATATCACACAACTACCAATTAAATTATCTTAAGAAAAAATATACTTACTGCCCTCTAGAGGTATGAACCAGTAGTGTAATAAGTGTAGATGTAGCTGGGCATATACAGTTTAAAGCTAACATGGCGTATTTAAACTCCTCTTCACAAACAACATGATCTGTTTGAAATAAAATAGGTAAGTTAGAATAATTTACCTTTTGAGGGTATTATGTTTAAATATAAAAATAGAACAATGAATAAAATTGCAAAAATCTCAGTATAAACATACTTATTTTAAGATTGTTTTTTTCAGGTGCAATGCTATCCCCAGAAAAACATTTTGTAAGATATAGTGCTGGAGAATGATTTCATGACGGTTGTGGGGCCCTGAAGGTAGAATTCTAATTCTGACAAAATGGGGAACCTTGGTAAGATGTTGAAACTGCCTGTGCAAAGAGGAGAGCAACATTTGGTGTGAGTTGCAGTCTGGAAGACTTTTCAGGTGATTGGTGAAGGTCCTATGAACTTCCACCTTTCAGGACCACAAATCCAATAATATTGGTTTTCTAAAATCATAACCAGACAGCATTACACTTCAAAATTTTTAAAATATGTGGTAGGCTATCTGATAAGCACAAGCAACATTCTTTATACTATCAGAGCCAATGTAATGTCTAAAAGTATTATTAAAATAAAAACAGCACTGTAAATAACATAAGATTCCTAAACTCAAAGCTGGGTCAGGTCCAGTTAAAATTAGCAAGTGGTGCCTAGAACTCAGTGACATAAAAAAAAAGAGTGTTAGAAAGGATGACAGAGAGAAGTGCCACCACATCTGTGGGAGACAAATTACATTGTCACCATATGAGAATGATGCCCTAATATGACACTTACTTGATTTTCTACATAAAGCATACTTTTAGAAAAGGAAATAAACTATTGTTAATCTAAAAGCAGCCAACCCCAAGCAAAGTATTTAAACATTAGTATTAGAAATTGAGAACCTAGTAAATTTCTAAAGAGATATATACGTTCTTAGACAGGAAATAGAAATTTTAGCTAACAGAAAGAAATGAAGATTAAAGTCATTTGTCAAACAAGCATAAGTACCATACAATCCAGAACGAGTGACTTCAGAAATAAGGTAGCAATGGCTCTGCTACAAATTATAGCAATATGATTTCTAGTTGATGTGGTTGAGCATATAAAAGAAAAGATCACTGCTTTTTAGTTTTGATTTTGTTTAAACGTTGCTTTCATTTCTCTTTGTTATAATTCACGAGAGAAATATTACACGAGTTACACCTCAGAATTTAGTCTAATAGGCATGAAGTATCTGCTAATAACTACTGCATCTTTCACTCCCTTAGCCCCTCTCTCCCTCCCTCTCTTCCCATTTCAGATTATCAGTTTGTTTAAATGGAATTTGCGGAGGATTTTAAAAATATATAGCAATGATATTTAACGTTTTGCCAAAGGGGATCAGATTCTAACTCCAATTTGAATATTGAGATCTGTACTGAATATTTGCAAAAGAACAGTGTATTTAAACCACCCTCTCAATATTTCTCAAAATAATTTTTGAATGAGCATGTCTAATCTGTGAGAGAAAGGCAACAAAGCTGTTAAAAGGCAGAATGCAGTTGCTTTAGACTCACATCTTTAAAATGCATAGGGGATCATGATTTTAAACTAACACATGCAACATATGATCTGCGAAAAATATACACACTTCATAATATAACATAAGACAGGACTTTTAAAAATCTAAACTGTAACAGAAATTTTGGAAGCTTGATTACCATATGCACCACCACAAGCAGTTATCGATTTTTACTAAAAGGCATAACCATATTTCCTCAAATAGAACAACTTGGAAACTGTAGTACATGGGTGATGCTTTGGAAATGTTACATCATGTTTTCCTTCAATAGTTAAAAGTGAGGTATTGTGGCCTTTCTTTGTTCAATAGTTATCAGAATTTTAATGAATGACTATGGTGCCATTGTATGATGAGCACTTTTTTCACTCAAAAGCTGTATTATTTTTTTATTCTGCTAATATATTAAAATCCACACATGACACCTTTCCTCAGATAAAGACTTGTAGTACCCACCAGCCCTTCAAGCTTAAAGCACATCTACTACAAGTACCACCACACTAACATAAAGTAGGATCTGCAGTGTTTCAGTGTCAAATTCTGAATTATCTACTGGGGAAAAATGCATGTAAACTAAAATGTACTTTACTGTCTTTAGCATAGCATGTGACTCCCTAATCTTACTTCACTATATTCAATCACTATTTCCTACTAGTGACAGCATCTATTACTGGTGTGGCTATTGGTGCAAGCCTTCCTCTTTATATTGCATTTTCTTGTCTATTTTACTTCAACACTTACATAGGAACAATTCATGTTTCATTATTATGCATATCTGCCCAACATTTTTAGTAAAAGAAGTGTTAAAAGTACTTACTGTACAAAGGAGCTGCACAAGGCTGGCAAGCATGAACAATGAATACAGAACTCCTTGTTCAACAAGTAAAGCCTAAAATAGAGGACTAATTTCCAGATATATAATGAACACCAAAAAAACCCTGGATATCAAGAAAACAACCCAATTTAAAAATAGGATGCAGATCTAAGCAGAAAATTCTCAAATGGCTAGGAAACACTTAAATACATCTTAAACACGCTTAGATACTAGGAAAAAGCCAATCAATATTACTTTGAGATTTCATTTTACACTAGTCAGGATTGCTAAGATCAATAAAAACAAGTTATGGGTAACACTGACGAGGATGTGGAGTCAAGGTAATGCCCATAAATTGCTGGTGGGACTGCAATTTTTACCATCACTATGGAAATAAGTGAGCTGGTTTCTTAGAAACATGGAAATCGATGTACCTCAAGTTCCAGCTATAACAATCTAGGGTATATATCCAAAGGACATTTCACAGTACCACAGAGACGCTTGTTCAACAGTGCTCATTGCTGCTCTGTTAATAATAGCCGGAAATTTGGAACAACCTACATGTCCTTTATCAGACAAATGAATAAAGAAAATGTGCTACATTATACAGTGGAGTATTATTTATCCTTTAAAAATTGAAATCATGAAAATCTCAGGTAAATGAATAGAACTAGGGAAAAAAATACCTACCCTTATTAGGTAATCCAGAAAGACAAATATGGTACTTAGTCACTTAATATATGGGGAATAAACAAACAAACCAACCAAACCTTTTTTTTAAAAAAAAAAAAAGCAAAAACTTTTTTTTTTTGATATAAGAATTTTCCCTATATGAGGGCTAAAGACATGACTCAGTGGATAAAAGAACTGGTTATGCAGCCATGTTTTTCTAAGCCCAAGTTTAAGCACATAAAAAACTAAGTAGCAAAGGAACCAGGCTATCCATGTGTTTCTGTGATCCCTTGGGACAAGGATACTGAGAACTTAGCAACTAGTCATTTTAGCCCAAACAGTGAGCTTCGGATTCAATAAGGGGACGTCTCAAGGAATGTGGCATAGAGTGATAGAGCAAAATTGTTGATGATGTTCTCTGACGTCCACACCCTGCATACATGAATCACAAAGACAAAAGCACTACACTCTACACACACACACACACACACACACACAGACCTTGCCAACAAATGAAACTCAGAGTTACTCTTCTGGGCTAATGCCATCTTCCTAATGTGATTTGATGTCATGTAAGTCACCTGTGCTCTGAAACCTGCTAACCTACTTAATCCTGCTGACCAATCATGCCAATCAATCATATGTAGTATTCGTAAATTAAAATTCAGTAAGAATAGAACCATTAAAAGAGTGCAATAACAACTGTGATTGCTGACGAGCATGCGGGGCAGAATGACAGGCTTTCTTTGTCAGCATTAGTTTCATTGCACAGGCTTCTTCGTGTGTCAAGTGGATTCTCATAAGTTATAAAAACAAGTAGGCATTTGCAAAATCCTCAGCATATCACTCACCAACAGTCAGAACTTAGACAACTTCCTAACATAATGCACCATTCCTATGTACCTTCTGTGTCATATGGCAGCTAAAAATGTTCATCTCTAACAACAGGAGAACAGGCAGAACATATGGGGATGAATACAAGCTGGGGTGTCCTTGTGGAGGTTTATTCAAGTTATGCTTTTCTTACTATGGCTGTATTCTCTTAGTCAAATAGATGGAAATGATTAGGAAGAAGGTGGCAAACTAGAGATTGCAGATAATCTGTTCTTTTCTTGTGATTTTTTTTTTCCCTTTAGTTTCACTAAAATGCAGGAAAGTTGGGCCAGGAATGTTGCTCATTTGGTAAAGCGATTGTCTTACAAACATGAAGACCTAATTTCAATCCCAAGAATACATGGGGGAAAAAAAGCCTAATGAAGTGAGCCACACATTTAAGCCTAGCACATGAAAGCAGAGATAACAGGATCAGTGACAGCTGACCAGTGAACCTAGCCTCTTTGGCAAATCTCAAGCCATTGAGACTACCTTCTCAAGCACCAAAGAGTACAGTTTCCTGAGAAGCACATCCAAGACTGACTTCTGGCATCCATGCACGAGCACATCCACATACACTCATACAAGTGATGTAATATGAGGAAAAGGAAAGGGGGTCTCTTTAGTAGGGAGAGAATGAGTTTCTTCATGCGAAGGAGGGATGTGGGTAAAAGAAAAGAAAGTGTGTCTGCAAAAGCCACAAGGTATCATAATATATGTCAATTATTTAGTTAAAAAAATCCCGATAATATATGCAACTCCAATTCCACATAGAAACTTTATTCATGAAACTGACAGTTCTCTCTGCAAGAGCCAAAGACTACCTAACTAAAGAAGCTAAATAAGAAGGTGAACCCAAAGAAAAACATATAACTATCCTCTTGGATACGGGAAGTAGACAAAATTGAGGGGAGAAAATTTGGGACCTTGTGGGTGGGGTGGGATGGGAGTATCGGGGGATGGGGAGAGATAAGTGAGAAGGGGAGGATGAGGGAAACTTGGGGAAACAGGATGATTGGGATAAAGGAAGGTTAGATAGGGGAGCACGGAAGCTCAATTCTTAGTTAAGGGAGCCACCTTAGGGTTGGCAAGAGACTTGAACCTAGAGTGGTTCCCAGGAGCCCAAGGCGAGGTCCCCAGTTAGTTCCTTGGGCAGCTGAGGATAGGGAACCTGAAATGACCCTATCCTACAGCAATGCTGACGAATATCTTGCATATCACCATAGAACCTTCAGCTGGTGATGGATGGAGATAGTCACAGAGACCCACACTGGAGCACCGGACTGAGCTCCCAAGTTCCCAATGAGGAGCGGAAGGAGGGAGAACATGAGCAAGGAAGTCACGACCACAAGGGGTGCACCCAACCACTGATACAGTGTGACTGATCTATTGGGAGCTCACCAAGGCCAGCTGGACTGTGACAGAAGAAGCATGGGATAAAACCAGACTCTCTGAACATGGCGAACAATGGGGGCTGATGAGAAGCCGGGGACAATGGCCCGGGGTTTTGATCCTACTTCAAGTTCGGGCTTTGTGGGAGCCTAGCCACCTTGGATGTTCACCTTCCTAGACATGGACAGAGGGGGGAGGGCCTTGGACTTTCCACAGGACAGGGAACCCTGACTGCTCTTTGGACTGGAGAGGGAGGGGGAGAGGAGCGGGGGGAGGGGGAGAAGGGTGGGACGAGGGGGAGGGAAATGGGAGGCCGGGAGGAGGTGGAAACTTTTTTTTCTTTTCTTTTTCTCAATAAAAAAAAAGAAACTATAAAAAAAACAAAAACACAAATATCATACAAATTTTTTGAGAGACAGTCCAAGATATTTTGAGACTCTTGTGAAAGGTATTGTTTCCCTGATTTCTTGTTCAGTCCATTTATGTACAACAAACACCATCTGTGTATAGACAGGCAACTTACTTTGTGTGTTAAATTTGTATCCTATACTTTACTGAATATGTTTATAGCTTTAGAAGAAACCTGGTTGAATTATTGGTGTAGTTTATGTATAAAACCAAATAAATGAATAGAGGTCCTTTGACATTTTTTTGTCCTATTTCAACTTTCCTTCTCTTCCTGTAGATGTCTAGTTCAATTGCCTTATTATTCCAACTGGGACTTCAAGTACTAGGCATATAGGGGAAATCCTTTGTTGTAGATGGAGGCTTCTCATTTGTTTCCCAGCTTCCCAGACCCGAAATAATCACACAAAAACTGTATTAATCAAAACACTGCTTGGCCTACTATTTAGGCATATTACTAGCTAGTTCTTATGCCTTTAATTAACCCATTTCTATTATTTTATATTTAAAATATATTTTGATATTAAGAGGCTCGTGGTTTACCAGTAAGTTTCTGTCTGGTGGCTGGCATCTGTCTCCTTCAGCAGCTACATGGTTTCTCTCTGACTTCACCTTCTTTTTCTCTATATCTCATACAGCCTGACTATATTTTGCCCTGCTATAGGCACAAAGCAGCTTCTTTATTAACCAAGGTAAAAACAAACAAACAAACATTTTCACAGCATACAGAGAGGTACCTCACAAAAGAAAATGTATCCCCTGTCTAAATAAAAAGACTTTAACTTTAACATAGTACAATTACATATAAAAACCAGCTATCAAGCAAGAATTATAATTACAATATTTAGTTCATTTACATTTGACAAATTAAGAAAATACTCTATCATCTGTCCTATCTTTGTGAGTCTAAAGTTTAATATATAATCTATCTTTTATAATTATAGCTATCTTTTTTCAACTCCATCAAAGACCCCAGAAGGATATAATATTACCTAAGTAAACAGGAAGTGCACTATAATCAACTTTCAAAACTCAAGAATTGACAGAGATATCTCACTGTATGGGCAGTCACCCAAAATTCTTCTGTAATATTGGGGAAAACATTTTCAGCCTACAGGCCCATATCAAACAGACTTTTCTATAAAGCAGGAAATTTCAATGATTGTTTCACTTATATTGGCAGTTTGTTAGTCACTTTCAAAGCAGCTTCTTTATTAACGAATAGTTATAAAGCATTTTCACAGCACACAGTGGGTAATCCCACATCACTTTGTCTGATATTAGTAGAAATGCTGTGAGTCTATCTCAATTTAAGATGATATTGACTATAGACTTGCAGTAAATTGTGATTATTTTGTTGAGGTATATCCCTTGTAGATTTGTTGTCTCAGGGACTTTTATCATGCAGAGATGTTAGAAATAGCCATAGACCTTCATCTAATGAGGTAGTCTTCAGCTGTTCTCTTTTAATTAGCTTATGTGGTAGATTACATTTAAAGATTTATGCATATTGATACCATCCCTGCATCAATGTGATCATGGTAGATAATGTTTTGATATGTTGAATTCAGTTTGCAAATATATTATTGAGAATTTTTGCATTTATGCTTATTAGGGATATTTGGTCTGCACAATTTTTTGTTGGTATCATTGCTTTTGTTATGTGGGTAATAGTGGCTTCATAAGAAATAACAGGATATCCCTAATCATCCCGTTTCCCCAAGTTCCCCCCATCCTCCCCAAGGTTGGATAGAGGAGCAGGGAATCACATAACTTAATTAAGGGAACCACCTTAGGGTTGGTAAGAGACATGAACCTAGAGTGGCCCCCAGGTGCCCAGGGCAATGTCCCCAGTTAGTTCCTTGGGCAGCTGAGGATAGGGAACCTGAAATGACCCTATCCTATAGCCATACTGATGAATATCTTGCATATCACCATAGAACCTTCATCTAGCGATGGATGGAGATAGAGACAGAGATCCACACTGGAGCATCGGACTAAGCTCCCAAAGTCCCAATGAGGAGCAGAAGGAGGGAGAACATGAGCATGGAAGTCAGGACCACGAGAGGTGCACCCATCCACCGAGACAGTGGGGCTGATCTATTGGGAGCTAACCAAGGCCAGCTGGACTGTGACTGAAAAAGCATGGGATAAAACCGGACTCTCTGAACATGGCGGACAATGAGGGCTGATGAGAAGCCAAGGATAATGGCATGGGGTTTTGTTCCTACTTCATGTTCTGGCTTTGTGGGAACCTAGCCAGTTTGGATGTTCACCTTCCTTGACCTGGATGGAGGGGAGAAGACCCTGGACTTTCCACAGGGCAGGGAACCCTGACTGCTCTTCGGACTGGAGAGGGAGGGGGGAGAGAAGTGGGGGGACGGGGAGAGGGGCGGGAAGAGGGGGAGGGAAATGGGAGGCTGGGAGGAAGCAGGAATTTTTTTTCAATAAAAAAAAGAAAGAAAGAAAAAAGAAAGAACAGGATATATTCCTTCTGTTTCTATTTTGTGGAACAAATTGAGAAGTAACGTGTATGCTATTGAATCAGTAGAATTAATATTGTGTAATGTAGGTTTCCCCTCTGTATGCTGTGAATACCATTGGTAAATAAAGAACTACTTTGGGCCTATTGCAGAGCTATAGGGGAACAGAGCTAGGCAGGGGGAAACTAAACTGAATGCTGGGAGAAAGAAGAGCGGAGTCTGAGAGAAGCCATTTAGCCCCACTGGGGCCAGACCAAACTTTATCCGGTAAGCCACAACCACATGACAATACACATATTACAAGAAATGGGTTAAATTAAAATGTAAGAGCTAGCCTATAAGAAGTTGGAGCTAATAGGTCAAGTAGTGTTTTAAATAATATAGTTTCTGTGTCTTTATTTTGGGGCTGAGCAGCCAGGTACCAACAAGGAGACCTTCTTACAACAAATTGGCAATCATGTGTCCAACTAAAATCCACTTAAAACCTGAGAGGGCTTAGAAAAGAATTTTAGACACAAAAACAGAGCTTTTTGCTTTTTGCAAAGTTTAGAAATGTGTGTTTAAATCCAAATAACTGCAAAGGTTACCTAGCTTAGAAAAAGCAAGGTGAAAGGGGGGAATCTTCCAAAGTAAGGTAAATATAATATAGTGTGATAAAGAGACAAAAGGAAGCTATAGTAGTAAGAATAATTGAGGAGAGAAATAGAAGATCAGAGTAAACAAAAGGAATATGATGAGGGACAACTAATACAAAGTAACTTTTAAAAGACATGGAAACCTACTAGTGCATACTACTACAGCTTCTGGGCTTTATATACTTTAGCTTCCAAAGATATATATATGAAAGTAATTTAAATATAGTCACCACATAATGGGAAAACAGTGCCCCAACTAGACATCTTATGTCATCGAGTAAAACTTCCAGTGCCAGGGAGTAGACTGCATCTTTTTTTTTTATTGAGAAAAAGATAAAAGTTTCCACCTCCCCCCAACCCCAACCTCCCATTTCCCTCCCCCTCCTCCCACCCTTCTCCCCCTCCCCCCACTCCTCTCACCCTCCCTCTCCAGTCCAAAGAGTAGTCAGGGTTCCCTTCCCTGTGGAAAGTCACACCTGTCAGAATGGCTAAAATCAAAAACACCAATGATATCCTTTGCTGGAGAGGCTGTGGAGGAAGGGGTACCCTCATCCATTGCTGGTGGGAATGCAATCTTGTGCAACGACTTTGGAAATCAGTGTTTCGGTTTCTCAGGAAATTCGGGATCAACCTACCCCTGGACCCAGCAATACCACTCTTGGGAATATACCCAAGAGATGCCCTATCACATGACAAAAGCATCTGTTCAACTATGTTCATAGCAGCATTATTTGTAATAGCCAGAACCTGGAAACAACCTAGATGCCCTTCAATGGAAGAATGGATGAAGAAAGTGTGGAATATATACACATTAGAGTACTACGCTGCGGTAAAAAACAATGACTTCTCGAATTTTGCATGCAAATGGATGGAAATAGAAAACACTATCCTGAGTGAGGTATCCCAGACCCAAAAAGATGAACATGGGATGTACTCACTCATAAATGGCTTCTAGCCATAAATAATGGTCACGGAGTATATAATTGGTGAACCTAAAGAAGCTAAATTAGAAGGTGAACCCAAGGAAAAACACATAATTATTCTCTTGACTAAGGGAAGTAGACAAAATTGCCGGGGAGAAATTTTGGGATCTTGGGGGGGGGATGGGAGTATCGGGGGAAGGGGATAGACTGCATCTTTTTAAGTCTTTGACCAAAGACATCCCATAGAACCTACCTCCAAAAATGTCATGCATTATTTGCAATTATGACAATTATGTTTCAGTAAGGTGTTTTTAAATGTCTGCATAATTTTATATTCTATGCTTTTGTATGACTTAAAGCTGCAAGATTTCCCCATATAGTTGCTAGGTAACAGATCTTTGGAAAGCAGTAAACAGAAACACTAGCTAAACCAACCCAGCCCTGAGTTTTGATTATAGAAATCAGACATCTTTTAGGAAAGACATATTGGACAAAAACATAAACAGAATCAAAACAAAACAATGTTATTCATTTTCTTTCACAGAGTAAAAGCTTATTACAAATAGTGATTGAATGGACTGCAATGTAAAATTTCTCATGTTTCTTGCTTAATAGATTCTGCTTCTGAATGTAAGTGCATTGAAAGCTATGAAACATACCTATTCTTCTGGTGAGAACATAAAACCTCCAGCAATTCTGTAAGTTTTATTTCAATCCTATTGTATTGATCAATAAAAATAACTGTGTGTATTCACATATCATAGATTGTGACAGTTCAACTACTAGACTACATTCAAACACTAAATGGCAAAAACTTATTTAAGTAAACCTTTCTGTCATTTAATCTCACAAGTTATAAATATAAACATGTTGATTAAAAACATTAAAGTCTTCTCAGTTTTAAATTTCCAAAATTCTTTAAAACGGCTTTCCAATTAGTTCATTTATACTTTCTTTAAAAGGATACTTGCATTTTTATAATTGTTTAAATATTTTAAATCTGTAGTTTTGTATGACCCATACTAATTAACCATAGTATTAATGTATTAGTTATAACATCTAATGTTAATATTATGATAAAACTCGGGTCCTCAGAAATATAATGTCTTGATTTTCCAACTAAAGATTTTCATTATTATTCTATAGTAGAATGAAACAAAGTTCTTGAAACTTCATATCATAATAATAAAAATATTTTCATCTTTATAATAGATAATGCATATGTATACTTATACATATATGTATGTAAACACACATATTTTTAAATATCACAAAATTCTATTACATAGTATATGTTAAAATGTTCAGGTATGAAATCAGATATCTCAGGGCAATATAACTCAATTTATTTGAAACTGACTAAAACTACTGCTACAAACTACACAGAATTCTAAGTAGCTTTAAATCAAACATTCAAAGAGATAGCTAAGCTTAGCAGTTATTCTTCATTTGACACATATGACAGGTAAAACTCCTTGTATGATGGTCATTAGCACTATCTGCTATTAAATGGGAATGATATAAGCATGACCATTAAGTTTCCCAGACACATACCATGTACTGAATGATTGGGAGGAATATCATTTTATGTGCTCTTAAAATTAATTTTATTATTTTCAATAGCAATTGCAACTGGAATAAGGTTGTTTAAGTGTCAAAATCAAAGATATTTTGAAAGATCTCATGGAGGAATTTATAACACATAAATAAATATGTGGCAAATGTTCCCAAAAGATTTTATAATGGATATTTTGCATGCCCTGAAGAAATAAAGAAAAAAAAAGCATTAAATAAATTATGGAAATTAAAATTTTAAGAACAATTAAGGATAAAATAGTAGAAAGGAAAAGAAAACCAATATAGGTAATTTTCGCAGTAGTCAAATTATAGGGTTAAAAGATATCCACTTGTTCATGAAAGCCAGCTACAAAATCTTAAGATCAAGGAACAAGAAATACTTCATAAATGTTTTGAATCAATGTGATCCAACAGGGTAATGAGCAGAACTTCTTTAACTATAATTGAAAACAAATATGTAAGAAATCATTAGAGTAAAACAAATTCATACTTGAAATGCATAGTTAAGACATTTCTTTGTACACTTTCCCATGTTACTAGGAATTAGAAAGTGAGTGAAATATGAGTGGTAACTGCAAGAGCAGCAGGTGATTTGATGAAGAAAATGAGTCCACAATAGGCAGGGCCTTCTTGATATGTCTGAGGAGATGACTTTAATCCAATGTGAGGGTTGGGAGAAAAGGGGGTCTAGAGATATGGAATTTTGCTTGTGCTACATAGAGAGAAAAATTTAAAAATCACATAAAATGTTGTCTAAACAAAGTGACAGATTGTAGATGTAGGGAACCAGAAGGATAGACTATTTGTATTGAGAATGTGTTCAAGTCTATGTATTCAAGGTTCATGTGATTAAAAAAAAAAAAAACTGGGTTGTTTTTGCTTGAAATTTGAAGAGCCAGGCAACATAATGTGATTAGTACAAGTCTGATGCAAATCCCAGTTAATTTAATAAAGATTCATCTATGATTCTCATACAATGCAAACTGTTCTAGATGTTTTCTGAGGAGACAGTTTACTAATGATGAGGATAGAATCTTGGCAATATTCAGTTGCCATAAAAGCTCTGAAGGCCTGACTCCAACATCGTGTGTGTGTGTGTGTGTTTATGACATTAATCATAATCAATAATAGCCATGAAATATTTGTGAAGTGAAACTTGTTTCTGAGACACCCTCTGCAAAACACTATATCAGGAGCCTTGATGAAGTCAAAAAATCATTTAGACTATGTTAAATAAAATAGAAAGTACAAGAAAAAGATGGGATACTGAGTTCAGATCTCATAAGATCTTAAGTGTTTAAATGAGACTGTAAGGGGGACATGGATTTGAGATCTAAATGGTGCATTTTCAATCACATGCATTTTAGCTTAAGTCTCAGAAATTAATTTTAATAGAAAGAAATGTAGATTTTTCTGAATAAATAGTCTATTTAGGTTTACAAAAATAATGTAACTCTAATGGTTTCCAAAATATAATTTAAAGTTGAAAACACAACAAATGTTCTGTACTAGACTTAAAAGAAGACTGCATTGCCCAATCCCCTAAACTTTCTGACCATTCAGTGGGGCTTCTCTCTGGCTACTGCCTTTCTCTTCTTATCCCTATCCCAGCTTGCCCTCCAAGCACCTCTTTCCATCTGTGGGGTCATGGGATCCCCTAACTCAGCCTGCTTCTGAGCTGAGGGTCTGAGGACAAAGTGCTGAGGGCAACTGCTGCAGGAGTTTCTTTGTCCCTCTGAGCCTGTACCCAGCAAGCCTGCCCTTTTGTCTGCGAAGTCCCTGGGCAGCAAGTGGCCTGACCCTCTACCAGAAGTTCCATCCCTCAGGAGGAATATGTGAGTGCCCTACCAGCTGGTCGGACACCATGGAAATGGAGCAAGGCACCCCCCAATCCCCTAAACTTTCTGACCATTCAGCGGAGCTTGTCTCTGGCTACTGCCTTTCTCCACTCACCCCATCCAAGCTTGCCCCCCCCCCCCCAAGCACTTCTTTCTATCTGCCGGGTCCTTAGATCCACCACCACAGCCTATTCCAGGGTGGAGAGGATCTGAGAGACTCCAGTGCTGAGGGGACCTAAGAGAAGGCAGACCAAGAAAAACACCCAAGTACACAGGTAGCCACAGCAAAGACCGGATCAAGCCGCCAAGACTCTCTTAAAAAAACTTGAAGGAAGAGATGGGCAGGCACCAATGTAAGAATTCCACCACAATCTGGAAAACAACATGATAACACCAGAATCCAGTGAACATACAACAGGAGGACTTGAACAACCTAATCCAGAAGAAGTAGAAGAAATAGACTTTGAATGTAACATTATGAAAGTGATAGAGTCCCTTAAACAGGATGTGAAAAACTCCCTTAAAGAAATGGATGAGAAGTATAACAAAAAGTTTGAAGAAATGAATAAATCCCTCGAGGATACCTTAGGAAACCAACCAAGAAAAAGCAATCAAACAGGTAATGGAAACAGTGCAAGACTTGAAAACTGAAATGGAAGTAATGAAGAAAATACAAATCGAGGGACGGCTGGATATGGAAAATCTTGGTAAACACACAGGGACTACAGAGACAAGTATAACCAACAGAATATAAGAAATAGAAGAAAGACTATCAGAAGCTGAAGATACTATAGAGGAAATAAACTCATTGATCAAAGGAAACAGCAAATCCAACAAATTCTTAACACAAAACATCCAGAAAATCTGGGACACCATGAAAAGACCAAACTTAAGAATGATAGAGGTAGAAGAAGAGAAGAATTACAGTTCAGAAGAAAATATATTCAACAAAATTATAGAAGAAAACTTTCACAACCTAAAGAATGATATTCCTATGAAGGTACAAGAAGCATACAGAACACCAAATAGACTGGATCAAAAAATAACATTCCCTTGCCATATAATAATCAAAACACAAAACATACAGAATAAAAAAAGAATATTAAGAGCAGCAAAGGGAAAGGTAAGTAACATAAAGGTAAACCTATCAGAATTACACCTGACTTCTCTATGGAAACAATTGAAAGCCAGAAGGTCTTGGATAGATGTGCTGCAGAAACTAAGAGACCATGGATGCAAGCCCAGACTACTATAGCCAGCCAAGCTTTCTGTCACCATCAATGGAGAAAACAAAATATTCCAGGATAAAAACAAATTTAAACAATACTGAGCCACAAACCCGGCCTTACAGAAAGTAATAGAAGGAAAATCACCACCCAAGGAACCCAGCAACATCCACAGTAACTTAGACATCTAACAACCCTCTACAAGCACACCCAAAGAAGGGAAACACACAAACTCTACCACCAAAATAAATAAATAAATAAATAAATAACCAGAGTTAACAATCACTGGTCATTAATATCACTTAATATCAATGGTCTCAATTCACCTATAAAAAGGCACAGGTTAAGAGATTGGATGCCATAGCAGGATCCAAAATTCTGCTGCTTACAAGAAACACACCTTAACCACAAAGACAGACATTAACTCAGACTATTATATGTAGTTTATTTTCCATCTTAATATGGTAAGAGGTAAATTTGATCTGATTTTTTAATTATTTTAGTTTTTTGCATTAGAGCAATAAACATCATTTGGTCAAAATGTATTCTTTTATGTTCATGCTCATATGTATGATTTTATATTTATTTGTGGAATATTTTTTCACATTAGTTCATATGAAGAGTAAGATTATAATTTGCTCCTGTATGGGTCCATGTGTATGTGTAAGTGTGAATGGTATATAAACACATATTTGCAGATTTCTACACCTATGCAAGCCAAAAGATGTCAAGTATCTTGAAATATCACTCCACCATTTTCCTTTGAGTTAGAGTCTGTTCCTGAACCCAAAGATAGGCTGTTGGTCCTAACCTGTGTCTCTGTTCAGCACAGTGCTGGAGAAATAAGTATAAAAGTTCTTGTGTAGGCAACAGTACTTCATATTAATTATTTGAATATTACTTTATAACCTATTTATATTTAATTTTTATTCTTTGAAAATGTAGTCAATTATTTTGGTAGAATCCATGAGATAACTTGAAGCCTTGACTTTTAATTGTTGTTTATTAACTTTTGATCTCTGCTATGACACTTCATTGATTGATAGAATTCTTATATGATATTAATAATTCTGGCCCTCTAATATGCATATATTATTTAATATCCTTGAGAGCAGACACTGAGTGTATTATCATGGTGTACATTTATACACCAAAGGTAAGTTATTTATCTTTCAGTTAAATAAACAAATTGAACCTTAAAAAGGTGCTGCCAGTCCCTAGTTTTAAAGAGCTAAAGCTACAATAGATGTCACCATGTGGCCTTGAGGAGGCAAATTAAAATCTTTAAAATGGACCACATGGTGGAGAATGGAATATTACTTCTAGAAGAAGAATCCCCAGTTCTAGATCAGTCAAGAATTACTACCTTCTAACAAGTGCTCACATTGAAAATGAAGTCTATCCTCAGATGAGATGTTTCCACTGCTCAGTCTTGATCAGTTATCTCAGATAACCACTCATGAGAACCATGAAACTAAAGGAAAATTAATTCATAGTATTTTAAATTAACATTAGAATAGTATTTTAATACATCTCAAAGCAAAAATGAAACAAATCAATTTAGAGTAACTTCACTATAAGTGTCGTTCAGTGTTTCTGGGCACATCTCTTACCAAATGTCCAGTGTCCCTTCCATCAAGTCTCTGAGTGTGAAATTCTCCCTGACCTCCTTGAGTTCTGGGGATAGTTCTGCTTATTCTTGGTTGTTTTCACAGATTTTTCTCTTTATGGAGTAAAAAACTAACATCCAAAAAATATACAGGAGATATTTATTTTTCAGTTTTCCTTGCCTTACTTATAGATTCTTTTAGAATTCTTCCATGTATATTTCAACAAGAAACTTCTTTGAATGTGTGCATCCAGACAGAAGCTACTTAATACATTTGAAGTGTCTTTTATTACATAGTATGGAATTATATACTATTAACTCTAAATATCCTTATCTATGTTTTCTGTTTAATGCAGTGAAACACACAGGGAGTCAGGCATTGCACAATTCATCGATAGCCCAATGTAGAGACACTGAAGCAGCTATTAATCAACTAGCAAATAGATATGTTAGATATCTTATCAACTGTGAAGATTTAAAACCTTATAGTTGCAAAGAAAAAACAATGCTTCCCCACTCTCCTCAGTTCTCACAATCGATGAAGAAATAAATGAAATGGTTTATGAATCTGTCCTCAATCTCTCTATTTTCACAACCTCAATTAAATTTCTCAGCATCTTTCACCTGAATAGCCATAATAGATTCCTAAAAAATCGCTCCCAGGAGTGCTTTTTAACCTCGCCACTTCACTCCATATTCCCTGGAGTGAAGTTTTTTATCTAGTTTAAATTGTATGTGATTTCCTCTGACTGTTGTTAACCTCTCATTGCTTCCAGAAAAATTCCCATTCATTAGTAAATGATAATTATTAAGGCACAATTTTAAGTGTCTTTGAAGAATGATAAGACTGTCCAAGACAATCAGTAATGTGTTAATAAAACATCTCATAATATCTGTCACTTCCTGTTTGTTTACCCCGAAGAGTTTTCCTGGGGTAAAAAAAAATGTGAAGAAATCATCAAGAACTAGCCACAGAAGCTAAAGCATATAGATGGAGACATGATAGATTTAAGTCTCCAAAGAGATAGTGACTAGAAACAGTTTCCTGACATCTTACCTCACTCATAATTTTAGAGTATGATGCAAATGAATTATACTTTCTTCCAAATACAGAGCACACCCTGCACACCTATCAATCATGCTGTGCACACTTATCATTAGCGCAGACAACAGATTTCTCTTACAAGGGATCCCAGATGCATTTTGAACAAGTAAATAAAGGAGAAAGAAAGAACAAGTAACTACTCTTTACAAAGCATGTGAACCAAAAGAATGAAGTCAACAACTGAAGACTGCAGTTCAGCCCTGAACAGAATACACTGGAAAATTTCCAAATGTGACAAAATATTTTGCTCTGCACAGAACCTCATGAGAGTTTGAGTGTTTGAGAATTATACAAACATTTGAAAATTGTAAGAAAGGAATTATAAAAGCGCAATAAGTTAATTAAATTATAAGTGGCCTACAAAAACACTACCTGATAAACCTATTTTGCAAGACCAATTTATTCAGGTGATAAAAAACTTAGAGGGATGGCTAATTTATAAAAACATTTATCAAAATTGCAAAGGCCACAAAGATGAAAAGAAAATGCTCTCCTTTTAAAAAAATTGACAAGCAAAAATGATATCCAGGAATATATCTTACTTAAAAAACATATATAGTCATAACTTATTTTTTTAGACAAAACATGGCATGGTATATGAGATATGAAATTTATAATCTATAGAAAACCAAGGGTGTACATGAGTTCTGTACAATAGTTAACATATCTAAAGTTAAAGGTGTTTAAATTTAAAGTATTTAACAAAATTTACAAGAAATGTTCAGAAAATACTGAATTTTAAAATGTAGAATTAAGAGTGTATTGCAAATATTAAAACCATGAATATGCACTAGATAAACAGTATTATTATTAATCTGTTCATGCATTAAAATTGTTAGTATAGCTCTATGAAGTTAAACAACCATTTTCTCTGGAGAATCTTGCTAAAGTATGAATCTATTGTGTTTATACATGGATTTATGTGTATATGTTTATGTGTGTTTATATATGGATGCCTGGGCATGTGTGTCTTTGTAGATACGTGTATAGGCATGTGTGTCTAACAGGCATGTATCTGAACATGTGGGTATGTTTGTCTGTGTGTAGTATGTGCATCTGTGTATCTGTATTTATGCACAGAAAGTTTAAGCAAATAAAACAAATTGCTAAGAATCAGAAAATATAGACTGGACAAAAACTTTAGTTACTTAATAACCAGTAAAGTGCAAGCTGAATTTTTCAAAACAACAAAAAAAGATTCTCTAGAGAGTACTGAACATGGCCTTCTGTTGAATAGTTAGTGTTCCATCTAGAAACATCAAGAATTTCAAAGTTCTTATGTTCTATATTTTGAAAGTACAGACATTCAAGGCGTTGTGTTCTTAAGCAGGTTGCAGAAGCAAAGTTTAAGATAATGTCTATGTGGGTGTGACATGGGAAATGAGAAATCACTCTGCTTGAAAATATCACACTTTACCATTTGGAGAAAGTCAAGCCTGCATAACCATATGCTATTTAGAAACAGCTAAGTTAATTTCCAATATTTATATTACTTGGAGGTATTCCACACTCTCTTTTCTGCGTGGGCAAAAGTGTGGTACTGAAACATCTAAGGGTTCACAAAAAGAAAAAAAATCCACATATTGTCTAAGATGAAATATAATCTTCAATTTTTTAAATCAAACTATTTCTCCATAACATAAGAGATGTACGCATGCATTATTTACAATAATGTCTTTGCAACTGTAGTCATGATAATAAAAATTCATTCTTATAACACTGTCAAAAGTACTGTTAAATGTATATTTACTTTTGTTCACATCTAACTTCTTATTGTAATTATGCTTTGTAATTAGTGGAGAGCTAACTCCCACAACTGTAGTGAATGATTCATACTTCGGATTTGTTGTGCTTGTGAAGTAGAAAGTATTTCATTCAGTAAACACATAGAAATATGGGTGTGATTTTCATTCATTAACTACAGTCAGATTATGTTACATACAAAATATCTTAATACAGCCTGGCGGTGATGGCACACGCCTTTAATCCCAGCACTCGGGAGGCAGAGGCAGGCAGATCTCTGTAAGTTCGAGACCAGCCTGGTCTACAGAGCTAGTTCTAGGACAGGCTCCAAAGCCACAGAGAAACCCTGTCTCAAAAGACCAAAAAAAAATCTTAATACATCAAAAATAAAATTTATGGAGAATTCATAATTTCATTAGCTAATTGAGTTTACAATCTTTTCTCTGACTTAAAATCAGATGAGAAAGAAAAGAGATATGAGTGTGTGCAGAGCATCTAACATTTTACTGGGGGTAATGGGATTACATAGTTACCCTAAGTTTACCTGTAGGTCATCCCTATAACATTATCCTACAGCATTCATCCTCCTTGCAATTAAAAGGCAAGTAACTTCATCAGCTAAGAAAGAAAGAACTTCTTGTAGATGAAGCTCATGAGTAAAAGAATGCAGTGTGTTTGTAAAGCTGATTGGAATTCATTCAAGGTTTTCTCCTTTCTAGCTGGAAATACAAGCAACTCCCTCTCTCTCTCTCTCTCTCTCTCTCTCTCTCTCTCTCTCTCTCTCTCCCTCTCCCTCTCATTCCTCTTATAGTATGTACGGTGTCTGTGACTGTCTGTCTGTCTGTGTCTGTTGGTCTGTGCACATATGTTTTCAGGCTTTTAAATAAGTTTGGAATGCAAACAGAAAAGACAATCATGAGATTTATTTCAGTATGACTAAATGTTCTGTAGTTGTATGTCTATATCTGAACTTTTATTTTTGCATTTTTTCCAACCAGGGTTTTTCAACTGAAGAGAAGTAATTTTTGAGGTCTTCAACAGTATGGAGGCATAAATTTTCTGTGGATGTTGTTAGACTGAATATTGATCAGGAGAGGCTTCACTAGAATTATTGGGTAAACTTGAAGTAAAGACGTCACACAGCCACATTCTCCATCACTCTTATTTATAGAATGCTGCAATAATCTGTGTTATAGGCTTCAGTGCCAATTGTCACAATACAAAATTACTGAAAACCTTTCTCAATGAAAATAGATTTAACATAACTAAAGCTAAATTATCATTTGAATTTAATCTAACAAATCTGACAAAAATACCCCAAAACGAAAAAAAAATATTTAAAAATTGATTGTAAAAGAAAGTTAGCATTTCTTCATTTGAGCAAAGAAACTGTTAATTTCCACCTGACATCTGAGATTTGAAAATATATACAAAGTAGTTACTACTTTGGGGTACCTGCTGGGAGATACCCATCAGGCACAGTGATGGATGGGTCTTATATTTCCTCTTTATTTCCTTTCATACAAGGCGCTAAACAGAGCATCTTCACACGCAGCACAGAGGCTAAAAGACCACATATTAGTGGGATGAAGTTTGGCTCCTTGGGGACCATCTTTTTAGCAATATACTATCCAAGCTGACAGTTTTATCCATTGAATTTTATTATGAAAAGTGTGTTACCTCTCAAATTCTTGCTGAGATATGAAATGAATTATACTAATTTGCGAGTTTCATACATCAGCTTTAATATTTTTATTACATTGTAGTGAAACTATAATGCTTTTATCTTTAATACTATAAAAAGACTCCCATCTGAAATGTTGTAATCTCAACTATAAAAAATCTTAAAGCACTATTAAGCAGAATTTCAACATGTGTCAAAATAAGAAATATTGAGATGAACCCTTGGAAGAGAGTTTTGAAATAATGGACTCATCTTGGTAGGTTTATAATCATAATGTCAAGTGAAATATCTGAAAGAAAATCAACAGAATAGTTTCTGTAGCACCTGACTTGCTTATAGACTATTTCAACACATGTGATCAATCTATGGGAAGCATATTATTGATGAACGTGTAAGAAAAGTGCAAAAGAGTGGATATAGCCTCTGAGTATGTATTATCTCACATTCAAAATTATGGGTTGCTTGTCATACTACCTGCAGCTATTGCCTGATGATTTAAATCCATTATTATTCAATAGATAGTTAAGTTTTCCAAATATATTTTAATCCTCACCACTAACCCTGTATGGTGGAACAGAGGCAACTTTTCAGTAAGAAAGGAAAGCATCACTCTGAATAGTAATTTGCATACCTGAGCTTTTCAGATTAAAAACTTTAATATTTTGATTACTGCTCATTCATTAACGCTACCCTAATATGTTGTTTTAAATTTGTCAATAACAATTAAAAATATGAATGTTTACTGCAAACAGGATTATGGAAAAACCCTAATGAGGTACTTCACATATACTTTTCCATTTCCCTCACAAAGGCATCTTTCTTGAATGAGTCTCATGTCTGTTTTTCAGCTTTGTTAGCCTTGGAACCACCACCTCAGACCACTCCAATCAGACCTCCTGCACTGAGTATTTTCTAAAGATCTTACAAAGTGTAATAATACACAGTATAAAGAGTCGGTGTTTTAGGTTGTCCTATATACATTTTCTGAAAAGTAACTGATTAAGTCATTTGTGATACGGTCAGGACATGGTAGAACTAATTCGGTAACACCACCTCATAAGTTTCTTATTATTTAAAATTAATTTATAATGTTTATTTCAGTATAATAAGCCAACAAGTTAGCATTTAAGTTATGTGGACACATTGTGTACAAAATAACTTGTGTCATGTTGCTTAAAGGACTTACATTTTAATAATCATTTAAGCTTTGATTGTTGAGGTAACTTAAAACAAAATAAACAAAATACAGAACACGCCCATTATGATTGTGGCAAAAAGTACATGAATTATTGATCAGACACAAAATTGTGCCTTTCTCCCACAAAAGCATTTAGGAAAAAATAATTAAATATAATTTTATTGTTCAGTTAACTAAGAGTGCAAAGCATGATCTCCCTAGCCAATGTACCCGTTTAAAATGGTGTCTCTAAAGCCACAAAACAGAAGATTTAAATTTTGCTTGAATTATTTTAAGTCTATAACTCAAATTAAAGATTGCATATTAATGTATCACACTGCAATATACTATAGATTAAGGTAATTTGTGTTTTGAGTAATAAATACAGCAGAGAACTGAACATTAAACTTATTTACAGCTTCTTTTAAAAATACAAAGAAAATTAAAAACATGCACAGTAAACTCTGATGATAAAAACAGCAAGTTAAATGTCAAAAGAAAGATTCATCTCAAATATTATATTATTGCATCTTAGAAATTCTTGTATTTTAAGTAAATAATTAAAAGAGAATCTTTTCTGCCCTTCAGGACCATGAGTTAATGAATTGTCATTCACTTTATAAATGTAAACAATAAATAGCAAAAGAGTCTGGAAAAATTTAATGGAAGAATTCAAAGACTGTCAGTAAAGACCAAAGCTTACCTGCAAATTTAATGTGGAACTTATTTTCAGGTTTTAATATCTGAACATACAAAGGACAATTTGGAGCAAAATCTTTCACAGCCCATGCTCTCAAAATTGTTTGATGATCCTGAAATGATAAGATATCCAAAATATCCTAAGAATAAATTTAGCAATAAAGTATTAAATTGATAATACAGAATAAAAATAGTAAGGCAATTAATTTATCAGATAATCACATCTATGGTTAAAGTTTAAATATGAAAACTACTGATATCATCTTGATTTTGGTTTTGGTGTTTTGGGTCAGTGTCTTCTATATTTCACACTGTATTCAAACTTACTATGCACATGGGTATGGATTTGAACTTCTAATATTCCTACTTCTATCTCAAAACTGTGATTACACTCTTTTACCACCATGTTTAGCTGAAATTTTCTTTTTGAGAACACTTACTATTTACATATAGGATCTAATTTCTAATTTAATCAACAATACTAAATGATAGGACATTAGAGACTGAGAGAATAGTGTCTAAATGATATTAAGCATAGCCAGAATCATAAAAGAATGGGTACAGTATTAGTCACAATGACAATCCCCACATAAACAATAGGAATTTCTCATATAAATTTATTTGAAACTTTGAAGAAAACAAAATAAGCAACTACAGTGACAACCCAAGCAGAAAACATATCATATTGTTCATACAACAGTAAAAGTTAAAAAATTTATTCTATTCTTATGTTCAACAGTATATATGTGCATACGTGTGTGTGTACAGTGATGAGAAACAGTTGGAATAAAACGTATTGGGAATGTAAGGATGCTACGAAAATCAAATTGCAAATACATTTTCAATGTAAAAATCTTGCACATAAGCAATTGTATAAATTTAGGGCAGATTAATAAAGCATAAGATGTCCTGTTACCAGATAGTTTCTAGAAATGGATGTTGTGGCTTAGCATTGCCATTTAGTAGTCAATAGCTTCATATTGATGTTTAAGTTTAACTAAAGTAAATGAATTTCTTTAGATACACTAGCCACCCATCACATATTAGAGCCACAGATGACTAGGAGCTGCCTTAGTGGACAGCGGAAATAAACAAAATTCAATTCATCAGTTGTTTCTAGGACAAAGAAGATGAAAATAACCTCTACCATCAATGTGTGATACAAGTAGATATATTGGGTTGAATATGGCAATACAGAAAGGAGAGCCTGTTGTCAATACTTGGTAACTGATATATACTTTTTATTTGACTTTATTTTTGTGACCTCACCCAGGGTATTTATGTTGCTTTCTTAATTTTCTGAGTTCATCAGGACATGGGACCTTAAAAAGTCCTTAGGTCCCCTCCCATCAATGGTATTCTTATAAAGAAAAGGTAGAGTTTTTATAAAAGAAAACCTAGAAGCCTCCCAGGACCCCTTCAAACAACTTGTTCTTTAGCCAAGAACACATTTACTAGGAACCAAAAAGTCACTTTTAGTCAGACACTAGATGTGCTTGCACTTTGACCTCAGGCTTCCTTAATCTGCTACTTATGAGTGATGCATTTTATTCTGCTCTGGGACTGTAGCAGCTTGAACAAAACAGTGAATGCAACTTACACAAAAGCTGATTAACACTAGGTCAGGGTGGCATCAGGGCACACAGGCATCTCCATGAGCACATACAATTCTTGAGAACACTAACAACACTACTAATGACTCTCAAATCAACATCAATTATTTAATATAGAATGATTTTGAGGTTACAACATTATAAATAATCAAGTTATGATGTTTTCCTTCATTAGAAACAGAAAATTTAAACCCAAATAGAACAGAACCATAATAAAAAATATAGCAATATATTTTTCAATTTATTTTATTTTATGTTATTTTACAATGATTTAAGCTGTGTGTCCCTCAGTATCTAATTGGACTGGGTAAATCAGAATTTTCATGTAGAAAATGCAGACATATTTCAATCATACATCATTGCAATAAAAAAAACAAATAGTCTATAAAAAGATCTTTAAGAAGCTGGCCAATGGCTAAGAAGTTGAACTAGCAAGGAAGTCAGGACCACTAGAGGTTGGTCCACCCACTGAGACAGTGTGCCTGAGCTAATGGATGCTCACCAAATCCAGCTGGACTGGGACAGAATGAGCAAACTGGACCCTCTGAATGTGGCTGACAATTGGGGAAGACTGAGAAGCCAATGATAATGGCATTCGAATTTGTCTCTACTGCATGTACTGGCTTTTTGGGATCCTATTCTATTTGGATACATACCTTCTTAAGCATGGACGGAGTGGGGAGGACTTTGCACTTTCCACAGGGCAGGGTACCCTGCTCTCTCTTAGGATTAGAGAGAAACGGGGAGTGTGAGTGGGGGAGCTGGAGGGGAGTGGGAGGAGGGGAGGAAGTGGAAATTTTGAAGGGTATTATTTATAAAGTAATACGAAAAGAAATCGGCTAAATATTTGACAAAAAAAGAAGCTGCCTGAAAAAGTTGAACAAACACAAATTATTTTTCATTGTCTTTGAAATTTTTAATAGTAGAAATAATAAAATTGGGATAAAACATAACAAATTCAGCATTCTTATCAATAGACTTATCAATTTGCATGCTGTTATTAGCTAATTGTGGACTTCCAAGCCGGATAAAGCAAAATAGAGCATTGCCCATATCTGAGATATCTTTCAGAGAACACAGTAGGAGTGACCACTCCACACTCAAATAAGACTTGGGCCTACACAACTCCATAGAGACACATCATGATAAAGTCAGCCTTTTTTTCTTTGCCACCACAACCCCCTGCCACCATGAACCTGGCTTCTAAGAAATTATGAAAAGATCAGCCTGTTAATCTGATGCTGACAATGTTTTACCTTTCTCCTCTCCTTCCCGTCCCTTCATCCTCTCTTCATCCTCTGTTTTTCAACAGAAAAGGCTGGTCTCCTTTGAGTTATCAGCTAGCCATGGTCTATCAAGTTGCAGTTAGACTACGCATCTCCTTTTTCAGTAAGGCTTGATGAGGTAACCCAGTAGGAAGGAAAGGTTCCCAAAACAGGTACCAGAGTCAGAGACAATCCCTGCTCACACTATTCGGAGTTCCACTAGACGAACAAACTGTACAAGAGTAACATACATGCAGTCCCATGCAGGCTCCCTGGCTGGCAATTCAATCTCCATGAACCACTTTGCACACACATTAGTTGATACTATGGGTTTTCTTGTGGTGTCTTTGACCTCTCTGGTTCCTACAATCCTTTCTCCCCATCTTCTGCAGGATTCCCAGAGCTCAGTCTAAAGCTTGGCTGTTGGACTCTGTTTCCTTCAGGTGCTGGATAAAGCCTCTCTGATGACAGTTGGCCTAGGCACCGATTATGTTTGTCTTTCTGGTTAACTCACTCAGGATAGTCTTTTCTACTGCCATCCACTGCCAGCAAATTTTGTGATGTCATTGTTTTTACACCTGAGTAACACTCTCCACTGCTGGTAGGAGTGCAAGTTCGCACAACCATTTTGGAAATTAATATGACAACTTTTCTGAAAATTGGGAATACATTTATCTCAAGACTCAGCTATATCACTCCTGGGTATATACCCAGAGGATGCTCTACCATAGCACAAGGATACTTGCTCAACTACGTTCATAGAAGCTTTATCTCTTTATTCAAAGTAGCTAGAAACTGGAATAACTTTGCACATGGTTCTTTTCCCACTTATCCCAGGAGCTGTGCTACCTAGATATATGGAGGTGTGGAGATGTGAAGGCTTGACAGGGTGGTTGTAAATGTTTGTACCCTAGCTGGTCACATTTCATTTGTCAGTATTTTCTGCACTGTGGAATTGGTTTATGTCCATATTTTTGAAGTGGCCTCTCTGGAGTCCCTAATAATTACCTGAGGCATTCAATAAGATCCTTCCATTACATGCTCTTAATATATTTGTTTTCTAAATGCACAAAAGATTTGGTTCTTATTTTGTGCATGTTTTTCTCCAGAATCATTTTCCTTTGCTTAGCTTCATGTACTCTTATCAATTGTATGTGAACATGTTAAGCAGCCAAGTAGCTTAAGGACTTCAGAGTAGATTATGAGGATTTTTTAATATATCTTTTTTCCTACAAATTCCTTTTTTTTCACCTGCTTACTCTGAAAATAAATCTTTGTCTTCTGTTTTCTCAATTCAGTGAAACTGCAATGATCTACTTGATTATCTTATTTTTTAAGTAGGAACACATGCATATGTTTATTTGTACATGTAGGTACGTAGTATGTATGTATGTATGTATGTATGTATGTATGTATGTATGTATGTATACATCTGAGTAAAGTAGAGCTTGTTTTGCGGCTGATCATGCTGTTTCACTTATTCTTATAGATCACATTTTCACTGCGCTCATGTTGTTCTGTCTGAAAATAATTGCTCTGTGTATCTTGTTTAGAGCTTTAAAAATTTGTGCGGGAATGCTTTCCCAGAACTTTCTACTCCCATATGGCAGAGAGCAGCAGTTTCTCACTTACTTGTAAATATGTTTCAGACCTCAGTTAACTGTCAAAATTCAGGCTGTTGTATTTTTATTTTTCATGGATATTTTACCTATAAGATTAAAATAAAATCAGAAGTTCCATATATAGGTAATATACTAATAATAATATCTAACCTTGGACCAAAGACATCAATATCATGAATTCCATGTGAAAATTAGCTCAGAAATTATCCTTGAAAATAATTCTGCTCTTAAAACATAGTAATGTTTTGTGTTTATTTGTTTGGCTTTTTTTCCCTTGGCATTTGCCTTCCCCTCATCCCTGTGTTATTCATTCTTTACTCTTTCTATTTGTCATTTATAATGAATTCACCAAATTTAGTTCTTAAACTGTTGATTGCTATTTGTCAGATCATGGAGAGGGGAAACTCAAGAGGCCAGAAATGTGCTCTCTTTTGTCCTGTTCACTGATTTTGTGTTTGCACTCACTGTTGTATCACATTAGACACTTAATAATTGAATTTCAAATTTACAAATAAATTCAAGTGAAGTCTGCTTTCCTGTAGTCTAAACTAAGATTGTACAATTGTAAAATTTAAGTATTTTAAAGAAGATACTCTGATGTCATCACCAGTGACATCAACCTTCCTGAATCTATGATCACCACTCAGTATAACCTTCTCAAATGTCCTCTTCATTTAGAAACTCCTCTTCTTCTTGGTTTGTATATGCTTACTCCATTTTGAATATTTGTCTGTTTCTCTTCATAAATTGTCTTTGTTGACTTTTACTGCATTTATAACCTCTAAATATAACACTATATTTAGTATCATTCAAAGGAAACTTTCTAGCTATATTAAATTCTTCAGTGGCCTACTGTCCCTCTTAATCATTATGCTTTAAAGTACTTTCTGTATTCATTATCGCGCGCGCGAGTGTGTGTATGTGTGTGTGTTTAGAACTATATGTCTCAGGTGAAACCCAATCTCTTTTCTAAATACCTGCTTATTATTCATAGCTGGGTGTTGGGACTAATGAGTCCTGGCCTTCAGCTGGATGTTGGGACTAATGAGTCCTGGCCTTCAGCTGCTCTTCCCTGCTAGAACCTTCTAATTGAAGTTACTAGAAGCTGTGCCTAGCTTAGAGGATCAGAGGATGGGATTTTCACCTGTTAGCCATTGACTGCAGTGTCTTTAAGCCTCCAGGGTGCTATTAAAGAGGGGCTTTTGGTACCAGTGTTGGAAGGTCTGCGTGTCGTTCTCTTTCTGCATCTGTGTTATCTCAACCTCCAGCCCCTTGCCCAAAGCTCACGAACTGGGGTCTAGTGCATAGAGTGCAGACTTTAGATATTTAAATAAAGTATTGAAAATAATATTTTAAAAACCCCAGAATTCCATATGCATTCATATTTTCTATTTGATAAAAGTAAAGTGACCAAAAGCAAAATTCTGAGTAATACTTGGTTGTAAGTGTACCCCATTTTCCATTCTTTGGTTGGGGGAACATCAGGAAATATGAAGGCAAATAGATGGAACTATAGAAAATCATCCTAAGTGAAATAACCCAGACCCAGAAATATAAACATGGTATGTATTCACTTATAAGTATAAATTAGCTGTAATGTAAAGGATATCCATGTTACAATTCACAGACCCAGAGAGGCTAGGTAACAAGGAAGGGACATGTGGATCTCCCTGGGAAGGGGAAACAGAAAAGATCTTCTGTGTGGACTGGTGGCAAGATGGGATGAGAACTTGAAGGATCAGGTTGGTGAGTGGAGAAGGAACATACTGGAGGAGGTCCTTTCCAAGGTCAGGTCGAAACCTGATACAAGGGAAATTCCCACAAATCTACAAATATGACCCCAATTAAGACTCCTAGCAATAATGGATACATAGACTAAACTGGCCACCTCTTGTGATCAGATTGGTGACTATCCCAGTTGCCATCACAGAGCCTTTATCCAGTAACTGATGGAAACAGATAACAGAGACTCACAGACAACCATTAGGCAGAACTCAGGGAATTCTGCTGAATAGAAGGAGGAAAGATTTTAGGAGTCAAAGGGGACAAGGGCATCACAAGAAAACCCATAAAACAACTAACTAAGTTCATAGGAACTCACAGAGACTAAAGTAAAACCCAGGAAGCCTCCATGGAACTGACTTAGGTCCTCTAATACGTGTGACAGTTGTGTAACTTGGTCTACTTATGGCAATCCTAACAATGAAAGTAGGAACTGTCCCTGTTCCTTTGGCTGGCTCCTGCTAGCTTATTCCTCATACTGGATTGCCTTGCCCAGCCTTAATAAAAGGAAAGGAGCTTAGTCTTATGTTAACTTAATATGCCAACAATCTTCTTCTAAAGAATCATTCACATGACATCTGTTGGGTCCTCTTTTCTAATAATCATGGGGAACCATTAAAAGATTTAGAATTGTTTTCAATATTATCACTTGCGCTACCAGATAAGCCTATTTCTCTTAAGTTCAAAACTTTGGGTCCAAGTGGTATATTATTGTTTGGAATAGAAAACACAGTAAATATTCATTGAATAATTGAAAGTGGAAGTGATAAACTAAGTAGTTAAGAAGAGGTACTCAAATGTATACTTCAATGTAGTCTCTTGAGACACAAATAACAAATTAATTAATTATATGATAATAAGTGCTAAATAACAGGTATATAAATTACAGTCACCTGTCAGCCTCCAAATGTTAAAAAAAATAGTAATGAAAATGACAGGAAAACATCTGATTTTGAGAATCTAAATAAGTGATTAAGAAGCACAATGAGAATAAAAACAGAAATAACATCCACGTGGCCTGTGGGTTTCCATAACATTTTGTTTACAGCCACAGAATTTCATCACTAGGGTTAATTTTAGATGGATAGGCACGATAACACAAAATAGTATCTACTTATAGCTAGGAAATTGTTTCTGTAAATGATCAAAAAATGACAATGGAAGTTAAAAACTGGATGTGAGTGTTAGGACCAATTAAGTCCTGGCCTTCAGCTGCTCTTCCCTTTCTAATTGAAGTTACTAGAAGCTGGGCCTAGCTTAGAGGATCGAAGGATGGGATTTTCACCTGTTGGCCATTGACTGCAGTGTATTTAAGACTCCATGGTGCTATTAAAGAGGGGCTTTTGGTACCAGTGTTGGAAGGTCTGTGTGTTGGTCTGTCTCTGTGGGTGTATTCTCAACCTTCAGCCTTTTGCCCAAAGCTTGTGAACTGGATTCTAGCGCATAGAGCACAGACGGAGGCCGCGGTGCACGTCATGTGAGAGTTACAATTGTCTCTTTATTAAAAACAGAATATATATATATATATATATATATATATATATATATACATACATACATACATACATACATACATATATATATATATAATTTTAAATGGTAAAGGAGTCAAAGTTTGTCTAGGGAACAGACTAAGGACAGGAAACAGTAGACCACAAGCGAATGTTGGGGAACAGTGAATAGATGTTGAACTAATTATGATTTTAAACATTATAATCACTTTAATTTATAAATTTGACTGACATCCCATGTGAACAATAAGCTATTATGCTGAGCTCCAGTTCTCTCAACTCTAAAACAATTGCATGAAATGCCAAAATGTAAAAAATACCTTGGCATACGAGAGCTACTCAATAACTGTCAAATAGGCTTGGCTCTTTTTTCAAGTTATTTTACTAAATGAACTTGGAACAGTTGTTCCAACATGTACATACCAATAATAAAATGTCAACTCAAATTTCATCCCAGTAAAAGCATGCAAACAACATTTGCAGAAAGTTACATCTACAATCTTCAATTATTATCATATTAATGAAAATATAATTGGCTTTTCCTTAAAAAGAATATAAAATGATTTATCTATGTGTTTATTTCTGTATGTGTTTGATGAGGGATTCCCTTCTGTATGCTGTGAATACCATTGGTTAATAAAGAAACTGCTTGGGCCTGTGCAGAGCAGAATAAACTGAATGCTGGGAAAAAGGAGGCATAGTCAGACAGAAGCCATGGAGCAGTCAGCAGAGACAGACATGTTGAAACCTTGCCAGAAGGCCAGAGCCTCATGGTAAAATATAAATAAATGGAGATGGGTTAAATTAAGATGTAAGAGTGAGCAAATAAAAAACTAGAACTAATGGGCCAAGCAGTGATTTAAATAATACAGTTTCTGTGTGATTATTTTGGGAGTCTGGGCAGCCGGGAAATGAACAAGCAGCCTCCTATGACATGTGTTTATTTGTTTGTATGTATATGTGTGTGTTCTGTATTCTTATGAGCATGTGAGTGAATATGTGGAGACCAGAGTAGGAATGCAAGAGTCTTTTTCTATCATCCTCTACCTTACTGTTTGAGATAGGGATCCTCACAGAACAGGAAGGTCAAAATTTAGTCTAATCTGGCTGGCTGGTGGGTATAAGAATCCAACTGTCTTAGTCCTCACTTAATGTAGCCAGGTGTAATTATACTCTGCCCTTTTGGTGGGATCTGGGGATTTCAGCTTTGGTCCCCAGACTTGCAAAAACAACATTCTTACTCAAGGAGTCATCTCCCTACCAAACACACATTGTTGTTTTTACAATTACTTAATCTGTACTAATTAAAGAGAATTTTGACTTAAATCAATTTATACTTGATGATTCTTTTGAAAGTACTTTGTTCATTCAACATTAGGAAGAAATAGTTATTGATGTAAAAAACTTGGCACTTTAAAATTCAGGATTGTTTTCAAATTTTCTAATATATATAAATACCACTTATTATTATAAATTTTTATATTTTAAAACATTATAGTATAATTATCCATAATTTGTTGTTGCTATTGAGAATGTTTTTCTTTTTCTAATTGAGCCCATTACACATAGAACAAATTCTAGGACATCCTTTTTTCCCTGGTTACAGTACTTAGTGTTATTATTAATGTAACAAAATAAATCATTTAATTCAGATTTAAATGAACATTCTGATATAACTATTAAAATTTATTTTTCAGAAATAGTAGGCTATCAAAAGACATCAAAACTCAGATAAATAAAAGTTTATTCAAATTACTTCAGGGTAAATAAGAACCACATAATGTGTAACTTTAAATTTCCCCTTAGTAGAAAATACATAGCTGGGCAAGTTTTAAAACACAAATTTACATTGAACATGTTTCCTTATATGCAAACACATTGGTCAACTCAGAAAATACTACTGAATAAGTTCACTATATCAAAATTGTGAAACATTAAGCCTCACTGCCCACATCTTCATCCATTTCCTATACCATCCCCGCCTGGCTTCCATCCTCCAGAAGTTGTTGCATACCAACCCCAATTCAGGAGTAGAAAACCAATCAGATAGACGAACTCTTATCTAAGTTAATTAAAAGGTGAAGAGAGAATATCCAAATTAATAAAATCAGAAACAAGAAGGGGACCATAGCAGCCACAAAGGAACAATTCATCAAGATGAAGTCTGAGTCCTGAATATCTATGCCCCTAATATAAAAGTGCACACATATGTAATAAAAGAAACATTACTAGAACTCATTTCACACAGCAAACCCCACACACTAATAGAAGGAGATTTTTAACACTCCTTTCTCACCAATGGGCAGGTCAATCAGACAGAAACAGACAGAAACAGAGAAATAAGAGAATTAACAGATGTAATGAATCAAATGGACTTAACAGACATCTATAGAACATTCCATCCAAAGAGAAAAGAATATACCTTCTTCTCAGCATCTCATGGAACCTTCTCAAAAATTGATCACATACTAGGTAACAAAGGAAACATTCACAGATACAAAGCAAACAAACAAAAAACTGGAGTAACTACCTGTGTCTTATTAGATCACCGTGGAGTAAAGTTAGAATTTAACAACAATTCCACCCCCAGAAAGTCTGCAAACGCATGGAAACTTAACAGTCAACTACTGAACCACCCCTGGGTCAAGGAGGAAAAAAAGAAGGAAATTAAAGTCTTTCTTGAATTCAATGAAAATGAAGACACAATATACCCAAGCCTATGGGACACTATGAAAGCAGTGCTAAGAGGAAAGTTCATAGCACTATGTGCCCACAAAAAGAAAACAGAGAAAGCTCACTTTAGAAACTTAACAGCCCACTTGAAAGCTCTAGAAAAAAAAAGAAGCAGACTCACTTAGGAGGAATAGAAGACAGGAAATAATCAAAATGAAATCACAGAAAACAATCCAAAGAATCAATGAAACAAAGAGCTGGTTCTTTGAGAAAATCTACAAGACTGACAAACCCCTATCTGAACTAATCAAAAAGTGGAGAGAGGACTCTCAGATTAACAAGATCAGAAATGAAAAGGGGGACATAACAACCGACTTTGAGGAAATTCAGAGAATCATTGGGTCTTATTACAAAAGCCAGTATGCTACAAAATTGGTAAATGTAAAGGAAATGGACATTTTTTAGATAAATACCATATTCCAAAATAAAATCAAGAACAGGTGAACAATTTAAATAGTCCTATAAGTCATGAGGAAATAGAATCCACTCATTAGTGGATTCTCGCCATAAACAAAGGACACTGAGCCTATAGTTCGCAATCCTAGGGAAGCTAAGTAATAAGGTGAACCTAAAATAAAACACATATAGATTCTCCTGGAAATTAGAAGCAGATAAGATCACCAGGCAAATGTTGGGAGCATGGGGGTTGGGGGAAAGTGGGAGAGAGAAGGGAGAAGGGGAGGGATGGGAAGATCTTGGGTGAGTGGGATGGTTGAGACAGAGAAAGGATGGATATGGGAGCATGGAAGAAGATATCTTAATTAAGAGAGCCATTTTGAAGTTGGCACAAGGCTTGGCTCATGAGGGGTTCCCAAGTGTCTACATTGATATCTCCAGGTAGGACCCTGGGCAGTGGAGGAGAGGGTGCCTGAATTGGCTTTGTCCTGTAGTCAAACTGATGACTATCTTGAATATCACCATAGAATCTTCGTCTGACGAAGGATGGAGATAGAGACAGAGACCCACATTGGAGCACTGGACTGAGCTCCCAAGGTCCAGTTGAAGAGCGTAAGAAGAGAGAATATGAGCAAGGAAGTCAGGACCACGAGGGGTTGGTCCACCCACTGCGACAGCATGCCTGGGCTAATGGAAGCTCACCAAATCCATCTGAACTGGGACTGAGTGAGCATGGGATCAAACTGGTCTCTCTGAAGGTGGCTGACAATTGGGGAAGACTGAGAAGCCAATGATAATGGCACTGGGATTTATCTCTACTGCATGTACTGTTTTTTGGGATCCTATTATATTTGGATGCATACCTTCCTAAACCTGGATGGAGGGGGGAGGGTCTTGGACGTCCCACAGGGCAGGGTACCCACTCCTCTCTTAGGACTGGAGGATGAGGTGAGGGGAAGAGAGATTGTAAGAGTCAGAGGAGATGAAGGACACTAGGAGAATATGACCCACTGAATCAACTAAGCAAGGCACATATGGGCTTACAAAGACTGAAATAGTAGGCACAGGACCTTCACAGGCCTACACTAGATCCTCTGCATAGATATTATGGCTGTTAGCCTAGTTTTGCAGAACTACTAACTGTGGGAGTTGAAGAATTTCTGACTCTTGCCTGCTCTTGGACTCCTTTCCTCATGATGGTTTCTGTTCCAGCTTCAGTGTGATGACTTCTGCCCTGTCTTGTTGTATTCTGTTTTGTCATGTTTGGTTGTTTTCTCTCAGAAGACAGCTCTTTTCGAATGGGAGAAGGAGGGAAAGTTGGGATAAACTGTATGTGAGAAAAATCTATTTTTAATAAATAAATCAAAACAACAACAAAAATATATGAGACCTTTCAAAATCTACTTTATATTTTGTCTTCCTCAGAAATCCAAAGATTTCGCTGTTGGACTTCATATTTTTATCCTTGGAATTGATCCTAAGCCTAAGGGAAGAGAAATATCCCACTCAATGTTAGCTGTTCAGTTCCTGTCTCCACTGTATAAACGTAACCTGAATGGTATATTCACTACTGGAAACAAAGTAAAACTTCCATTCGCTCCTTAAAGTCAGTTAAATAATACTATACATTTTGATTTTAGTGGGTTTTTTTTTTTTGTAATTTTTCAACTTACTTCAAAGTATGCAAAGACATAGCCTAGGAAAGACTAATGAATATATACAGGATTCAGAGAGAACTTCCCCAAAATTTCTGATGTGTTTCACATATGTATGCGTAGTAAATTTGATTCAAATTATAGAACCTTATCATCCCTAATCAAGTAGAAAACATAAACTTAGGTCAGAAGACACCATTGCTCCCAAGTTGCTGAGTATTTCAAAGAAACTTGACTGTGCTAGATGAACAGGGAAAATACAGTGATTCCAACAAGATAGGTTAAAGGGTGAAGAAAGTTGATTATTCTCTAAATAAAATAGAATATTACCACCAATGAAGTCAATATATTACAGCAAAATTAGGAAATCCTGATGGAAGCATGCTTGATGCTCTGTGTGTACATACCACCCAAAGGAAACAATTTACTTAGACAACTGAAGTAAGTCTTGTAGAACAAATCCCCGTGTATTTATCATCTAGTCCTACAAAATTAATTGAGTCAGGTATAGTTCTTTCATAAAACTTAAAAGATGTGTTTATTAATTGTTGAAGAATTAATGAGCAGTGCTTTTCTACTGTCCCGTGTGCACTTTCCCCAAATGCCAAAGGAGGATTGAAGGCTGAGGGGAATTGTTGATGGGCCTCTCTATTAAACATAGTTCAGGATTCACATCAGTGACTATGCCAGATGTTAAGATGTTTCCTAACAAGTAACAAATAATATTATAAGTTAAAACAACATTTATTGTCAGGCAATAGTGTTAGATATAGTTAGATATACCTATAAATACATGTATACATAATATAGTTATATTAAAATGTATAAATTTATGGGATTATATGTTTTTTAATAAGCTTCATCTGGTTTAGCATTAGCCTTTCCCTGCTTTCCTGGGACAGAAAAATAGTTTTAAAAAGAGATGAATACAAATGTGAGTGCATTTGCCTTATCAAAGTAACCCAGGACCCTAATTATATTCCCTTCATATACCTTGTTTCTGAGGCCCCAAGCAATAATATAAGAAGTACCTATTGGTTTCCAAAGGATTAACTTACCACACCAAATCTACCAGGTCCTTACTACCCTGTCTTTTCGTGAAATTAAATCATAGATAACATGTGGTATACTACCTATTATACCAGGCCTTGCTTGACTTCCCTTACAACTTTGAATGGTGGTTGTAAATAAAACAAAATAATGCATCAGGTTTGAGGATGACAGTCCAGTCTTAAAATGTGTGACCTCAAATCTCCAATGACCAAAAGACACTTAGGGAAATGCTCAACATCCTTAACCATCAGGGAAATGCAAATCAAAACAACTCTGATATACCATTTTATACCTGTCAGTATGGCCAAGATCAAAAACAATGATGACAATTTATGCTGGAAAGAATGTGGAGTAAGAGGAACACTTCCCCATTTCTGGTACAAACTTGTACAGCCACTTTGGACATCAGTATGATGATTTTTCAGAAAATTAGGAATGAATCTATGTCAAGATTTAGCAATACTACTCTTAGGTATATACCCAAAGGATGTGCAATCATACCAGAAAGAAATTTGCTCAACCATGCTCATAGAAGCATTATTCATAATATCCAGAACATGGAAATGACCTAGACGTCCTTCAATTTTGAAAGGAAAAAGAAAATGTGGTACTTTTACACAGCGGAGTACTACTCAGCAGTGAAAAATGATGTCATCTTGAAATTTGCATGCAAATGGATGAAACTAGAAAAAAAAAACATATTGAGTGGGGTTACCCAGACCCAGAAAGGCAAATATAATATGTGTTCACACAAAAGTAGCTTTTTGAATGAAACAACAATAACAACAACAACAAACCAACCTCAGAGAACGTAGACAACTAAAAGACCCTAAGAGAAAAATATATGGATCTTCCTAGGAAGGAGAAAAGATCTCCTGAGTAAATAAGGAGCATGGGGGATAGGTTTGGGGGTGGAAGGGGAGAGAGGAGGAAAGAATGGGAGTAGGAAAAATGAATAGCTCAATTAAAAACAATAAAATATAAAAAATACATGACCACATAAAAGTGTGCATATTGCTCCACTGCTGCTTTATCTGCTGTCTTACTGGTCTCTTAAGGATTACATAAGGTTTGAATGAAAGGAACTCCTTTATCTCCTGCACTCAAGTGCCTATCATATGATCAATTTTGCCAAAGGAAACTCGCCTTATGTATTCTACTTAATAAAAAACACTAAAGGAATACACACATATGCACTTGAATAGATACTATTTCTATAATGTCCATAAAATAAAGGAGCAGCTTCCTCTTTTCATTTGTCTTAGTTAGGGTTTTTATTGCTGTGAAGAAACACCTTGACATGGAAAGTCTTATGAAGGAAAATATTTAATTGAGGTGGTGGTTTAAATTTCAGAGATTTAGTTCATTATCATTGTGGTGAGACATGGTGTCATGCAGGCACACAGCACTGGAGAGGTAGCTGAGAGTTCTACATCTTGTCCTAGCAACAGGAAGTAGTCTGAGACAGTGTGTGTAGCTTGAACATACATGACATGTCAAAATCCACCCCCAAAGTGACACACTTCCTCCCTTAAACAAGGGCTTATCTACTCCAGCAAAGGAACACCTCCTAATAGTGCCACTCCGGGGTCAGTCTATTTCCTTTCAAGCTACCACACCATTCTATTGTATATATATATTTTTTTAAGAAACATTTACTTTAAAGCTCTAATACTGATGATTTTCTTGTTTCCTTATTTTTTAATTTTGACGTTATTAATAGATTCCTATTTCTTGATATTTTTCTTTTAAAAATGTTATCTACTGGCTTCCCATGACAGAAAAAGTATACCTATGTGTTCCCTTACCTGATCTCATGGTCACCTCTCTTGCTCCACATCTTTGAACTAGAGTTCACAATAAATTGAGATGTGATTACCATTGAATGTTCATTTTGCTGGCAACTGCTCTTTGTAAAACAGAAAGGGCATTACAGTTCTGTTTCAATCAGCAATAGCTCATTTCTTCTTGAGGCTGTACTGTACTTTATTCATTTGTTTCTTCAAATCATGAATGCAAGGTTTATTTTCTCTATTTAGGCAGTTAGAGAAGCATACTCCAGATTTGGGTGGCCAAAAAAGGACTTTAAATTTTTCCTGTTCAGGAGGACATAGTCCATAACAAGATGCTAAACGCATGGATTTCACTGTTGGACCACAAGCCTTGGCTGGCTCCTTACAAGGCTGCCCCATAGTAGCAGTCCTTAATATCAAAAATCACAACCAGATGAGGAACTAGTTTAATGATTTTCCTTGAACTTTATTTCCTATTTTAAAGTCCTGGGTCTAAATATAAATCAACTATGGCATTGTGGGAGCCAGACCTTCAACTTTTAAATTTGAATAGGTCACATTCTGTGTGCACCATTTGTCAAGCAGAAATCTGTTTTCAGTATGTTCACTCACATCAGAGAACAGCAACTGACAGTTGTCCACAAGCAGCCTTCCATGTGCTGTGAAGTGACTCTGCAAATGCAAACTGTCGCATAGCTGTTGGTTCAATACTGGCTTTGGGTATTCAAGATTTCCTTTTCTTTGCTCTCACTTAGGTTTTGGAAACCACAACTTTTAGTATCTTCCCAAGAGTTGTACTCTGTTTAAAAACTAATCTGTTCAAAAATGAGTGACTTCACTTTTATCTTGTTGGCTTTTCTTTTTAAGAAAAGAAAAATTCATATAGAATTCTAGGTGGAAAAGATTTTTTTTTCAAAAATTTGAAAAGAATTGGATTTTTATTTCCGTCTCCTAGAAGAACTGTGTGTGTGTGTGTGCATGTGCATGCATACATGTGTGTTTCTGTTTCTGTGTGTATACATATATATGTATGTATATATCCATATAAACACACATGTAGGTATATGTGTAGATAGATAGATAGATAGATAGATAGATAGATAGATAGATAGATAGATAGACAGACGATAGATAGATAGATAGATAGATAGATAGATAGATAGATAGATAGATAGATAGACATTAAATTCAATCTTTATTTACTGGCATTTCCTTACATTATACTGGCATAAATGCAAGTGCTTTTACCTTATCAAAGTAACCCAGTCGATACAAATGCATGGAGAATTTGGTTTCTCCGTATTTAGTTTTGAATGTATTTTTTCTGCTTCTCCTTCAGTTTCTTTGATTAGTATTCTTCATGCTAATTTTGTTCACTATATGCCCATCTACATCCAATGCAAATGTGGTTATTTCACAGCTATTATACTACAATAAGCAAGTCTTACACAGTGGACAGTTTCATCTCCCAAATTTGATTGAATTGAATTGTGTGTCACAGAAGCAGTTGGTTCTCAGTTCCCCTCTTTTTACTTAGTACGTTGTAGATATTATTTCATCCATTTAATCCTAGGTGGATAGAATGCTATGTTATCATGGCTTACTCTTGTTTTTGAGTTAGGCTTATTATGTAGTCTACTTTTCTTCATATGTCTAATGTTAAGTTTACCTTCTAGGCTACTAACTGAATTTTCCTGTATATTTGATTTCCAGAGGCTTCTAGAGGATTCTGGAATGTTTTTTGGTCAGTTGATTTGCTTTGTTTTGTAGTTTATTATTCTTTTTTGATACAGACATTGAGCTCTCACATTCCACTTAAGGCGTTTATTGAATATCAACATCTTCTGAATAGATATTGTAAAAATTATTTCTGCATCCATATTTATAGTAAGTTTCTTCTGCTTCCCCTGATTTCTCTTTTAGTTTTGGTATAAATTTTGTGTTCATTCATTCTCTTTTTCTTTATTATTATTCTTGGCCGTTCTCTAAAATGTCCACTGACTCCTATGAACTGAATATATATAAAGGAGAAAAGTATTTAAAATAGAAAAATTCTAAGAAAAGAACGGTAGTACAGCAGAATTATATCTGTTTCATATAGCATGATCACATATTGCCCCAGGGATTTCTATATTTGTATATTCATATGAACATGTGAATGCACGCTCATGTGTGCACACAAGAACATACAAACATGCACGCACACACGCACACACACACCAGCATATATAGCATTTTCCTTTATGATGAACCACTTCCCCAAAATATGTTTATATGAAGAAGCATATAAAATACATCAAACAATTAGTGCTCAATCCACTAAGATGTAGCATGTACCTACGTCACCCACATTTACTTACTGGCCTTGAAAATTGCCTAAATATCATACCTTTTCTCCCTGAGTTCAGAAAGTATCCAGCAAGGCAAAGATGGAGAGATACAAGGAATTTGCTCCTTTCTTGACTTTGAACAAGTCCTACATACATTTCTAGTTTAAGCAATAACTGGCCCCTTCTTTTCTGAGACCTTAGAGGTCCCTTTGACAACAGCAGCCACTTGTGATGCATTTCCTCTAAACATAAACTTTAACTTCCTCTGGATGAGCCAGGTGCCACTCATCTACTTGCTTTAGAACTTCCAGAATTCTACTACTGTTGCCTCATCTACTTAACTTTTAGTCCTTATGGGTACTTTTATTAACTTCTTGCCAATTTCTTCAATCAGAAAGAAATGGATTACAAATATTTCAATTAAAGGTTCCTAAATTCATGTTGTAAAGTTAACTCTAGAAAATACTATACATTGTTTGCATATATATGTCTCTGCTCCTCAATGAGAGAGTATAAGATCTGTAAAATTAAAAAGCCATATGAACAAAACTGACAGCTACATGAAAAACAATAACACACACACACAATTATGTTTAAATTTACTACTGTATCAGATCTGAATGAAAGACTGTAAGATTTGCAAAATTAAAAATCCATATGAACAAAACTGACAGCTATGTGTGAAACGATAATAGCCACATACAATTATGTTCAAATTCCCTACTGTATCAGATCTGTTTGGAGTACTTTTATGCCCAACTATATAGGGAATCTCAAATTGAAATTACATAAAGTAATGAAAATCCAGACTAAAATAATTTACGTGATAACGGAGAGGAGTGAAGACATTTTAAATTTTTACTTTAGTTTGTGTGTCTGTGTGTGTGAGGCAAATGTGGGGAAGTTACCACAGAACTCAGAACAGGGGAGTGCCAGGCCTCCTGCAGCTGCTAGTCAATGATAAAGTCTCTGGGAGGTGAAGCCAGCTCCTTTATAAGAGCAGTGCAGGCAGTTAACAACTGATCATCGCCACAGCCCTGACTTTTTTTTTAATTAATTTATTTATTTATTGAAGATTTCTGTCTCTTCCCCGCCACTGCCTCCCATTTCCCTCCCCCTCCCCGAAACAAGTCCCCCTCCCTCATCAGCCCAAAGATCAATCAGGGTCCCTGCCCTGTGGGAAGTTCAAGGACCACCCACCTCCATCCAGGTCTAGTAAGGTGAGCATCCAAACTGCCTAGGCTCCCACAAAGTCAGTACATGCAGTAGGATCAAAAACCCATTGCCATTGTTCTTGAGTTCTCAGTAGCCCTGACTTTTTAAAACATATGTAAAAGAACTATTTGAGATATTTTCTGATCTTGTGTTTGTGTGATGTCTGATGATTAGTTCCAGGATAACTATGACAAAATCCCAGAAAGTCAGATAATCCACAGAAATCTATTTTCCCACAGACCCAGATGCTAGTGACTGAACTCAAGGTGGTGACAATTTGGCTCCTTCCAGAGCTGTGAGGGGAGATCTTATACCAAGTGCATGTCATTTGCTCTTCTGACCACTTTCATGTTTATTTGAAACCCTTCATGTATGCACCTTCCTTAAATTTTTCTTCTTGTATAGGACACGATTGTTTAAGACTCACATTAGAGACTCACAAAAAGTGACTTTATTTCCACACTAAACTATTGTCAATACCTTGTCTCTAGATAAATTCAAATCTTGAGCCACTAAAAGTAAGGTTTCTAGCATTTGAATTTGGTGAAAATAGAATCACTTCATAGGAACCATCTTCTCATGACTGGTGAGAATGCTTTTTTAAATTACAAACCCTGTGAGCAAGAAGTTCAAATATAAAGCCAATCATATTACCATTTATTAATCCAAGTTTATACAAAACCAAGTGCAGTTAAACTATCTCTTCGAAAACTATAATCATAAGCAGGTAATTTATTTAAGTTAGTTTGATTTAAAGTAGCCCGGACTTAAAAAATACATCACAGAAATTCTGTTAAGTCAAGTTACCAAACTGATTCCTGCATATCTTTTTAAACAATGAACATTTCCAGTCCCCACTTTAAATAACTTGAAAAGAGTTTTCAAAACAACATATAGTGTTAAAGAAATTCTCCAATTAATCTCATTATTCTTGAGTCATCTGTTTTCATTTGGGGTTAGGGAGGGTTAGGTCATCCTAACAAAGCTCTATCTTGTAGGACATATTTAGCTAGAGGATTACTAGGAAGTAGGTAAAAGATTAATAAGAGTTTTGTTGACACAATGGACAATGTTTTTAATGTTAAAATAATTATAGCTAACAAATAATTGCTTAACTTTGGTGAAAATTTAAAGTTACAAAGTTCCATTATGCTAGTTTTTGCTTTCTTTTGTTGCTGTTGTTTGGTTTTCATTTGCTAGTTTTTTGATTTCCCTGTTTCTTTTTTTCAACTCATACTAAGCAAAAACCTTGCATGGTGAAAACCAAAGTTTACTGAGGGGGTTTCATTGACTTACAGATGATGTCCTGTCCACTTCACAGCGGCTGCTCAGAATGAAACAGGCCTCCGCATTGTCCATCCTAAACACAGACAGGAAACAGAGTAACCACACCGAAATGCTGCTGGAGTGGCTGTGTCATTGCCTGGTCCACATCTATATGTGTGTCCTTAACACTTAAAGGACAGTCGGATATCTGGTCGACCCTGACTACATTTGTGAAAATAACAAATGACATAGTCATAGAGCTCTTGATTTTATTGCAGAAAAAGAAGTTGAAATTAGCTATTATAGTTTTATTAATATGTTTTGCACATATTAGGAACACTGCTGATCTTTATTATATGGCTAACCTAACTGAACTACAACTACTCAGAGAGAGGGAACAGATATGCGTACTGGTTTTAAATCAAACTCCACTGTATGTTTATGCTTCCAGGAGACTGTCCAGCCTCTTGTTCCAAACTCTATTTCCTCATGCTAATGTTTTTCAATTCTCAAAATTAGTAACTAAAAAAAATATGTTTTAGTTCTTCATAAGTCGTGGTTTTAAAACATGAGAATGGTTACTTTTCAAATTAGTAATGATTTATCTTTCTAGTACACTGTGATAAAGTTAGATTTTTCAAAAAATATGTTCTCACTGGAGAAGAAAGATAAAAAGCCCAGGAAACTGATCCAAACAAAACAATTCTGAAGAAAACATTGAGGCATGATTGCTAAATAACATTGGTGTTGAACAACATTCTCTAAGCGTTATTTTCTGTAAAGCAGTGAAGTCAAGAAACTGACCTTCGGGACTTGTTTGGAGACTCCTACTCCTTGTTCTTTGCATGGGGAATTATGCTGAAGAATGTATTAGTTATCATTAAGTCCCAAATATTTTATAAAATTAGGATTAGAAATGTACATACAGTAGATAGTCTGTCACCGTAAGAGATGTCTTTCTCAGCCTACCTCTTAGAAAATTGCTAGGTGGGCAACAGTCCCTTGTCACCCTTTTCTGAAATTTATCCATTTACAATTCACATGGAGGGTTTTCTGTAAAGGTGAACCTTTTTGTGGAAAATCATTTCAATACTAGTACTGACACATAGAATCTATCGGAGATCGTTGCAGCTAAAACAAAGAGCTTGGATTCAATTCCCAGAATAAAAAGCTTCTACCACACACACACATATCAGTGCACAGTGGACAGGCTGTGTGAAGCACTTAACTCACAGTAACTTAAGGAGAATGATTTATACAGAAAAATGAATATAGTGCTTGAAAGAATGAAAATGTGGCAACATCTTCTAATGAATATATAGATATCAAATATGACATTGTTAACGCTCCAATTCACATACATATTTGATAATATCTGACTATTTATAGAACTGTCACCTGTAGTATTTAATGGAGATAAACTCTAAGACAAAACATATAATATTAAGTATTTTTAGCTTCCCAATATCTACCATTCATTCTATTGTGGAAGTTTCTCCTTACTGTTTTTTTTCCTTAAATTAAATCATTAAATAAAACAAACTTCAGCGAAATTTATTTTCTTCATGATAAATCAAAAGTACTTTCAGAATTCACAACTACTTAGTACCTAAGCATGACTTGGGACATTAGATGAGTCCTGGAAGGCAAAAGTCTTAGGTTATCAATTGTGATGAAGAAACCATCACATTTAAAACAGTAGACGAAAGCATCCAAGGAGAAACATGAAGATGCACTTGAATCTTTAACAGCAGAGGTTAGCAAAGCTCTGCTTGCTAGAGATTTCTCCTGGTATTAAAACTAAGAAAATTGTTTGTGTTAGCCTCAATCCCCTAGTGGACTAAAGCCCCCCAGTCTATTCCCTCACTCTACTTCTGTGTTAGAAGATCAGTTTCTCATAACAAATGGTTAGACCATGGTGCCTTTTAAGCCCAGATGACAGGCATATAGAGAATATGAGGGCAACTCCACAGGACCTCTCAGGATCCTGCTTCCTCCAGCTTTGAGGACTTTTCAACCTTTTTTTTTTTTTGAGACAGGGTTTCTCCATAGCTTTTTGGTTCCTATCCTGGAACTAGCTCTTGTAGACCAGGCTGGCCTCGAACTCACAGAGATCCGCCTGCCTCTGCCTCCCGAGTGCTGGGATTAAAGGCGTGCGCCACCACCGCGTGGCGACTTTTCAAACTTTAACCTCAGCAAGATAAAATGTGCTGCTGAGTACCTGCTGCAACCTTTTTAAAATTCAAATACTGGCTCATGCTTTGATATCTCAGCTAATATTTAGGCAAAATATTTTATTTATAAAATAAAAGCAAAATTGTGAAATTTGGAGACTTTAATAATGGGAAGTCTCAAGACCTCTTATCTATCTCTGACAGCAATCATTATTCTATCATGGCGACTTCTCATTGCATGATATAACTGTGCTATCATAGACATCTAACTTAAAACAAAAGGAGGAAAAAAGCCTATATTTCTAGTAGTATTATTATATGTTTTATAATCAGCAGAACTGAGCTCAATTTTAAATTTAAATATGTGTGAAATGTATCTTACAAAAATTATGAGAGAAAAGTCATCAGAGGACTGAAAATTAAAATATGAGAGATAGAATGTGGTGACAATGCCTACTTTGCTCTCAGGAGATCCTGATCTTTAAGGGCTGAGCCTTGAAGGTAGATCACTCGCTGGGACCACATTGGAATCTGTAGCACCCTCCGAACTTGCACATCCATCTCCGTAGGACACAATATCACCACATAATAATCCTGTTCAAGGAAGAGTGGGCAATGGCATGAACACGAGCATGCTTTATTTTATCTTACAGAGGTACACAAAATACTTAAAAGAAGTTTCCTTTAATTATGATCAAATTAAAATGAACTTCTGCTACTAAAAATGTTAACATCTAAATTCACAGAATTTAAATAAGATTGCACTATGATAAACATAAAGTGATAAATGCAAACAATCAATCAGCATGAGCTATTTTAGTTTATCAGTAGCACAAAGAAAGGCAGTCAAGGAGTAGATGCCACCCACGCCTTTAGTTTAGGTTCCACTGCAAAGTTAGTGTAAAATACATACTGAATGAGAGAGAGAAAGGTTTATGAGTCGATTCATACTTCAAGTTATTCCTTTTAGACTGAAATTTATTATTGTCATCTGCTAATATTATGTTATGAACTGGAAATTTGGAAAATTTATAACGAATATTATATAGTTGGGAGCTTGTAGTTATATTGAAAACAATAAATGATAAGATTGATTTTAGGTCAAAATATTTTAAAGTGTATCATCATTTAGAAGTCCAGAAAATGCATTTGAAATGTAAAATGACTTAAGAGTAGTCTACAAGAATTTGGCTTCTCTGGAAACCCTTCCATATGAAGGTTAACTTAAAATGTATGTATAGCAAAATGGTTAGTATTTAGAATATCTATATTGTTATTAGAGTTAATTATTGTGAGAGTATTAGCTGATTAGAGTATATTAATACACATATACAGAAAATATTTAGAAAGAAAATTAAAGTTTATATAAAGGTTTAAAAGCAAAATATAGAATAAAAGTGATAAATAAAAATACTATGCATTTTAGATATCACTTATGAATTATATTTATATTCAGAATTGTTCAGGATTTTATGCACACAAATTCTATCAGGACAAACAAAACAAGCAACTATTTTTTCTTTGAAATGAACTAATTGCACTGAAAAAAAACACCCAAATCTACTTTGTCTCATTAGTACTCAGTCACACTCCAGAAAATGAATACTCAAAAGGAAAATTTCAGACAGTGGAGAGATGGCTTGGCAAGTAAGAGATCTGGATGCTCTTAACAAAGGACATGAATTTCATTCCCAGCACCAACACTGAAGAGTTCACAATAGTCTACAACACCACCTTCAGGGATCTGACACAATATTTTAGCTTCTACAGCCACCCCCACACACAGATGCACAGGCATACACAAACCCACATATGCATAGACACTCAAGTACACACATACATATTAAAAATTAAAAACTTACAAAAAGGATCTGCAATACTCTCACATTCCTATCAGCAGTACTTCTTATAACTACACTTTTCAGGATTGTTTTTTCATTGCCTTTTATATTTCATGTTAAAACTCATTGTTTCATAGAACTATCATTTATGCTTTACCCAAGAGAGGAAACAACAATCCTTTAAGTCAAACAAGATATTTCTTTCTAGCAATAACAAGTCCCATGTGTCTCTTAGCACACATACAAGGCTGTTTATTCCTCCAGCACTTTTTCTATGTGCCTCGTTATATTAATAGTCTTTCATTTGCCTTTTTAAAATGTGGGTATATAAATAAAACTTTGGCAGAATACAGGATACACTATTGGTTAATGCGCTATTAAGTATGATTCAGTGATGTACATAATATAGTTTAAATTTACCTGCAGTCTTGGATGTGCATAGAATTCATTTAGAAAATCCATCAGTAAGTCGATCTTCAGTGAGCTGACACACAGGACAACGTGCTTCTCGGTCTGAGCTCTGTGACGACTATAGTTGCCACCCGATTTTTGTCTCTCCATCCACAAATAGGCCAATTGTTCAAACTGTCATGAATTTCCCACATGTGAATGAAAATCATCCCACATGAAAGTGAAAGCCGAGTGCAGTGCCTCCCACCTTTTATCACAGACATGGCATTTCTTGCTCTGGAAATACTTGAGCTTCCTGAGAATGATCAGGATCCCATAACAACAGACTGAGCACATGATTTCCCCAGAGATTACAAATGAGGACCATGGGCTTCAGATATCCAATAAAACACGTTAGAGAGATTTTACTATTATACCATATCAGAGCTAGTCCAAGTTCATATTCGGGGAAGTATGATGTAATATGCCATTCACTTCATGAAAGGGGACAGCTCTGCCAACTTTGCTCCAAATTCTTCTGCCTCATTATTCTCATATCATGCAAGGGGAGAAAGCTGCATAGACATACGCAACGCCCCATGCTACCTATGAAGTAATGAGTGCTGTAGATGAATGTCAGGGAGTCAGACATGACAGTATAAACCGTTTCAGGTTGTTTAATGAGAATGAAAGTTTATTTTTCATTTGTCACATTGTTTTTTTGATTTGTTTGCTTATGGGCAATCAGTGCTCATTAGGACAAAGAATTAGAGACATTGTTTATATCTCTGCCCTTTGCAAACCACCTATTACCCAAAATGCATCATAATGTGCATACACAATGCCCAGAGTTTGGGTTAGTTGATAAGCATGAGAAACTAACTTTTTGTTTTTGTTTTGTTTTGATTTTTTCAAGATAATTTTCTCTGTATAGTTGTGGCTATCCTGGAATCTAACTGTAGACCAGGTTGGCCTAGAACTCTGAAATATGCCTGTCTATGCCTCCCAAGTGCTGGAATTAACAGCCTGCTCTACTCTTGCCTGGTGAAAATTTTATCCACTAAATTTTATGTCTTTTTATTTCTTCATTTTCCAAATTTAATTCTTTTGTCTAACATCCTATAATTTAAAATTATATTATATTACAATAGGTAATATGAGATAACCTATATTTAAAAGAAAACATATTCAACAACCAAACCAAAATGGGAGCAAATTATTTGTGACTTGGGAAAAAAAAGTATGTAATAAAATTTAGGAAGACATTTCAGAAAAATATAAACAATTCATGAAACTGTTAATAACATGTCTTATAATATTAGTGTGAAATAAACAATCAGGTGCTCTTCTATTACTAGAGAAGTTGAGCAACAAGGTTCTGTTTACCTGTATGGGGAGTACCACAAGAGCAACGCAGATCATAGCAACAACAAAAAGCTTGGAGGACCATGTTTCAGGAGTGACATCCCCAAAGCCCACAGTAGAAAATGTCACAATGCAGAAATAAAGGGAGTCAAAGAGATTGAGTTTCTTGCCAATTCTTTCCAGATGCTGAATTCCACAAATGCTAAAAAAGCAGATATGCATTACTATTGACACTCAAAAAATTAGACACATTATTTTTTATTGTTGTTATTTGAAATCCAAAATACATTTAATAAATAACAGCAAAAACCTTTTATTGTTTAACTTTGGAAAAATAAATGTTTTTTAATGTATTGTGAGCATCCACAGAAAACTGTTAACAATAATCAAATCCTACAGTTTAATATTTTTTATTGACTATTGGAACAGAACTGAGAAGGGTACACTTTTAAGAAGAATTGAAATTCCACCTCATAAAATGGATTGTTGTCATTATTGTGGGAAGATCTTTGCTGTTGAGGGCATGGTATTCCCTGTTGTATATAATATTTCTCTTTTCAAACAAACGTATGTTATGCTCTCAGCTTTTTGTGATGAAATAAAAAGAGCCCAGGCAATTTTTAGCATTTTTATGATTGACTTACCAGATTCTAGAACTATGATTCAACAAATTTTTGTTCTGCTCGTTATAAATAATTCAAATAAATATTTTGCTATACAGTCACAAACCAAACTAATACTCAAGTATTTTTCAAATTGCAGCCTACAGTATAAGATAAACTTCTACAGAAAGCAAATGATTGATAGGTAAAATATCCAGTACAGAAACTGTTAATGATATAAGATTTCCACAAATAAGAATTACTAATGTCACATTAGATATAGCACCATTGCTTAATTATAAAATAAACAATAAAAGACTATGAGTAATTAATATATTGTAATGCTAAGGGGTAATAATAAATTTGCAACATGAAACTCAGTATACAACTACAATAACTTGAAAAAGGATATTCAAAGTCATATATCAGTACTAAAATTTGGATACCTAGTGAATGGAAAATCATGAGAGTTGTGTCCTCAGACATAAGGGTACTCAGTCTTATAAAAGCATTGATGCTAAGCACATCAATCTACTCATTCTACATACTGCCATGTGATGATGTAGCAAGAAGACACTGTCTTAGAATTAGAGATAAGGGCCTCACCAGACACTAATTGGGCCAGAACTTAATGTGTAACATCTTCTCATTTGAATCTGTTAGAAACAAAATTTATGTAACTTATGAATTATTCATTTGCCTGTGTTTTTATGGAAACAGACCAACAAAAGATATCAAAACTGAGAATGGATTTTTTGGCTCAGTGAATGCCTATACATGATGATTCAGCTTTGGGAATGGAAAATCGAAAGAGGCTGGGAAACTAGAAACATGAAGACAAGGACTGTATAATATTGAATGTGTTGATAAGGACAATTTTCTCAGGGTTCAGGAAAACAGGATTGTAGCAGAAGATTGCAGAGGGAGTCAGTAGAATGTGGGATGAACAATATATATTGAAGATGATCCTGATGAGTTGGAGGTAAGAAATGAATGTTTTATTTGGCAAGAAGAGGACAAGCTGTACTTTGAACACAGCAGCAAACTTGACTGCATTAAGTCCATGACTTTAGGAAAGTCAAAATGGTTCTCATGAGAAAATACTGATGTGGAGGATAAATATGAAAAACAAGCCAGGTGCTATTCATTTGCACAATAGAAGAAGGAGCTTGAAGTCATTCACGAGATCTTTGAAATCATCATGACTGCCGCCAGTTGAAAATAACGTGGCCTGCAATTTTATAGTTGTTTCAAGTGAGAAAGTCAAGGCACGCACAGAATTTCTAGGTTTATGTCTAAAGGAGCCTTAGCTCTCAGATCCTTGTATTGTGGCACAAAGCTCTTGAGTCACTTCCTGTGGGTCCAAGTACAACACTACACAAGAATGTGTGCTTCACAAGATTCCTCCAGAGGACACAGAAAATAAACTTCAGTGGTTATATCATTAGAAAAAGCCAACAGCTGTTCAGAGTACATAGTCCCCTGGAAGAACTATTTCATCTAGTTTCCTTCTGCCCAGACTGAAGAGCCTTAGTATTGGGATTATGACACAACAAAGCACCAGTGTGATAATGTCTACTAAAGACTTGAGGCTGAAACTTGCTCAGAAAACTCACCTAGAACGGCAACAATCATGAACACCGTGGAGAGTGAATGCTCACAAACTCTACTGGGAAATTTCCTGTGCCCAGAAAAGCCAACTAGGTCAAACTTCCCAAGGCCTTAAGAACTAACCCTTGCTCTGTGTGTCTTTCGACTTGAAGTTATAGGAAATTATCTTCAAGTCCAAGGATTTCCTGTTGTTTGACTGAGCGGGTCGTAAACTTATCTGTTGATATATTAAGACTTTTGAACTGCTCTTGTAATGAAATGCATTTGATTGCATTCTTAACTGTTATTATTTGAGGGAAAAATATAAATTGGAATGTGCCCTCTCAAAAATTCAGGTTGAAACCTAGTGCAATGGTATTAAGCCACAAGACCTTTAGACAGGTAGCCCTGAGCACAGATATTGTGAATAGGAACAGTGACTTTTTAAAAATCAGAGACAATTAGCTAGTCTTCCTTGCACATCACACCATGTGAGAATATAGCAACAAATCTTAGAAGTGGAGAGAACCCATTCATCATACATTGATTCTGTGGGTCCTTGACAAGGAATACTCAAGCACTAAGAACCAAGATATAAAATCTTGCAAATTACCCACTCTGAAGTACTATGTATAATAGCACAAGTATAGTAGTATGATTAAAAGTGCCATTCAGGAAGGAAAGAGAGAGAAGAATTGGTGGGGAGGAAGAACAGAGGGAGGGAGGAAACAGATGAAGCAAGAAGAGGAATGAAATACTGATAGATGTTACAAGTGTGAACTGAAACAAGCAGAATGAAAGAAGTGTCAGATGGAAAGAGCACTCATGATTCTGTTTCTGGGCAATCTCCAGAGAAGAGACAGAAAGCAGATGAGTGGCTGCCTTGACTGAGAGAGGGGAACAACGATGGAAATATTCTAAAAGTAGATTGTGGTGTTTGCTAGAAAGCTCAGTAAATATGTTACAATATGATTGGATTTTCACTTAAGATGAATGAATTTGATGATGTGCAAATTATGCTTCTGAAATCTGTTAAAACTCAGTGTATACTTTTGGACAACCACTACAGCTTCTGGGTGTGAGCAGATAATTTATTTCTGAGAATCATGAAGAAATAAAGCAATGATTAAAAGTGAAATTAAAGATATTCACTTTATAGAACTTTAAAGATAATCTTTGTCTAAGTCTCATGCCATACTTATTTATCCAGTTTTATTTTTTAAAAAAATTATTTTGTGAAGCATTAAATCAAAACTGTAGATTAACAGAGCGGGTTCACAGATTGAGAATTAAAAAAAAACACAATGATATACAGAACACTGGAAAACTAACCTTTATTTACTTTACCTATTTCTGCAGACAAGTGATTATTTCTATGTTATATCCCTAAATTGATTCAGAAAATTTGTTTATGAACATTGGGTCACAAAGGCATCCTACTCAGTAAAATGATTCCTATCAATTTATTTATCCTGTTTCAAATATGCAATCTTACCAGTGTAATTAACCTTTCATATGTAGTTTCACACAACTATCAAGAAGGAATGGACATTATCAGTAGATGTTCCTTATTCATAATGATATATCCTTTAGAATGTGAATATTTATATATAACTTAAAATATTATCTAATACTTATGTACTTATTTATTGTATATGCAAAGTTGTGTGCATATGCATGTGTGTGTGAGTCACAGTATAGCTTACAGGACTCAGCTCTCTCCTTCTACCGTGTTAGTTACAGGAAATAAACTATGGCTGTCAGGCTTGGTAGCAAGCATTTTTACTCACTAAGCCACCTCGATGGCCCTAAATACAATCTTTATTCATCATATAAAATGGTATTTGTTTTGCTGTTGTTGTTGTGTTGTTGTGTAACAATCCTGGAACTAGCTCTTGTACAACAGGCTAGCCCCAAGCTCACAAAGATCTGCCAGCCTCTGCTTCCCAAGTGCTGGGATTAATGGTGTGTGCCACAATTGCCCGGCTTAAATTAGAGTATTTTAAAAGTTGAATTAATCAACGTACTTAAAGGATTGAACTGTTATTTGAGAATGCTGTATTTACACATTAAATCTGCTCTATGATGACAGAGAAAATAACCATTTCCTAAGGCAAATGTAAATTATCTAGTTCTATATTATAAAATATCACAACTGTATTTTTCATTCTTCAATTTGTCTGTTTTAAAATTATGTACAACAGTAGTTTGTATATAATTTGATGTTAGGTTTCAAATGGCCACTGAAATCTCACTGATCATAATCCTTTCTCAGGTCTGTGGTATCCTGAGCCTTAACAAAACTTGTCACTTCTTTTCTGAAACCCTGGCTCACCACCACATAGAGAAGTTGGGAACATCTATTTTAAACCATGAGCCCTAGAATTGAAACTTTGAATGTCGGACCATCTTACCTGTGTGTGGCTAAAGGTGGAACAGAAATAATCTTGATCTAGAGTAATCCCAGCTGTCTGTAATGTGTCTACAAGGCTGGGTCGTCAATCGTCCATTATTTGGTAGGGAGGGAGGGAACTAAGCCATCCTTGGTGAGCTACTTATAGAGTTGGGGAAATACATTGTGCTTATTTGTATGCCCACTTATGAGCAAGTCAGGATCCAGTGAAAAGTTATAAACCCATAGAAGAGCATGAATAAACTCAATGGGCCTCAAACATATACTCATATATATTATGTATTATGTATATATTATGTATATGTATACACACACACACACACATATATATATATGTGGAATGTGAAAGGTGATATGTAGATTAATAAGGATGTTGGAAAGATGAGAGCTGGCTAGGGTGGCAGTATGTAAAATGCAAATTAAATGTATGAAATTTTCAAAGAACATATTCAATAAAAGTTTTCTTTAAAAATCACAAAGATCATAAAAGTAATGTGGAAATGGCAGATATATTTAATGCCTGATTACAGCTTGAGTGTCACATATATGTCAACCTCATTAAATAGTTGTAATGAGTGTACGTATTTTTATAGATTGAGAACACCTTAATTAAGTATAAATCAGTTTCTCACAATACTCTATAAATCTACCCGTATTTGCAAATATTTAATTGTCATCATATGAGATATACACAAGGAAATATATCTTTACTGACAAATGAATTTTTCTAATTTATACATTTTTTAATTAAAAATACTTAAGTAATTCTGGGAATAGTAATACATGCTAGTAATTTCAACAGTTGGAAGGTGAAGCCAAGAGGAAAAAGACTTTATAGTGAGTTTGCGGCAAGGCTGGGCCACACAATACCTTGTCAAAAGAATAAAAGACAAGCATGTATATGAAGATTTATTTATATATGTATGTATACAAACCAATATTAACACTACAAACAAAATTTAATACTGAACTTATGAATTTCAGATATATCCATATATATACTTCACAATAAATAAAATTTTGTAAATATGGCAATTACCTGAATTAAAATTTTATATATATCATATCATAATATATTCCTAAATTATATAAAGAAAACCAAATGAATAAAAATGGGACATGAATTATTTTAAGTGCCAGATGAATTTAGCAAATCACTGAAATAGTTTACAAATATTTGAGTGATTGAATAAATTATTTACTAAAACAAATGTTGGCCTTCAGTACCATGTTTTTCCTTAGTAGTGAATACTACAGTTCTGAACTGAATCAATCACTCAGGCCAGTAAATACATAAAATTAAGGAAAATGTTTACTTACAATTTTATAGAAAAAAAGTAACTACAATAACTATGATTCTATAAAAGGTATCCCTGTTGTAGTTGATAATCTATGCTCTACTGTCACTCGTTTTTTTCCCCAAAAATATGTTGTCAGCTGTTGATGGGGAAGCTTTGTTAACCAATTATCTTCAAGAGGTGAAACCAAGTTAGGGTGTGGCTTCCTGGGACGTGGAGAAAAACAAGCACACAGGCCAGGTGCTCTCTCTCTCTCTCTCTCTCTCTCTCTCTCTCTCCCTCACAGCACAGCTGAGCTTGGAAGTCTCTTTCCTGTTTCATGAGTTTTTCCCCTTATAATAAATAAAATATAATTGTTTCGTTTAGCTAGGCTGGCTATTTTCAGAACTGAGCTAACTTCTACAGTTGGCGCCCAGGTCTCCAGCAGCTCTAGCCAGCCACCATCAGGCTTCACGCCATTCATTTGGGTATAGAATTCTCACACAGGAGGCCTGAGTAGTCCCTAGCCAATGTGGTCCAGGATTTCTGGCACTCTCGGATACTCAGGTGGGATGCAGGCTTCCCTAGGTGTCTCTGTTAGAAACAGCCACCTTGGATAACACAGTATGAGCATGTGTTGATAGTGGAGGTGTTTTGCATACACACAACATAGAATATTTTGAAAAAAAGTGGTAATTTGTTAATCATATCCTAGTCTTTAAAAATAAGTAGCATTTAAATTATTTATATTTTAATAATAATTCATCTGGTTGTAGGAAAGGCAGCAAGAGATCACCTGCAGGATAGGAAAATTAGTCTATTATTGGTATGGTAAACAGTTTTTAAGGTCAAAACATTTGTAGCACTGAAAACAGGAAACAGGTTTTATTACAGTAGCACAAAATTTAACTGAATTTAAGCAATACTTGTTTTGCTTAGAACTCTGAATGTTACAACACATTTTCTAAAGACTAGGGAGCTATTAGATGGTAAAAATATACTTTAATATAGATAATTGTCAATTCATTCACAGATATAGTGCAGTCATTTTTAACCAAAAAATTGCAATTCTCTCATCACATTTGATGAGCTTGGTTCTTGTGTATTTGCATTTAGAAGTGGCTTTAGGAAAGAGACATACAGGTTTCCTGATAAAAAGACTGCCCAATATCAGACATTCACAATAAAAATATTTTATTAGTAATATCTATTATTGAATATTTGTAGTCATCTTAACTTTACACTGCCTGCAAACCAGGCAATATTTTTGAGTGACTGGATAGCTATTTCTCATTACAACTTACTTAATTATTACAAAAATTTTACTATTGTCTACTACTTGCTTAAACATTTTAAGTAATTTACAATTTAAAGTATAAAGCATAAGTATATCAACCTTTTCTAGTTAATGTTTTGCTCATAAAATTAGAATCATTTATAACTATTTTGTATATTGAAATTAATGCACACACTTAATAAGACTGTATTATGAAATTTTTAAATAAAATTAATTTATATGAACCTAGTAGGCATCATATATCTAACTTGTGTTTCATAATAAAAAAAATAGGTTACCACAGAGATGATTAGACTCGGTCTTTGTAAGCTGGATGACCTAAGTTGAGATCCTGGAACACACATGAGAACTAGACACAGTGGCACATGCATCTTTATTCCAAATTTTCCTGGGAATTGCTTTCTGGGAAATGGGAGGTACAGGCTGTAAACTTTCTAGAAGCACAGGGGTCTACTAGCCCAGTATATGTATCAGTGAACAAGAGGAGACTATGTTTCAAATAAAGTGGGAAGCAAGGATGATACTAAGGATGTTTTCTTGCCTCACACTCATGAACGGTTCACATATTCACATCACAAACACACATAAAGACACTAAAAAAAAGGATTATCTATATTGAAAAATTGTATTATATTAATTCATGCAAATAAATTTTCTCATGATCTCTTTAATAAAAAATTAATATTAATAATAATTTAATGGTTCTCAACATATAGGTAGTGACCCCTTTGAGGGTCAAGTGAAACACAGATATTTACATTAGAATTCATAGTTGTAGCATAATTTCAGTTAAAAAGCTATACCAATGGTGGGGGACATTACAACATGAGGAAGTGAATTAAAGGATTGTAGCATTAGAAAGGTTGAGAAACACTGATCAATCTTCACTGAATGTTAAGGATAAAGATACAAAAATAGGACAAATTCCTCCTAATTTACAAGAGGGAAAGTCCCCAAAATCTACAAAGAAGGGCAGTACCACTGTTAGTAATATCGATGCTGTACAATCCTTTTTTATGAGCTCTCTGCTAACCTGGATAATTTCTTTAATTTATTTCACCTTTACCTTCACCTGAAAAAGGAATGCAATGATATTAATGTTATTATTAGCTATTATGAGAATTAAATGTGCGAATGATACATAAAATACCTAGCACATAATAATGTTTAATTAATCCCTTAATAATTTTGTTGTTTCCAGTCCCTACATGAACTAGAAGCATAGAAATGAGTTTACTATAATCATTAAATTTATGTACATAATAATTAACTATAACAGAATTCTTGCTTTTATATTTCATTTACTGCACCGTGTGTATGTGTTTGTGTGTCTATGTGTCTGTGTCTCTGTGTATATGTATACCTGTAGAAATCAGAAGATAACTAAGAGAAATGGCTTTTCTCCTTCTACCATGTGGATCCAAAGAAAGAACTCAGTTCCTCAACTTGGGAATAAGCATCATTAATTACTAAGAAATTTTAAAAACTCCAAAGTATCACATACATTCACTGTTTTCTACTTGATAAAAATATAATGACCAAAAGAAAACAAGTGATGAGAAATATTCCATTGTGTAAATGTACCATTTTTTCTTTATCTATTCTTTAGTTGAGGAACATCAGAAAATTTTATAACAAATGAATCGAACTTCACGAAAAATCATACTGAGTGAGGTAAACCAGACCCAGAAAGAAAAAAAAAAGGTATGTACCTATTCATAGCATGTATTAGTTGTACAGTAAAGGATAACCATGCTATAATCTACAGACCCAGAGAGTCTAGGTAACAAGGAGGGCCCAAATGGGAATAAATAGATCTCCCAGGGAAGGGGAAATAGAAAATATCTCCTGGCTGGACTGGGGGTGATATAAGATGAGAACTGGAAGGATCTAGTTGGGGGTGGGTGGAGAAGGAAAGTCCTGGGAAGGGAGACTTTTAGGGTTACGCAGGAAGCTGATGCAAAAGAAACTCCCACTAATGTAAAAGGATGACCCAACTAAGGCTCTAGCAATAGTGAATACATAGCCTGAACTGGCCATCTCCTGTCTTCAAATTGGTGACTACCACAGTTTTCATCTGAGAGCCTTCATTCTGTAACTGATGGAAACAGATACAGGACCCACAGTCAAAGGCTAGGCAGAGTTCAGAGGATCCTGCTGAAGAGAGGGGGGAAGGATTTCAGGAGCCAGAGGGATCAAGGACATAACAAAGAAACCCACATATACAACTGACCTGGCACATAGAAAGTCACAGAGTCTGAATCAACAACCAGGAAGTCTACAAGGGATGACCTAAGCTCTCTAAATATAAGTGGTAGCTGTGTAGATTGGTCAATTTATGGGACCCCTAACAATGTGAGCAGGATCTGTGCCTAATGCTTTGGTTGGCTCTTGGAAATGTATTCCTCACACTAAACTTCCTTGCCCAACCTTAATAAAAAGGGAGGTGCTTAGTTTTACTGTAACTTGATTATCCATGGGAGGCCTGCCCTTTTCTGAAAACAGAGTTTGGGTACAAGATGAGCTTCTGCTGATTCCACTGTGAACAGTCAGCGAGCCTGGTGAAATTGGTGCAGAGCTTCAGTCACATACATTAGTAATGACAGAGTAGATAACAATGCAACAAAAATGTAGACAAATAAATAAATAATAAATATAACAATCCATGAGTTTATAACTAGCTGTAACCTTGTCTAATCCTTCCTCAATGCTTCAACTCCCCTCAGTTATGGAAATGGCAACAAGAGTGAACTAAGTTTCTATGTGCGTTGGATAATTTGCAAGGTAGACCCATAATCATTAACTTTTGACAAGTCTAAGCATACTTGACCTTTGGATGGTTCACTGCCATCATTTACAGAAATTGACAATGAATTCCTGGGAAATCAGAAAGGGGAGAAAGATTTATCACTAGTCTGGGCAAAAATTTTAACATCGGGGTAATGATTTGTTTGAAAGAATAGCTTGGTCCATTCCTCCACATTGCACTGGAAAAGCCAGTTTGGCCATAGATATTCACAAGATTCAGGGCTTCGTATATAAATTTTACAATACATGAAATAAATACAAATGTTCATCCAAAGACTTTTCACATCATTTAAATGAGTTAATGTTTGATAGAATTAATTGGATCTCTTTTTTCATTTTATTATTAGCCATATCAAATTAATTCCACCAAACATCAACTCAAATGATTTAGGGGTTGTTAACTACACAACAAAAGTCTACAGTTTGTGGCTGTATAAATATTTTAGAATTATTTGCTCCAAAGTTATTTGCCTACTTTATGCTTTTGTTCATGGCTGTGATTAAATGACTCTGGATTAATCATTTCTTGAACATAATTTAAGACAGTAAAATAACTCAGTAGGCTAAGATGTGTGCAAACAGCCATATGACATGAGTTTGATCCCTAGTATCCACATGAATCGGCTCCTGCAAACTTATGTCCTCGTGAGTTTCTACACACCCATACGCAAATAAGCAAAATACATGGTAAATATAGTTCATATCAATAAAAAAGAATTTAATAGTGAAACTCTAATGCCCTAAGTACATAGTTTTGCATCTGTTTTATTGTTTGAAAGGATCAAAACAAGCATATTAACATGTCATGTTTTACATGCTGTGTTTCTATTCCTTGCATCAGTTTCACTGTACCTAAAAGATTCCTAAAGTTTGGCCAAATCTCCTTTTCAGAGACACAAGAATCCAGAGTTCCCACTCACCATTCTGTGCTCTTTACCAGTTTTGGTCATATTTTACAAAGTACAGTGCTTAAACACCAGTCCACAATATACACTCCACAGTATATCAGCACAGAAGCTGTGTGTTCCTACTAACACAGAAGCTTGACATGCTTTTACAAAAACTATGACCATAGAAAATTTGAATCAGTAAATTTACTTCCAGGTTAGAAAGGAGGACTCAGTCTCAAACTCATTGAAAATGTACAATCCCATTGCTTTGTAACCTGAAATACTGTTTGTTCTTATAAGAGTGATTTTAGTTAAAATAAAAAAGCAAAAACAAAATATCAAATAGAATAACTATCACACTCCTATACAAACATCTCATACATATTAACTGTAAGAAAACTAAACTTTATTGCACAGTAAATAGAGCAGAAGAAAATGAGTTTTTGAAAACATTCAAATATAGAATCTAATGTGGGATACTGTTCTGTAAGCTGTGATTATGTCTTGTTACCATTGATTAATAAAGAATCTGTTTTGGCCTATGGCAGAGCATAATATAGCCAGGCAGGAAATGCAATATATACATACATATATATATATATATATATATATATATATATATATATATATATATATATATGAGAGAGAGAGAGAGAGAGAAAGTAGGTGAAGCCAGAGAGATATCATGTAGCTAATTAGGAGAAAGACTCTAGAAGCTTACCAGTAGGCCATAGTCTGTGGTCATACATAGATTAGCAGAAATAGGTTAATTTAAGATGTGAGAGCTAGGAATATGCCTAAGCAATTGGGCAAACGGTGTTTAAGTAATATATTTTCTGTGTGATTATTTGGATCTGGGCAAATGGGAAATAAAAAATCACTCTCTGATTACAAATAGTGCCTACTATCTGGGATATGGATCCACATAGGAACTTAAAAAAGCTTAAGAAACACAAAGAAGGTTTCTAGCCTCACAAAAATGGGAGCCAAGTGCAGTTTCATGGCAGCCGCATTTTTTGTTCAGATAAGCTCTACAACTACAGAGCATTTAAATGGGGTTTGTTAGTAGAGTGCTACAAGTTGCTTAATGGCAACATAAACCCACTTAATCCCAAGTGCTGGGGTTGTGAGCATTGTTACAGAGACAATAAACATACCTCTACCATGTTGGATGAGGCACCAAACAGAAAAAAAAAACTAGAGTTATACATAGGTATACCTGTTTAGCATTAAAAAAAAAAATCCTGGTCAGAAAATGATTACAGATACACAATAAAACAGATTCAGAAAAAAAAAAAACTTCTAAATGGGTCACATTTTTAGATAAATATACCTAGGCTTATGATAAAAGAAAGTGTATAGAAAGTCATAGATTAAAGAAGTAAAGATAATAAAATAATTATTAAAAACTGAAAGAGATTTAAAAGGCCATGTAAATATGGAAACTACACAAAGAGTCTGGATTATGTATATTATTGTGTTTTCTTTGAATGTTTTCACTGTGAATAAGCTAACTACAGAAAGACATTTCAATGTATAGGCTGATAAGCTAAACCAACATATATATTCTACAGGTATCTTTTTTTTTTTTTTAGTTTTTTGAGGCAGGGTTTTCTTTCTGTGGCTTTGGAGCCTGTCCTGGAACTAGCTCTGTAGACCAGGCTGGTCTCGAACTCACAGAGATCCACCTGCCTCTGCCTCCCGAGTGCTGGGATTAAAGGCATGTGCCACCATCGCCCGGCTTTACAGGTATCTTGATTTCAAAATTTGAATCTAAGTATATGTTATGTTGGAAAAGAGGTTTTGCTTTTGTTTCCAAAATAGATGGGATTCCTTTCAAACTAATATTGTTTGAAGGAACAAGACCCCAAGAAACGTCTCCATTAACCCTAAAAATATTTCATCTAGCAAAGATCAGAAAGCTGTTTGAAGAAAACGGTGCCCAATTTCCCAAAATGGTTGTTTATAAATATTTGTGTTCATTGAAAGTGGAATATGATATAGAGATGAATACTTTACATTTTGGTATGAATCTTGGTCTATTAATACAATTTTGTATTAAAAGGTCAATTTTGTTATTAGTACATTTATGTTATAAGTACATTTTTGTTACAAGTATATTATTGTTTAAAGTATTATGATTATACAGCTCATTTAAAAAATGTATAGTTAAGAAATACAGATTAACATGTAGTCCTCTATAATAATCAAGCTTACATTACTTCAGTTTTCTAGATATATAGTGATATGTTAGATAGATTATTTTCAACAAAAAGACCTATAGAATATGGCATTTAAAAGGTTTGAAGAACTTAGATTTTTCTTGACAGTGAGACATGACTGTTTCTGGCAGCACTAATTGCTTCAAGATGATAATGGGCATTGAAGAGTCTTCCTATGGAATTTGCTAGCCATTTGCACAAGAAACTACTTTTGTCTTGCCTGATTGATAGTATGCTGTATAAACTGGACATGCAGGACCCACAGAAAAATGACTGCTGAACTTGCCTAAAGAAGGTGAGACAGTCCTTCAGAGTTGCTGCATCATGAAAAAGTCTACCACACATTCTGCACGACACAGACATTCTACAGTCACAGGAAGTGACTGACAAGCTGCCAATATAGAAACAACCTTTCAAATTTCCTGCTTCATGGAAAAGTCTGCCAGATACCATGAGCCTGTAGGCTGAAGATGTATGTTCCCACATTACAAAAAAGCTTTGAATGACTGTTAAGACAGCAAGATGTCTCTGTCAATTCTGGGGTTTTGAAAGTTGCTTACAATGAACTTCCTGTTTACTTAGGTAATATTATATCCTCCTAGGGTCATTGATGGACATGAAGAAAGATAGTTATAGTTATGGTTTTCCTTAGTTATGATAAAAAAATTAGATATTAAACTTTCTATATACAAATAGAAAAAAGTATTTTAAGTGTAATTCTTGCTCGAGACCTGTTTTGTTACATGTAATTTTACTATTTTAATGTGAAAACTTTCCTTTTTATTTAGACAGAAAAGGGGAGATAATTTAGGATTTCTCTTTGTATGCTGTGAATTTTTTATTAACACTGGTTAATAAAAAAGCTGCTTTGCCCAATGGCATAATATAACCAGGCAGGAAATCCATACAAAGATTTAGAGAGAAAGAAGATGGAGCCAGAGAGACACCATGTAGGTGCCAAAAGAGAAAGATGTCAGAACTTTACCAGTAGGCTATAGCCTCATGGTATACATAGATTAATAGAAATGGGTTAATTTAAGATATAAGAACTAGTTAGGCATATGCCTAAGCCATTGACCAAACAATGTTTTGAATAATATAGTTTCTGTGTAATTATTTGGCTTTGGGTTTCTGGGAAACAAAAAAAGTCTCTAATTACAAGAATCTAATATGAAAAAAAGCAATCATTTCTTAAGTAATATTTAGGTAATTATTCTATTCAGTTTTTCACTAGTTTCATTTGTTTTTACTATTTTGAAGAGAGTTGATTGATAGGGATTGAACCATGGAATTGTGAACTATGGACATACATACTCTTTTGAACTGTCAAATGAGACTGGCTCCAATAGCTTTGCCTATTCTACTTTTTTAGCTAATCTACTTTTTTGTTTCACTTCTTTAGTTAAAATGTACAGTAGAAATTGTCTAAGGCTACAGACTATGTATCATGAAACAAAATATGAAGGTTTTTTCTATAGCATAAATTTCAATTAAATTGATTCCATATTGTCTATCCTGCAAAATATGTTCCTTTAACAAAAATTGTATTCAATTGTAATTCACCCTCTTTAGTAAATAATATGTAAAGCAAAATGAAAGCAAATACTAAATATTCTGGAAAACTTGTATAAACAAAAAAGCTTATGAGGCACTACTATGACCAATACAAGAGATGGAGTTCATGGTGGTGAGGGTGGCTATTATTCATTGTGCAGCATTCTGCCATTTGTGTTGTTTCAGTTGTATGCAGCATGTGCATATGTCCAGCCATAAAATATTAAGCAAATGTGCTTTGTCTTGATAAGAGTAAGTTTTGAAGAAGAAAAAGACAATAATATGGGACAGAACAATGATTGAAGTAGATTTACCTAACTAAAGTAGATAAATTATTATAGTTCAAGATAACGAGAAGGCATAAAGAAGACTCAAGCAAACTTACCTCTGAGCTTACTAATGTGAAGTGACTGATTCTTTAAAAGATAAGCATGGATTTTCCTAATGGCAGAAAAGCTTTGACATATATTTTATTGTTTTATAATCCAGTATCTGATATATCACAGCAGAAGCAGCTGGTGCCTTAACTGATTACCTTGCATTTCTATTAATCAATGAAAACATTTTTGATTTCCTATAAAATTGTTAGTATTGTTCTCTCCTAATATTGTAATTTATTTGCAATTTTAATTTTTCTCTGTGGTGAACCATAGGTAATGCTTAGGTTACCTATTTTCCTACCTAGTATCAGAAACACTAAGGTAAACTCACAAAACCAATTTATGTAAACATCGGCACAATATAAATATGCAAAGCAGTACCCCAGTGTTATAGTATCTTGCCATAATAAAATTTGACTGACTTGAGTGGGACTGGCTTCAATGACAGAGACATATTTCACAGAAAGCAGAAAAAAAGAACTTCAAGCTTTACAAAGGGAGATAGAACATGCTAGAGAAGGATGCAGGTAGCATTATGGAAGAAGTAAAACATAAACAAAAAAGTCCCAGTAATAAACTAAAAAGTCAAACTACTTTTCAAAAAAAGCAAACCAAGATGTGGGTGATAATTACGTACAGAAATGGTGTAAGTAATTAATAAAAAATTAATAATCTTTTTTTTTACCCATCTCAAGAGGCATTGTGATGAGAGTTAAATGTATGGAGATACCATCCTGTCTCTTCTTCTTAAAGGGCAGTTTAGCTGCCTTGGATTGATGGCTTGGAAGACACCCAGAGGAGACATACAAATTATTCACCTTCCTGTGATCGCAAAAGTTAAGACAGTTTAAAGTTTACTAGGAGAAGCCAAAGTAGATACTATGAGATAAAGGTTATCAGTAAAACGTTCATGGAATTTTAGACTGTGTATGTAAAAACATATGTAGTGAAAATAATGACCCCTAATAATCCAAGCTGCAAAAAAGAATAGCCGGAATTTGCCCTTTTATAGGTATTGACTATTTGGGTAGGAGGAATAACGTTTTTCTTAGGAATATCAGTTTGAAGAATCTAAAATAAAACCCCACTGAAATATTTGAATAAAGGTTGTGATTAAAACACTGAAAATTGATGTGATGAAATTATCTTTTCATAACTGTCAGGTCCTCTGAGAAACATTTTCAAATTTCAATATGAAGAAAAACTTGAGGCTTCAACACACTTTCCATCAAACATACAGGGAAAGCAATACTTAGAACAAGTTCAGTAATAAGACACAAAGTAAGCCCCTTTTGAGAAAAAAAGAATAGAGATCCATGTCCTCGTCCTTTTTCTATGTCACTACATATTGGAGGAAAGAGTTCTACCAATCAAAATGTAGAAGTACTCTACAACTAGTTTCAAGCAACTTTATAGTGGAAATGGGTGATAGACTACTATTTAGGCCATTGTACCCAGAGGTACATGCCTCATCCCTTCCTAACCAAAGCTCCAGAGACCTGAGAGACGCCTCGCCACAGGCCCAAGCATCCTCATATTTGAGACCAGTTGAGCATTGGCCCACCTAAACTTGGAGAGGTGGGTGTCTAGGTTCCAGGCTGGAGGGCCCTACCCTGTAAGCCCTAGCTTCTGGAAGCACATCTCACACTGTAATCTCATCCAGTGAAGCCCCAGAGACCTGTGAGCAGGCTTCCCACACCTCCAAACATCCTGCATGGCATCTGTGACCATCGGAGAATTGGCCCTGAATGTACTTGAAGAGGTGTGTGTCTGGGTCCCTGGGGTGGACGTCATAGTCTTTTGTCCCTAACCCCTGAAGGCACATCCCACAGCCTACCTGGGAGCAGCCTCCTCATAACCCCAACCATCCCCCATCGCAACTATAACAACCAGAGCCTTTGTCTGGCCTACAATCAGAGGAGCTTCAGAGCCATATCAGCATCCAACAGAGGTAGGGAACTGCCTGCACCTAGAGAAAGGACGAGATTGGCAGAAGACAATGTAAGAACATATTCAAAAACGTAAAGAGTAATAAGGCACTTCCAGAAACTAGTGGTTCTAAATCAGCAAGACTGGAACATCTCAATAAAGATGAAACAGAAGACAACGACCTAAAATTAATTTTATAAAGATGGTAGAGACCCTTGAAGAAGAAGAAAAAACCTAGAAAAAGGGAAAAAAGGAAATAAAATCTTTTAAAAAAAGCAAAGAAAAAAAATCAAAAAGCACCTGAAGTTCTAGCCAGAGCAAGAAGGCAACAAAAGGAGATCATGGGGATAAATATTGGAAATGACAAAGTCAAACTTTAATTTTTTTTTTTTGCAGATGATATGAAAGTGACCCAAAAAATTCTACCAGAAAACTTCTACAACTTACAAATACCTTCAATAATTTGACATGGTACAAAATCAACTTAAAAGGTAAGAAATCCTCTTATATACAGATGATAAGTTGACTTAAAATGAAATCAGAGAAACATCAATATAGCTACAAACAAGATAAAATGTATCGTGGTAACTCTAACAAAAAAGTGAAAGAATTGTATGTCCAGAACTTTAAATCTTTAAAGAAAGAAACTGAAGTACCTATCAGAAAATAGAAAGATCTCCCATGCTCTTGGATAGATTGGATCAACATAGCAAATATAGCAACATTACCAAAACTAATCTACAGATTCAGTGCAATCCCCATCAAAATCCCAGCACAATTCTTCACAGATCTTGAAAAACAATATTCAACTTCACATGGAAAAACAAAAAAAAAACAGAATTAGCATAAACAATCCTGTACAATAAAGGAATTTCCAGAGGCATAACCATTCTTGACTTCAAGCTCTGCTATAGCACTGGAGTGATGAAAACAGCTTGATATTGACACAAAAACAGACAGGAGGGCAAATGTGATCAAGTTGAAGACCCTGCAGGATATTAATCCACAGACCTATGACCACCAGATTTCTGACAAGCTAAAATTTTACCAGGGGTGGGGAGAAACATCTTCAATAAATGGTCTCGGCGCCGGGCGATGGTGGCGCACGCCTTTAATCCCAGCACTTGGGAGGCAGAGACAGGCGGATCTCTGTGAGTTCGAGACCAGCCTGGTCTACAGAGCTAGTTCCAGGACAGGCTCCAAAGCCACAGAGAAACCCTGTCTCGAAAAAAAAAAAAACAAAAAACAAAAAAAAATGGTCTCAGCATAACTGTATGTCAACATATAGAAGAATACAAGTAGTTCCTTATCTATTTCCATGTACAAAACTGAAGTCCAACTGAATTAAACACCTAAACATGAATCCAGCTACAAAATGCTTCATAGAATAGAAGGTGGGAGGTTGCCTTGAACTCACTGGCACAGGAGACAATTTTCTGAATATAGCACTGTTAGCAAAGACACAGAGATAGATAATAAGTGGGACCTACTAAACTGAGAAACTTCCGTAAGACAAAGGACACAGTCAACAAAACACAACAACAATCTACAGAATGGTAAAAAAAAAAATCTTCACCAACTACACATCTGATAGAGGATAAACTCCAAAATATACAAAGAACTCAAGAAACTGGACATCAAATTACCAAATAATCCATTTAAGAAATGATGTACAGATCTAAACAGCGAATTCTCAACAGAGAAATCTCAAATAGCTGGAAGGCACTCAAGGAACTGCTCAACATCCTTAACCATCAGGGAAATGCAAATCAATACAACTCTGAGATACCATCTTACACCTCTCAGAATGGTCACGATCAGAAACACTAATGAAAGCTTATGCTGGAGAGGTTGTAGAGAAATGAGAATGCTCCTCCATTGCTGGTGGGAGTGCAAACTTGTACAGCAACTTTGGGAATCAGTATGGCCATTTCTCTGAAAACTGGCAATCAAGCTACCTCATAGCCCAGCAATACAACTCTTGGGCATATACTCAAAGGATGTACACTCATACTCTAAGGACATTAGCTCAACTATGTTCATAGCAGCATTATTCATATTAGCCAGAAATTTGAAACAACCTAGATGCACCTCAACCAGAGAATAGATTTTAAAAAAGTGGTATATTTATACAATGGACTACTACTCAGTGGTTAAAAGCAACATCTTGAAATTTGCAGGAAAATGGATGTAACAACCTGAGTGAAGTAACCCAGACACAGAAAGACAAATGCAGTATGTACTCACTCATAAATGAGTATTAGATATAAATAAGAATAACCAGGCTACAGTCCACAACCCCAGAGAAGAGAGGAAACAAAGAGAACCCTAAGAGAGACATACATGGGAAGTATACATGTTTGCCTCAGTAAAGTGACAAAATGGGGGGAGGCAGAGAGTGTTAGGAGGATAGGAAAGGGAAAGTGGGAGAGTGGAGGTGTACGTGAGAGATCAGGAAGGTCGAGTTGGGGAAAGGACAAAGAGGAAGAGCAAAGAAAGTGTCCCCTTGAAACAGAGGGCCATCCTGGTGTTAGCAAGAAACCAGGCAGTAAGGAAATTCCCAGGAAACCACAAGGATGATCCCAGTTAAGAATCTAAGCAATAGTGGAGAGAGTACCTTACCTGCCCTTCCCCCATAATCAGATTGATGAATACCACAGTGAAGCACTGGGCTGAGTTCCCAAATCCAGTCAAAGAGAGGGAGGAGCAATAATATGAGCAAAGTGGTCAAGATCATGATGGGGAAACCCACTGAAACAGTTTGCCTGAGCTAACCTGAGCTCACTGGCTCTGGACTGATAGATGGGGAACCTGCATAAGACAGAAACAGGCTATCTAAATATGGGTGACAGTTGTATGTCTTGAGCAGTTTTGTGGATCCCCTCGCAGTGGAACAACTATTTATCCCTAGTGCATGAACTGACTCTTTGGAGTTCATACATTTTTTTTGTGAGATAACTTGATCAGCCTAGATACAGTGGGGAGGTCTCTGGTTTTGCCTCAAGTGATGTCACAGACTTAGTTGACTCCCCATGGGAAGCCTCACCCTCTCTAAGGATTATTTGGGTATGTGGGGTGAAGGTGGGGGGAGCTGGAGGACTGGAGGGAGGGAAAATTGAAATTGATATGAAAAATAAGATTGCTTTTTTTCTTTAATAAAAAAAGAGGAATCTGGTGACAGGATTTCGCTAACTGGAAACAGGTTGGAATTTTCTCTAGAGACAGCACACCACTTCCCCACAGGCTTAGACAGCTGTGCTCACCATGTCATTATAATCCAATAATGCAAGGGCAACAGTACACAAACATCTCTTCCTGCCAACAAGATGCCTTGAAGAATGTTTCTATTTTTCCCCATATTAATTGTAAGGGATTATGGTTATGATGTATTGATGTCTGATCCTGGCAATAGCCTGGTAGTAGTTCCTAGTTGCAGTCTTTTACATGCTTGCATCAACGGCCTAGATTTTAACTTATGAGAAGAGTATGCCACAATACCCATGATGATACATTAACTCAGAACAACTCATGATATCTATTATACTATACAATAAGATACGTTGTATATTCATAGTGAAACTTACCCATGAGAAACAGCACAATGTAATGAAACACTCTGGGAGAAGATGCTTGTGAAGTTTAAAAGGAGTGAACATGTTTGTCTTTGCCTTTCCTTATGGGGTGTGTACATATCCAGTGTGTGTGTGTGTATGTTTGTAGTTTCTGTACATATTGAGTGTTTGTATGGAGTAATGGAGTATGTGTATGCAGAGAAAATGGGTACTTTTATGTGAATGTTTATACACATGTGAAGTATGTATAAGTATGTATAAGTTTGCATATGGAATGTGTCCACATGAGTATGCGGAGAGTTACATAGGGACTGTGTGTATTAATGCTGAGTATATTGTATGTACATATGAAGTTTATGCATGTGTGTATTTGGAGTGTATTGAGAATGATGAATATCCACATGAAATATGTGTGAAAATACTGATGTGTGGGTTTTCAGGAGTGTATCATCACATGTTCATATTTAAGCTCATGATTCTTATACACAAGTAATTATTTCTTCATTTCAACTTTTCTTACATTAATACTGGAAGTAACACAGGGAAACAGTCTTCAATTTTGGAAACTTTCTAAATATTCCTGTTTTCCTTCCTTTAATATAAATCTAAGAAAAGGTTTATGGTTTTAAAGAACTGTATTTTTCTTTCTTAAGAGTTAACTTTCTTAAGTAAACAAATATAAAAAGTAAAAAGCCTGCTCTAATATTTCCTGTTTACACTACTTTCCTAGGTATTACAAAAATGACTATCTTTGGTATTAAAATAATTAATATCGAAGGGCATCTAGGTTGTTTCCAGGTTCTGGCTATTACAAATAATATTGCTATGAACATAGTTGAACAAATGCTTTTGTCATGTGATAGGGCATCTCTTGGGTATATTCCCAAGAGTGGTATTGCTGGGTCCAGGGGTAGGTTGATCCCGAATTTCCTGAGAAACCGAAACACTGATTTCCAAAGTGGTTGCACGAGATTGCATTCCCACCAGCAATGGATGAGGGTACCCCTTCCACCACAGCCTCTCCAGCAAAGGCTATCATTTGTGTTTTTGATTTTAGCCATTCTGACAGGTGTAAGATGATATCTCAAAGTTGATTTGATTTGCATCTCCCTAATCGCTAAGGAGGTTGAGCATGACCTTAAGTGTCTTTTGGCCATTTGAACTTCTTCTGTTGAGAATTCTCTGTTCAGTTCAGTGCCCCATTTTTTAATTGGGTTAATTAGCATTTTGAAGTCTAGTTTCTTGAGTTCTCTATAAATTTTGGAGATCAGACCTTTGTCTGTTGCGGGGTTGGTGAAGATCTTCTCCCAGTCAGTGGGTTGCCTTTTTGTCTTAGTGACAGTGTCCTTTGCTTTACAGAAGCTTCTCAGTTTTAGTAGGTCCCATTTATTCAATGTTGCCCTTAATGTCTGTGCTGCTGGGGTTATGCTTAGAAAGCGATCTCCTGTGCCCATTTCTTGTAGGGTGCTTCCCACTTTCTCTTCTATCAGGTTCAGTGTGCTCGGACTAATATTGAGGTCCTTGATCCATTTGGACTTGAGTTTTGTGCAAGGTGATAGATATGGGTCTATTTTCATTCTTCTACAGGTTGATATCCAGTTGTGCCAGCACCATTTGTTGAAGATGCTTTCTTTCCTCCATTGTATACTTTTAGCTCCTTTATCGAAAATGAGGTGATCATAGGTTTGTGGGTTAAAATTTGGGTCTTCTATTCGATTCCATTGATCGACTTCTCTGTTTTTATGCCAGTACCACACTGTTTTCATTACTGTAGCTCTGTAATAGAGTTTGAAGTCGGGGATGGTAATGCCACCAGAAGATCCTTTATTGTATAGGATTGTTTTGGCTATCCTGGGTTTTTTGTTTTTCCATATAAAGTTGATTATTGTCCTTTCAAGATCTGTGAAGAATTTTGCTGGGATCTTGATGGGGATTGCATTGAATCTATAAATTGCCTTTGGTAGGATTGCCATTTTTACTATGTTGATCCTCCCAATCCAAGAGCAAGGGACGTCCTTCCATTTTCTGGTATTCTCTTCAATTTCTTTCTTCAATGCCTTAAAGTTCTTGTCAAATAGGTCTTTTACTTCCTTGGTTAGAGTTACCCCAAGATATTTTATGCTGTTTGTGGCTATCGTGAAAGGTGAAGTTTCTCTGATTTCCCTCTCTGCTTCCATATCCTTTTGGATGAAGAAAGTGTGGAATATATACACATTAGAGTACTACGCTGCGGTAAAAAAACAATGACTTCTCGAATTTTGCATGCAAATGGATGGAAATAGAAAACACTATCCTGAGTGAGGTATCCCAGACCCAAAGAGAGGAACATGGGATGTACTCACTCATAATTGGTTTCTAGCCATAAATAACGGTCACGGAGTATATAGTGGTGAACCTAAAGAAGGTAAATAAGAAGGTGAACCCAAAGAAAATCATATAACTATCCTCTTGGATACGGGAAGTAGACAAAATTGAGGGGAGAAAATTTGGGACCTTGGGGGTGGGGTGGGATGGGAGTATCGGGGGATGGGGAGAGAAAAGTGAGAAGGGGAGGATGAGGGAAACTTGGGGAAACAGGATGATTGGGATAAAGGAAGGTTAGATAGGGGAGCACGGAAGCTCAATTCTTAGTTAAGGGAGCCACCTTAGGGTTGGCAAGAGACTTGAACCTAGAGTGGCTCCCAGGAGCCCAAGGCGAGGTCCCCAGTTAGTTCCTTGGGCAGCTGAGGATAGGGAACCTGAAATGACCCTATCCTAAAACAATGCTGACGAATATCTTGCATATCACCATAGAACCTTCAGCTGGTGATGGATGGAGATAGTCACCGAGACCCACACTGGAGCACCGGACTGAGCTCCCAAGTTCCCAATGAGGAGCGGAAGGAGGGAGAACATGAGCAAGGAAGTCACGACCACAAGGGGTGCACCCAACCACTGAGACAGTGTGACTGATCTATTGGGAGCTCACCAAGGCCAGCTGGACTGTGACAGAAGAAGCATGGGATAAAACCAGACTCTCTGAACATGGCGAACAATGGGGGCTGATGAGAAGCCGGGGACAATGGCCCGGGGTTTTGATCCTACTTCAAGTTCGGGCTTTGTGGGAGCCTAGCCACCTTGGATGTTCACCTTCCTAGACATGGACGGGGGGGGGAGGGCCTTGGACTTTCCACAGGACAGGGAACCCTGACTGCTCTTTGGACTGGAGAGGGAGGGGGAGAGGAGCGGGGGGAGGGGGAGAAGGGTGGGACGAGGGGGAGGGAAATGGGAGGCCGGGAGGAGGCGGAAACTTTTTTTTCTTTTCTTTTTCTCAATAAAAAAAATAAATAAATAAATCTAATTCAGAACATAAAAAAAAAATAATTAATATCACAACAAGTTCAAAACAATGTCTATTGGGTGAAAAGAAAATACAGAGAAAGTTTACATTGAACTAAATTTTAGGGACTGTCGAGATGACTCAGTAGCACTGTCTGCTCTTCTGAATGACCAGGGGTCAATTCCCAGAACCAATTTTGTAGGTGACAATCATCTGTAACTCAAGTTCTGGGGTAATCCAAAACTCTCTTGTAATGCACAGATATATGAGAAGGCAGAACACCCACATATATAAAATTAAAATAAAGGTTAATTTAAAACACTGAACTTTACAATTTGTCACTGCACCATTATAAAGTTAAAAAAAAATCTCCAGCCAAATAGTCTGAGGCTGTGTGTAAATCAGAAAGAACAGCCAAAGCATAAATAACTTTATATACAACTGTAAGGAATTTTTATTTTCAGAATGATGAAAAGACAAAAGCAGACCCTGGAGTAAGAGCCCTGAGTCTTTCTTATGCTGCTTGAACTCAGCAGTAAAGGTCAGTTGATACCCAGCGTGGTTACCACTGCCTGAAGCCATGGCTATATTTATACTGGCCTATTGGTCTTGGATTGAAAATCACTTTTAAGAATGTTCAACAAATCATCCAAGTGAAGCTACAGCTCTGCCCAGAGGAAATAATGGATTCAGAGAAACTACTAAATTCAGTCCTGAAGCATTTTCTCAGTTGTGAGCCCTTGCCTCTCCAGAATTTATTTTCATATTCTGCATTAATTTATTTTGCATAGTGGGTTCTTAAAAATAAAATGAATAGCCAAGAGCATTCCGAATGGCTACCTTACATACCTTTATTTGTCATTATATGTTTAATAGGAAGTTCACATTTACATTGACTAAAAATAAAATAATAGAGCTGACCCTTTCAGCTTTCCTTCTAGCCCAATGTTATTCTTTTGTGACAATACTAGATCCACAGAACCGCCCTACCATGGATCCTCAGTGGACACACTAGGCTAAGACTTAGGCTGCCTGACTGAACCCTCACTTGAAAAGTTTCTTCCTGCAGAAAATTGGAATTAACACAGAAACACAATGAGGGAGAAAGAGACTTTGGAGCCTTCAGTCCTAAACAGGTTGTTGTCAACAAATCCTTTCTCACAAGGCCCAGGAATCTATGAAGAAAGGGCAGAAAAATTGTAAGAACCAGCAGTAGTGGATTACTCCAAGGAAATGGTGTCTTCCAGCACACAGGACTGATGCGTATATGAAATCACAGAGACTGTGACAGCAAACAAAAGATATTCAGGGCATTCTGTATCCCAACACTGAGAGGGGTAAGGTAACACGGGGCCTCATCCCTAACCAAGAAGCTATTTGCAGCTTATGTTCTCGACAAATTAGAAAATCAGTTTTCTGCAAAAGAATGACACTGAGTATATCAATCACATTGCAGGATAGGGCTCAGGACCAGACGTAATTTTCCAACAGAAAACAAACTCAGTAGTTTTACTAAGGCCTTTGTTTTGTTTTGATATTTATTTTCTAATTGTTTTTCTGTTTGTTATTCTTAATTTTTGTATTTGTGGATTTTGCGTTGTTTTGTTTGGAAAGAGAGAGAGAATGAAGTCAGATCATTAGGGAGGTAGGAAGATTCCGGTTGGAGTAGGGGAAGAGGAAAACGTGATTTATTGCAATTAAAAAGAAATTTTAAATATTTTTATTGATTTTTATTGAGTTCTACATTTTTCTCTGCTCTCCTCCCTTCCTCTCCTCACCTCTTCAACCCTCTCCCAAGGTCTTCATCCTCTCAGTTTTCTCAGGAGATCATGTTTTTTCTACTTCCCATGTAGATTAGATCTATTTGTGTCTTTCCTAAGGTTCTCATTATTGTCTAGGTTCTCTGGGATTGTGATTTGTGGACTGGTTTTCTTTGCTTTATGTTTAAAAACCACTTATGAGTGAGTGCATGTGATAGATAACCCAGACCCAGAAAGACAATTAAAAAGAACTTTTAGTTAAAAAGAAAGAAAATAAAATACCAAACACAAAATATGGGTCATCAAAAGGTCTGAGTGTTGAAGGGCCAATCCTGACAACTAAAGTTCTATATACAGGACCCACTTGCTAGAAAACTTGAACAAAATTCTGCAACTTATTCTCTAGACATCATCCATGTATTTGGCTCAAAAACACACACACACACACACACACAATAAATATATAAATCTGGTTGTCATCGTAAGTTTTACTTAACAATATTCTTTTTTTACCATCAAAATGTAAGTAAAGAAAAACTCAAAAAATCCTTGCAAACATGGTATGTTAGATGGAACCTAATAAGTACCAGGTAATTTAAGCCACCATCTGTTTCTTGTGCATTTACTTTCATAATACTCTCTTTGCTTAAATCATCTGAAAAAGTCCTAGTTTCTAACTGATGAATAGATTGATTACATTTATGTAATAAGGTATTGGTCACAGACACTTCTTCAATCTGCAAGAAGAGTCTTCTGTGATGATGAAGCTTAAGAAATACCAGGTGGGTAATTTGAGCTTAAATGTATAAATTAAGGTCAAATAAATAAACACCTATGGATATAGTAACGTAGCTAAAGAACTCAATTTCACTAAAAAAAAAATTGTTTTTTCTGATCTATGTTTCTTTCTCAAAGAGCATTTTCAGAAAAACAACAAACACTCTAAATTGAAGCAATTTCCTGAAAATCATGATTTGTTCCAAGAATGCAAGAATGGCTTAGTGATCATTGTTGTTATGACATTAACTTTAGAAAATGGAAAAGAATTTCCCATATCTTAGTCATTTAATTCTAACAATATTAAATTATATGATATAAATATTTAATTATGAATTTAAAATTTTCACATAAGAAGTAAAATTAACTTTAGAAGATGGGAAAGAATTGGTTGTAATAAAAGATAAAAAATTACTGGTTTATTTTTTCTTCTCTCATTTTTTTCTAACATATGATATTTCATCTTGCATATATTCTGCAAACACAGAAACATTCCTTGGTGTCATCAATAAATTTAGACAAAAATGTCTGCTGGAGACACAAAGAGCTGATATATGTCAGAACCATTTTGAACCTCTGAGTTGCTAAGAAAAATTTCTTTGAAGATTTGGCATAAGAGCTGATGCCAAAAGTAGACCAGGAATTAAATTAAGGCCATTCAATAAAGAAAATAAAAGCATTTAGTTCAAAGTCCAGAGGTCAGGAATCATCTGATTTTGCAAAGAACATAAAGAATGCAGAAGGAGCTCACACACTGAAAGAAGGGAACACAAGGTGAGCTGAGGCCAACAAGTAGGACCAGACAAGGGAAAGTGGAATATGAATGTTTTGAATTTAACAGAATTATCAAGCTGTTAAATATTTTAAACTTACAAGGCAATACTTATTGTTCTAAAAAATATTTGAGAAGGAGATCCACAGAGAGACCGGACCACCTAAGCAAGAGACAGTGGATAGACAAGGTCCATCCATGGCATAGACAACTTGGCGTGGGGAAATCTTTGCAAAGGTAAATCTATTGGACTGTCCATGTAAAGAGGGCATAGAATAGATGTTTTAAATGGGAAGTGTTTTCAGTTCTTTGAAAGAACTAGGAAGTGAATAAGGTAACTGAGAAGTATTAGAGGAAGGTATCAATTGAGAGAGGAAAAACTATGTTTTTGGATAACTGAAATGATTAGCCTGTTTGGTGTGCAAACTGATCAATGTGTATAATGTTACTTGTATGTATAATTTCTGGGTTGACCATTCAGTGGTATTGGTAAACAATTTGTTTGCCTTTCTTTGGGGAAGACTATCAACTATCAAGATTCTTTGGTTGACTTTAGTTTTTGTACAATGTTGAGAAATTGTGGGATTCTCTCATTCTATTGTGATCCCTCTTCAATACATGCTTAGGCATGCATATCAGTGAAAATTTATGGATGTTTCTTTTGGCATTAATAGGTGACAATCTCAAAGCAAAACCCCTGATCCTCTGGGTCTTAAAATTTTTGAACACCCTCTTCAGCAATAATTGCTGAGTCTTTGGTACAGGATTTATATAGTAGATGTAGAATGGACTCCACAGTTCTGCATATTGACTTATTGTGGTTTTTTGTAATGGCCTCTGTCTGTTGCAAAAAAAAAATGTTTGTATGAAGAGTGATGAGTAATACAATTGTCTACGGTATTGGGATACATCTTTAGAATGTAGTTAAAGATTGTGCTGGTTTAGGAAGTAGAGGGCTTAGGTTATCTTCCAAGATGTCTTACTTAACTAGTTATGAGTACTGGAAACATAACCTCTTTTAATAGCTTTTTAAAACTGAAGACTAAAACATTAAAAGAGATAACACGGAAACAGTAAACACTACTATCTGTCATAAAATTCATAATACAAATGGGCACCGGAAAATTCACAACACAAATGGACATGTTAACATGGAAGGGAAAGCACATTTGTTCTTCAACCCCAGACAAAGAACAATGGGAAATGAAGGAATTCTCAAAGTGTTACAAATGATCACACCCAGGCAAGGAAGATCTTTCTCTATTTCTTTCCCAATGGTCAGCATTGAAATTATATACATTCAAAGATTACTGAACATTCCAAATGAATTGATTATATTCATATATTTAGTGAGGGCTATATATAAAATAGGAAGCCATGGAGTTATAGAAGAACAAGGTGTTACATGGAAAGAGTGGGAAGGAAGAAAGTAAATGGGATGACAAAATCATAACATCAAAATATTAAAAATTGCAACAGGCCATGTCATGCTTCTACATTGCACTTTTATACATAACTCTTTAAAATAGTAATGTAAATGAAATTGGAATATGCATTCTACATCAGGAAGTTTGGTACTAATTTAGTGCACTTACAAGTGCGTTTTGTTTTGGAAAGAGCAGCTAAGTAAAATTACCTATTTCTTTCATCTTAGTTAAGAAGAAGCTTCATATAGGGTTTATGCTCAGTCTCTAAATATAGGTTTATTTTTCTTAATCTGAGGAAAGGAAATAAATGTCAGTATAAAAAGCTGCCTTATCTCTAGTGTTGTCTGTCTCTATGGTCATTTTACCTATATCTTACTATTTCACCTGCCCGAATTTATACAAAATAGTTCATCTCTAGTTTATGGTTTCATTGCCTATACACACACTCACAAAATGAGGAACCACATCTAGCAGTTGTCTGTAGATATAAAGTATTTGGAGGCATACACAGGAGCATTTAGCTGGGTCATATGAACGTTCTGTTTCTAGTTTCCTGAGAAACATCCAGATTGGTTTAAGTCAAGATACTCCAGTTTATAATTCTACCAACAGTTTATAAAATGTCAAGCATGAGGTGGATGGGGGTTGAATAAATGAGAGGGTGGTAGAAGAGTTACAGTAAATTAAGAATATATATACATATATAATATATATGGAGAATATATTTAATGTTTTTTATTTTCATATATATTTCATGTGCTTTCTTTTCATATATTTTACATGAGATATAATTCATATATTTTATTCATATACATATATTTCATGTACTTATAGGAGAAGTGGGATGGTGGGGAAAGAGTTAAGGTAAATTCAGGAGATATTATATATATAATATATATATATATACATACATACATATATACTTTTACATATGTATACATAATATGTATTTACCCTAACTCTTCCTGTAATCGATGTGACAAAGTATCTGTCTTACAAGCCAAGTAAAAACATAGATGGGATAGTAAGTAGATCATGTATAATAAAGAAGACTAGAAATAATACTGGTGGTTAAAGACTTAATCAAAAATTGGAACAAAGATGCAAAAAAGAGTGGGGAGCAATGTGTTAATTAAAAAAGAATGTAATATGTTAAAGATATACAGAGACCCACTAGGTTATAAGCTAATTAAAATATAATTTAAAAAAGAAGTTTAAGCTCCCCCATTCAGCCTCCCTCCCCTCTTTGGGCACATAACATCTCCCAGCTCAGCCTGTTCGGGTGCTGGGACCGAATCCGAATCGGGAGGGCAACTGGGAGGGCGGTAGTTCCTTTGTCTCAATAGCCTGCCTGCAGCAAGCAAGGTAGGCCCTTTGTGTACGAGCTACCCAAGCAGCACAGAGATCCTATCTAGGCACCAGGAGAGCCATCACTGGGGAGTGACATCACTGGGAAGGTACATCAGTGGGCAAGGAAACCTGATACTGTAAAAGAAGATCTATAGGGGACCATTTGGGGGAAGAGATGGACAGGCGCCAATGCAAGAATTCACCCAACAATCTGAAAAACAACATGAAACCACCAGAACCCAGTGACCTCACAACAGGAGGACATGAACACCTTAATCAAGAAGTAGAAAAAAATTGACTTTATGAAAGTGATAGAGGCCCTTAAACAGCATGAAAAAAAACGCCCTTATAGAAATGGAAGAGAGGTATAACAGAAAGTTTGAGGAATTGAGTAAATCAGTGAAAGATACCCTAGGAAACCAAGGAAAAACAATTCAGCAGATAATGGAAACAGTTCAAGACTTGAAAACTGAAATGGAGGCAAAGAAGAAAACACAAACAGAGGGCCGGCTAGACATGGAAAATCTAGGTAAATGAATAGAGACTAGAGAAACAAGCAAAAACAGCAGAATACAAGAGATAGAAGAAAGAATCTCAGATTCTGAAGATAACATAGAGAAAATAAATGCACTGATCAAAGAAAACAGCAATTCCAACAAACTCTCACCACAAAACATTCAGGAAATATGGGACACAATAAAAAGACCAAACGTAAGAATAATTGGAGTAGAAGAAGGAGAAGAAGTGCAGCTCAATGGTCCAGAAAATATATTTAATAAAATTATAGAAGAAAACTTTCCCAACCTAAAGAAAGATGTACCTATGAAAGTTCAAGAAGCATACAGAACACCGAATAGGCTGGATCAAAAAAAAAATCTCCTCGCCATATAATAATCAAAACACAAAGCATACAGAATAAAGAAAGAATATTAAGAGCTGCAAAGGAAAAAGGCCAAGTTACTTATAAAGGTAAACCTATCAGACTTACACCTGACTTCTCTATGGAAACCATGAAAGCCAGAAGGTCCTGGATAGAGGTTCTCCAGAAACTAAGAGACCATGGACGCAAGCCCAGACTATTATACCCAGGAAGCTTTCATTCACTATAAATGGAGAAAATAAAATTTTCCAGGATAAAAACAAATTTAAACAATACGTAGCCACAAATCCAGCATTACAGAAAGTAATAGAAGGAAAAGCACTAACCAAGGAGTCCAACAATGACCACACTAACTCAGACATCTAGAGACCCTTCAACAACACAACCCGAAGAAGGGAAACACACAAACTCTACTACCAAAAAAGTGACCAGAGTTAACAACCACTGGTCATTAATATCACTTAATGTCAATGGACTCAACTCACCTATAAAAAGGCACAGGCTAAGAGATTGGATATAAAAACAGGATCCAATATTCTGCTGTTTACAAGAAACACACCTCAACCACAAAGACAGGCACCTACTCAGAGTAAAGGGCTGGGAAAAGGCTTATCAAGCAAATGGACCTAAGAAACAAGCAGGTGTGGCCATACTAATTTCTAAGAAAATTGACTTCAAACTTAAATCAATCAGAAGAGATGGAGAGGGACATTTGATAATCATAACAGGAACAATTCATCAGGATGAAATCTCAATCCTGAATATCCATACCCCCTAATATAAAAGCACCCACGTACGTAAAAGAAACATTACTAAAAATTAAGGCAGCCATCAAACCGCACACACTAATAGTAGGAGACTTCAACACTCCTCTCTCACCAATGGACAGGTCAATCAGACAGAAACCTAATAGAGAAATAAGAGAATTAATGGAGGTAATGAATAAAATGGACTTAACAGACATCTATAGAACATTCCACCCAAAAAGGAAAGAATATACCTTCTTCTCTGCAGCTCATGGAACCTTCTCGAAAATTGACCACATACTCGGTAACAAAGCAAACTTCCACAGTTACAAAAAAAATTTAGTAACCACCTGTGTCTTATCAGATCATCATGGATTAAAGTTAGAATTCAACAACAATGCTACCCTCAGAAAGCCTACAAACTCATGGAAACTGAACAGTCAACTGCTGAACCACACCTGGATCAAGGAAGAAATAAAGAAAGAAATTAAAGTCTTCCTGGAATTTAATAAAAATAAAGAAAGAACATACTCAAACTTATGGGACATTATGAAAGCAGTCCTAAGAGGAAAGTTCATAGCACTAAGTGCCCACTTAAAGAAAACAGAGAAAGCACACATTGGAGACTTAACAGCCCACCTGAAAGCTCTAGAAAAAAAAGGAGCAGTCTCACCTAGGAGGAGTAGAAGACTGGAAATAATCAAACTGAGGGCTGAAATCAACAAAATAGAATCACAGAAAACAATCCAAAGAATCAATTAAACAAAAAGCTGGTTCCTGGAGAAATAAACAAGATTGATAAACCCCTATCCAAACTAATCAAACGGCAGAGAGTGAATACGCAAATTAATAAGATCAGAAATGAAGAGGGGGACATAACCACAGACACAGAGGAAATTCAGAGAATCATTAGATCTTACTACAAAAGCCTGTATGCAACAAAACTGGAAAATATAAAAAAATGGACACTTTTTTAGATAAATACCACATACCAAAGTTAAACCAGGACCAGGTGAACAATATAAATAGACCTGTTAGTCGCGAAGAATTAGAAGCTGTTATCAAAAACCTCCCTACCAAAAAAAGCTCAGGACCAGATGGTTTCAATGCAGAATTCTACCAGAACTTCCAAGAAGACCTAATACCTATACTCCTTAATGTATTTCACAATATAGAAACAGAAGAGTCATTGCCAAATTCCTTTTATGAAGCTACAGTTACTCTGATACCAAAACCGCACAAAGACTCAACCAAGAAAGAGAATTACAGGCCAATCTCACTCATGAACATCGACGCAAAAATCCTCAATAAAATACTGGCAAACCGAATTCAAGAACACATTAGAAAAATTATCCATTTTGATCAAGTAGGCTTCATCCCAGAGATGCAGGGCTGGTTCAACATACGAAAATCTATCAATGTAATCCATCATATAAATAAGCTGAAAGAAAAAAACCATATGATCATTTCATTAGATGCTGAAAAAGCTTTTGACAAAATTCAACATCCCTTTATGATAAAAGTCTTGGAGAGATTAGGGATACAAGGGACATACCTAAATATAATAAAAGCTATTTACAGCAAGCCGACAGCTAACATCAAATTAAACGGAGCGAAACTCAAAGCCATCCCACTGAAATCAGGAACACGACAAGGCTGTCCACTCTCTCCATACCCCTTCAATATAGTGCTTGAAGTTCGAGCAATAGTAATAAGACAACATAAGGGGATCAAGGGGATTCGAATTGGAAAGGAACTAGTTAAACTTTCGTTATTTGCAGATGATATGATAGTGTACATAAGCGACCCCAAAAACTCCACTAAGGAACTCTTACAGCTGATAAACACCCTTAGTAATGTGGCAGGATACAAAATCAACTCCAAAAAAATCAGTTGCCCTCTTATACACAAAGGATATGGAAGCAGAGAGGGAAATCAGAGAAGCATCACCTTTCACAATAGCCACAAACAGCATAAAATATCTTGGGATAACGCTAACCAAGGAAGTGAAAGATCTATTTGACAAGAACTTTAAGGCATTGAAGAAAGAAATTGAAGAGGATACCAGAAAATGGAAGGATCTCCCTTGCTCTTGGATTGGGAGGATCAACATAGTAAAAATGGCAATTCTACCAAAGGCAATTTTTAGATTCAATGCAATCCCCATCAAGGTCCCATCAAAATTCTTCACAGATCTTGAAAGGATAATAATCAACTTTATATGGAAAAACAAAACATCCAGGATAGCCAAAACAATCTTACAGAATAAAGGAACTTCTGGAGGCATTAACATCGCTGACGTCAAATTCTATTACAGAGCTACGGTAATGAAAACAGAGTGGTACTGGCATACAAACAGAGAAGTCGATTAATGGAATCATATAGAAGACCCGGATTTTAACCCACAAACCTATGAACACCTCATTTTCGATAAAGGAGCTAAAAAGTATACAATGGAAGAAAGAAAGCACCTTCAACAAATGGTGCTGGCACAACTGGATGTCAACCTATGGAAGAATGAAAATAGACCAATATCTATCACCAAGCACAAAACTGAAGTCCAAATGGATCAAAGACCTCAATATCAGTCTGAACACACTGAACCTAATAGAAGAGAAAGTGGGAAGTACCCTACCACATATGGGCACAGGAGATCGCTTCCTTTGTATAACCCCAGCAGCACAGACATTAAGGGGAACATTGAATAAATGGGACCTATTGAAACTGAGAAGCCTCTATAAAGCAAAGGACATTGTCACTAAGACAAAAAGGCAACCCACTGACTGGGAAAAGATCTTCACCAACCCTGCAACAGACAAAGGTCTGATCTCCAAAATATATAAAGAACTCAAGAAACTAGACTTTAAAATGCTAATAAACCCAATTAAAAAATGGGGCATTGAAGTGAACAGAGAATTCTCAACAGAAGAAGTTCAAATGGCCAAAAGACACTTAAGGTCATGCTCAACCTCCTTAGCGATTAGGGAGATGCAAATCAAAACAACTTTGAGATATCATCTTACACCTATCAGAATGGCTAAAATCAAAAACACCAATGATAGCCTTTGCTGGAGAGGCCGTGGAGGAAGGGGTACCCTCATCTATTGCTGGTGGGAATGCAAACTTGTCCAACCACTTTGGAAATCAGTGTGGCGATTCCTCAGGAAATTCGGGATCAACCTGCCCCAGGACCCAGCAATATCACTCTTGGGAATATACCCAAGAGATGCCCTATCATATTACAAAAGCATTTTATTTTCTGGCTGGCTTCCATAAACCCAGGAATTGTTAAGCATGGATTCTGTGTGGTAAAGAATGGAACAGTTTTGTGCGGCACTGCATTCATTTTCCTATAATATAGATCAACCAGATAGCAAGAATCCAAGGTTGCAATAATGGCATGGAGGTTATGGTTTGCTGATTGGATTGGAGGCCTGCTCCAAAAAAAAAAAAAAATCCATGCCTGGTATTGTAAACTTTGTCAAACACCTTCACCTCTGTGGATGTCATAGGGACGTCGTAGTGTAAAACTTTATGTTGCTTCACTAAGCTGTTGTGGTCTCAACCGTTGTCAAATATTTGTGTTTATATCCACACACTATGCTGGTCTCAACTTTGGTCAGGAAGCTTCTTTTTTAGGTGGTCAAATGCAGGAATTCATGTATTAGAATGCTAAGAATAAGTGATTCTCAATTGTTTAGCTGTTGATGATCTATGCCAACCTCCCTGACCCAATACTCAGGGATCATTTTGGAAGAGAGGATAGTAAAATGCAGAGGGGAGTGGTAAATGATGTCTTTAATTCATGGCATAGACTTTGCACTCATGAATTCATAGGTGCTATGGGTACCTAGATAGAAACTCCATGATACCATGCCTGTCAAAATGTCACCATGGCTGGAGAAGCAGGTCTAGATAATGGAGCTAGAGGAGCTACAGAGAGCTGATGGCTGCTGTGGACAGGAGAGTCAGTTTTCTTTTCTGGGAGTTTCCTATGCTTCATTGGAGTCTATTTGCATATGGGCAACACTAACAGGATTAGGGAGTGTATTATTTTGTATGTAAGATAAGAACCCATGTATTTTGAAAAGAAATGCCTGTGTGTATGGGGGGGAGATGAGGAAGGATATTATCAAAATATCTTACACATGTTTTAAAGTTTCAAAAACTAAATATAAGCTACTATTTTTCAAAAGTTGCCTAAGTTCTTTGAAGAAGGCTTATATAATATTCTTTTATTTCTATTTAAAAAAGAAACACATCAAGACTTAGAGAACATATCTTTTTAAGCTATAGCCAAAAAAAGTGCAGTGAATAACCAGAAAAGTGTAACGAATGGGCAGAAACCTATAAGTGACCTATTAATAACCTATTTCTGAATTAATGCTCCTTTACACAAATATACCTATTTCCAGCCTCTGAGAAGCAAACCTCTAAAGAAAATCTTTTCCATGAAACTCTTAACATTTTCTGTGAATTATGGCAGTAAAAAGGCTGCTGGGTATTTGAATGGCACCTTAAGGTTTACAAATGCCTTTATGTAGATTCTCTAGATCTTTGTGGTTACTTGGCATTGGGGACTGTGTTTGAATTTATAGTTAAGAAATGGAACAGAGTTAGAGAAAGACAAACAAATAACAAGCAAAAAGCCCTGCGGAGAAAAGTTATACCATTTAGGGTATAATTTGCTTGAAGGGAAAAAAATAAACTGAGTGCTCTCAATGGTCAATATGAAAGACAATTATAAAGTAAGGGACTGAAAGTGTTTTTTTCACATTCACAGTTGGTACACTAGCAGGAACCAGTTCATATGAAATTCAAATAAGCTATTTAGAGCATCCTAAAATCAATTTGCTAGCAAATCAAGAATCTAAAAATAAATATTAAAACTTTACACATAAAGACAAAAGTCTATTATAAATGTAATTCAACTGTATAATGAGAATTATAAAAAAAGAATTTGAGTGACTCCATGATGCTGAATTATTAAGGAAAACTAAAGGAACTAATCTGTGAATAGGAAAATACTGATGAAAGTTAATGTAACCCAGGTTAAAAGATAATTAAATCAGATTTTATAATGCATATAGAAAAGAGACAATTCTGAAGTGAACCTCCCCAAGTTCCAAGGGCACATATTTTACAACAACCTAGCAAAGGTTATGGACAAGGAAGAGGGTAAATTGCTGTGAAATGTATTGAAAATATTCAGCTGGGAAATTTTGAGAAGAACCCTGATATGTGTTCAAATATAAGGATTCTAAGAAACAGGTCAGGTGTTGGAGAGATGGTGCACTTGTAAAAGTATTTGACCTGCAATCATTAGGACCTGAATTGATAACACACATACACAGAGAGAGAGAGAGAGAGAGAGAGAGAGAGAGAGAGAGAGAGAAACAGAGACAGAGACAGAGAGAGAGACAGAGAGAACAAATTAGCTCCAAAATATAAGTATCTAACTATGTTTAAGAAGCTGGGTAACAAAGGAATTAAGAAGGAAAAATAATTGTGTTTTTTTTTTTCTTAAGGTATACATATCCAACCAGGATCTGGTTGCTGAATGGTAGGAAAATGCTTTGATGATAATAAAAGTGCTCTATAAAAACTGACATCCAGTACAGTTTAAAATAGACAACCATCTGGGTTGGATAGTATAGAGAGGGCTCTGTTTTCAAAAGTGGGAAATAAAAAAAAATCTTAGATCCATTTTAGTCATACAGCACTTCATAAAAATCTGATGCATTACACTTCAGAGTTTTGGGGGTTTATTTATTTTTATTTTGTGTACTTAATGGTCAAGTTTGAAAACCTATAGGTAAATGAAAGACATTCTTTCTTGTCTTCACCCTAACATAGTCTTGCTTTGCTGCCTGCTTATGGTTGGATCAAATACATGCCTAGGGGTCTCTCTTCTAATCCTTTGACATTAACTAGCAATTGTGAGCTAACACATGCCAGGTGTGCAATGTAGCTCCAGGATTATACTCCAGGCTGTAGTCCCATGTTTACTTACTGTCTCCTGTTGGATTTCTCAAAGGCATCTGTAATACAAGAGTCTCTGTGTCTATTTCCCTCTAGATTCCTTTCCTGATTTCTGTCTTGTAAATGTCACATTTCATTTTCACTTTTTTAGAACAAAACATCAAATTCAGTTTTCTTTCTTCTTATACCCTATATCTAATTCATCATATCTATTTCACATCTTTCTTGAAGATGAATGTCAAATCTAACGACAGTCAACCTTTTTACTGGGTCAAGACTTAAGGACCTCCTTCCTGGAATCCCAGAATTTCTGACTCTGCCCTTCTCTCTTCTTACAGCCTATTCTCCATGAAGTACTGAGAGCACATTTAATATGACATCTGTGGAAGCATTTTCTGCAAAGATATAAGAAAAATTCTGTCTCAGAGTGTTGGCACTGATGGCACTTCATCCTGAACAGGCGTTTCCCAGAAATATGCTTAGTTCACAATATGTTGTTTATTTCCTAATTAAAATCCTACATCTTTAGACAGCCATTGCCTGAGTACCCAACCTAGAAAAGAAACTTGTTTCCAGGCTTATCTTGGCTTTACATTCTTTTACTTCATTAACTCTTCATTGTGTTGCTATTATTTTATTTATTTTCCCACTCAACAGAAAGAAGAAACACAAAAGTATAATAAAAATGAATAAATTGTGACTACATTCAGGCCTCTCTTTGGTTTGGATTTTCATGTTCTTTCAAACATGCTTTAGGATTTTTAGACATCTTTCATTTTTAAAAAAATCATTGATTTTTTTAAACTGACAGTCTCTTTTTTTTAGCAAAAAATAAAACGGTTTAGAGTTTATATTGGTGGGACTCAGAGGCATGAAGCATTTAATATTAATGTTCAAGCTTTTTACTATTCTTGTTTCTTATTTACATATTTTTCATGGGATTTGTTTTTATTTAATCTAGAAAATGGTTCCTTTTATATACTGTACATTTTAAACATTCAAAAAAGAATATTTTAATTAAATATAGTATTTTTCTAGATTTTCCTCATCCTCTATGCTTTATCAAGTAATTTAGTTTCAATGTTTAAGGAGTCTTAATCAATAGATAACTATTTCCACAAGCCATTGTCTTAGCCAATCACTTGGGTTTAAGCTCTCATGGGCTCCATGGAAGCCTCCTTAAGACTCTTGTTACTTGTAAGGATTTCATGTTATGCTTCCAGCCACTAAAACACTGAAGAAGTAATCTTAAAGCTCTCCAAATCTTAATAATGCCATCACCACAGTTATTTCCACATTATTCCAATCTCTAATTTGTCTGTGAGATGAATCCCAAGATGAAACTGAGAACTAATGACCCTTTTTATCTGAAAAGCAGGGTTAATTCGGCTATAATGTTTTCATTTACATAGCGTGGTTGTCATCAGATTTTAAAAATATACTTTTAGTTAAAATTTTATCCTGTTTGTCTGTTTTTATGACCTTTGACTTTTTCATCTATTTTTTATCTCTACATATGAGAAATCTAACAATCAAACATTATTGTCTAATCTCATTTAATAGCTGAGTTTCACATACTGTTATATGTTACAAACTAGACCTGAAACTGAGCCTTGGTCCCAAGTCACTTGCAATTTGACTTTAGGTTAGGTTCTCCCAGTATGGAGACACTGTGGACAGAAACACTGTCCTAAGGATTTCCAGAGAAGGAGAAAGAGAAAGAGAAGAAAGTGGGTGGAGTGTGTGTGTGTGTGTGTGTGTGTGTGTGTGTGTGGTGTGTGTAGTGGACAAATGTTTGAGCAGCATCCTCACTGTGTTTTAATGAGTTATTTTGGGTGGCAGCAGTAGCAATTACATCCATCTTTAGAATCAAGGATCATTCACAGTCAGTAATCATGTGGATCTTGATATCTTGAAAAGTAGTAGCTGTGATGGTATTGTTAATTTTCAGGATCTAGGATTACCTGAAGGAGGACCTCTGTTCATGTCTTTGGTGGGAAGACCCATGAACATTTGGTGGCATCATTTCCCAATTGGGATATTTATACTGGACTGTATAAATAAATAAAGGGAAAAACAGTTGAATTTGTTCATCACTATCAACGTCTTGACTGTCATACAACGTAACTTGCTGTCCCAACACCTGCTGCTGTTTCCTCCTTCCCTTCATGGAAGAGAACCCCATTCTGCAAGACAAACAAATTCATTCTTCCTTGAATTGCTTTTACCAGAGTGTTTTCTCATAGCAACAGAAAACAGATATAAGACAGCAGCCACAAAACCTCCAACTATGTCATTTTTACTTCCGCTCACTTAGCCTGAAGTGAGTTGAGCTTATATTTTCATTTTCATTTCTTGAGAATTTACAACCATTCTACAGTATTTCAGTACATATTGTAAAACAAAATATGTGTGTAAGCACAGGTGTCTATGCATAAGAACACAAATAATGATGTAAATATAAGCTTTATGAAACTAATTTTTAAGGAGATAATTATCAACTTATAGCTCAATAAAAATTCTATTTTCCAAACAAAAGATTTTTTACTCCTAATTTCTGAATTCAGTGTCAGCTCAATATGCAATTATTTCATACTTCTGTTTGCCTAATTATAAAGCTGTTAAAATTCCCTACCTTAAACCCACACAAGCTTATACTAACATCCTGTGTTCTCAAAGTTAACAGTAATTAAAAGAATAATAAATACATCACTACTTTTATAAGAGTATCCCCTCTGACTTAGTGTTGATATTTTATAAGTCACTTAAGAATTGTGTAATTGTACTATGATTCTTATCCATACAATGGAAACCTTAAACTAGAACAAATGTTATGACTAAGTAACATAGCATAATCATCTAAATATTATGGTAACTAAAGAAAAAGGCACCATGAGCCGAAGCCTATATAGTCCCGCATTTGCGCTTTTACCATTGTACTAAAAAGGAAGCACACCTCCGAAACAATGCACAAAGCTCCTATTTGTACTCACTCTGGTGTTGAGAATAACATGGCTGAAACACACATGGTTCATGAACAACATGAGCACAATCTGAAGCATAATGAAGACATATATTGACTGCTATGCTATTTCTAAGCAGCAGTTGTCATAACTCAGAGAACAGTCTACCCTGACCCAGAAAAGATGACACATGGAGATGGCATGTGCTTTAGCATACAAATGAGAAAGCACCCAGGTGTGTATTGACCTCAAAGTGTCGCCTTTGCAGCACTGACAGAACAATGCTCTTAGTGGTAATATCGACTCGAATCAGATTCCTGACCTTGGCACTGGGCATTCAGCACAAAGCTCCTAGGCTAAGAAATACACAGGAGCATCTTGTTTGAGAACATTTCCTCATTCTATCTCAGCCTGAGGCTGCATCAGAGGCACACCTCACCTAAGCACTGTCTTAGAAACTTTTGTTGATATCCACAGACTAAATATATATGTATAGGGGCATCATAAATCCTCAGTGAATGACAGCTTCACCAAATGGGAACATTATAAAAGAGAAAAGACTGTGATGTTGAAATATTTATGCCAGATTGATACAAAGAAATATTTACTGAATTTAATTGAATTTCATACACATTTTGAAATGCTCCATTGCTAAGTAAAATCATTTGTTAAGATAAAATGCATGAAATGTTTTAAGATAATTCAAAAGAACCTAATGACAACTATTAAATTCAATTGGGAAACTGCTTTGAAATTTGCTTCCTTATAAAATATTAGTGTTAGCTTTAACACACATGTGTACAAAATAATTTCAGCATTGTTCAATTCAAAACCCAAAAACTCAGTTAAAAAATATTTTTAAAAAATCTGGAAAATCTCAAGTTACTTGATTCAGCATAGGCCTTCTACACATTAACAAAAGCATATTCATTACAAGTCTTCTCCCTGCACTTTTAAAACCATACATCCTCCAAATGCTAACAGCATGTTTAATACAGCCATTTTAAGTTTTGGAATGGAGCATGAGGAAAACAGTAACTTGAATGAAAGTAAACATCAAGACTGTAAACTTTTTCACCACCTGGTAAATGTCAATTTGTACAACAAATTATTTTGGGACAAATGATTTTGGGAGAAAAAAGATCACATGGCAGTAATAACCATAAATATCTGCACACTTGCCATGAATCCCATCATTCTGCACAGTTACTGGAAAACTTGATTAAGCACTGGCATTCTGCACTGAAAGCATCTAGCACTTTGATTCCATGCCTGTAATTCAGACATTAGCATTCAAATCAGCCCACAAATTGCACTTTGGTATTTGTTGAGCGAATTCCAATTAAGTGATTTCAAGTAATCATTTTTCATTTCCTGCAGTGTATCCACCCAACACCTAATATTCCCATGGAACATAAGGTAATTTGAGATGTTAGAATTTTTCATTTTTATTGGGATTGTTTTTTTAGATACAAGAAAACCTGTTTCTATTGCTGAAAGAAATCTCTCCCATTCTTTGACACTTCCTTTGCATCTATGTAAAAGAAGGTCAGCTATCACTCCATACATGACCTCCACATCTAGAGATAATTAAACCCTGCTGCTTTTTGACTCATCAGATCTGATCACATTGCCTCACACTGCCCTCCAATCACAAGAATGCTTTTGCTCCATTTCAAGTTATGTAAGATGAGTAGAGCTTTTAAAAGGACTCAAGTGTTAGATCAAAAGGGAGTAAAAGAAAATTTATAAAAACTAATATAAGAAAATTAAAATAATTCTACATAATTACAGGAAAACACAATGAAGTATGACCATAAACCTAGTATTTGAGCTATTCACTTTTGTACTTAATAAAGGAGCTGTTAGATATCATAATTTCATTTACATTGGTTTGTTTGATAAATACAAAAATATGGAAATTCTCAAGATGGAAATTCTCAAGGTACATGGATCCAAAAGTAGCAGATGTGGTTTATCTGGAGGTTCATTTTCATGGATGTGAAATCCATTAGAATTACCTGGAAGCCACATAAGTATACAACTCAGTTAATTCTCTTCCTCAGAAGCAAAGCTTTTGGCCTAAAAAGCTGGGGATATAGATTAACTTCCATGAGCTTCATAAAAGTTTACAATGAAAAGAAGGGATTTAAAATAAAATTTTAAAACATATCATTTGTAATGCCTCTTAATATATTTAAGAATCTCTAATTGAAGCTGGGTGGTGGTGGCACACGCTTTTAATCCCAGTACTAGGGAGGCAAAGGCAGGCAGATCTCTGTGAGTTTGAGGCTGGCCTGGTCTACAACAGCTGGTTCCAGGACAGGCACCAAAGCTACCAAGAAACCCTGTCTTCTCAAAAATCCAAAAAGAAAAAATTTCTAATTGGAAACAACAATCTTACTTGAAAATTCTATTACCATTCCCTAATAAATGTGTTAAACATTTCATATTTTTCAAGTGTTTTGAGAGATGCTAGGCATGATGTGGTTAATGGGAAAACTGAATCTTTCTCTTGATATATATATATATATATATGAAATATATATTTATATGATGAAAAATAATGCTACATAAAATAGTTTTACAAAACTGAAAAAATATAAATATTAGGCATCTCAATATTAGTCATGTAGATTCCGGAAACATTTTACAAAGGAATATAAATGCTATAGTTTATCCAATAAACTAAAATATTATGAAAACTTAAATTCTGGATATGGAAACAATAGTAATCACCAGAAGACAGACAGACTTCTCATTCTTGTGGACCAGTAGATTAAAATTGTGAAGAAAACTATCATATCAAAAGCAATCTACAAAATGGCCATGGGAGCACATGCCGTTGATCTCAGTACCCCAGAGGCAGAGGTGTGTGGAGTTCTGTCAGCACCACTACAGACACAGCTACATAGTGAGACCCTATTTCATAAAACAACAACAAAAAAATTAAAAAGCATTCTACATATTGAATTCAATCCCAGTAAGAATTCTATATCCCATTTATACTAAATATATCATTTGATTTAAGAAAAACCAATCTTACAAATCATATGAAAGTACAAAAACTGCTACATAGTCAAAAAAAGTTCTGAAAGCCAGGGAGAAGTAAAACAACTGATTTCAAACCATACTGCAGGGCCATAGTTAATGAGACAAGCCAAAGCTTGCACCAAAACAAGCATATAGATCAATGTAATGGGAGCAAAAGATCCAAAAATAAGTTCGTGTAACTACACATATCTGATTGTTGAAAAACATGCACAATTTAAAACTAGATAAAAGACATCTTGAAAAAATGGTCCTGGGAAAACAGAACACCTAAACCTGAAAAAAACTGAAATAAAACTATACTAGAGAGAGAGAGAGAGAGAGAGAGAGAGAGAGAGAGAGAGAAACAGAGAGAGAGAGAGAGAAGCTATCAACTGTAGATGGATTAGGATTGCAACATAAAAGCTCAAAGCCTGAAATTGCTAAAGGAAAAAGCAGGTTGATGCGCTATGATAAGGGCATAGCTGAAGATTTCTGAAAATGTCCACGGATGCTTAGAATGTGTGACCAATAACTGAGAAATGAGAACTTATGGAATTAAAAATAATAATCTGTTCCATAAAGAAAATAGACTGTCAAAGAGGCAATTCAGCAATAAACCTGAGAGATAATTGATACTTAAAATAAAGAGGTAAAAAACTAAGTATTAATAAAACAAATAATACTGAATTTAGCAGTGAGTTCTCAAGAGGAGAAATACTGATGGTTAATAAACATTCTTAGAAGTGTTTCATATCTTTAGCCAATCTGGAAACACAAATTAGAACCACATTGAGATTCAAAAAAATGTCATTCATAGAGAAAATAAATGAAAATAAATGTCAGTGAGGATGTGGGGAAAGGAAAATCCTTATTCCTTGTTGGTAAGATTATAAAATGAGCAGTAATTATGCAAACCAATGTGGAGATTTCATACCATATGACCTACCAGAATCATTTCTGGACATATAGGGAATGAACTTCACAACCAAAGATAGAAATTCTTACATATGTGGGTTTGGTACTGTTCCCTTCATAAAAGCAAGCAAATGAAGTCAATTGAGGTGTTTGTCAACAATCAAATGGATAGTAAAATCATGCTACATTTACACAATAAAATTATCTCTACCTCTAAGGAAAAAATGAAATCTGCAGGAAAATATCAATGGGAAAAATATATGATAGAAGTAACCCAGACCTTGAAAGACAGATACCGTACATCTTTTTCATATGTAGACCTCCATGTTCAAACCTTGATGGTCGAGTTTAATTTGAGTGAGTTGTCAGTAGTGACCAGGTGCCAAAACAAGGATCTATCAATATAGCAGGTTGGGAGAGGACTGAAGCAAGCCATAAGGACAGTAAAATACATGGGATGTGTAATGAAAAGTAGGCAATACTGTCTGGTGGAAGTGGGGCAGTTAAATGAAAGAGTGGTTATGAGGAATTAAGAAAGTTGAAGGTTGTACAAATCGTCAACCAAAATTAAGGATGTCTATAAGACGCATATAGAAACTATTACTTTATCAGCTAACCGAAAAGTGTTGGTTGTACTAATAAAGCTGAAATGGCTTTCAAACAAAATCCCAGTGCCAAGTGAGGAATAACTTCCCTTGAGTTGTTTATCAAGGACCCATTAAAGGCTCCCTCAGTAAAAAGACAATTGCTACTTCTCTCTACAGCCCTTAGAATTAAGCTCAAAGATGGTGTGGGAAGTCTTTCTGATTTTCCAATAGCAAGGCAGGAGAGAGAAATAGGCAGGACTGGCAGGCAGAGAGAATAAACAGGAGAAAAACTCTGGGAGAGAAGGATGAGGGAATGAGAGAGAAAAGTTGAGAGCTTCAGGGGTCAGCAACCTAATCAACTAGTTACACAACCAGACATGGAATAAGATGGAAATAAAGGGGTATACAGGAATAGAGAAAGATAAAAGCCCCAAGTCAAAAAATAGGATAATTTAAGATAAGAAAAGATGGTAAAAAACAAGACAAGCTATGGCTGGGAACACATAACTAAGAATAAGCCTCGGTGTGTAATTCATTTGGGGGCTGGGTGGTGGGGTCCCCCAAAATCCCTAAAGAGTAAATAGCAAAAATAACCAAACAACAGCATTTTCAATTCCAACTTGGGACTCTTGTATTTCCATATAGGGCCTTAAAAAGATGTGGGGGGGGAGTGTATGGCTCTTTTAAAAGTTTCTGCCTGCTGGTGAGCCCTTGAACAGCCAGTACAGTTTAAAGAGGAACAAAAAACAAAAGTAAAAATGTCTGCCACAGAGCAAGCATCAGCATTGTATAGCTCTTGGAAGGTTAAATTCAATTCATGATGAGAAGAACCTCCAACTTGGAAGCAAGCTTTAAGCTTGGTTCTCAGAAACCAGGAAGCAGGCAGAGCGAGTCATGAGAACTGCACAGAGCTCTAGCTGTAGCTTAACGTCTAAATCTTTCTCAGGAGGAAACAAACAAACAAACAAAAATCCCTAAAAATATGTATGGTAATTTTAAGAAATAAATAAATGAGTATAGGAAGTTATAAAAAGAAATAAATTATTTTAAAAATTAAAGTCTTTAAAGAGACAGTAAAAGTAGTACAAAAGAAAAAGCTACATAATAATGGGAAATACAGAAGGAGTCTGGATCCTGTATGCTATTCTGTTGATTTTGAATTTTTGGAATGCTGATAAGTAAAAGACAGCTGCTAAGAAGCCTGGAATTCAAATTGGAACTGTTGAAATGAACTAACCTAGATATTTTAATAATTCTTTAACTTTTAAAATGTCAAAAAATGTTTTTGTCAAAAGGAAATAAAAAAATGATTAGAAGAATGGTTTTGCTTTTGTTTCCCCAGGAAAAAGGTTGTGAATTTGTTCCAAGTTGAAGTAAATCTGGTTTGATCAAGAGAGACTTCTTGAAACATGACAGGTGACATCTATCAACAAACATTATAGTTGTTCTTCTTAGGACTTAGCCATTATCTGAAATTTTCTCAGGGACACTAAAGATACTTCACCTGCTTTCAACAGGAAGCAGTATAGAGAATACAAAGTTCACATTCTCAAGAGCTGGGTTGTTAAAGATTTTTAGTTATTTGATGGGCAATGGATGTTTGTTATATTTAGGGGAATATAGAATAAAATCACAACTATTAATCTCAGATATTTTGCATTAGCATGGATTTTGGTATGTAGATACAAATTCAAAGTCAATTTTGGTACACTGTATATGTCTATACTCTAAAGAATTTTTGTATATTGATACTAATTTAAGGTTATTGTTACAACATAATCTATATATGTTTCTGTTCATGATTAAGGTAATGTACCTATGCATTTCATTTTAAAAAGTAAGATAAAATTCTAAATTTTGAAAGATATTATTATGTACTATTTAGGATATTAAAAAACACAGGTCAATAGTTAGTCATCTACAACAATCAAATTTGTAGATTAGCAAGGTATGCTTTCCAGATCATATGGAGATATATCTTAGATAGATAAGTGATCTTCATACCTTTCAAAGACCTATAAAATATGGCATTTAAAATGTTTTGTTAATTTAGATCTTTTCATGACAATGAGACATATCTGCTTTTGGCAGTACCAACTTAATTCAGAAATTATGGGCATTGAAAAAGCTCCTTATGGAGTTTGATTTCAATGTGGAAGGGCTAGCCATGTGAACAAAAAGCTGCTCTTGTTTGGATTGATTGACAGTATGTTGTATAAACTGGACATACAGGGCCCACAGAAAAGTAACCACTGAACTTTGCCAAAACAAGGCAGAGTGGTTCTTCGGCGTTCCTGCTTAACAGAAGAAACTGGCAGACATTCTTCAGGACACAGAGGAAAGTGCCTGACAAATTGTCAATATAGGTGGGACAGTCTTTCACATTTCCTACTTTGAAAATTCTGCCAGATACTATGGGCCTGTAGGCTGAACATGCATGCCCCAACATTGCAAAGGAATTTTGGGTGACTGTCCAAAAGATCAGATGTCTCTGTCATTTCTCTAGTTTTTGGAAGTTGTTTGCAATGCAGTTTTTGTTTCCTTAAATATTTTTTTTATTCTCCTGGTACCTTTGATAGAGTTGAAGACCAGATAGTTATAGTTGCAGTTTTCTATAGACATGAAAGAAAATAAGCTAGATAAAAGATTTGAATTTACTAAGATAGGATGTATTATGAAGTATTTTCCTTAAATTTATCAGACACAAATGAATTGGAATTGAGTACACTGTGAATGTAATCTTTACTTGGTAGTTATGCTTATTGTATAGTCTTACTATGTTGAAATTAAAATTTTTCACTTTTGTTTAGAAAAATGGGAGAATATTGAAGAATATTATTTTAAAGTGTGTTCTTTTTTTTTCCTACTGCTTCTGTTAACAATTCAAAGATGTGTTTGATTAAATAAAATTAACCTGTGAGCAGAAGATTGTGTCAACAAGTAGCTGACAGGAAGTGGTAAGGAGCAACCACAAGCAGCAATGCTTTTAAAGTGGGAACCAAAATAAGGACACAGGTTGAATAGAGAAAGCTACTGCCTATTCAGCTTCTCTGAGCAGCAGAATTCCACCTAAACCTTAAATTGTGAGTTCTTTAGCTTGCTTAAGATAGTATTTCTTAGTAGCTTTGAAAGAGTCCATGCCTGAGAGAACATAATCCCCTCAGCCTTGGCTGCAGCAGCTGAAGCCATTGCTAAAGGGGCAGTCACACTAGATAATAAAAAATATATTTAAACACAGTTTAGGTCTGACATGATTATGAAAGTTCCTGTATTTAAGACTTGATCCTCAGTCCATGGTGATTTAGGGAAGTGGTGGGACTTAAGGACAAATTGCAGAGTTTAACTGAGTGGGCCATAGTCTTGGGAGATTTTGGGAACCCCAGCCCCATCCTAAATATTATGCTTCCTGATTTACAGACTGTAAATGGGATTCCTCCTCCACATACTCCTGCCATGATACACTGTGGTGCCACAAGCCAAAAGCAACAAGTGACTAGGCACTAATAATTCTGAAGCAGTGAATCAAAAAAATTTTTCATTTTTATATTATCTCAAACATTTTGTGACAGAGATAGAAAGCTGACTAACATAGAGGCTAAGACACACAAAATGAAAAACAACACTTGCCTCTGTCTAGGGAGAACTCCGGGGTTCACTTCTCCAGCAAGAAACGGTAGTTTTCCAGACATAGAAATTGGCAGTAAAGATACTGTATTTATCTTTATTGCTCTGAAGGTACTATTTTTCTTAACACAGGACACAGTAAATCAAGGAGCATTTCAGAGAGAATAACACAGTTGTTCCATTTAGTAAATTCCTGAATCTCTCTGTATTTCAGTTTCTTCATCTCAAAACTGTGGTGCAGTGGAATATTAGCAATAGATCACAAAGGTTAAATATGTTACTACATATAGTGCCCACTAAAATCTGGGGACAAATTGAGAACTTGGCTTGTTAATTATTATTCTCAGCATTTGTTTAAAAATAAAAATTCACTGTCATCACACTCCAAAAATGCTGCATTTTGCATCAGAATTTCATTTAGAATGAAAGTTTCATACTTCATGTGTTGTAATACTATTATAAGTCTATGTGAACTTTCCTAAATCCTAAAATTAGGTGCCTGTCTTAGTTAGTTTCTATTGCTGTGAAGAGACACAATGACCACAGCAAGTCTTTTTAAAGAAAACATTTAATGACTGTGACTCAGAGCCCAGAGGTTAGTTTATTATAGTCATGATGGGAAACAAAGCACCATGCAGTCCAACATGGTGCTAAGAAGGAGCTGGGAGTTCTGCATCTTGATTCACAGGTGACAGGAGGTGACCTGTGACAGTGGTTGTGACTTGAGCATATATTAGACCTCAAAGTCCACCTCCACAGTGACACATTTCCTTTAACAAGACCACACCCATTCCAACATATCTACAACACCAAATCATGCCATTCTCTGGGAATTTTCTTTCAAACACTGCAATGCTTAAAATCTGGATTGTTAGATACATAAAACATAATTGATGTAAAGTTATCTATATTTTTCTAGTACAACATCATCCTAGGAGTGGTTATATAATAATTAACTTTATAAACAAATGTACTTTGTGCATTGATTATGGTATAAAGTAAAAGAAAATGAAATAATAAAACTAAAGCAGTTCTGTTGATGGTGATCAACCTGCAGATCATGTTGTAACAGATCCATAAACTACAGTACTCGGGTTCTACCAGTCCACATCCCAAGAGCTTATATGTATAGAAGAAAGAAAGAAAGACAACAAAACTCAATAATTTAGGAAGATGTCACTCAAAAAATCATTTATAAGTGCAGAAGAAAAGGCCATTGCTACTAAACTATGTTAGCTAAATCATACATAGAAATAAATGGATTTTTTTCCTACTGGAAAAGACTGAGAAAGTCTATTGAATTTTTTATAAATGAAAACAAACCAGAATATATCTATTTGTGTGGATCTTTATGTTACATCTATGAAATAAAAAATGTATAAATATGCATATGATTTCAAAAATATTAATTTGTGGCAAAGTTCTTGAAAAATAAGTCTACCTAAATAAAATTAGAAACAGCAAATGCATTATCAATTATAGTAGTTATTAGTGGTTAGAATATATTGATAGTTGAGCTAAAGTCATGCAGTTGATTCCCGGATGTACCAGTTTACGACTGCTTTGTTACCAAGATGCAAGATGAATCACAATGGCCAGCTGTCTCTGAAGGGAGCATTATTGATGAAGAGGGATAGGGAGCCAGAATGTGGACAGATGAGTCCAATTCTGTTACAATGACAGGAAAACACTTTAACACATTTTCTGGAAAGAATGGCTCAGCAGCCTAATGCTTATTTCAGTTTGGCACTGAGCATGTGTCCCTCACAGACAGATGCTTAATAATAGTTCTTTGTAGTGTTAATAATTGTGATGCCTACATGTGTTTTAGAGCTAGATAGCTGCTTTCTAAAACAGGTAACTTTAAGATTGTGAGTTTCATTACAAATAACACCAGTGCATCTAAATATAAGTTCCTGAATTTGCAAGGCTCAAATTATAAAAGATGTTTTAAATTTTCTGCTGTAAAGCTGTGGGCTGTAATACAAACTATAATAAATAGGCACACTTCTTTGTGCAAACACACCACACACATACACACACACACACACACACACACCACAACCACCATCACCACCATCACCAGAAGTATACTTTAAATAAATTATGTGTATGATATCTGCCTGCATGTGTGAGCATAGACCATGTGTGTACAGTGCCCCCGGAGGTAGAAAGTGCTTGATTACTTGGAACTAGAGTTACTGATGGTTGTGAGCTACAGGTGGGTGGGGAACACATGCTGCTATAGCAGTGCTCTTAAGCATTGAGTCATCCCTCCAGCCGCAACTATACTCAGTTACGGTTTCAAAGATCATGTAAGACAAAGTATTCAAAGAGAGACTATAACACAAAATGTTCATTATTAGTAAATACTCCTCTATATAGCTCAAAATCAAATTTTATCTTCATATAGCAGTCACCAGCTACAGTACAACTGAATTACAACCCCTACACATAAGCATTTCCTTACTAAATTCATTTTATAGTGTATTTAGAAACCATTGATTTTATTTTTTAGCAATTACACAACATCAGAAAAATTAGTATATATGCATAGATTTTAAATTTGTCAATTACTTAAAGTCAACATTGTTATTGAATATGTTATTATATTTCAATGAAGAATTTTTAGTAACATTGCAATAGAAATCACTTAATTTAATAGAGTTTTCAGTATCGTGTGATGAAATTATTTTAGCATTTTGGGGGATTTTATTTACATAGATATTTATTAGCGGTATCATAAATGTCTTTTGTAAAAGATTAAAACATTATCTACAAATTTTAATATTTAAATATTAACAATATTATGTTCATTTTAAAGACCAAAATATACAATAAATATATTTAAAGTATATTTAATATTAACCACACATATTAGTACAAAATAGCTTATAGATATAATATGCCCAAGTTTGCATACACACATTGGCTGCAATGTTTGTATCTAGCAGATGTACCAATGTGTGTGCGGACTGATTGTTCCTACTAGCAACTAGTTTTTCCTCATTCTAAATAGGCCAAACATGTTATAGATAAGTATAAATAGAATCTATCACCTGTGAAACAAACACCATTCTGCTCATTGTTTTATTATTTTTCTCTTGCAAGAAAATATACATGAACCAAAAGCTATAATATACTCTGTTACATTAGAACACTGTAATGTTAAGTATGATTTCTAAAAGAGAAAATAACTTAGGGCACAATTAATCAAAATGCCAGGTCTCACATTCCACTGCCAAGACTCCTGCCACAGCATTCCAACAAGTCCCACACTAAAAAACTATGCAGAGACATGTGGGGAGTAACGGACATTGACAATTTCTTCAACAAACTCTCTGCTCTGAAGAAAACAGACCCGAGTCTGCTTATATGCCAATGATTTGAAGGGAAAATGGGTGTTTGATAACCATGGCATGAAGGCAAACTCCTTGTGATTTGGTTGTTGACAGCATTTGAGAAAATGTCAGAGTTGCCATAAATTTCAAGGTCAAATTGTACACAGGCTTTCTTGTTTTGTCTGCAAGACTATAAAAGATTCTCTTTCACTTCTGTAGGTAACTTTTAATGCATTATGATGAGCATACCTTACATTAGCCAAATACTGCTGAAACTGATTCATGATGTAGTTTTCCATGAAACTGAAATAAAACAAAACAGTAAGAGGACTGCTATAAATGGTCTTACCAAGTGAAGATAAGGCATAGGAATGTAGATATCAAAATCAAAACTTGATTAAACATTGCAGACTGTGTTCGCTGAATGGCTCTATGAAGATCATTCTAGAATAATAAAAAACATATTTTGTTTTGATAAATACTAAATATGCATAAGTTCAAATTTTATGTATCCTCTGTACATATAGTATGTATATTTAAGTGAATTTAGCAATATATTATCATTTTACATGGATCTAGACAGAAGTTACAATAGAATTCATATTATAAAGACAGACTATGGGAAGAGCAATAGAACACTAAATTTCAGCTCACATTCTTTCCAAAAAAGAGATTACAAGTTGCATTTCTTACTCCCAGACATACCCAGTCCACTATGATTATGCAGGCAGACTGTTCTCTCAGTAAACAAAGACCTATTAAGGGGAAATTGTGAGTTCACAACCAGGTTGAACTTTATAGAGGCCATATCAAAGAGAAAACAAATAAACAAAAACAAGCAATCACCTCTTCCAAAGGTAATGATCTCATAGGGAAAATGCAAATTTTTAGAAAGGTAAAGTATCAAAGAGTAGACCACTGAAAGGTAGCTGGAGCTATAATGAAAAGCCACTAATAAACAATTACACAAATTACAGCAGCCTGTAACATAGGAAAGAAATTTTCCACTAAGAGATACTAATGTTGACTTCAGTAATGTTAATATTAAAAGAAATATGAGTGGAGTATATGTTGAACAGACACGTACAGGTCTCCCCAGACAACTAAAGTGTTAGAAGGAGACCTAGTAACACAGATCTAAACAGTGAACAATGTTATTCCTATTCTGTGCATTCATAAAATATGTAGTGACCGAAAAAATAATATAAATATTAATTACTTAAATGCCCTAAAAGATGGACACTAACATTTACATATGCTTATGTATGTTGGAAAATTTTGTTTATTATATGCAAAATAATGGACATATGTGATTTTATAGTAAAAATATGAAACATGAAAATAGTTAAAAATAATGTCTCTAAAATCAGTTTTAGAAATATTGATTAAATACTACTACAATGAAATATTTAATAACATAACTCTTTGCCCACTGACTTACTACTATGTGACAATTTAAATAAAATATAAAATTGGTTAATCTCACCTAAGATTTGTGTGCATTTATCAATTTTTTATTTATTTTATTTATCAATTATTTATCAATAATTATAGAAATAATTAAAAGTATTAAATTCAAATGGCAGAATTTGTTTTTTATATTGTATTCAAAATTTTCTGTTAGTAATAAATTTTTTAGCAATTCATTTTTATCCATCTCATAATCAGGAAAGCATGAGAAAATAAATGTCATTAATAAAATGATCGCAGTTAATTATTTTAGTTTTTGATAGTAGATTACACTATGACTGTTGTGTAAACAAATACTGAGTTTACTGGCCCAAAGTTTATCTCTAGTACCGAACAGCAGTGTCATGTGAGTCTTGAATCCATTGTAAACTGTCTATTTCTCTTGAATATGGACTAATAGTTCCTATTGTGGAGGGGTTATTTTTCTAACAGCTAAGTATATGGCAATTCACAGAGATTAATTTGGTACCAGGTTTTTTGTTGTTGTTGTTGTTGTTAGCAGTTTATTTAGTTAAATGGTAATTCTTTGGAGCAAGGAAGAGAGCAGGAGCTACTCCATGGGCCATGTTTGCCCAAACTTTCCTTCCATTGGCCTTGTGCTTTCCTGAGAATTGTGGCTTACTTCCATATGTATTTACAAACACTCTTTTTGCTGTTAATGCTCAAATGTTATTCTGATAATTCCTAGGTCAAACTTTTTGACATAATGTCTGCTTAAAGGTCATTTAAATGAAAACCAAGTGTTAATACTAACATGTATAGTTTTCCCCGAAATATAATCAATGTTATTAAACCTTTCAGATACAATATTTTGCATGTCACATGTGTGTGCTTGTATAATTACACTTTGTTTTCAAAACAAGTTTGCAACTAGATTGCTTTTTGTTAAGATGAAGACATTAGTACAGAAAATAAATCAGATGTTATTAAAGTGTGCAGTATAGTAGGTCTTCTGTAATTTGAAAGTGAAATGTCTTTATAGATTCGTGTGTCTCAACATTTAGTCCTCAGCTGGCACATTGATTTCAAAATTGTGGAAACCTTATTCTTGTAATTAAAATTCATATCCTGTATGTATATATATATATATATATATACATTTGTGCATGCATGTGGATACCATGGCTCCTCTATGAGTTCTATGAGTGCATGTGAGTATAACGGACCTTGTGTCAAATTTGGAGGACAATTTGCACTTCAGTGTCTCCTTCAACCTCATGGATAGAACTCAAGTTCTCAAGGAAGGAGTCCTCACCCACAAATCCATCTTACCAGATCAGCAGTGGAATCCTTAGAATGTGGATCCTTGCTGAAGAAATCTATCATTGGGGAACTTGAGACTTAGAGCTCAATCCCACTTCCTGCTGACTCCCTGCTTACTGACTACAGCAGCAATGTGACCAGTCATATTTTCCAGCCATACCTTCCCTTTGATGATGAAAAGGGCTCTGGAAGTATAAACCTAACCAACCCTTTTTTTAGTGATTTGCTTTTCTTCAGGTGTTTGGTCATAGTAACAAAAGAAACAGAAAAAAAATAAGTATTCAGAAGTGAGTTTGTTTCTGTGATAAACCAGATAATATAGATATTATTCCTTTGTACTAATTCACAAATGCAATGTGGGGGACCTTTGAATTCTGGGCCAGAGAATTTCTAAAATGATTTAACTAGAAACTAATGGGTTTTCCAGATAGTGGGGTGGAAGATGCTCACGAGACTTCAGAGGAGGACAATAACTCGACAGAGAACAGGGCTGGAGGCCATGGCTGTTGTATTCAGAAAGCAAATCTAGAAGCTTGCTGCCTATGCCCTGATAACTTCAGTGAGGCTGAATTTTCAGTAGACCAATATTGTTACTATCAACTGTTCTTATGCAGGTTTCATTGAGAAAGTGCAACACCTGCAGAAGAAAGATGTCTTCAATTTAATGTATCATTTGATGGTAAAATAAGTGAACTTAAAATTGAAAGCAAGGGTGCCAAAAAGTACCTACAACTGCTAAACAGATTAGCACCCTAAAGATCAACTAGTGCTCTCTGCAGGGTCTGCACGTGAAGTTGCTGCTTTTCTTGCTTGGAGGAGGCAAAAATTGAAAACCTCATCAAATAGTACTGGTTTTGGAAGCATGAAAGATGTCAGATTGAGGGATCACATAATCTCAAACCCCAGTTTTAAAGGGCCACTGTAGCCAAGAAATGCATGGCAGGAATGGAATCTTTGCAAGGTGGCCTCAAGAGGCCATCAAATGTAGCTATAACAGTGAAGTCTAAATAACTTCTAGAAAAAGTAATGGAGAAAAGTAAATTAATGCAGAAAAGTGAAGTAAAAGGAGAAAACACAATGCAGGAGATGGACAGAAGCTGGGTTTCCACTAAGAAAAGCAGTAGTCAGGTTCCAGATAGAGAGAGGGCTTATGTGTTCTACAAGTAGTAACCATTCATATCAGGGCTACTATTTGAGCTGAGCTATTTATAGCACAAACCTTAGGTGTTGGACACAAAGCTTCAGGATTTCACATTTTCCTGCTAGGTTTGGTCCTACTTTGGAAAACATTGCTTTGCTGTGGCCATAACCCACTGAAAATGCAAATACTAATCTGGAATTGTATATTAGAAGACTCTGACTTTTTTAGCACTTTATAATTGCCTTTGAATTTAGAAGAGCTCGGACTTTGAGCATTGTTAGATACATAACAAATAGGGACTTTTGAAATAGAAACAATCACATTTTGCTTTGTGAGCAAGTCATGAGCCTATGTGGGCCAAAGGCAAAATGTTACGATTTGAATATAAAATGACCCCCAAAGACTCACATATTTGAACACTTGGTGCTCAGCAGGTGGCAGTATTTAGGAGGATTGTGAGAACTTTAGGAGGTGAGGCCCTGCTGTAAATCTAGGAATTTTAATGTCTGGTCCCACTTCCTACCCACTGCCTTGCTTTCTGACTCCAAACCAAGATGTGACCCAGCACTCCAGGCAGTTGTTGAAATACCTTTCCTGTGGCCATGCAACGCCTTCCATACTGTGGCGCACTGGAATCCTCGGAAGAGTAAACCAAGTAAATCTTTCTTTCCTTAAATTGCTTTCCATCAGATATTGGTCACAGCAAAGTGCCTTATTCCAGACACACATTAGCGTTTGAATAAAGATAGGCTGATTAATGAATGTCTAACAACTTGCTTGTAAGTGCTGAAAACAGTGGCGAACACTTTCAGGTCATAGGTATAAAAGATTCCTTTGATGGATGTGGAGGGTGACTACAGCACAGCTGGGAATTTTTCATGTCTTTCTCCATCTCAGCTTTCTGAGTTACATCTGCCACTCAACTCAACATAACTGAGTCTAAGAGAATGATCACAAATGAGGAGGTACTCTTTCTGAAAGGGCCTGACAAAACCCCACATTTTTATGAAACTTGAAATAGTAGACAAAAACATTCCTAAGTAATTTAAAAGCTGAGGCTTATGAACTATGAGCCACATATGCATGAGCAGATAGCCTTAAAACTGAAGGATGCTCCTATTTGGAGATACTGCTCAAACCTTTGGACCTGTGTAAACATCAGTTAGGTGCTGAATTGATGAATTCAAAAGGCCTGAACCATTTTCTTTTCAAAACTGAAGCCTTGAATACCTAGGGAATGCAAGCATTTTACAGATTTTCATTCTAATTAGAATATAGCAGAAAAATCACTTACCTTATATTAACTGGTTATATTAATTAATTATGTAATCTATAGAGTATATTAAGCACTTAGCAGTAGTTTACCACTACACATTAAATAAAACTTTTTGAGACAATTATGGTAAATTTTTTAAATAAAAACATTTAAAATTTTAATAACCTTCAAATTGGACAAATTCTGTATGCTATGTAAATTTATAGACATAGATGGAACTGCAAAGGAACAGACTAGAGGCCAAATAATCTTTTTCTATTTAGACATTAAAAATAAGTAAAAAATAGTGGATGCTAAAAATATTTTTATTTTTTACTTTGATTTTATTACTTACAATCATATTTTCCAATGCATGTTTGGCAAGCCAACAGTTTAGAAAAACTGGAACAAATAGATTCCTTAAGGTAGGCCAGAATATCTGTAAAATAAACAAAAACTAAATCTTTACCTCGCAGAAAGAAATTATATCGAGAATATTAAAAATAACATCAGATAGAATAAAGGTTAAAAAAAAGAAAGAATTTGAACAGTGCCAAATATTTTAATATCTACACTACTAAATGGTGTTTCACTCATTGCTGAAGTCTTTCCAGGGGAAATTAAAAAACAAGAGGCTTCAACATGTGTCAGACATAACCATGCTGAATCTATTATTAAATCTTTTAATGTGTTTTTACTTTGCTGTTCCTCTACCTGAGGAGGTAAAGAAGTAAAAGAAGAGTCTTTTTTAACATATCACTGTCTTCAGGTTCAACCACATTAAATGATGGTGAGAAGCTGCATTCATTTGTACTGATATTTAGTTAGCTTGTCATTTAATCTATTCCTGCTCTCTCTGTAGATAAGTCACTCAAATTAGTCTGTAAGAAGTAGGGAGCAGCTCCAGATAATATCTACTCACTTTTCATTTGCTTCACATAAGGTCCAAACAGTCATAATTCCACTAATAATTGTCATATCAAAATGATATTGGAACCTAATTATATGAATGACATACTAAGGATTATTTATATTTGGGACCAAATAGAACAGAGTGACTGTAGCATAGGATTGTTGCAGGAGGAACACCTGGTCTTGTGGCTGTCATTCACAGTCCTACTAATGAAGGACTGAATTGTGTAGATTCTATAAATAAACTAGAAATTAGTGTGCTTTTAGAATGAGCATTCTGGTAAATATATCATACTATTAATTTCTAATTTTAAAATTAGAATTTTAAAAGTAAATTTAAAATCCCACTATATATATATATGTAATTTTGAAGATCTTTAAACAATATTGACATCTATTCACATGAGCCCTCTACATACACTATTAATTCTTTAAAAGGTTTCATTTTGCTATTGTACTGAAACCTACTATATTTCATTTAACTATGCAGCTTAGTCGATTAGACTTTCTTCTCTTTAAAGAGCCAGATCCTATTCAAAAGTCTGAATTCATGCCTCATGAATTATACTTTGTAGAAGTATTTATACTTATTGAATTTATTAAACTCTCATGACAAATAACTCTTTAAGATGCTTAGACTTACTGAGATGATGAAGGGGACCGCGTTGATTATTTCCAAGATGAATGGGATTCGTAAAATCTGTTCCCAAATATTTCCCTACAAAAAATGTTGAATAAAGGCAAATATTAGAAAAGTACCAGGACTCAGAATTTCTCTAGTAATACCAATGCTTTATTAGCAGAATAGTGGATCTGTATATAAATGAAACAATAACTTATGAATTAATTTTATGCAGAATTATGCTATTTGGTTTTGTAATGTTAGAACTAAATTAAATATCCAAAGTAGAACAGGTATAGTGTATGTAAAATTTGACCCCTAACAATACACTCTAAAACGCATTACTAGTAAGTAAAGTACATTAGTGGGACATTAATATGAACTGACACAATTTGTTTCCACTATCATAAATAGACGAGTTCATTGTGATGCACCCTAAGTCTTTTGTTAATCATGCTCATTTTTCAATTCAACTGGTCTTATTTTTTAAGTTCAATCAAACATAAAGAACCATTTAATCACGGATATTCTAATCTGCCAATATACACTATGAAATTAATCAGGATTGAATACATAATTTTCAAGCCCAGTGAATTATGAATATATGGTGACTCTTAAAAATTTCAAGAGAAACTATGAGAATATTAAAACAGTTACAGATATCTTGCTGTTGTAGAATCATTTGTCATAACACAGATGACATGCCCATAAAGTTGGTCTTGATACTTTGGGTTTGAGTAAGGTCTTAATGTGCCTGCCCTGTACTAAAAGCTGGATCCTCTATGAAGAAACTTAATGGTGGGCATGAGTTTAGAGACCCTTGTAAGGGGTATCGACTTGAAGGGGATCAATATGGTATTTGTGGGATACCTGTGAGTTCCATTCAGGTAAGATATTCACAATCAGAGCAACCCTGGCATGTGAATATCCAGTGATTCCCATATCATCCTTTACATTTACATTCTGCAAGGCACACTTCTTTACTGTAATGTAAACCAACATGCAGGCCTTGGAGAAGCCAAATTCATCAAGCTACCTCACAGAGGTCTTTCAGACTTCAGAGCTGCACCTCTTCCTTTGTTACTAAGCCTTACAGACCAATAGAGTGCCTAACAACAAATCCTCAGAATGGCCTCAAAAATTTTAATGTATGAAGCGATCCACACATTGGGAAAAAGAAATCTGGATTGCCCACGTTTTCCAATTGTCATGTAACATTAGATATAAATAAGAAGTTTTCAGTATTCCTTGAGGTTGCAGTGGCTCAGTATACCGCAGTGCTAGATCATCTCTTTACTATGTGCTAAGATGTTAACAATGTCTGCCACATTAGCTCGCAACCCTCCCTCATCTTATAGCCAATGTGGTACAAGAGGGAGCATGTGGGGGATGGAAACTCACAGAGATCTTTGCTGCAAAGAAATGTTAGGAGTGAAATGATGCCTTTCTCATCAACTCAAGTTAACTGAAAAGAATTCAAAAGAAATAACTTAGCTTCATGCAGACTTGAAACTATATTTAGTCCATGCCTAACACATGTGGGAAAATAAGGAAAGGAAAAAAAAAATGAGAGCTAGCCTAAGAATGAGCCACAGTCCCTCCATATGTGTGTGTGTGTGTGTGTGTATAATATATGTATATATGTATAGACACATAAAATAAATAAATGTATTTCTTTGTAATTTGATATGGAAAATAAGGAAGGGAAACTGCTCGCTTTTTAAGTGTTTTTTCCTCAAAGGGTGTGTGCCTTTGGTGACATGGGACTGGAACAGATGGGGACCTCAGGAGCCAGACATCCTTATCAGACACTGAGAAGCTAGCCTGAGGCACTGCATGAGTGAAAAGCCCAAGCAAGGCCACAGAAGCTCACACAGAGAACGAGGAAGAGGTTGCACTAGTCTGTCCAAAGGATGTCACACCAGACTGCTGTGAAAATACTGTTCACTTTATCTCTTGGTTTTCATCTGCACTGGACTTTCAAGTCACTTGGCAACAAATGAGTGGCAATGGAAGTGGCAGAGAACATCATGATGTGGGTGGTCTCAAAGAGAACAATCCACACTCTGCTTTCAGGAAAATCAACAACTATGCATCAATTGCTCAAATCATCCATTAGCATAGACCAGCAGTAAGATGCAAGGATGTGTAGAAGTGTAGGATTGTAAATGGATACTGCTTGTTTTGTTTCTCAGTAGCCCAGAGCCAAATAATTACCAAAAAGAAAACTATATTAATTACAACACTGTTTGGCCTCTTAGCTCAGGCATCTCATTAAGTAACTCTTGCATCTTAAATTAACCCATTTTTATTAATCTATGTATCACCACAAGGCTGTAACCTACTAGTAAGTTTCCATTGTTTTTCTCCTTCAGCAGCTACAAGGCATCTGACTGACCCTGCTTTCTTTCTACCTGTATTCAGTTTAGTTTCCTTGCCTACCTCTATTCTGTCCTGCCAAAGGGCAAAGCAACTTCTTTATTAATGAATGGTATTAAAACATGTTCACAGCATGCAGAGGGAAATCCTACATCATCTCTACTTTTCTATCTCAATAAAAAGGAAGGTTTTGTATTTAACATAGTGAAATTACACATAACGAAACAGGTACAAAGAAAGAATTACAGTTAAAATATTTCTTTATGAGTCTAAAGTTTAATATCTAATTTATTTTTTATCATAACTAAGAAAAAATATGACTATCTTCAACTCTATCAAAGACTCACAGAAAATACATTGTAAGCAACGTCCAAAACTCTAGAATTGACAGAAAAAAATTGGCTGTTTGGACAGTCACTCAAAGTTCTTTTATAACATTGAAGCATCCTTCTTCAGACAACAGACCCATAGTTTCTTGTAGACATTTCCATGAAACAAAAGTTGAGACACTGTTTGGCCTATATTGGCAGTTTGTCAGTCACATTCTTTTGTGACCTGCAGAATGTCTGGTAGACTCATTCATGAAGCAAAAACCCTGTAAAACTGTCTCACCTTCTTTAGGAAAGTTCAGCAGTCGTTTTTTTGTGGGTCTTGCATGTTCCATTCATTCAGCATACTGTTAAGCATTACAGGCAAGAGCACCATTTGCAAATGGACACTGCTTTTTGGTTTCCCAGCTGCCCAGAACTGAATAATTACAGAAAACTAAATTAATTACAACATTGTTTAGTTTCTTAACTCAGGCTTCTGGTATGGGGCAATGGTCTGTATTCTGGCAATTATATCTTAAATAAACACTGATTGCCCAGTAGCCAGGCAGGAAGTATAGGTGGGATGAGACAGGAAGTAGGGGTGGGTCAGTGAGAACAGAGAATTCTGGGAAGAAGGGAGCTTGGTCAGCAGTCCTGGCCCCACCACAGAAGAAGCAAGATGTGACTGCCTCACTGAATAAGGTACTGAGCCAGGTGGCTAACACAGATAAGAAATAATGGGTTAATATAAGATATAAGAGTTAATTAGAAGCCTGAGCTAGTGGACCAATCAATTTATAACTAATGTAGACCTCATTAAAGACTGTGGGGACCAGGCAGGACAGAAACTCAGACAACAGGCTTCTTATTTAGTAACACTTATATCTTAAATTAACTCATTTCTATTAATCTATCACCATGAGGTCGTGGCCTGTTGGTAAGGTTCTGGTATCTCTCTCCTTTGATAGGTAAATGGTGCCTGCCTGAGTCTGCCTTCTTTCTACATGCATTCAGATTAGTTTTCCCATATAGCTCTATTCTGCCCTGCCATAGGCAGAAGCAGATTCTTTATTAACCAGTGATAATAAAGCATGTTTATAGCATATAGTGGAGATACCCACATCATAGGATAACCAGATTTTCCTACTCACATTGACACAGACTTCTCCAATAATCCAATTTAACTGAGTTTACTAATATTAAGTTATTTTTTTAATGTTACAGGGTAATATTTTTCTATTGGTATGTAAATGATTACTATTCATTTTCCCAGTTCCTGGGACACATTGAAAAAGTTCAGTTCATCATGATGACTCTTAATGTTCATCTCAGTTTTACATATGATATTTTAAATGATTTTTTTCTTGAACCATTAAAGATGCATTAAAACTGACAACTTAAAACTGATTTGACTGGTTTCATTTCTGAATTATCTTTCACCTTAGGGCACAGAGTTATTTCTAAAATCTTATGTTCTTGTCGTCTAGAAAATGAAATCCAAGCTCACAGTTATATTGCATAAAGATTCACAAATTTAACTCTGGCTTCTAGTTTACCCTGTAGTTAGAATGAGCCACTCTCAATTCTAAAATCACCCACAGACTCATCCATATTAAATTTTACAGTTCCCTGGATCTGCCAAGCTCTTTATACTTCTGAAGCATCGTTAACATTTTTCCCTCTGGATGGTATGCCTTACTTCCACACAAGAGTTTGTAACATGGATTGTACTTATTTATGTACTTGCTAGGACAAAAGTAAATAGACAAATAAGTACTCAAGGATATAATTCCTCCTTTCCATTAATATAATGATTTATTTTCTAACTAAAATAAATTCCTTGTGTGAGTACATACTATATTTCTCTTTTTGGGTCTCAGTTACCTCACTCAGGATAGTTTTTTCTGTTTCCATCCATTTGCATGCAAAGTTCAAGATATCATTGTTTTTTACCGCTGAGTAGAACTCTGAAGTATATATGTGCCACACCTTTTTTATCCATTCTTCTATTGAGGGACATCTAGGTTGTTTCCAGGTTCTGGCTATTACAAATAGTGCTGCTATGAACATAGCTGAACAAATGCTTTTGTAGTATGATTGAGCATCTCTCAGGTATATTCCCAAGAGTAGAATTGCTGGATCTTGAGGTAGATTGACTCCCAATTTCCTGACAAACATCCACACTGATTTCCAAAGTGGTTGCACAAGTTTGCATTCCCACCAACAATGGATGAGTGTTCCCCTTACTCCACAACCTCTCCAGCAAAGGCTATCATTGGTGTTTCTGATTTTAGCCATTCTGACTGGCGTAAGATGGTATCTCAAAGTTGTTTTGATTTGCATTTCCCTAATCGCTAAGGAGGTTGAGCATGACCTTAAGTGTCTTTTGGCCATATGAACTTCTTCTGCTGAGAATTCTCTGTTCAGTTCAGTACCCCATTTTTTAATTGGGTTAATAAGTGGATTCTAGCTATAAAGAAAGGACATTGAGTCTATAGTTCATGATCCTAGAGAAGCTAAATAAGAAGGTGAACCCAAAGAAAAACATATATTTATCCTCCTGGATATTGGATGTTGAGGGTGGATTGGGGGAAGGGGAGATGGGGAGAGAGAAGTGAGGAGAGGATTAGCGAGAGCTTGGGGGAATGGGATAATTGAGATGGAGGAAGGGTGGATATGGGGCAAGGAAGAAGTTATCCTAACCAAGGGAGCTATTTTAGGGTTGGCTAGAGTCTTGGCCCTAGAGGGGTTCCCAGGTGGCCAAGGGGATTTCCCCAACTAGTTCCATGGGCAGCAGAGGAGAGGATACCTGTACTAACCTTATCTTATAGCCACACTGATGAATACCTTGCATATAACCATAAAACCTTCATCCGGCGATGGATGGAGATAGAGACAGGAACCCACATTGGAACACTGGACTGAGATCCCAAGGTACAAATGAGTTGCAGAAGGACAGAGAACATGAGCAAGGAAGTCAGGACCATGAGGGGTGCGTCCACCCACTGAGACAATGGGACTGATCTAATGGGAGCTCACCAAGGCCAGCTGGACTGGGACTGATGGAGCACGTGATCAAACTGGACTCTCTGAATGTGGATGACAATGAGGGCTGACTGAGAACTCAAGGACAATGGCACTGAATTTTGATTCTACTGCACGGACTGGCCTGGTCTATTTGGATGCTCACCTTCCTAGACCTGGATGGAGAACGGAGGACCTTGGACTTCCCACAGGGCAGAAACCCTGACTGCTCTTAGGACTGGAGAGGGAGGGAGAGAGGGAGTAGGGGGAGTGGGAGGGAAATGGGAGGAGGTAGAAATTTTTAATAAATAAATAAATTTAAATAAAATAAAATAAAATGAATGAAAAATTATTTGGAAACTATATAATAATCTTGTTAATAATCTACATTGAAAACCCTTGAAAGAAGTTTATATTTGGAAACTTCCCCTGAGTGTAAGTAAACACAAATCACTAAACATGAAAACCAATTTAAACAGAAATTTTCTAGAAGAAGTATTTCAAAATTGCCTATTTACATTAAAAGTCATTCTAAGGACTTTTAACTATGCTTTAGCTACAACTTATAATCAACAATAACCTGTGACATCTAAACAGGTTATATGTAATCCAGATCAATATACCATCTTGGAAATTCTGACTAAGGTCAAATATTTAATCCACTATCCCATATTGAGGTTTTGAAATCATAAATGTAATATTTCTGAAAGCCAAATGTATGTCTTACTCCTCACTGAACTCTCTCCCAGTAACACAAATCAAGCATCCTTGAGAAATATATTACATCATGCTTTCCCATTACATGACTGTAATGTATCAATGGGACATAAAGATTTGCAAACAGCCGGGCGATGGTGGCGCACGCCTTTAATCCCAGCACTCGGGAGGCAGAGGCAGGCGGATCTCTGTGAGTCTGAGACCAGCCTGGTCTACAGAGCTAGTTCCAGGACAGGCTCCAAAGCCGCAGAGAAACCCTGTCTTGAAAAACGAAAAAAAAAAAAAAAATTTGCAAACAGAACATGAAATTTTCTTAGTTCATATTTTGATTTGTTTTCTGTCTTTCATCTAGTTAAACCTCCTAAATATTATCTGTCCACCCATGCCTGCCCCAAAGGAATTTACCTACACAATCTATAACTGTATTATATTACCAAACATGCATTGCCCCTTTACCGATCCAGCGTATATTCATTCCACTCACTTTAAAACTCTTCAACTCTTCACACACTTTAACAAGAGAAAGTCCTATTCTAGTGTACAAGGCACTATCTCAGTTTGTGTGTATTGAGCTGTCTATCTTTATTTTTTTAATTTAGCTTTAATTAAATGGAAGTGTGTCTCAGCATGTAGGTATTTGCATTTGAATATGGGTGTCAAAGGAGAATAGAGGCATTAGTTTTTTTTTGAATTTGGAGTAACACAGATTTTTGTGGACCACTTGATTTTGGTGATGGAAATCAAAATCATGATCTTGGGCAGAGCAGCCAGCATTCTTAACCATCATGCTATCTCTCTAGCCTTTTACCCTATTTTAAAAGTCATTCCAGTTCCGAAGTAATTTTGATTCATAAAATGTGGCATAGTGGTACCTTTCTATATAAGTCTTCAAGTGGTCTTCCTTCCTGACTTCATTTTACATGCTAAAGTAGTCTTAGGAGTTTTATGGATTTTTTTACATTTCATTTTACTTTCCCTTTCTTGTATCATCCTGTCATAGTCACTCCAAGAAGGACATACTCCAAACATAACATTTTGATGCATCTAGCACACAAGCACAGATTTTAAATTATACACAGTGATTTTACATAAGCATAAAGTCAAGATGTTTTGATCTGTTTCTCACACAAACGCCACAAAGGATGATGTTTCTAAATAAAGACTGTGATTATATTATGATGACCACACTATGTCTGATTCATTGTGTGTGTGTGTGTGTATAAATGTGTGCTTCAGGAACTGAATAAACTTCCCACTGAGGACGAATTTTCATGCTCAAACTGTATAAAGGACAAAATAACAGATATATCTGTAGCTATACTCAGTTTGTTTAAATCTTGGGTCTCAAGTTAACTTCTGAACTAAGTGATGGATTCATAAAATATTTTCCCTAAAATAATTATTAAAAATAAATATAGAAAGAATCTGAGAGTTTCACTGCCCATTAGGAATTCCCAGTAGTAGTATACATTATAAGAATTGACAGGACAAAATTAAATTATGATGAAAAAAGAAAGAATGCATTGAAGTAGTGCCACTATGCCACAATCTATAAACACAATCTAAAGACTAGCAAAGTGACTTTCAAAATCATATCAAACAGTTATTTCACTTAGATAGAAACAAATGCATTTGTTCCTTCTAAGAGGTAGCTTACTATCAATTCTACATATCTAATGCTAGGTTATTCTTATCTGAAGAGTTCAATAAAATGTAAATAAAACTCAGTCCAACCATTTCAGTTACCATGGGCATGCCAGTACTTCAACATTAGCAAAACACATGATAGAAAATATTCTAGATATTATCCCCAAAGAAAGCAAAAATGTATTGTAAAAAGTGTTTTAAAAGTTGCAGAAATGTGGCAACCTAGAGTTTTCAGAGTCAAGTGTGAACCTAGAAATTATATATAAACATTTTATTCTTTGTGCTTGCTTATTTTTGAGATTTTATATTATACATTTCTCCATTTCCTTTCCTCCCTCCAAACCCCTCATATAGCCCCCCATTTTCCTTCAAGTTCAAGCCTTCTCTTTTTTACTAGTTGTTATCAAAGGATGTAAGTCTTTATATATATTCATATTATAACCTTATGGATTCATAAAATGCTACTATTGAATGTATGTTTTCAGGAATGAATTTTGGCACTAGAAACCCAATTGGGGTGCTCTTTTCTGGAGAGGACTACCTCTTGCACTCCAAATTATTCTGAGTTGCCAGTCTTTCTTTGTGTAGGGCTGAACCCTTGTGGGCTTTTCCATATCTAGTTGGGCTTCCTCCTTGTTCAGCTCATATAAGGGTAGTCTCATTGATAGGAATTTACTGATATAATTTCTGATGTTGGTAGGATACAATCTCACAGCAAAGTCCCAGATCCTCTGGTCCTTTTAATCCCTCTTCTATAAAAACCCTACCTGAGCATTGGGTATGTGAGTTAAACATTTTATTCTAAATGGATAAGAACAAGAATGTTTACCTTACATAATAAAATAATCTGATAGTTTATCTTCTTTAAATAAATTTTAAATAGCATAATGAAGCTTATGGCATCAAATGTATGACTAACAATACATATATTTCAAGTGCCAAGGCATGTTAAACAATCCAAAAAATATAGATATACTTAAAACCATCTTAGAAAATATAAGATGGGTTATTATGTTGCCATATTTCTCAGAATTAGTACTTTTTAGAGTAATTATGGAACAAGTAATCACAGCCTTAACAAAAGCTTCTAGGTGTGATGAATTTTTATTTTTAGAAGTTTGGAAACCATGCTGATGTTTGTTTATGTTTGCCTTTGATTTAATGAATATGCATGTTTAAACCGAGTTCTATTTTAAAAGCTCATGGCCCTGAAACCTCAGTGGAACTCTGAAACACAGTCTGCTACAACACAGAGAGAACCAATAGATGAGTGACCAGCCACCCAGCAGGTCACAGCACTCTCTAGGCCATCGACAAAACCCCCAAGTCCAACTCCCACCTGCCTCAGGTTCTCTAGCTAGCTAGCAGGAGAGTTTCCTGCAGGTGTGTATCTCCAACATTCCTACCACACCCACTGGACTGTGCAAGCCACAGGTCCCACTGTGACACAAACACTCCTGCAACTACACAGAGAGGACCGAAATACGGTGAACAAAAGAGATGACCTAAAGAAGCACAAGCTGTGAGTGCACAGAGTAGACCAAGAGAGCTAACCAAGAGAGCAGGTCAAGAGAGACCTCAGTTGCTCCTTAAGACAGAAACAATGACAGTGCAGAGCAGACCAAGAGCAGTTCCCAAAGACACAAACAGTCACTACAAGTGTTGGACCAAGAGGCAAAGACACTGCAGAAGCCAATTGGAGGAAGGAATGGGTAGGTACCAATGCAAGAATTCATTCAACAACGTAAAAAGCAATGTGGTAAATTCAGAACCCAGTGGTCATAGAACAAGAAAACTTGATCATCCTAACCCAGAAGAAGTTAAAAAAAAAAGGATTTTAAATGTAACTTTATGAGGCTTATGGAGACTTTTGAAGAGGAAATGAAATGTCCCTTAAAGAACTAGAAAAAGAAGAAACACACCCAAAAAGATGGAAGAAATCAATAAATCTCTCAAAGAAAATAAGGAAAAAACAATCAAACAGGTAAAGAAAACAGTTCAAGACTTGAAGACTGAAATAGAGGCAATAAAGAAAACACAAAGAAAGGGAATTCTGGACATGGAAAAATCTTGGTAAATGAATGGGAACTAGGGAGGCAAGCATAACCAATATTATAGAAGAGAGGGAAAAGAGAACCTCAGTGGTTGAAGATACTAAAGAATGAATAGATTCACTCATCAAAGAAAACATTAAATCCAACAAATTCTTAATACAAAAAACAAGGAAATTTGTGACCCCACAAAAAGACCAAAACTAAGAATAGAAGAAAGAGGACTCCAGCTCAAAAGTATATTCAACAAAATCAGAGAAGAAAACTTTCCCAACCTAAAGAAGGATATCCCTATGAAGGTGCAAGAAGCTTACCAAAGAACAAATAGACTGGACAAAAAAAAGTCCTTTTGCCATATAACAATAAAAAGGCAAAATATACAAGAATAAAGAAAGAATATTAAGAACTGCAAAGGAAAAATGTCAAGTAACATATAAGCCAGACTTATCAGAAATACATCCAACTTCTCAATTGAGACCATAAAAGCCAGAAGGTCCTGGACAGATGTGCTGCAGACACTAAGAGACCAGGGATGTGAACCCAGAGTCCTATACACAGCAAAGCTTTCAATCAACATCGATGAAGAAAACAACTTATTCTATTACAAAACCAGATTCAAACAATACTTACCCACAAAAAGCAGCCATACAGAAAATACTAGAAGGAAAACTCCAACGCTAAGAAAGTAACTGTACCCACAAAAAGACAGACAAAAGATAACTACACAACAGCCAACACCAAAGAAGGGAAACACACAAACACTACCACCAAAAATAATAGGAATTAACAATCACTGTTCATTACTATCTCTTAATATCAGTGGAATAAATTCACCTATAAAGAGACACAGGCTAAGAGAATAGATATGAAAGCAAGACTAGCCTTCTGCTGTATTAAAGAAACACATATCAACCTCAAGGACAGACATCACATTAGAATAAAAAGTTAGAAAAAGATTTTTCCAATCAAATGGACCTAAGAAATAAGCAGGTGTAGCTATCCTATCTAACAAAATAGACTTCATACTGAAATCAATCAAAAGAGGTGCAAAAGAGGTGTTATATTCATAACAGGAACAATCCATGAAGATGAAGTCTCAGTCCTGAACATATATGCCCCAAATAAAAGAGCACCCACATATGTAAAAAAAATAAATAAATAAAACATTACTAAAGCTTAAATCACACATCAAACCTGAAACACTAATAATAGAAGACTTTAACACCCCTTCCCCAATGGACAGCTCAACCTGAGAGAAACTTAACAGAGAAATAAGAAAATTAACAGATGGCATGACCCAAATGGACTTAAGAAAAATATATAGAGCATTCCACCCAAACAAAAAGAATATACCTTCTTCTCAGCACCTCAAGAAACCCTCTCTAAAACTGACCACATACTCGGTAACAAAGGAAACCTCAACAGATACAAAAAATTGGAGTAACCCCTGTATTTTATCAGAGCACCATGGTTTAAAGATAGAATTTAACAGCAACACTAATTGGAGAAAGCCTATAAACCCATGGAAATCGAACAGTGCTCTTTTGAATTTCCTGTGGGTCAAGAAATAAGAAAGTAATCAAAGACTTCCTAGAATTCAATGAAAATGAAGGCATTACTTACCCAAATGCATAAGACAGTGCTAAGAGGTAAGTTCATACTGCTTAGTGCCTAAGTAAAGAAATTGTAGAAATCTCATACTAGTGACTTAACAGCACACCTGAAAGCTCTAGAAAAAAAAAAAAGCCGGAATCACCCAGGAGGAGTAGAAGACAGAAAATAATCAAATTGAGGACTGAAATCAATAAATAAAAACAAAGAAAACAGAAAACTATACAAAGAATCAATGAAACAAAGAGCTAGTTCTTTGAGAAAAATCAACAAGATAGACAAACCCTTATCCAAACTAATCAAAAGGCAGAGGAAGCACATTCAAATTAACAAACTCAGACATGACGAGTAGTACATAACAGACACTGAGGAAATCCAGAGAATCATTAGGTCATACTACAAAAATCTGTACTCCACAAAATTGGTAAATGTAAAAGAAATAAACAATTTTCTGGATAGGTACCACAAAACAAAATTAAATCAGGACCAGGTGAGCAATTTAAAAAGACCTATAACCTACAAGCAAGTAAAAGTAGTCATAAAAAGCCTCCCAAACAAACAACAACAACAAGAAAAAAAAAAAAACAAAAAACAAAAACCAGGGCCAGATGGTTTCAGTGTGGAACTCCATCAGGACTTCCAAAAAGAGCTTAATACTTATATTCCTCAAAGTGTTTCACATAATAGAAACAAAAGGAACATTGCCCAACTCTCTTTATGAGGTTACAATTACCCTGATACTGAAACCACACAAAGACACAACCAAGAAAGAGAATTACAGACCAATCACACTGATGAAGATAGATGCAAAACTACTCAATAAAACACTGGAAAACAAAATCCTAGAACATATCAAAAGAATCATCCCCCATGATCAAATTGGCTTTATCCCAGACATGCAAATATGGTTCAACATATGAAAATCTATCAATGTACTCCACCATATAAATAAACTGAAAGAAGAAAAACACATTCATCTCATTAGGTCCTGAAAAAAGCATTTGACAAAATTCCATACCTATTCATGATAAAGGTCTTGGAGAGATCATTAATACAAGAAACATGTCGAAAGAAAATAAAAGTAATATACAGCAAGTCAACAGCCAGCATCAAATTAAATGGAGAGAAACTCTAAGAAATTCCACTAAAATCAGAAACAAATAAGGCTGCCCCCTCTCTCCATAACTATTTTACATAGTTCTTGATGTTCTGGTTAGCGAAAATGAGAAGGGGAGGATGGGGGGAACTTGGGGAAACGGGATGATTGGGTTAAAGGAAGGTTGGATAGGGGAGCAGGGAAGCACATATCTTAATTAAGGGAGCCATCTTAGGGTTGGCAAGAGACTTGAACCTAGAGGGGCTCCCAGGTGCTCAGGGCGATGTCCCCAGTTAGTTCCTTGGGCAGCTGAGGATAAGGAACCTGAAATGACCCTATCCTATAGCCATACTGATGAATATCTTGCATATCACCATAGAAACTTCATCTGGCGATGGATGGAGATAGAGACAGAGACCCACACTGGAGTACCGGACTGAGCTCCCAAGGTCCCAATGAGGAGCAGAAGGAAGGAGAACATGAGCAAGGAAGTCAGGACCACGAGGGGTGCACCCAACCAATGAGACAGTGTGGCTGATCTATTGGGAGCTCACCAAGGCCAGCTGGACTGTGACTGAAAAAGCATGGGATAAAACCGGACTCTCTGAACATGGTGGACAATGAGGCCTGATGAGAAGCCAAGGACAATGGCACTGGGTTTTGATCCTACTTCATGTTCTGGCTTTGTGAGAGCCTAGCCAGTTTGGATGTTCACCTTCCTAGACCTGGATGGAAGGGGGAGGACCTTGGACTTTCCACAGGGCAGGGAACCCTAACTGCTCTTCGGACTGGAGAGGGAGGGGGAGAGGAGTGGGGGGAAGGGGAGAGGAGTGGGAGGAGGGGGAGGGAAATGGGAGGCTGGGAGGAGGTGGAAATTTTTTTTCAATAAAAAAAAAGATAACAAAAGGACATCAAGGGGATTCAAATTGGAAAGAAGAAATTAAACTTTCGCTATTAGCAGATGATAGAATACTTAAGTGACGCCAACAGTTCTACCAGAGAACTCCTACAGCTGATAAATACCTTCAGGGATGTGGCAGGGAAAAAGATCAAAATTCAGTAGCCCTGCTATGTACAAATGATAAAGAAGCTGAGAAAAGAATCATAGAAACATCATTCTTCAAAATAGGCATAGATAACATAAAACAACTTGGGGTAACACTAACCAAAGGAGTGAAACATCTGTTTTACAAGAACTTTAAATCTTTTAATAAAGAAATTGAAGAAAATACCAGAAAATGGAAAGATCCCCCATGTAATTGGATAGGAAGGATCAAAATAATAAAAATAGCAATCCTATCAAAAGCAATCTATAGATTCAATGGAGTCCCCATCATAATTCCAACATAATTCTTCACACACCTTGAAAGAACAATATCAGACTTCATTTTGATTGTTGGAGTCATTAAGGGGCTAACAAAAAACTTGGCACTAGAGAAATTCCCAGGAGTCCACAAGGACGACCCCAGCTAAGACCCTAAGCAGTAGAGGAGAGAGTGCCCAAACTGGCCTTGCCCTGTAGACATATTGATGAATATCTCAAATATCACTATAGAACCTTCACCTAACAACTGACAGAAACAGAGGCAGAGATCTGCAGTAGAGCACTGGACTGAACTCCCAAAGTCTAGTAGAAGAGTGGGAGGGGAGAGAATACAAACAAAGAGGTCAATACCATGATGGAGATACTCCCTAAAACAGTTTACCTGAGCTAATGGGAGCTCATCAACTTCAACCAGACAGGGAGGAAAACAGCATAGGACCAAACACGACCCTCTGAATGTGGGTGACATTTGTATGACTGGGTAAGACTGCGGGCCTCTGGCAACAGCATTAGGATTAATCCCTTCTGCTTGTACTGGCTTTTTGGGAACCCATGCTCTTTGCATGGCTACCTTGCTCAGCCTAGATATAGCAGAGAGGGCCTTGGACCTTCCACAAAGCAATGTGTCTTACCCTCCCTGAGGAGTGGCTGGAGGTGGAGTGGGGAGCAAGGTGAAGGGAATAGGAGGAGTAGAGGAAGTTATAACTGGGATTGGTATGTAAACTGAAAAAAAAGATAGTTTGTTTTCTCCTTTGAAAAAAAATTTATAAAAATAAAATAAATAAAAGTTGATGACTTAGAAGGTATTCATTGTGTGTTGTGGGTGTTTTGCCAAGCAGTAATGAACATGTATGAAAGCACTATGTGAGCACAGATCTACACATCTATATAATGGAAAACAATGTTCATCATGCCAAGGATTTTTAATTCATTGTGCTAATTTCCACACATACTTTAAAATTTTTCTTATTTTGGTTTCAGTCTCCATGATGAATTGAACTTTTGTAACTGTTAAAATTCAATTCATTCTCATTGTAGAATGTTTGATGTCAATGGCTTAAATGCTTGTTTAATACTGTATTTTTAATATTAAATGCAAATACCAATAATATATATATATATATATATATATATATATATATATATATATATATATTTAGTGTCTAGTCACATTGATAAATCAGACCTCTGGGTATCAAACACTATTAAATATAGACAGAACTTATAATGCAGTTAAACATCACTTTTGCAAGTCTATCTTCTAATTTTAAAAATCCAAGCTTGTAGAAAGAAGCTAATTTTAAAATCTTATTTATAGGCCATAAATTATTAGCAATTATTTAATTTATTCGTTGCAAAGAAGTTATCCAACACTGTACTGGCTAGGTCAAAAGTTCACATATTTGACTCAATTTATGAGAGAAATAGAAGATAATTAATAGAAATTTATTCTACTGTCACAAACTTGTTTTTATCTTTTCTATTTCCTTTGTAACTTTTTGGACACTAACATCTATTTCTCTTCTAGCAAAACATTAAAGATTATGGGGGTCAGAAAAAAATATTATATATCATTAAGCTTAGTCTGCTAAGACTTATAAAATTCTGCTATCATTTTCTCAATGATAGGAAGTAATTAATTATGAATGTCATCCCCATATAATTTCAATGAAAATTATCCCGCATCTGCTTGTATATTTTAATTTACTTCTTCAATCAAAGCTGGGATTCCTTTTAGCAAGGCAGAAAAATAATTTCATATTAGCTGTAGTTGGAATTTGGAGGAAATATATTCACAAATGAATATTAATACTTGGCTATGTTATATTTCTTCAACTAAACATGCAAAAGTGAAAGAGACATGACATATATATCTAAAGGGCCCACATGCCTACTTGGTTAGGTGTAAGTCACTTAGGCTTCACATTCAACATTCATTACACACCTGAAGATTAAACAACTTTAAAGACAATTGTCACATTTCTATTTTGCAGTTTAGGTAATTGAAAATCGGGAGTCATCTGTTCATTAGGACAAACTTACAGTGCATATTTTCGGCAATAAGACCGAGATTATTAAAAGTCTATCCCTCTATCAATACAGAATATCAATGGGTTAGTACATTCTAAGTAAAGTAAATATATGTGATTTCATTGCCCCTTATCTTCCATATTCTCTCATGAGAATGGAACTTTATCCCAGTTGGTGTCTAAATCCCAGTTTCCTTGTTTGGTTCCTCATTACCTTCCATGAAATTTCTCCTTCAGTCATTCTTTATCCTCCCTATATTTTCTCATTTCAAGCAGTGTAGATAATCTCCATCATTAGAGTACTGTCTCTGAGTCGATCCTTCTAGCAAGTTCCTGCCCCAGTAAACCAACATTCTAGATTAAACAAATTTCAGTTTCAATAGTACTTCAGTAAGATGGATTTCTGAAGATGAATGGGGAGTTAACTGCCTCTTTCAGAAACTTCTGGCATTTTTCATAGTTCGTATACACTCACGCAATACTGATCCTCTTTAGACATTTCTCGTATCTTGTTTTTCACCTTTTTATACTGTTGTATTCTAATGCTTGTTAATTTATTTTCATACCTTCTTATTCATCATATTTTCCCTCACAGACATTGATACTATTTTTTAGTTATTTTAGATAAGACTAATGAAAATTTAAATATAAATAAAATAGGCCTAGAAGAAACATTGAGTTTGTAAGAACTACTTCATCAAAATTTAGGAATAAAAAGTAGTTTAATCTTGAAAATTAGGAAATAAATTAGAGAGTAAAAGACAGTTCTTCAAAAATGAGAACCTTGTAATCTTATGCTGCTATGTGTGACAGTAAGCAAAAATAGTACTTTTTCTTTGCACTGCTATGTTGTCTTCCAATATCTGTATATTCTCTAGAAAACCTACAAGATGATCAGTTCCACACCTCAAATTTTCGGCTTCTTCTTTGACGTTGATTCTTTGCATGAGATGTCTCTGACTCCTTTATCATTTCTGTAAAGATGAGCATTGAGTACTAATGAATCTTCTAGATCTTAATCCTCACTCTCAGGTGTTCTCTGTCTACCACTATATCACAATCTCCAAAATTAGTTCTGTTCTACCTTCCTTGATTTTTTTATTAGAACTTCATTAGTGTTTCCAGTCATCTCGATTCAGAAAACCTTTAAAATGGTACTTTAGCTTCCTTTTTTTCCCATTGATTCAAATCAATCAGCTCATTATTTATTTATCTTCTGCCTTCATAATCTTTCACCAGCTATAACAACTTGTTTGACTTTATCTAATTCTCACTAATGGTTCTTTTTATTAAGTTGGGTTTCTTGTTTCTTTGGTTGGTTGGTTGTATATTATTTTCTCTTTTCTTTTTCTGTTTTTGTTTCATAACTTCATGAAACTCAGGCTAATTTCCAGATTTGCTATGTAGTTAGACTTGGCCTTGATTTCTGGATACCCCTATTTTTGTCTTCAAACCTGTAATAACAGTGGTGTATGACCAGGCCCAGCTTCATCATTGATTTATCTCTGCACACTGTATCATTTCTCACCAAAGACATAGACTGTGAGATGTGTTTTATTTAGAGTTGGGTTACCCAGATGTTCAAAACAATTGCCATACAAGGTATCCATATTTTAACCAAATGTAGTTATCTGCCATTCTTCCACTTCATGTTGATATTCTCTTATAAAGTCCTTTGCTAATTTATCCATTCCAATGACCCTGTCTTTTCACAATGCCTTATTAAAACCATTGACACAGGAATCTTCTTATCACTGAAGTGCTTCTTTTAATCATAAGATATAGCCTTTCTTTTCCTGCACCCATCATATTCATTTATACATGTCAAATACTGCCTCTTGCTTTCGGATTGATTTTGTACTTGTTTGCATGTCTCCCATCACCCCATGTTTTTGACTGCAAAGCCATTGAGCAAAGAGCCATGATTGTAGAGTTCATTAAATAGTAGCACTTCCAAACTGGCTAGGCTCCCACAAAGCCAGAACATGAAGTAGGATTAAAACCCAGTGCCATTGTCCTTGGCTTCTCAGCAGCCCTTATTGTCCGCCATGTTCACCTTCCTAGACCAGGATGGAGGCGGGAAGACTTTGGACTTTCCACAGGGCAGGGAACCCTGACTGCTCTTCAGAATGGAGAGGGAGGGGGAGAAGAGTGGGGGAGAGGGAGAGAGGAGTGGGAGGAGGGGGAGGGAAATGGAAGACTGGGAGGAGGTGGAATTTTTTTTCTTTCAATAAAAAAAATAGTAGCACTTCATAAATACTTGATAAAATGTGTTAACCAAACAGAACTTCTCCAGTAATTAAAATAATGTATTAAAATAATTCCTAAAGGCACAATTGTTTTCTAACTTTTTAACTTATTAAGAGAAGAGAATGAGAACAATAAGACTGAGCACCATTCCACTGACTCAATAGAAGCATGCCTATAATGGGTAAGTAAACACAAAGGAATTAGTGAAGTACTTCTAAGACACCAAGGAAAATCCTACCATATTACTATAGTTTTTTTATCACATACTAGAGAGGCTCTGAATAATTAAAGTGGTTTAAGAAGGGCCTACCTTATCCCCAAGTATGAATTATAAAAAGAAGAAAATTTGGTAAATGCTAGCAGTGAGTTCTACAGCAGAAAACTAATTAGACTATCTTACCTTGTAACTGAGATAACCAAGGAGTATTGTTTCAAATAGACTGATCAATGCCACTGAGACCTAAAACAAATTGTTTTTAATGAGAAAATGCAAAGTAAATAAAATATGCTTCACAATGTGCTAGTAACTGTATACAAATAGGTGAAAATCCATGCACACACACACATACACACATGAAACAAGTCGAACTATTACTTAAATTAGTTTTCATGATTTCACGTTTCTTTATCCTTTCTTTCTTTCTTTCTTTCTTTCTTTCTTTCTTTCTTTCTTTCTTTCTTTCTTT